>OZ020623.1:15480791-16121142 GCA_963971575.1 Liopterus haemorrhoidalis
CATACTAGAGGACTAGTGGAGCTAAATACACACGACTGCATCCCAAACCCTGGCGATATGCAGCCGCGAAAATTACGCTAGAATCCAGTGCCCGCACAATGTGGAGTGACCCAAGCAGCACTGCTTTCTGCATCCTGCAGATCAAAGAGTTGGCAGAAGATCTGCAGACGGGAATGGACTCGAATTCCCTTCGATAGGAGGCTTTCATACCACCCAAAACACCAACTATCAAGACTACAATCTTAATTTTATACCCTGGATACAGCTTTCTAAGCTCGGACAAGAGATCCATATACTTGGACCTCTTTCCTCCTCCTTGAGAGAGATATTCTTCTCAGCCGGACTTGAGAATTCGGTCACAAACATCTGTTTGGTCTCGATATACAGGAGGGTTATGTTATTATTATTATTTATTATTTTGGGGTTTGTCAGGTCTTGACAAGCGTCCACTAATCTCAAACTTCAGCAACCTTTTGAGCCGCGTCATACTAGAGACTAGTGGAGCTAAATACACACGACTGCAAATTATTATTATTATTGATTATTATTATTATTATTATTATTATTACTTACTAATTATTATTATTAATTATATTTTTTGAAGCAAACTTTGCAATGTATAGTTTATATGACATAACTTACAAATACATACTTGATATACCCCATGCAAATAATATAAAAATGGTATAATTTAGTTGGGAAACAGGTCTTTGGCAGCTTTATGATTTACGAGGTGTGTAAATTAAGTAACCGGACCTGCAACATAGCGTTTGATCTGGCAACATTTGGGACATGGCAGGGGTTGGAGGTGAACATGTGATACGCCTTCAGTTTGAGTTTGAACTCGCTAGAGTAATGTTGTTGTCCGTAGCGATTTTTTTCGTGAAACAGTTATTTCTAGTGCGTTCTAAAAATGAGTGACATTCATTTCGAGCAACGGTGTGCTATCAGGTTTTTCTTCAGTCTTGGGCACAGTGCAACGGAAACTTTTGCAAAACTTCAGCAGGCCTACGGAGGTAGTGTTTTGTAAAGGACCCAGGTTTATTCATGGTTTAAGGCATTTTCAGAAGAAAGAGAGTTGATTGAAGATGAATCACGCAGCGGAAGGCCTTCATTAATCTCTTTATTCGCTTGACTTAAGTCCTTGTGAATTTTTCCTCTTCCCAAGATATAAAAATCACCTCAAGGGACGTCATTTTGGGAACCTCGAAAACATTCAAACGTCCGTAAACGACCAGCTGAAAGCTATTCCAATATCCGAGTTCCAGCACTGCTATGGGGATTGAAATAACCATCTCCAGCACTGTGTGGCTTCCCAAGGAATTTATTTCGAGGGAGACGATATTGGATTGTAATTCTATTCGAATAAAAAAATAAAAAAATAAAAAAATAAGTCGAGTTACTTAATTTACACACCTCGTAAGTAGTATCCCCAACTATGTGTACTGCTTGTACATACTTACTACGTCAGTGAGTGAAATAAAAAAACCGGGATATTTAAGTGCCCCGAAGACATCTTTCGGGACACCGATCGGGGCAAATCCTGGAAAACCGGGATGTATGGACAGGCTATATGTAAGGGTATGAATCGGCGCGGCGGTTAAGTGTTGGCTATGTTGGATAAGAAAACTAAACATATTTTCGTTTTGTAGATCTGCATCAAATCACATAGTAGCCATGTGCGTCCTGTGGACTGTATTTTATCCACCAAGCTGTAGCTTATAGAGTACCAGCGCTGAATATAATATTTGAAGCGGGGTTAAAATGTAATTTCCCGTCTATTAATACACACATCAACCCTTGTTCAGAATAAATGACAAATTTTAAGATAGATACGCGTAATGTTCCATAGAGATTAATTTAAAGGTATATTAATCTTGATTTTACGCTTAGTTTCCTTAATTACTTTACAACTTTACTACATAACTAATGAGAAAACAAATCCTTTAAATGGAGTAATCAGACAACATTGAAACTGCATAAAGTCGTCTAAGGACTTTACTAAATTTAATTAGATCGATTTCTATTTTTATTCTACTTACATAAAAGAAAAAAGATTCAATTACAAAATCACAATAATTTTTAAGATAAAGATCAGAACAGTTTTGTAGGGTTCCATGTTAATATTAGGGATTGGGGTAGATTGAGGATTACTAAAAAAATTTATTTTATTTATTTATTTATTTTACATCGGCCTATTTCTGCAACGAGTCTAATCGCCGATGCCAGGGGGCGAGCTCCTACACCTGGATGAGGGGGTTAATGATTGTGAAATGAGAGTAATGTAAACATATTATTCTCGCTCAAATAATATCACCAACGGAGAATCGAACTACCGACCACACAATACAGACTGTTTCACTAGTCCAAACTGCACGACTTAATGCGCTCGGCCACTACGTTGGCTGTTCCCGGATGGAGTCACTGATCAGGTTCCTGCTCTGAGGAGCACTAAAATGAGCGGGTGGACTGTATTTTCGCGCAATCTACGCGATTGTAGAATGATGGAGATGGGATGGGAGATATACTGGTTAATGGACATACCTCGTACTGAAACGTGATCGTATCAAAGGGCCCTTTGAACTGCTGTAGTCTGGTCCACTCTGGAGTAGGAGAAAATGGGACACACTGCCACATTGATACACTTAATAAGTCCACATGGCAGTCGCGAATTAACAAACAAACAATAAGACACGAGACTAATGTACTTGGAACGGACATTCGCAGACAATAGACTGAAAACGGGTGGTTTACGGAAACACGAGGCTGTAATAGCCTGACTTATCGACACTAGCCATACGCTATCAATCAGCGCTAGTTGGATACTATATTAGAAAAAATATGAAATCTAAGAACCCCCCACTTAAATAATAAAAAGGTGGCACAGGAGAGGGGCGCGAACACTTTGGTTTAAGCGAAACATTAGTTTTGTTTTCTTAAGTTATCGATAAAATATTAATAGACATTTTATTGTTTTGTCTTAATGATATGCACGTGTTAGCTATAATGAGTTGTTTGAATCTAGATGGTCAGGGACCTCACGGAAATCGCTGGAACGCACTGGGGATGGTCAGGGACTTCAAGGAGTTGGGTGGTTTTCTGGATAGCAAGAAAGTTCGGTGGAACTTTACGACTATTCAGAAAATAACCGAACATTTTGAATTACGCGCCAACGGGTATATTTAGTGATATGCGGTTGGCAGCATTGTGTTGCGCATAACATCCTCTGTAACCACATATTCTTGGATTGTTGATACAAGGTGTCTCAAAAGAAATTTTATATTTATTTAGCTTACTGCGTGAACACAACGTATCCGAGGAGCGCGGGGGTTATGTCAATCGGTAGCCTGGCTCTTGGGAATTAAGTCGCTATGAAACGTTTCTCGGGAGCAGACCGCGCGTTATGCGTGCGAGAGTTTTACAAAAACGGTGATTCGGCGACTGTAGCGCGTAGAAAATTCTGCAGTATTCGAGGTTCTCGCCACTTAAATGATGCGCCAGGCATTCCTCTCATTCGACATTGGGTTAAAAAGTTTGAAGAGACTGGTACAACGCTGGATAAATCAAAATCCGGGCGACCTAGGTCATCAAGAATGGTAGAAAACGTGGAGAATGTTAATCAGTCTGTTCGTGACGACCCCAACCTTTCAATTCGGATGCGCGCAAGTGCTTTAAATGTGCATAGATCATCATTACATCGCATTATGCACAAAGACCTAAAGCTGCACCCCTACAAAATTCAATTGGTGCAAGAATTAAAGCCCCAAGATGCCAGTCAGAGGCTTAATTTCGTAAATCAGGTGATTGAGCGATTTTCAACGTTTACCAACATTTTGTTTTCGGATGAAGCTCATTTTCATCTTAATGGCCTTTAAATAAGCAAAACTGCCGCTACTGGAGTGCAACGAATCCGAAACGCAAACATCAGAAACCCCTACATTCGCCTAAAGTGACCGTATGGGCTGCGAGGAATTATCGGCCCTTACTTTTTTGAAGACGAAAGGGGGCGTGCAGTTACAGTGAATTCAGAGCGTTATGTGGAGATGTTAGATAACTTCTTGGTACCTGAACTGCAAAACTTTCCTGGCTATAACCAAAGAACATGGTTCTAACAGGACGGAGCAACTTCACACACGTCCAATATGTCTCTGCCACGTGTTCGTGAAATTTTCTCAGGCAAATTGATCTCCCGGAGAGGTGACATAAATTGGCCTCCACGCAGTCCAGATTTAACCCCTATGGACTTTTTCCTATGGGGTTATCTTAAATCTAAAGTTTACGCCAATAAACCGACTTCACTGGCGCATTTGAAAGAAAATATCCGTCACGAAATGGCAGCCATCCCTGAGTCCACCTGCCGAGACGTCATAAGTAATTTTACTGTTCGATTAAATGAGTGCCGAGAACGCGAGGGTCTACATTTAGACGATATTATTTTTAAGAAATAAATCCCCAAAAAGTGTATTTTAATAATTAATAAACATTTTTTCTATATACGGCTTACTTTTTTTTTAATCGATCCACTAAATATAAAATTTCTTTTGAGACACCTTGTATCTTGTTTAGTTTTCGTGATATTGTTATTTGAGTTGCAACGTAAAATTTTGCGTGAAACTGGAGAAAACTTTCACAGAAACGTTTCAACTTTTGTAACAAGCTTACCAGATAATGCTCTGGGTCATACGCAAAGTTACGGATGGTTTTCATGATTTAAAAATGGTCGTCAGTCAATTAAAGATGATCCTCGACCATGAAGGCCTTTGATTTCCACTAATGACTCCCATGTTCCAAAAATTAACGATCTAGTGCGTACAAATCGCCGATTGAATGTCAGGAAAATTAAAGATGGTCAAGAACCTCAAGGAGTCAATTTAAACGATATTTTCTTTTCATTTTCATCCTATGTTTCACGAAATTCAAAAATTTCACCGGTCTTTTCTCTACAATATCAAACGCACGCTACTGAAAATATCGAAGCAGAACTGGTATTTGTTGTAAATTTACCGCTGGCAGTTATGTTTTCATATTGCATTGCATCCATTCCTCACATATCTTTATCACTCTTTTCTTTTTCATTCTTTGTGTTATGTGACACGATATGAAATAGACAAAATAGCTTGTGTAAAAAGCACATGTTATGCCAGTTAAACGAAATTACCCCAGGCTGTTAAATTCGAATTCAAAAACGTATTTAGTAAATGATGAAAATTCTATTCACAGGAATTGTTAACTTATGGTATAAGGTTCATCTAGATGTGGCGAAGACCAATATTTCTCTACTGATGTTCCGTAATTTTATTTTGTGGTCCGTGAAAGGCTTGTAAATTATTATTTTGGTGATTTTCTTATTCATTTTTAAGGTTAAGTAGGTATGACCAATAAAACCCTTATAACGTCACTCATGTGTCTGTCTGTTTGTCTTCCTGTCTTTCCGATAGATTGTAGCCCAATGGCTGGACCGAGAAAGTTGAAATTTAACATGCTTGTACATTTTTTTGACCTACATATAGGCAAATTATAGAGAGTTCGAAAAAACACATCGCGCGAAATAAACAAATATGTATTCAACGAAAAAATAAATATTTTTTAAAATCTCTATGAGGCGGCAGGTGAACACGTGATACGCCTTCAGTACGAGTTTGAACTCGCTAAATATTTTGTTGTCTGTAGAGATTTTTTCGTGAAACAGTTTTTTCTAGTGCGTTCTAAAAATGAGTGACATTCATTTCTAGCAACGGTGTGCTATCAGGTTTTGCTTCAGACTTGGGCACAGTGCAACGGAAACTTTTGCGAAACTTCAGCAGGCCTACGGAGACAGTGGCATTTTCAGAAGAAGGAGGAGAGTTGATTGAAGATGAATCATCCAGCGGAAGGCCTTCATTTTCAAGAGCCTATGAATGCCAACAAATTCCGGGATCTTGTACGTTCAGATCGTTGGATGACAGTCAGAATGATCGAGGAAGAGTTGAATTGGACTCACACTACCGTTCATCAGATTTTGACCAATGAATTGGGGATGAGAAAAATCGGCGCAAAAATGGTTCCAAAATACTTTTCACAGCACCTATTTTTGGCCAGTAAAAACATTCCTGTGGCTCCTCAGCCTCATTATTTGCCTGGCTTGAGTCCTTGTGACGTTTTCCTTTTCCCAAGATTGAAAAATCACCTCAAGGGACATAATTTTTGGACACTCGAAAACATTCAAACGTCCGTGCCCGACCAGCTGAAAGCTTTTCCAGTATCCGAGTTCCAGCACTGCTATGAGAATTCGAAGAACCATCTCCAGCGCTGTGTGGCTTCCCAAGGAAGTTATTTTGAGGGAGACAATATTGAATTGTAATTCGATTTGAAAAAAAAAAAAAATCTGTCCGTAAATCTGTTACTTAATTTATACACCTCGTATATCAGTTTATTTATTTTTTTGCCTCATATTTGGTTTTTACACATTTCAGATGATTATAAGACAATATCCGCAAAAAAACAAATTTCTGTCTGTCCGAGATTTTCGAAAAAATGACTGAACATATTTTTGGGTAATTTGGAATATTGATAGAGCAGAACCAGAATTCGAACATAGGCTATAAGGCATTTCAAAATTTTTATTCTAAGGGGGTTGTTCGGGCATATATATATTTAAAAAACTTAAAATATCTCCTTTATTATTGACTTAACAAAAAAAATTATACAACAAAATTGTTTGACAATTTTTTTAGGGGGACACCTTAATATCTTCTTTATTATTGACCTTACTGCAAAAATGTATATTACAAAAATTGTTCATAATACGAAAAAAATCTTTTATATTTTAAATACTTTTCGACTGAATGAATATTTAAGGGGAGTTATGGGGTATACCCTAAAACTAAAATCTTGCATTACCTCATCTATTCATTATATCCCATAAACATCATACTATCCTATATACATCAAAAATGTATATGGGGAAAAAATTCTTTTTTTTTCTCTTCAACGCAATTTTTAATAAAAAGAGCTTTTTGACATAACTTGTAGATCCTTAGTTGTCTGTGGATCCCTGGCTGGGAAAAACTGGCCTACAATATATGCTTGTTAAATAAAATACAATTAAAATGTAAATTAAAAGAAGTTGCAAAGATATATATTACTAGTTTAATAAAAAATTGCACTGCAAATAATTAAAATAGTTGCAATTTATTTTAAAAGAATATCCTGCATAGAAATAATGATGCCAATTTATTCCTTTGATACTAACAAAGGAATTCTCATTCATACTTGCATTTAACATATAAAATTAATTAAACTATATTTTCTGAAACAGATAAATATAATGAGGTAATTTTTACATTAAAATTACTTGAACAAAATACCCCAGTGTTAATTGAGTGTGCATTGCTTTCTAGGTTAGTTACATCAAAGCAATACTTTACAAAGAAACCCCAACAAAATACTCTAACAGAACACATGGATTACTGTATCTTCGTCCCTTTCTCTTTATCTACATTCTATATGGCTGTGTCTCTCTTTTCACTAGAGAATTACTTTGTATGAAACAACGGGGAATATGAAACTGAATTGGTAACCAATGTGAATATTAAATATATTACATTTGCTATGCAACCCCTAGCGCGTAAACCATACAATAGACATACACATAAAACTAATATATATACACACATACATAAGTTTGAGACTTGATCGTACATGTGATGTATAAGCGCATTTGCAAACAGATATATACTAAGTGCATACACACATCTGCAAAGATACATACACATATAGCCTACATATTTAGCAGTGTCGACTCCAGATTTACTATACTCCAGTGGCGTCCAAACTTTTTCGGTACCCGGCGCCCTTAAAGTATCAGAATTTTTCCGCGGTGCACCAAGTTAAAACATTGGTCCTACCACCCGGGTTACACTCTTATGAACCGACCTTGGACACTGTTTTAGTTCTTGGACCGTTTAGAGATGGCGAGAGAATGCAAAATAAATAAATATATTACGAACGAAGCCGACTTCTAACGACCAGTAGCTTCGTGTTGTGTTGTTTTTAAGTCGCTGAGTAACTGCCATTATTTTTAGTTAGGAGTTAATTAGTTTTGTTTATTTTGATATTGTGTTTTGTGTTTTCTTTTGTAAATTATGTTAATGTCTAGATAATAGTATATGAGAAATAAAATAACTCTACTTTTGGACAGTCAGTATTTATTTTCGAATCACAACGTTTCGCTGTTAGATAAACAACTGTATTTCTAACAGTGAAAAGTTGTGATTCTAAAATAAATATTGACAGTCCAAAAGTAAGTTATTTTATTTCTCAGTAATTATAATGTAATTTTGATTTCCAAAAATAAATAGCTTAGATCTTTTAATTAAATTTATTTATTTAGATTCCTTATATATATATATATTATTACAGGTTTTTAAATATATGTATTTTTTTGTTTATTGTAAAACTTTTGTTAATATAAATAACAAAATGTTGCAATACTTAAAAAATATATATTTAATACAATAATTATAAACCTAAAACTGATCAAATTTGGCGGCTCAGTTGTTTAGTTCCTGGACGGTTCATAGGAGCGCTGTTAGACGTACTAAATTTTCTTGCTGGGAGTGTCCGTTCTTCACGGCACGTAAGGGCACCGCGGCGCACAATTTGAGAATCGCTGCTATAGTCTATTTTTAAACGGGAATCGTTTTAAATCTTAGAATTTACTTTTATTCTTGTGAAACAAAATATAAGAGCATAAAGTCTTTACTTAAGTGCTGAGTAGGTTTATCTTAATATTTTTCCATAACAAATAAAACAACTATCAACAGATAAAATCACAATTAAGAAATAGTACAATAGAATAAGATGTCAGGTGTAACTAGGAACTCTCGAATTAAGAAGTGTAAATAAATGTACTTAATAAAAGTCAAATAAACTTATTTAATTATTATTTAATTTTTTCGCGAAAAAAATCTATATATACGAGGGACATTCAATAATTAAAGAAACAAATTGATGTAGAAAAAAACTGTTTGTAGGAGAAGTTTGGTACTTTCATGACTTTAGGTTGGCATCACTGGGATGAGCTGAGAACAACTGACGGATAAAAATTGTTTTGTTTATAACCTCAAAATTGCATTTGAGGTTATGGACAGGATGGCGTGTCCGCTTGAAATTTTTACATTAGTTGAACAAAGTTCAGTGATCCGAGTTTTGCTTTCTGAAGGTGAAAAACCGGCTAAAATCTTTTCTCGAATGATTTTACAGTATGGTGAAAGTTGTATGAATCGCGGAAATTTTTATAAGTGGGTAGAACAGTTCAAAAATGGTCGAACCTCAGAGACTGACGAGCAACGTCCTGGCCGGTCAGTTCAAGTATCAACTATTTCGCTTAAAACCTTGACGACATTATTCGTGAAGACCTACGTATTACTGTTGAAGAAATAGCAAAAAAAAAGATGCAGTAAGTGTTGGCACAGTTCATCACGTTATCATTGACAAGCTCAAGTACAGCAAAACAAGTTCAAGGTGTGTAACACAGTTACTTATGAAATATATTTTTATAGTTAGGTATCTATGTACATATTGCTAGGGACTCATATGATTAATATCATTGTTATTGTTCATAAGGATGTTAATAAAGTCACTCATTTTAGTGTGTTAAATCATTACTACATACCAAATATTACAAGGTGGGTCCCGAAACAGTGCCCTCATACCGCCAAGCTGACCCAAGAAACCATTGAAAAAATGGGTTGGGAGATACTACCTCATACTGCATACATTCCAGATTTGGCTCTCTCTGATTTTCATTTGTTTGGTCCACTCAAGCATTACGTGGAAAAAAGTTCAGCGACAACGCGGAAGTCAACGAATTTGTGGGAAACTGGCTCAAACAACAAGACAAAGATTTCTTTGCATCAGATATAAAAAAAACTAGATCATCGTTCGGACAAGTGTATTAATATTCGTGGAGATTATGTTGAGATGTAGTAAAAGTGTCATTTTGTAAAAATATCAGTTTTTTTTCTTTTTCTACATCAATTTGTTTCTTAAATTATTGAATGTCCCTCATATTTTCAAGGATTTACGTCAGAAAATTAGTAAAAAACCTTAAAAATTAAATATTTCTAAACATCAAACTTTTTCATTGAATTAATATTAAATTGTAATTATATATAAATAATGCAAATATACCGTATGTCCTTTTTCAACTTGCAACCTAGAGCTTTCCCATGATAAATTTTCTATTGCGTATTCTATCTCTACTATTAGTTTTAGACAGAAACTTTATTAATAAAAATTTTTCAATATTTTAGTCCCAATACATTGTGCGTAATTTTGCATACAAAATCCCAATTTGTTAGGTACAATGAGCAAATATAAATAATTCAATATAAAAAAATAAAGTATATATATATATACGACTAGTCTGTTAGTTTCAGGTTTACATGTTTAGTTTTGAAACTGAGTTGCATAAAAAAATATGAGTTATCCGTTCATTAATGACAAAAATTTATTTTTAACCCCTTAACGTCCAGCCCCGAGCTCAGTTCGGGTATACTATACTTGCAAAAATGACCAGACCCGAGTCCAGTTCGGGCAACGTGAATTTTCGTACGCAAAAACATTACGTACCCGAATTGAAGTCGGGCATGTATAATAATTTAAAATTTAAGAAAAAACTATTATTTATGTTAACTTGATTTATTATAAGTCAAATTTTGATTAGTTATTTATAATAAAATATAATAAATAAAGTCGTAATTTGTGAGAACTGATTTTTTACATTCTTCGAGAACAAATTATACTTATTGCAATTCAACAAGTGGATATATTAGTATATGGGGGGAGTTGATAGATTAGACCAGCAACTCCACGATTATTTGGTCACAAGAAAACGAGGAGAATAATATTATAAGAAAGTAATTTTCCATCGGTTGAATATTTGTGTTTTTAACGCATTTGTCCTATATAATAAAAATCATAGAAAATTAGATCATTTAGAATTTAGATTAGGTCTAATTGAGAAATTGATTGAGGAATCCCATTCTTCAAATGTTAGGAAACCCGGCCGACCAAAAAAACCACGACCTTTGAGACTTTCAGAAAGACATTTCCCCAAATATATTCCCCCCATCGAAAAAAAAAGATAATCCCACAAGATTGTGTGCAGTTTGCTGTAATCAAAGAGATGATAAAGGCAAAAAGAAGAGAAAGGAAACCTGAAGTTATTCCTCAGCCGGCAATGTTGGATGGTGTGCTAAACCATGCTTCAAAATATACCAGAATTGAATTTTTAGACAAATTTATATTTTTTATCAATAAATTTCATATATAACAACATAATTATGTATAAATAATAAACTTGTTTAATTATTTAACGAAAAAAAAAAATTTTTTTTTGTTACCTCCTGTCTAAAAAAAACAAAGCGATAAGGGGTTAATGGCAAAACATTCTTCATATACATATATTGGATGTGATGTTTTCTTTAGTACATTTTTGAGTTTTGCAAATGGAAACAACCTAAACTCCCGGTAGAGTGTTGTAGAAATTAATTGCGTAAAAGTTTATACTGTTTCGTGTCCTGTTAAATCTCAAAAATTCCAGAAATATATTGTTCTTATTTCTAGTGTTGTATTTGTGTATTTGATCATGAGTGAGAACCTTGGATTGGTTCTTATGAACAAAGAGTGCAGAGTGAAAGATGTAAAGAGCCGGATAAGTCATTATTTTTAATTTAACGAATATTTCTCGGCAATCTTCTCTATATGAAACACCCATTATAATTCGTACAACTTTTGGCTGTAAGCTGAAAACACTTTAACTTGGGCTGAGTGGCCCCAAACTAGAATCCCGTAGATCAGCGTTTCTCAACCGGGGGGCCGTGAAGTTTCGTCGGGGGGCCGCGAATTCATACAAGATCGAAACATGAAAATATAATAAAAATGCACTCAATCTTGCAAGATATAAATTTTATTCATATTTATAAATATGAGTATTTTATATTTATATTCATAAAAATATACTTTTCATAACATAAATATTATTTATTTTTATACATAATATACTTATATTGACAACTAATTTGAACTACAGGCTATTTCAAACGTTTAAGTTGTCACTAGCTAACTTTACAATGAGTAAATGGGCTATTACTAAACAAAATGATCAAAAGCTTCATTCAATCAATAAAAATTACTAGATTTGATAATCTAGTTCCGCTTTAACCAAAGAAACAGACTATAAGTAGACTATATGAAGGTCAAATAAATTGTATGTGTCGGTTGATGTGTTTCTCTGACACTGGTTCGCCTTGGAGGTACTTCAAGTATTTTCAAGTTGTATTTTGAAGTAGGTAACACTTGAAATTGCAATATTTTTTATTATATATTTTTTTAATTGCCCTCCGAGCTACAGACAACTCAAGAGTAAGAATGCGAATGGGTTTTAATTAAAATGGAAGGCACTTTGAACACTTGTAAACAAAAATTCAATACTTTCAAGTTGTTATAGGGAATATAATCGTCATTTAAAAATATCACAGTTTTTTGTCAACCGTAAAAGATATTAAAAAAATGTTTATATATATATATATATATAGGGGGGCTGCAGACAACATTTACATAATTTCGGGGGGTCCCAGGCCCGAAAAGGTTGAGAAACACTGCCGTAGATCATTGCAGATTGGAAGAGTCCGAAGTATGCTAGTAAGGTTACATCTAACGAGACTTAGTTATACAGATGTCTAAATAAATATGTGGTTTTTCGGAGTTGAACACAAAACTGATTGATATGTTGGCTCCATTGCAGAACAGGATCCACATAGATACCCAAAAATTTGACTGCCGGCGGATTGTCAAAATCGTGTTTTTTAGTGGACATCAACATTTTTTTAGTTTGAAAAAGGCACACAATATGTTTTGTATTTATATCTGAAAATATCAGTTGCTGTTTATACTTAAATAAAGGTGTCTCAAAAGAAATTTTATATTTAGTGGATCGATTAAAAAAAAAGTAAGCCGTATATAGAAAAAATGTTTATTAATTATTAAAATACACTTTTTGGGGATATATTTCTTAAAAATAATATCGTCTAAATGTAGATCCTCGCGTTCTCGGCACTCATTTAATCGAACAGTAAAATTACTTATGACGTCTCGGCAGGTGGACTCAGGGATGGCTGCCATTTCGTGACGGATATTTTCTTTCAAATGCGCCAGTGAAGTCGGTTTATTGGCGTAAACTTTAGATTTAAGATAACCCCATAGGAAAAAGTCCATAGGAGTTAAATCTGGACTGCGTGGAGGCCAATTTATGTCACCTCTCCGGGAGATCAATTTGCCTGAGAAAATTTACGAAATTAAGCCTCTGACTGGCATCTTGGGGCATTAATTCTTGCACCAATTGAATTTTGTAGGGGTGCAGCTTTAGGTCTTTGTGCAAAATGCGTTGTAATGATGATCTATGCACATTTAAAGCACTTGCGCGCTTCCGAATTGAAAGGTTCGGGTCGTCACGAACAGACTGATTAACATTCTCTACGTTTTCTACCGTTCTTGATGACCTAGGTCGCCCGGATTTTGATTTATCCAGCGTTGTACCAGTCTCTTCAAACTTTTTAACCCAATGTCGAATGAGAGGAATGCTTGGCGCTTCATTTAAGTGGCGAAAACCTCGAATACTGCAGAATTTTCTACGCGCTAGAGTCGCCGAATCACCGTTTTTGTAAAACTCTCGCACGCATAACGCGCGGTCTGCTCCCGAGAAACGCTCCATAGCGACTAAATTCCCAAGAGCCAGGCTACCGATTGACATAACCCCCGCGCCCCTCGGATACGTTGCGTTCACGCAGTAAGCTAAATAAATATAAAATTTCTTTTGAGACACCTTGTATATCCTTAACAGGGTCATTGCATGGTAATAGCCATCTTAAGATCAAATAGATATTATGTTTAAAATTATCGTTAGATGTCTCTTCCAATCAACCATTATCGTCCAAACCCCTTAGTGAAATCTTGACTTTCACTATCAAAACACCAATATTAATCTAAACAGTAACCACTGCTCACTTACCCAAATACCCGCCGCAGTTTAGGGTTGAAGGGCTTTCAGATATGGCGAAAGCTCTCGAAAGGGTGGGGATAACCTTGGACTAACGAGAAGTGTATTGTAAACAGCAGGAGGTATATTTCGGAGATATATGTATGAACTTTCTGCCTACCTGCCCGTAGAGTTTAACAGTTTGCTTTGTTTATTCTGTATTTAGGACATTGAAATTGAAATTATGTTCTGTAAATACTGGGACATCATATGAAATTACACGAATGTTGAAAATTGGAAAGCGCTGAGTCGCGTTTTTGTACTAAAAAGTAGTGTTAAGGTGACTTCATGGTACACTAACAATTGATGTGAAGTGTAAATTTTCACACATTCCAGGGTTTCGCAGGTATTTAGTAAGTGAATGATGATTATTTGGAATGCCAAAACAAATTTTATTTTAAAATATTTTTTTCTTAATTTTAATTCGAATGCCTAATACCATTATTTAGGTTTCTAAATATGTGCTGTATTTTTATATATAGCAAGGTTCATTAAGATTTTGAAAATTGCGCCTATGGCTTCCATTAGTTGTTTTAAGTCATAACCCTGCCCCTCTGATTTCGTGTATTCAATTTCAACAATTTCCACTGGTTATTCAATTTACGCTTTTAAAAATTAAAAGCAACATTTGCCCAATTATAACTAGAATTTTGAAAAAATAATTTAAACAAAATAAAAACAGAAAAAATAAAATTGCCTAGAGAGAGGAGCGAACTTAAGTTTGCAAATTAGAACGTAAGTATGCAAGCTATTACACTATCAAAGCATGCTGTTTCATTGTTTTAGATAAGTTATTAAATATTATCAGTATATATCAAGCAAAAAACACAAAAAATGTGTTATTTTCCGAAAACATAATCTGATCAAAAATTCGTGTTGTACTAATCCGGTTCACACAAATGTACATTACTTAGATTTTTTTCAGATTTGTAGTTTAAACCAGTGTTCTTCAACCCGTGGTCCGCGGACCGGTGCCGGTTCGCAGAAAATTCCTGACGGTCCGCGAAATATTTCGCCGAATCATGTAGATGCACACTTCTATTCAGGTATGTACATAGCACATTTTTTTTAGTGGACGCAGAAGCTAACTTTTGTCCGAACCATGATATATTTAATATTTACTAGCACCAATACAACTCCTCTCGCGGGTATTTTTCAATTTTCTGAAAAAGCTAGCTCTTTGGAATACTCGCTTACAAGAGGAAGATATAGAAATGTTTCCACTTTTGGAAGAATATTTGATTGTTGCTGATATCAAGTCATATTCAACAATAAGTCAACATTTAAGAGCATTAGCTGAAAATTTTAATAATTATTTTCCTGAAAAGAGTATCCTCGTAAAGGTAACCTCTGGATTAATAATCCATTCTTGATCGAAGTCTTGTGTACTTAATTCTCGTGAAGAAGAAAAGCTGATCGAGTTATCTTGTCATGTCACTCTGGTGTCCAGACATAAAATGCAATCATTGTCTCAATTTTGGAAATCGCTAGAAAAAGAATATGCATCTTTGAGTTATAAAGTTATTAAATTATTAGTAATTTTTTCGACTTTATATATATATTATATTTGTGCGAAAAGATTTTTTCAGCCGTGTCAATGATAAAAACCAAACGCTTCGTCTCTCAGAAACAACTCTGCAGCCACGTATATCAAAATTTCTAACAAAGAAGTAGCAGCAGATGTCGCAGTAAAATTGTAATTATGTAACTGTATAACATATACCTATATAATAATAAAAACACTATATATATATATTGGTTTTTATTTGTGTCTAAACTTTCAGCCGGTCCGCGAAATATTTATCCTATTTTCACCGGCCCGCGGGAGCAAAAACGTTGAAGAACACTGGTTTAAACCATGGGCTACAGCAGGGGTGGCCAACCCCGCACCCGCGGGCGCAACTGCGCCTTCTGGCGATCTGTTATGCGCCCGCGATACGGTTCCCGGTAAATTAAAATATTTTATAAAATTTTATTTCCAACTTTTAATTTTCCAACTTTTAAGCAAAATTTTCTTTGAATTAAATACTTATTTGTTAATTGAAATTTTTAAGTAATTTTGTATCATGCCATATTAAATACCTCCCTATATAATAAAATATAAGTAGTTCCACTACAAAAAATATGATTTTAGTGAATTTTATCGAATTTTAGCGCAATTTTTTATGTTTCATTTTATGACTGATCATTGAATGACAGTTTAAGAGTAGCAGTATCAAATTACTTTCCTGATTTTGAAAACTTATGTCAAGAAACAATCTCAACCTTCTCATTAACGAATAATAATTTATCATATATTATGTAATTATATGTAATATATGTCGTTCAATAAAATTATTATTATTATTTTGTTGTATTATGTTGTGTTAAAAATGAAGAAGAGCATTTTTTCAAAAAATAATGGGATTTTAACCTATAAGCAAAATCAAATAAAAAGATTCAAAATTAAAAATGACAAAAATTATCAAAAACAATTTTTTTAAAAAAAATTAAAATTGAGAAATGAAAAAAATAAATAAATAAAATTAACTTTAACAATAAATAACAAAACATATATGATGTCATTACATATCATTGGGTGTGGGACAAAAAATTTTTTGCACATTTTTGGCAAAAATCGCGTCTAAATAATTTATTTTGCAAAAATAAAATATTGATCGTTAATCCACGTACCAAGGGCTTTCATTTTATACCCTACTCAGAATTTAAAAAAAAATATTTTTTTTTCGATGAGCAGTCTTTTAGATGTTTTAGTACTTTTTCTATGTGCGGGTCAAAGAGTTGTATAAGCATGCCAAATTTCAATTCTCTAGGTTTAGCCGTATGGCTACAATTTTTACCGAATACACAGACAGACAGACAGAGAGACATACGACAAAATGACGGTTTAAGGGTTTTTTGGTCACACCTACAAAACCCTAAAAAATGAACTTATAAGATGCGTTCAGAGCTCTTAAAAAAAATTAGATTGTTTACTGTGCATTGTGGATAAGTTGAGTAGATAGTCTTAACGTTCAAGGCAGCGTTTACAGCTAGAGATATTAGTGCGTTCCGAATAGTGTGACATCTAATAATAATAATAGTAATAATAGCCCTGATTTAAATTACCTATTTATAATATAGTTTTTGTTGGGATTTTTATTTTTATTTTTTCAGGTAAGTTGGGCTCATTTTTGAACATAGGCCTCCCCTGCTTTTTTCCATTCTAGTTTATTCGTTACTTTCTTTTACCAGACATTTCCTGCTTCCGCTACTACACTATCCACCATCTTTTTCTCGGTACTCCTATCTTTCTTTTTCCTTCAGATGGAATCCAATTTGTGGTTTTTAGTGTCCCTCTATCATCCCCCATGGATATTTGTGGTTGTAAGTATGACTTTAGCTTTTGTTTTTTGCCTTATTGTGTCGTGCCGTATTCTATCTTTTCGTTCGACATCTGTGTGTCTTTAAACCAACTAAGGCGGCTTCGTAAAATGTTTATTATCTATTATCGTTTTCTTAATTCTGCTGTTCTAGATTTGAAGATGTTGAAAATTAAATAAATGTGCTCCAGTTTTTGTCAAAAGTATATCATGGTTAAAATCCGCTTTTTATTGAAAATATCTTTAATAATTCAAAACTTTCAAGATACTTTTTTTAATGTTTTGTGTGGGGGGGGGGGGCTGACGAAAAATAAAAAGGAGGTTATCAGTAAGACTCTACTTTTGAGCCCCAATAGTAAATCTCATTCAAATCAGTCAATAAATAAGAGTTACAGATGCATTTTGAAGTTGAGGGCCTGCTGAGGCCCTTGTTCTCTTCATATTCTATTTTTCTACATCCATACTTAAAAGCTACCTAATTTCACATTCCTGTGCAAAATCCCAGCGATATCGGTTCATAGATAAGGGAATTATAAGCTTTTGAACTAGTTTTCACTTAATCCGCGGATTAAGAATGAAATTAGACCAGATTAAGTGAAAAGTAGTTAAAATGGCTATAACTTCCTTATTTATGAACTGATTTTCAAAAACGTCACACTTCTGGAAGCAGAACATGAAAATGCTTCTGCCATTACCCTTAAAAATGCCAAATTCGGACTTTGACAATTAAATCTGCTCCAGTTTCGGCCGAAAGTAGAGCACGGCTATTACTCCCTTATTTATGGATCGATATCGTTGAAATTTTGCACCGGGGTGTAGAATTAGGTAATCTTTAAACGTAGGTGCATGAGAGTTAGATATATGAAGCACAGGAGACTCTGGAGGCCCCCAAATTTAAACAATATCCATAACTCGCTTATTTAACGAGCAGATTTTATTTAAATTTCTTAAGAAGTCACAAAATTACTTCTGTGTTGTAGAGAGAGATAGTAAAATTTAAAAAAAATTGCTTCAGTTTAGACGGTAAGTGGAACCATAACTAGCTTATTTATGAGCGGATAACGCTGGGATTTGGCATAGGAGTGTGGAATTCAATAATCTTTAAACGCAGTTGAACGAAAGTTGAATTTATGCAGAACAGACGCCTCAGGAGGCCCTCAAATTTTAACAATGTCCTTGAAATACGTTGAAATTCAGTATGAAGGCTCAAAATTAATCTTGTGATGTAGAAAGATGTAAAATTAAATAAATGTGATCCAATTTTTCCAAAAGAAAATCAGGGCTAAAATCCTATTGAAAATATCTAATAACACAGATCAACAAGGATTTTTAGTTAATTCTAATACTCTGATTCTAAATCTGAACTAAAAAATTTTCTATGAGGTCACAATTTTTATATGGACCGGGAGCTCATGACTTTTTTTGGTCCCCGATTTCATACAGCATGCCTTTTGGAGGAGAGAATATTTACCCTGTGACAACAAAAAAGGGATGGTACTAAACCCCTGCACGCTTTCCGGTCATAGGGAAAATTGCATTTCCACTTAAACACAAAATTTTTGTGCTTTTCTCTGATTTAATATTGCTTGCCCTTTTGTCAAAATAAAATTATAACAAATTTAAAGACTTTTAAATATATGCATGCGATTCGGAGGCTCCCAAAGGGCTCAAACGGTTATGTGATCTTGTAATAAAAAAATATGATTTTCCGTGTTTTCATACAGCATGCCTATAATTAAAAGACTTCAAATTTGTTATAACTTTCTTTTGACAAAAGGGCAAGCAATATTAAATCAGAGAAAAACACAAAAATTTTGTGCAAGTGGAAATGCAATTTTCCCTATGACCGGAAAGCGTGCACGGGTTTAGTACCATCCCTTTTTTGTTGTCACAGGGTAAATATTCTCTCCTCCAAAAGGCATGCTGTATGAAATCGGAGACCAAAAATGTCATGAGCTCCCGGTCTAATATATTTATGAAACATAAATAAATAAAAATATATTTATATAAATATATTTAAACGTAATTATTTGAATTTTGCCGTTCGTGACTGCAAACAGAGGGCATAGATGGAAAGGGTAAGGTAGGGGGTATTTTGTTGTATTTTGTAGTATTTCAATCGAAGTTTGGACGTAACACAAGTGCGAAAAGTAGTGTATAATAGTTTAGTGTTATATAATTACAATGAAGAGACACCATTGTGGCTATATTAATTTACCAGACAATTTTTGTTATGTGGGTGCTCAATTTACAACAAAAACACAATGTAGAATTATAACAAGTGTAGTAAAAAAAGTGTATTATAATTATTTTGGCTGCCATGTTGGAGATCAAGATAAAACCTGGGCGCCACATATATCCTGTATATTGTGATACGTAAATTTACTTCAGTGATTGAAGGGAAAGAAAAATACTATGCCATTTAGCGTACCAATGATATGGCGTGAACCTACAAATCACTCTACAGACTGTTACTTTTGTATGACAAAAATTTCTGGATTCTCAAGAAAAAACAAAAATAAAATTGGATATCCTGACATTCCTTCTGTTATGAAAACAGTGTTACATGGGACTTACATTCCAGTTCCTAAACCACCTTCGCTTTGGGAACAGTTTCTAAATTTATTTGATGAAATTGTAGAAGAGCACATACCAGGGCTACAAGTATGAAATGCGGATTTTTTTTTTTTAAATAAAAGACATTAAACTCAAAAGAACAGTAAAAGTTTATTTATTCAAAATTTGCTCCATTAGAAGTTATACATTTTCCCCATCTTTCAGGCAATTTGTGAATACCTCGCCAGTAGAACTCTTCCCCTTTCCCCGCAAACCATTCATCTAGCCATTCACATTTTCATATGAACAAAAGTGCTGCTCGGCAAGTGCGTGACCCATCGATGCGAAAATGTGGTAATCTGAAGGAGCCAAGTCTGGTGAGTAAGCGGCATGGGGTAGCACTTCCCACTTTTTTGCCTTATGTGATGGAGCGTTATCGCGAAGAAAGATTACCTTGTGCTGTCTTCTTTTATATTCTGGTCGTTTTATGAGCAGCGAATGGTTCAATTCGATCAGTTGTTGGTAGCGTTGGGTATTAACTGTTTCACCAGGTTTTAACAATTCATAATAAACCACACCAAGTACAGAGCATTGTCTTTTTGCCAAAGCGATTCGGTCTTGCAGTTGATGTGGATGGTGAGCCTGGGTTCACCCATGATTTTTTGCGTTTGGGATTTTCAAAATAAATCCATTTTTCATCGCCAGTACTTTCTTTTGTATCATGCAAGCAAAATTTCACAAGTGTTTTTGCGTTTTTCCATCTGCCTCTCATTCAATGCATGTGGAACCCATCTGCCGACTTTCTGGATCTTACCCATCTGTCGTAGGCGATTGAAAACAGCTTGTTGACTAACGCCTAACTGCTTTGCTAGTTTTTTTTGTGATTGACTATCGTCTTCCGGTAGCAATGTTTCCAATTTTGTATCTTCATATTTTTTTGGAGGTTTTCCATGTTCTTTGTCTGTAAGATCAAAGTCACCGCTTTTGAAACGCCGAAACCATCGTTCACACGTATCTTGCGATGGAGCATATTCACCATAAGCTTCTCGAAGCAGTCGGTATGATTCAGCAGCAGTTTTTTTCAAATGAAAACCAAACAGTAGTACTGTCCGCGAATGCTCTTTATTTGGCAAAAAATTTGACATTTTTAACACAGTAAAACAAAACTTTATGATCACTTTTCTAATTATAACCTATACGCATTTGACACTTAATGATAACTTAACAAAACGCCATATGTGTTGAAACTTTGAACTATACACTTTGTTTGCACGGCAAGTTTGAAAAAAATCCGCATTTCATACTTGTAGACCTGGTAGTAGGTCCATCGACTTCTTCCGATCCGGATTACGACGTTCAAAGCAGTGCCGAACCACATCTCATAACTTAAACTGAACTAAACGGTTTAGTGCGAGATTAAGATTTAAATTTAAAGTGACAAGCAAGGTGAAAGGTTTCGCCAGGATATAAGTACAATTGAATATCGTTACCAGGGAAGGTGGGATTCAACCATGATGGGAGACTACTAGTGCGGGATTTTGCAGAGGGAAAATGATACCGTTCATAGAAGAAAAAATAACCTTTTTATCTCATTTTTTTAAATGATTTATATATTGTCAATATTCAGTATTGTTTTTTACACAATAAAAATTTATTTTCATTAATACAGTTGTATAAATATTTTTTTAAACGATTCTTTGGAACAGTTACACTGATAATAACGTAAATTCTTCAAAGTTGATTAACCAAAAATTTGAGGGTGCAACAAACTTTTTACTGACATTTTCTTGAATAGTAGGTTTTGTTGATCCTAAAGCAGTTAATTTTACTCATTTAATAAAAAAAAAAATCAAATATGTTGCCTAGTGTAATTAGCCAAAAAAATCTAGAATTTCAAAGAGCCAGGACCTTCATCACTATAATTCTGTGACGTCCTTTTATAGTTATCCTGAACATACTTTATAAAATGCTATATAATATTCAGTGCACAATCATATTATTGACGTACGCCACTGTGTTTCATTGCTCCCCACCATCAGAAAGCTCTTGAACCCTAAAGCTGTGTATAATAAGAGCCCTTGATTCAACAAAGCGAGCTTTCACACGTATTACGCATGGTACTTTTGAATAAATTAAAAATGGCAGTTTTTTAAATGCTGATATTATTTGATTTTGTGATTATGGGTGCGTGCGTTTCCTGAAATTAGATTAACCTGAAAATTCCAGCTGAAATTTCATGACATTCCCTGGAATTTAAACGAATTTTTTAATATTTGAATTGTTTATCATAATTTCATTAAGAGTAATTGAATTTTTTCCTGTGTTGCAAGAAATACCATGGATGTCAAAGTTTGTAAGCTTGCGCCAAACACATTCCTAAGCTGCAGAGTTCCAAATTTCTTTGGAAAGATTAAGAAGCTAAAGAAGTTGGAATATCTTTGGGAAAAATGTATCAAACTAAAAGGAGACTGTATTGAAATATAACACTCATTTTGGTTTAATTTCGATGTCACTGACTTAACAAACACCTCTTGTAGTTAAACAATATTAACTCAAAGTTAACACTCAGGCACTAATATCATTTAACTATTATACATACTAAACTTCTATTCTTTGCTCATCATTTTTCAAAACTTTCAAACATTCAGGCTTTCGAACTTAAGTTTAAGAGCATTTTAAATTTATATTTCATGTAACACACATGCTTCCAAGTTTTGATATTAGTGATAATAATGTTTGAATTTTAAACTTTTAGAAAAAAACTGTACGTGGTTGAAGATTAAAAAGTTTTAGAAATATTTTATGAAAAATTTGTTAGGTTTAAAGTTAATAACATTTTCCCAAGGCATTAAAAGAGAATGATGAAAGATTATTGATTAGATGAGTTACGTCCGTAAGTTAGTAATTATAGTTGACGGTAATGGGATTCGGACCAGTCAGAAAATAAAAACAAATTTATTAACTTCGCTAACGTTTCGATTTATTTAAATCTTCATCAGAGCTACAAAGATATATAGAAATATAAAATTATTAAATTGGTAAGTTTACATGTATAAAATTATGATAGTGTTCAAATTTAACAAGTCAAGTAGTTAAAATAAGCATTACAAAATTGTCGGAATTTAAAATATAACATATAATAATTATTAAATAATAAAAACATATCAAATATGAGTTAAAGAATAAAAAACAATGTTAAATTTACATTACCTTAGTTAATAGTCACGATATAAAATAACAATTTTAAAATTAATAGAGAACACATCATATTGTCCAGTTATTGAACTCAGAGATAAACATATGAATAAGCCACGTATGAATTTGAAAAAGGGTTTGAGATGGTTGAAACAAGTAAGTAACGCTATCTATTAATAAATTAGAATTTGATTATTAGGTGAAATATGTTAGATTTAGAATTTTTTTAATATATTACAATAGATGGCGCTTATATTATCACAGTCGGTTTTAAAGTTAACTAATTTAGGGTTGTGAATTATATGTATGCTCTCAGTAATCAACCTTTTACTGAGATTGTCTACTTTATCTAAGATTTTATTTTGTTCAAAATTAAAATTGTGGTTAGTGGTGAAGAAATGGGTACTGAGTGCCGTGTTTTCTTTTTTATTTTTAAATTTATCCTGACAGCTATTTTTATGTTGGTATACTCGATTTTTAAGATATTGTTTAGTCTATCCAACATAGCCTAAATCACATCCTCCACAAGGAATGTGATAGACTACTGACGACATTTTATTAAATTCAGTAGGTTGTTTAATTTTTGAGTGGAGTTGATTAATAGTTTTAAGATTATAGAAAGCTAATTTTATATTATAGTGGTTTAAAAAATGTTAATTTTAAATGAAATATTTTTGATATGTGGAAATTTTAAATACGAACAATCAGTGTTGATATCTGGAAGTGAATTATTATTGGTGGGATTATTGGGATTGTTATAAAAAATTCTATTAATGATATTTCTAGGGTAGTTATGAATAATTAGATTGTCAGTGGCTTTTTTAAAATTTTCCCTATGGAATTTAGGGTCACTCAAACTGAGTATTTTATGTTTACATGATTTTATAATGGCAATTTTTTGTTTATATGGATGTTCTGATAAGAAATTTAAAGTACGTCCTGAACTTGAGGGTTAGTATACATATTAGTAGATAAGGTGCCATTAGAACTACGTATTAATAGAATGTCGAGAAAAGGGATAGTATTATAATTTTCAGTTTCTATAGTAAATTGTAATTTGTTGTGATAAGAGTTAAAAATAGAAAGTGTAGTATCTACTTGATCTGAAGGTATGGCTAAAATAGTATCATCTACATAATATTTAATGAATGGTAAATGAATAGGTAATTTTTTAATGACGGTATTAATGAGTTCATTTACCACTAAATTAGCTAATACAGGTGATGAAGGAGCACCCATTGCTGTACCGAACAATTGTTGGTAGTATTTATGATTGAATACGAAATAACCACTGTCAAACAGATATTTTATGATAGTGATAAATGAATCATAAGATAGGTTCGTATATGCTGAAATAGTATCCCATTCTTTATGTATGATAGTAATGACAAGTTCTTGTGGAATATTGGTAAATAGTGATATAACATCTAACGATATAAGTATATAATCGTTAGGAAGGACGATATTTTTAGTGAAATTAACGAATTCATAGGAGTTTTTTATATTGTAGTGGAAAGTAGTAACTACCTTATCTAAAATATCATTAATGAAAGAAGCTAACTTGTAGGAAGGTGACATTATACAGGAAACAATAGGTCTTAAGGGTTTGTTAGTTTTATGGCATTTAATTTTACCATAAATTTTAGGAGGTAATGAGTTATGGATTTTGAGATAAGTAGCTTGAGATTTACTTATTTCACCTTTATTATAAATGTTGTCAATAATATTGTTATTAAGTGTTTGGAATTTGCTGGTAGGGTCTTTACTAAGTGGTTTATAGATGTTATTATCAGATAAGATATCAACCATTTTTTGTTCGTATTGGTTATTATTAATTATTACGGTACAATTACCTTTATCTGAACTGCATACTATTAATTGTTTATTATTACTAAGAAAATTTTTAGTATTATTAAAATCTTTAAGTATATTATTATTAATAAGTGGATTAATTAAGTTTTTATCAGTATTAATATTATTAGTTAATATATTACACGCTTGACTTCTGAGAAGATTTTTTAATAATTTTATATTTCTATATATCTTTGTAGCTCTGATGAATATTTAAATTAAATCGAAACGTTAGCGAAGTTAATAAATTTGTTTTTATTTTCTGACTGGTCCGAATCCCATTACCTTCAACTATAATGAAAGATTATCTTTATCTTTTTCTTTATCTTCAAATTTTATATATAATATTTTTTTATCTCATTTATTTGTTATTCCTCCAATGTCCCTCTCTTTCTTCCTATTCTCATCCCGACTTCCCTCTCCGGTCGCCTTCCTGAAGCGAAATTTCTGAATTTTCTCTTCTCTTTTCTCTTCTTCCTTGCAAATTCTGCAGAGTTTGTCTTCTGGCCTAGTGCCTATTGTTCCTCTTTTCATTGCCGCATCAAAGCCTCGCAATCCTCCTGACACTACCCCCTGATCTTCCTCTTTTTCTCTTCAAGTATCTCAATATTCCGATCACTCTTATCTCTTTATATCTTTTCACACTCAGCGATTTGTCTATTCGGTCTGCTCTTTTCTGTTCCTGTACCTCCGTGTCCTTCTCAATTCTTATACTATATCCGTTTCTCTTTCTCTCTGATTCTCTTATGTCCATTCCACCATGTAAAAGTATCCGAGAATAAAAATTGCATAGCAAAACTGAACATCGGAATAAATATAAGAATAAACTTGTACCTCCAATAGATATTCCGCTGCTTATTCGACAATTGTTGAAACGACCCGTAAACGACCTGACTGGAAATAATGAGAATAGAAACAGAAAACACCATAATTAAAGCTCCAAAAAATAAGGCCGCTGGCCCAGATGTAGTAACATCAGATATGCTAAAAATTCTAGGATAAGAAGGAGTCGATATTATGACTAAGCTGTTAAATATTATATATTAAACTGGTAAAATCACTTCAGAATTGACTAAATCTATCTGTATCCCATTACCTAAAAAATCAAATGCTTCTACTTGTAACCAATATAGAACAATAAGCTTAATAAGCCATACATTAAAAATATTACTAAAAGTTATTTTAGAAAGCATTAATAATAAACTAAAACCCGAAATTTCAAATACACAAACAGGTTTCATATCCGGCAAAGGTACTAGAAATGCATTATTTATGTTTAGGACTATTATTGGTAGAAGTATAGAAATAAATAAAGAATTATATGTGGCCTTCTTAGACTTCAGCAAAGCATTTGACAATGTAAGCCATACCAAGATGATGAAAATACTCAACGATTCAAATGTTGATAAAAGGAATATTCCAATAATTAGCAACTTGTACGAAACGCAGTTAGCAGCAGTCCGAATTGAAAACAGCCTAACAGAATGTTATCGCTGATATCTCGCTTTCTAGGGGTCGTACCGCGATCTATCACCCATCATTAGATTCACCGAGAGATTATCTATAGATCGCGACCCGTAAATCAGCCCTAAACTCATATTTAGAATATTTATTAATAATAGGGTTCATTTTCGCATAACTGGGCGTGGCCTAGTTACCCATTCCACTAAAATTCCATTCCTTCACTCCAAATCAAAACGTATATAAGAAACGCGATTTCAAGCGCAAACCACTGTTCGTCAGTCACTAGTCTACGAGTCATCACTTCAAGAAGCCGTCTTCTCTTCAATACTCTCGCTATGGGGCAAGAGACCTGCTAAAAAGAATTTAGACACTCATCGACGCTTCGCCTCGCTACTCGGCAAGGATCTCGCTATTTGGCAAGAACTTCACGGTTCGCCTCGCTATGTGGCAAGGTATCCTCACCCACCTCGCTATACGGCTAGGTCCGGTATAACCATATACGTTTCACCTCGCTATTTGGCAAGGGACCCTAGCCCATCTCGCTATACGGCAAGATGCGCCCTCGCCTCCGATATTCTTTCATATTAAACGGCGCTACGGCCCCGTTCCAACGATACGCCTTTCACGGCATCACCGCTGCACATTGCCGCTCTCCGGCACTTCAACCATTAATGCATCGCTTCTATCAACCGTGCGTGAGCGCTACACTAGCCCCACGTACCATGCTTACCACGGCCTACAACCCACGCATCGCCACTTACCTCGGCGCTACCACCAATTACCTATCGTCACTACAACGTCCACGACGGACACCGCAACGACGCTCGCCGTCGTTTCTCGACTCCTAGTCATACTCCTCACATAACCGTATATCTTTATATTGCTATTCGCTCTGTTTTACATTGTTATGTTTCATACTCTCTATGTTAAATAAATATAGTAAAATCACATCGTTTGCTTTTCATTTAGAACAATCCTTGGGGCAAACTATATCTCTTTCAGACACTAGTGCGACGTGGTTCTTCAAGCCGAGAAGGTAAACACGGAACCCATCACTTGAGCTAGTCTGAGTACATTGTTCAGGGTAGTTACCTTTTTTTTTTTTTTTTAAAGAGGAGAAATCTTCGCAAAGACACTTGCATGCCCGTGCGTGCAGGTAGTGCAGGATTTCTACCTGCTAAAACTCCCCTTCTTCGCCACGCTTGAGGCATCCGGAACCATCCGTTAGGATATCAGCGTCAGATGCCCCCTGGTAGTCTATTCAGGCTCCCCTCTATTCGACTCCTGCTGTCTGCTCCTTTCTTCTGTCTCCTTCCTTTCCATGATGGCTTTAATCATCTTGTGGATGGCATCCCACTTCCTCCTGGATTGCATCATTTCTGCAACCAGGGCGTCAGGTGTTAATGCCGCTGGGCATAGGGCCCCCACCTCCACGCTCGCCGCGTCCCAACGCATGCACTGAAAGATGGTGTGCTCCACAGAGTCCACCATTCCGCAGTACACGCACGTATCCTCCAGGTCCTTGCCGATTCTCTTCGTATACGTACGAAAAGAACCGTGACCTGTCAACGCTTGGGTCAGCCAGTAGTCTAGCTTACGGTGAGGGCATTCAAGCCAGGTCCTTACGTTCCCTTACTGCTCCCTGGCATTCCGTCTGGTGGTCTCGCCGCAACTGGCACTCTCGGTCACCGTCCTCCTTTCCTCGACCAGGAGGAAAATCGGAACGGTTCCCGTGATCACCTGCAGGGCAACGCTCGACACGGTATGGTAGGCCGACGCGCACCTGAGCAGTGCCTTCCGCTGTGCACCTATAAGGATAAGGGTAGTTACCTGGGGAGACGTCACCTGCGGTACTACCTCCTGCAACAAGAATACTGAAAAATAAAAAAGAGAGTAAGACAAGGATAGGTATTGTCACCGGTATTATTTAATATTTATAGCGAACAGATATTTAAATGTATACTGAACATCGGAGTAGTAAAATTTGGAGGAAAAAGATATAATAACATCAGGTATGCAGATGACACGTTACTCCTGGCGGAAAGTGAAGCAGATTTAGTACAACTGATTAAAATTGTACAGAGAAAGAGTGAAGAATGGGGTCTTCAACTGAATACCGAGAAAACAGTTTACATAGTAATATCAAAAAAATTGAACAATACCTACCAAAACTTAAAAATAAATAACACAGAAATAAAACATGTGAAACAATACAAATATTTGGGAAGTATTATATCAGAAAATGGCAAATCAGATGCAGACATTAATACCAGAATAGGCATGACTAAAGCTGCATTTCATAAACTTAGTTCATTGTTAAACAGAAATATTAATTCATGTACTAAAAATCGTGTAATCGACTGCTATGGAAGTGAATGCTGGGTGTTAAATAAGTAACGGGTGTTTTTTTTAGAGGTATAGAACTTTAAATTGCAATAAAACAACGATGGATTATTCGATTGACATGAATTTTTTTTTATTCGAAAGATAATCTTGTGGCATTACATTAAATCATACCAACAAGACGGCGCAACATGTCACACAGCTCGTGCCACAATCGATTTATTGAAAGACACGTTTGGTGACCGCCTAATTTCACGTTTTGGACCTGTGAATTGGCCTCCAAGATCTTGTGATTTAACACCGCTGGACTACTTTCTGTGGGGCTATGTAAAGTCATTGGTCTATGCGGATAAGCCACAAACGCTTGACCATTTGGAAGACAACATTCGCCGTGTTATTGCCGATATACGGCCACAAATGTTGGAAAAAGTCATCGAAAATTGGACGTCCCGATTGGACTACATCCGAGCCAGCCGTGGCGGTCATATGCCATAAATCATATTTAAAATGTAATGCCACAAGATTATCTTTCGAATAAAAAAAAATTCATGTCAATCGAATAATCCATCGTTGTTTTATTGCAATTTAAAGTTCTATACCTCTAAAAAAAACACCCATTACAATATTAATAAAATAGAAGTCTGTGAAATGTGGGTATAGAGGAAATGTTTAAAAGTACCGTGGACTGACAGGGTGAATAACCTAGAGATATTAAATAAAATTAAAAGTAAACAGACAGTTATTTAGTAAAATTAAAAGATAGTAGTTAACATTTTTTGGTCACATAGTGAGGGAAAGAAATATTGAGTGGAACTTATGTCCACTACAAAAGTTCCACTCAATATTTCTTTTATCACCATATCTTTATTTCACCATGTGACAAAAAACGTGAAAGAGGACGTAGCAGAATAACTGTTGTTTCTAGTATGGCTTCAGTTGTTTTTCAGTTGTGAATTATTTGAGGTTATTAATAAAAAAAAATTTTTTTTTTGACAGTTTTTAAAATTTCTAACACTGGTTATATTTCATTTAGAATCTTGCAGACAATATGCTGCATTTCAATTTACTTACTTACTTAATCCTGAAGCCTTTCTACCTTGCGGTGTAAGGCTATAGTCGAGTTACTTATTTTCTGGTGTTGTTCTCCATACTTGTTTCCATCGTGTTCTGTCCTTTGTATATTTTCTTATCTACTCCCACTTTACTCCTCTCTTCGTTGCAGCTTCTTTTGTTTCTTGTTGCCAGGTTTTTCTCGGTCTTCCTGGTCTAACTTTCTTCACTGTTCTTGCTTCATAAACTCTTTTTACTATTTTGTCTTCACTCATTCTGTGTACATGTCCCAATTTAAATTTGATTTTGCATTTGAATTTAAAGTGTGAAATCAGTGTTAGTGTAGAGTGTTTGGGACAACGGTCAGCAATGGCAATAAAAATGATCAGTGCAAGTAACTTTAATCATCTCAAACCAAACTTTTTAAAATGGTGCGCGCATTTAAATATTTTACTAACAATAGATAAGTGCAGTGCTTTTCAAATATGTATCACTTAAATGTTAAAGTATCTAAAATGAGTGTGCCACTGCGACGTGAGCTAACATCTACTCTCCGTTACAAAATTCAGTTGCAGATCGCTGCAGCATTGGGACAGTCGTCTTCAGGTCGAGAAGAGCATATCGACATGGATCGCATTGCGGTTCATATGCCGCCATTCTGGCCTGTAGACCCAGCTATAGACGTACACGCGACTTAACGCATCATTGTATCAACGAGTCAGCCGTTCTCAAAAATGGCACAACCGCGATCACGCGCAATAAGCATACAAGCGACACGCGCATCAAGCGTATTCGCGCACACACGCGCATACACGCACACAAGCGTACATTCGCACACATGCACTCAAGCGCTCGCACGGGATCAATCTGGTTGATTTGACTGACTCACTTCGATCAACCTTAACAGCCCATTCAGCCATCCACGGGAACGGGTCAGCAACTCACTCACCTGCAACAGCCCGATCTATTATCCATGGGAACACGGCAACTCAATCAGCTATAACAGCAACAAACTCAGATACAACAGCGTCAGTCTCAGCAGCAGCCGCAACAACATCCGCACTAGTATTATAAGTGAGAGAGGAACTCAAAATTTTCCGAAACTAATTAGTGTAGTGGAAGATAGAACCAAGTGGCGTTCCAGGGTAGCCGATGTCTGGCCGGCCGACGCAACACACTGACCACGTGGCTTTCATATCTATGGCCGACGAACTAGAAACGAAGAACTAACCTTGTCTGTCACAATATGCTTTTCTAGGCGTTAGGAACTTATATTATGTTTTACAAAATCCTGAAATGTGTGTAAATTCACACTTCACATCAATTTTTGCTACATCTTAAATTAGAAACATTTTCCTTTAGAACTTTTCATAATTTCTCAATATTATTTCGTTTTTTTTTGACCTTGCAAACATTAATGAGTTAGAGAAACTTTTACAGCTATAAATTAAGTCGCAAGAAATATATAAAAAGATCCAATTAAATCGTTAAATCTTGTAAAGTTTTATAATTTACTTTAAACTACACTCAACAGGGAATATAAAATATGTTTTTTTCGTCAACAATTTCAAAGTTTGAAGACGTAAAAATATCTCATTAAGCCAAAATTATTTACTTGTCTGAAAAGTTGGTATTCACTACGTATTTGAATATAAAAATGTATATTACATCTTTGTTACTATAGAGCAGTGTTTCTCAACCTTTTATGGCCCGGGACCCCCCGAAATTATGTAAATATTGTCTGCGGCCCCCCTATATTATGGTGTATCAAGATAACGGGAAAACGAGTTTTTTTGTAAAGGCCACGTGTGAGCAAGTTGGGAAAAGTTTAAACTAAAATTTATCCACAAAATTGAATGGTAGTATTGAAATTTTCCGGAAAAAAAACGAAAGTACAGGATATCAAGGACAATTTTGAATTTTTAAATGGGAACGTATGTCATATTGGATCTTGCTTAAATATCTTTGGATAAAGCTTTTCAACAACTTTTACTTAAACATTTTTTTAATATATTTTATAAAAAACTGTGATATTTTTAAATGACGAATATATTCCCTATAATGACTTGAAAGTAAAATATTTTTATTTAAAAGTGTTCAAAGTGCTTTCCATTTTAATTTAAACAAATTCGCATCCTTACTCTTGAGTTATCTGTAGCTCGGAGAGCAATTAAAATAATATATAATAAAAAATATTGCACTTTCAAGTCGTACCTGCTTCAAAGTACAACTTGAAAATACTTGCAGTACCTCCAACGAGAACCATTGGCAGAGAAACCCATCAACCGACACATACAACTGATTTGATCTTGATATAGTCTACTTATAGTCTGTTTCTTTGGTTAAAGCGGAACTAGATTTTCAAATCTAGTATTTTTTATCGATGAAGTTTTGATAATTTTGTTTAGTAAAATCCCATTTACTCATTATAAAGTTAGCTAGTGACCAGAGCCGTAGCAATATTTTTAGTGCCCTTGGCAAATAAATTAAATTAACTTAAATTAGCGCCCTTTTAATAAACAAGTGAAAATACAAGCTGAAAAAAAAGTCCTCACTTCTAAAATACAAGTGATGACCTAAAAAAAGTCTTCGCTTTTGCACTACAAATGATGATCAAAAACAAATAAAAACACACGCCCATGGCGCCCCTCTTTAGGCCTCGCGCCCCTGGCACTTGCCCCGATGCCAGGCCGTTACTACGACTCTGCTAAGTGACAACTTAAAAGTTTGAAATAGTCTGTAGTTTAGATTAGTTGTCAAGATAAGTATATTATGTATAAAAATAAATAGAATATTTATTTTATTTATGTTATGAAACGGATATTTTTATGAATTTAAATATAAATTACTCGTATTTACAAATATGAACAAAATTGCAAGATTGACTACATTTTTGTTATATTTTCGTGTTTCGATCTTGTATGACTTCGCGGCCCCCCAACGAAGCTTTCACGGCTCCCCGGTTGAGAAACGCTGCTATAGAGAATTGATTAAGAAGAAGCAATTCAGGATAGAATATGTGAAGATGATAATATCATAAGGGAATAATCTAACTGCAAAATTGTAACAAACGGTATTCCACAAGGTTCAGTACTAGGCCCAATTCTGTTCATAACATATGTAAATGAAAAACAAAATACCAAATATCGTTCCCGTTTCCATGCTTAAAAAAATTCTGGTAATATCGATATTTTGTTTTTGTTTTCTGTTTGTTCTCATCCTTGATAAAAAATATATATATACTGTACTATTCTAGCCTAGTACTATCAGCAATGACAAACGTACAAAATAATAGTGTCCACATTTATACTAGACCAGCGATGGCAAAACTTTTTTCCTAGATGAGTGAAAATTAAATTGGAAATTTTGTAGATTCAAATCGTGAGTCAGATATATAATACGTAAATAAGAGTCTGCCGCTTTAGGGCGTAAGTATTTATATAGAACTTGCTAATCTCGTAAACTTTACCTGAACTAGCGGCCTTATGTTTGACGTGCATAATACAAGTATCTAACAGGTAATTTAATTTATTGAGAAAGTTTTATTGAGTTAGTTGAGTCCATCTCGCTTATTATCATATTTGTTGATTTTCCTAACCTGTTAGGTTCAGGATTGTTTTAGCTAGGTCAGGATCAGAGCCGTAACAACGGGTTGGCATTGGGGCACTTGCAAGGGGCGCGAGGTTTGAGGAGGGGCGCCATTGTGTATATTTGTTCATTAAAAGCATTGGCAGGTGAAACCCTTTTTTTGCTCAGCACTTGGATTTGAGAAGCGATGACCTTTTTTTTCACTTGTATTTGTGGAATGAGAACCTTTTTTTCCACATCATTTGTATTTTTGCTCATTACTTCTGACCTGGAGAGGTAAATCTTATTAATTTACTTTATTTGCCAAGGGCGCCAAAAATATTGCTACAACTCTGGTCAGGATTGCGACACCTAGACATTGTGACGTTCATTTTTTGATTAAAAAACTATTTGTCAGCGTCTAGCTCTCCGTTTTCGTAATAAGGTAACATTTATCATGACGAATGTATATCGAAACTAGGTAAATCAGAGGTTAAAGTAAGTGGATGTCATACGGTAACCGGGCAGAGAAACATAGCCAACTCCTCTACAAGTTCTATTCAACTAGATCAGCGTTTCTCAACGGGGGGCCGCGACCCCCTGGGGGGCCGTGAAGACTTCGTCGGGGTGCGCGAAGTCATACAAGATCAAAAAATGAAAATATAATAAAAATGCACTCAATCTTACAAGATATAAATTTTATTTATAAATTCGAGTATCTTATATTGATATTATTATTGATATCATAAAAATATACCTTTCACAACATAAATAAAATAAATATTCTATTTATTTTTATACTTAATATACTTATTTTGACAACTAATTTAAACTACAGGTTATTTCAAATGTTTAAGTTGTCACTAGCTAACTTTATAATGAGTAAATAGGCTTTTACTAAACAAAATGATCAAAAGCTTCATTTAATCGATAAAAATTACTAGATTTGAAAATCTAGTTCCGCTTTAACAAAAGAAACAGACTATAAGTAGACTATATCAAGGTCAAATAAATTGTATGTGTCGGTTAATGGATTTCTCTGACAACAGTTCGCGTTGGAGGTACTTCAAGTATTTTTAAGTTGTGCTTTGAAGTACGATTTGAAAGTGCAATATTTGGTATTATATATTTTTTTAATTGCTCTCCGAACTACAGGTAACTCAAGAGTAAGGATGCGAATGTGTTTAAATTAAAATGGAAGGCACTTTGAACACTTGTAAATAAAAATACTTTACTTTCAAGTCGTTATAGGGAATATAATCGTCATTTAAAAATATCACAGTTTTTTTGTCAACCGTAAAAGGTATTTAAAAAATGTTTAAGGAAAAATTGTTGAAAATCTCCATCCAAAGATATCCAATATGACATACGTTCCCATTTAAAAATTCGAAATTGTCCTTGATATCCTGTAATTCCGGTTTTTTCCGGCAAATTTCAATACTACCATTCAATTTTGTGGATAAATTTTTGACGTGTGAGCGACGTGTAAGAAACGTCGCCTTTTCGAAAAAACTCGTATATATATATATAGGGGGGCCGCAGACAATATTTATATAATTTGGGGGTCCCAGGCCATAAAAGGTTGAGAAGCACTGAACTAGATGACGACCAAGAGAACGGCTCCATATACCAAACATCTGGTGACCCAAGCAGCAGTCACTATGTAAGTGGGAGAAGGATTCCCCAGGCTCCTCAACTCCCTTATGGGCAACCCCCGCCTTGAAGATAGATCCAAGCCGATTCCGGTCAGCCCGAGGTGGACCGCAGACTTGCCCAACTCCCATGGACGAATACAATCTTACAATAACACTGTCATTTGATAATTATTTAATAAATTGTATTGTTATAACCATGAGTTACATTTCCATCTAACCACGTAACAATATTGTAAAATGCGTAAATTTTGCTGTACGATTATTTTAAATTTGTTTAATTTTCATTTCATTGGATCTTAAGGGAGGGCTCGTGCCCCAGTGCCTCCTCTGAATACGTCACTGCATTCTGTACATTTGTGGATTTGGAATCAAATATAAAGTATTGATTGTCAGAAGAATTCATCCAATGAATGAAAGATAAAGTGTTGTTCTGAGAAAATGTAAGTTGTGTTATAGGAAGTTGGAAAAAGTGCCAATTGAGAAGTCAAATGTTGTGAAAGAATTGCTAATGAACTGGCCGTTCCGATATCCGTGTTACCCGCACCATTACAAAAAGGTTCAGAGTTTATATTCGGTCTAGAGAACGGTTGTTTTGATGTTTTACTGATAAAACCAAACGTTTCTCACAAAATGTTAACTTAAGCTAATATTTTGTTCAACATTCTCGAGACTTGTTCCACAGAATTCATTTAATGGAAAAATAAATTCAGTTTTGAAGATAAAAACTAAATGTAAACAAGTAAGAGTGAAATGTGTTCTGGAATTTAAAACTATAAAGAAATATTATTATTAGGAGGCTTTTATGCCACCAAAAATACCAACTATCAGGACTACAAACTTAACTTTAAAACATTGATACAGCATTCTAAGCTCGGACAAGAGATCTATATATTCCTCCTCCTTGAGAGAGGTATTCTTCTCAGCTGGACTCGAGAATTCGATCACAAACATCTGTTTGGTCTCGATATACTGGAAGGTTATGTCTTGCTTAGTGGCTGTCGGTTACGTCGAGATGGAGAAGGAGTAATTCCAATAAATACGGCACTTGGAATTTTCCACCACCGATTCTACGTCATAACGGACGTACAAATATCCGGTATTTAGTCAATATCATAGGCATGTCTAAGATGGAGAGCACGCGTATAGCAGCATTATGACGACCCACGTAGCTTAACGCTGCAAGAGATGGACAGACAGAATGTGCGTAATTGTGATCCGATCTCAAACCAGCAGACTTAAGAAACTAAAACGTGAGCTCGGTGGACAGCTCTAGACTTTTAATATGTTTGAAGAGCACAGAATGCATACATTTACTCAAGTGTTCTTTTGTCAATATGTCTATCTCTCCTCGTTTCACCGAAATAGTAACTCTATTGTACTCCTCCCGAAAGTGTTGTATTCCAAAGTTTTCCCTGACTGGGCTTAAGTCTTCCAGGTCAAATCTCATTGTTGCTCTTTGCTACCTGATAAAGAAACACCCTATTGTTATTAAATAAGTGCTCAGTAACGAATTGTAATAGTGAGTCTTGAATCCTAATACTGTTAGCTGTAACCAGGAAGAGTCGATCGTGTGAGCACTCCAGATTAAGTAATCCCCGACCCCGTTTTGACGAGGGAGGTAAATGCGCTGTACAGAGGATTTCGGGGATGTTCATGATATATCTGGTTCACCTGTCGAGAACCAAAATACCATCAACATTCCATTTCATTACATTAAAGATATATGAAATTAATAGGACAATAAATTTATTATTACTATTCTTATTTAAAAGAGGAGGGTTGTAGGCCAACCAGTTCCGTCCAGGTTTCCCCAACGTGTTCGGTACAGGAGAGGCGCTCACCTCCAGAGTTGGGCAGTATTTAACTAAACTTTCAATCAACTAAAAATTTGAATGAAAATGTAATCAAACTAAATTAATCATTCCATATTCAATCAATAATGGATGTAATCATAAATCCTTAACTAAATGATAATCATTAGTGTCAAATCATTAGTTTTCTATCATATTGTGATAATTTGTCAGAAAAATTTGAATCGCTTGGATCAATTTATATATTACATATATAATATCCCTATACCCAAATTCTCAATAATTTTCGGCCGTCTTCCAGCTTTCGAAAGATTATTACATTTTGCCACTCTATCGACCTTAAAGGATTAACATTTGGTAAGGTCTTCTTCTAATTTTTGTTGTGACAATGTTCCGGCTCTAATTGTTCTTGATTTTTGAGAAACAACCGTTTGTCTACCTTTAGAAACAATTTTTTTTTAATGAAATAAATACATCGTTCAATGTCGTCTATTAAGATGAGATATAAAATTCAATGAACTATTTTTATATCATTGACTTTAGATTGGTATTGGCCGCATTGAGAAATGAACTTATTTTGCTCTACACAGCTTTTTTCGGCTAAATATTGAAATATATTGAATATGAAAAAAATGTATTATCTACCGTTTTCGATTTAAATAAAACATTTCTTCTCTTACCATATTTGGCTTACTGAGAAAAGTTTGAAGCTCCTGATACTTCAGATATTAAAAGTGTCGATACACTAAAACTTTCACGAGTATCATTATCACTTATGTTGACGAAAAAATACAAATATATAATTGTAAAATATATCACTCAAATTTTTCACAAATTAAATCTGCGTCAGATGTCTACAATGTATAAATATTAAATTCCAATGAACCGTGAGAGTGAAAAGATCAAATCTCAATCCTGATTTTAGTTTCAATCATAACTAAAAATTTAATCATGATAATTAGTAAATATTTAATTTAGTTACCAGTGTGAATAACTACATTATGAGTGATGTACCTTACTCATTAATCAAGCCTTGAAATTAAATTTTTAATCTCAATCCTCAATTATTTGTTTGATTGCAATTTGCCCAACTCTGCTCACCTCTAACCTTCGCAGAAAATGAAGAGGGAGCTTTATCCCAGCATTCGGCCGCATCCCAAAACCTTGCGATATGCAACAAAAGGGCTCCAAATCCAGCGTTCGCACAATGCGAAACGATCCTAGCAGCACTGGTTTTTGCATTATGCAGACCAGAAAGGCAACAGATGGTCTGCAGACGGAAATGATCTCAATTTCCCTGCTGAAATCAGCGTTTAGGCCACCTAATACACCCAAAATCAAGTCTACGAGCTTCACAGAATAACACGGGAAGATTCTCTTAGCTCGGACAAGAGCTCCAGGTACTTGGTTCTCTTGGTCGTCTTTGAGACTGCTGTTCTTCTCAGCTGGACAGGATAATTCGAGGACAGAAATATCTTTTTTCTCGAAATCCAGTTAGATGCTTGTTAGATTGTTAGATAAAGTACAGAACCTTCATAAATTAAAATATCTAGACATAAATTTCCAGCACTTTTGAAACGATACGACTGGAATAGTATATTCTGTAACATGGTTGGAATGAGAAAATTCGATGCGAGTGGAACATTCCGAGCGCGAGACGCAGGCGAGCGTGAGGAACCACGAGCAACGAATTTTCTCATTCCAACCGAGTCACAGACCCTACTTTCTCCACGACCACCAAAAAGAAAAATAAATTAACAAATAATTATTTTAACAAACATTTTATCTTAACAAATAATTTATATTACATAACAAATCAATCAATTAATCAATTAATTTAATTTGCCGCACATCGGCCACTATTTCAGGTTAGGAAGCTATGTTGCATTTATTTAATGTAAACGTTGCATATATCTTAATGTAACCCTACAAAAACAAAAGACAACAAGTATGGAATAGTTATTCCACAACAAGTGATGGAATGAAATACATGCAAAATGCATAAGAAGATAAGTGCTTTAGAATAACATTCCAACTCTTGTGTTAGAATATTAACTTTCTGTAGTCAAAATTGGTTTTAGAATTGTTAAATTCTATAGTGGTCGTGGAGAAACGATTTTCCATATCACTCAATACTATTTTTTGTAATTAATATAGCAAAATTTTCTTTTCTCATCCAAAAATATCCAGGTCTAATCAATCGACCAATCCATTGGATTAAAATTGATATAGATTGATGAAATTGTTTTGCATGGAAAAATTTAATACTCAAATGTTGGATGCACTGCGATGATTACAATAGCAGAATGAAATGGATTCTGAATAACAACTGATTGAGATGAATGTTTCTATGTTATTTAGCAAATAGTGCAAGTGATGTAAAATGTACACTATTAGTGAAATGGTGAATTAAAATTTCAATTATTTTGTTAATTTGAACCGTTAAATTATAATTTGTATGCTGGTGCTGTACAACTGAATCGTTTCCACAGAATTTAATGTAATTGGTGTATTAATTTGGATTATTTGAATAAAATATTGAACTCAGTGAATCATCAATATAACCTTTGAAATTCATTGTTACACTATTATTGACTTCTTCTTCTTTTTTTTTGGGTACTGTCACTCGGGTTGATCTTTGTCTTCAACCACATAAGTCCTTCATCTTGGAGCTGGGATGATGGAGAGATGATTGGTTGGGTACACAATCCCGCACTCAATATTATTTAAAAAATTGATGTGAAGTGTGAATTTTCACACATTTCAGGGTTTTACAGGTATTTAATAAGTGAATTATGATTATTTGGGATGCCAAAACAAATTTTATGTTAAAATATTTTTTTGTTAATTTATTAATTACCATTATTTAGGTTCCTAAATATGTACAGTATTTTTTTATATAGCAGGGTTCAATAAGATTTTGAAAATTGCGCCTATGGCTTCCATTGGTTGTTTTAAGTCATTTAAGTCCCCTCTGATTTCGTGTATTCAATTTTAACAATTTTCACTGGTTATTAAATTTACGCTTTTAAAAATTAAATGCAACATTTGCCCAAATATAACTAGAATTTTGAAAAAAAAAAAATTAAACAAAATCAAAATGCAAAAAAAAAACAAAAATGGTCTCGAGATCGGGACCCTAGTTTGCAAATTAGAACGCCAGAATGCTAACCATTAAAGCATGCTGATTTACTTAGTTTATTTATTTATTTGTATTTATTTATTAAATATTTTACATGGTCAAACAAAAAATGCGCTATTTTCCGAAAACATAATTTGATCAAAAATTCCTGTTGTACTATTCCGGGTCACATAAATGTACATTACTTGAATTTTACAGATTTTTAGTTTAAACCATCTGGGCTACAGGGTATGGGACAAAAAAAATTTGGCACAATTTTGGCAAAAATCGCGTCGAAATAATTTATTTTGCAAAAATAAAATTTTGATCGTTAATCCACGTACTAAGGGCTTTCATTTGATCTCCTACTCAGAATTTAAATACAATATTTTTTTTTTTCGATGAGCAGTTATTTTTTTTATATTTTTAGGGGGATATGTTTTTTAAATGTTTTAGTATTTTTCCTATGTGCGGGTCAAAGAGTTGTATAAGCATGCCAAATTTCAACTGTCTAGGTTTAGCCGTTTGGCTACAATTTTTACCGAACAGACAGACAGACAAACGACAGAATGACGGCATAAGGGTTTTTTGGTCATACCTATTAAACCCTAAAAATCACTATCTTGTGGTGAATTACCAACAGTGTGGGAAAATACTTAAGTAACGCCTATCTCTAAATATGGTGACAAAATTAATGTAGTGGCCCATCTCTAAATTATCAGCTATTCGCGTAATAATAAATAACAGTGAGACATCTACTGGCAGCTTGGTAAATTAAACAGAAGCGTATATTTGTATAATATTTGTAGCGTGTTGTGCTGCAGTTTATGTGAATTAAAAAGTATTTTTAAATATAGTGACTTAAATACAGTGCTTTTTTGCCGAAATATTGTTTGAACAGATAAATATTAAGAAAAAACTTCTGACATACACGCTTCTCGTCCGCCATCAGCTGTTGTCAGCAGCGCCGCCAACGTTAGTTTGAGTCGCGAATAGCTAGTTTTTGACTCCATCATATAAAATGAAATATTCAATGCTGTGAAACATATAATCATACCTCAGCAGTATGGTTTTTTTAAAGGCAGATCAGTGGAAACTAATCTTCTAATTTATACCCAACAAAAATCCGATGCTTTACGATGAAGAACACTGATCGTGTTCTTCAACCTTTTTGCCCCCGCGGACCGGTGAAAATAGGATAAATATTACGCGGACCAACTGAAAGCTAAGACACAAATATAAACCAATATTGATAGTATATTATTATTATATATGTAGGTATATGTTATACAGTTATACAATTACAATTTTTAGTGCGACAACTGCGGCTGCATCTTTTTTAGAAAATTTGATATACGTGGCTGCAGAGTTGTTTCTGAGAGACGAAGCGCTGCGTTCGAATCCTCTGTTTGGATTTTGATATTGACATGGCTTAAAAAGTCTTTTCGCACAAATATGAAGTCGAAAAAATGACCAATAATTTGATAGCTTTATAATTAAAAGATGGATATTCTTTTTCTTACGATTTCCAAAACTGAGACAATGATTGCATTTTATGTCTGGACACCAGAGTGACACCAGAACACAACTCGATCAGCTTTTCTTTTTCACGAGGATCATGTGCACATGACTTCATATCTTCCAAGAATGGATTATTAATCCAGAGGTTACCTTTACGAGGATCCTTATTTTCAGGGAAGTATTTATTCAATTTTTTTACCTAATGCTCTTAAATGTTGTCTTATGTTGAATATGACTTTCTGGTTGGCATCAGCAGCAATCATAAATTCTTCAAAAAGTGGAAATATTTTTATATCTTTCTCTTGTAAGCGACTCTTCCAAAGATCTAGCTGCTTCAGAAGTATGAAAAATAGCCGCTTAAGGTGTTGTATTGGGGCTGGTAAATATTAAATAAATCATGGTTCGGACAAAAGTTAGCTTCTGCGTCGACTAAAAAAATGTGGTTTATACTCATGAACAGAAGTGTGCATCTATATGATCCGGTGGGAAAATTTTCGCTGACCGGCAGGAATTTTTTGCGGACCGGCACCGGTCCGCGGACAACGGATTGAAGAACACTGCTTTAGATCACCGTGTACAGGTGGATGCAGTGTATACCGATTGCAGTATGGTGCTTGATAAAATATATTGTCACGTGGGTGGTTTGATTGAGACACAACTCCTGGTTTCAACATAACAAATTTATTAAATATGTATATCACATTTACAATATATGTTTGAATTGGTCCATGGAGTTGGGGAAGTCTTCGGTCCACCCCGTGTTGGCCAGGATCGGCTTGGACCTATCTCCGAGGCGGGGGCTACCCATCCGGGAGTCGAGGAGCCTGGAGAAGTCTTCTCCCACTCACATGGTCACTACTTGCTTGGCTTCACCCTCGATACAAGAATCTGGCGTCAGTGTCTTGGTCGTCACCTTGTGGACTAATACGTGCAGCGGAGTTGGTTATGTTCCACTACCTTCATATTCTGTTTCATCCAGTCTTTTTGTAACGAAAGTTTAACCCAGTTCCAATATTTATTCGTCATGACAAATATCTCCTCATCACGAAAATGCAGTGTCTGCATTTCGTAATCAGGCCACATACGTCAGACGCTGACGAATAGTTTTCAATCAGACAGCTGACCGTCACAATGTCTAGATGTCGTAATCCTTACCTAGGATTACCTATGTGACAATATCATAATATATTACTTAAAAAATACTTATTTTTCTGCTTAATTTTAGTTAAATATGCCACATTGGCCACTATTTTATTACTTGTTAAGTTATGTTAAGTAATGTTATATTAAGTTATGTTTGATTATTTTAAAAAAAAATGCATTTGTTTAATTTATTGATACTTTTCAACGCGGAAAAACACATATAGCTCAGTCGCTGAAACAGCGCAGTTCATCATTTTGCGTCATAATTTCAATGACAAACTTAGTGGCTCAAAAATAACTTAATCTTTGTTTTTTGCATGTGAATTATAGACTAATATTGCTCTTTACTCTTTTATTTTACTAAAACATACCTTTTGAAGTCATATTTAGTTTGTGTTCGATAGTCATTTTGAAGATTTACAAATTTTAAAAGTATTTATTTAATATAGGGACCTTTGTATTGGTATCCCTGAATAAAACGATGCTTACATTTGTCATATAATAATACGTCTCTTGTGTTTTGATACTGACTTCTTCTAACTTATAGTAATTTTTAAAAACCTTTTTTATTTAGTTTGTTGTTTATTTAGCAGTTTTGTGTTTAGTTATATATTTTTTATAGATTTTCTTATTTGATTTTGTGTGTACTGCATAGTTTTTAGGTTATATTCAAATTTATTTTTATTTTCTTTTCTTTGATCATATTTTTGGATCACATCAGTCCTTTGTAGGACTATTTTGCCTATTTGAATAGTTTATTTGTTTCTATTCTGTTCTTATTCTTATATTTTCAGTTCATTTCGATACAAGTGACAGAGTACAAAAATTACATTCGTTAAATAGATGAATGTAAACGTACTAAACTTGAATCACATTTTTTTGTGACGTTTCAAGTGACGCAACTGCACTGTTTCGCCGATTTCCCTATACCTTATAGTGAACAATAACGTCTGACAACGAGCATAGAATAATTATTCCTTCACTAGTGAAGGAATGAAATACACGCAAAATGCCTAAGAATATACCAGGTCTACAAGTATGAAATGCGGATTTTTTTCAAACTTGCCTCGCAAACAGAATGTATAGTTCAAAGTTTCAACACATATAGCGTTTTGTTAAGTTATCATTAAGTGTCAAATGCGTATAGGTTATAATTTGAAAAGTGATCATATAGTTTTGTTTTACTGTGTTAAAAATGTAAAATTTTGCGCCAAATAAAGAGCATTCGCGGACAGTACTACTGTTTTGTTTTCATTTGAGAAAAACTGCTGCTGCATCATACCGACTGCTTCGAGAAGCTTATGGTGAATATGCTCCATCGCAAGATACGTGTGAACGACGGTTTCAGCGTTTCAAAAGTGGTGACTTTGATCTTATAGACAAAGAACATGGAAAACCTCCAAAAAAATATGAAGATACAAAATTGGAAACATTGCTACAGGAAGACGATAGTCAATCACAAAAACAACTAACAGAGCAGTTAGGCGTTAGGCAACAAGCTGTTTTCAATCGCCTACGAGAGATGGGTAAGATCCAGAAAGTCGGCAGATGGGTTTCACATGCATTGAATGAAAGGCAGATGGAAAAACGCAAAAACACTTGTGAAATTTTGTTTGCACGATACAAAAGAAAGTCTTTTTTGCATCGTATCATTACTGGCGATGAAAAATGGATTTATTTTGAAAATCCTAAACGCAAAAAATCATGGGTGAACCCAGGCTCACCATCCACATCAACTGCAAGACCGAATCGCTTTGGCAAAAAGACAATGCTCTGTACTTGGTGGAACCAAAAGGGTGTGGTCTATTATGAATTGTTAAAACCTGGTGAAACAGTTAATACCCAACGCTACCAACAACAACTGATCGAATTGAACTATTCGCTGCTCATAAAACGACCAGAATACGAAGGAAGACAGCACAAGGTAATCTTTCTTAACGATAACGCTGCATCACATAAGGCAAAAGCAGTTTGCAACACATTGGAGGCACTGAAGTGGGAAGTGCTACCCCATGCCGCTTACTCACCAGACTTGGCCCCTTCAGATTACCACTTGTTCGCATCGATGGGTCACGCACTTGCCGAGCAGCACTTTTGTTCATATGAAAATGTGAAAGAATGGCTAGATGAATGGTTTGCGGGGAAAGGGGAAGAGTTCTACTGGCGCGGTATTCACAATTTGCCTGAAAGATGGGAAAAATGTATAACTAATGAAGCATACTTTGAATAAATAAACTTTTACTGTTCTTTTGAGTTAATGTGTTTTATTTAAAAAAAATCCGCATTTCATACTTGTAGACCTGGTAGTTGTTTTAGAATAGCATTCCAACTCTTGTGTTAGAATATTAACTTTCTATAGTTAAAACTGATTTTAGAATTGGTAAATTCTATAGTGGCCGTGGAGAAAGGTCTTTAGCTTTGATCTTTTGACGCATTTACAAAAATCATCTCTCCAGTTTTAGATTCACTGCCCAGGGCTTACAGCAGTGATGGGCTCTTCTGGGATCGATACTGAAATGCCGGCGTCTGTGCGTTGCTCAGGGTCGTACGCACACACGCAGATATATTTGTTGTTGACTTTGAATCACTCGACAAGATAGGCACGATGGTTTAAAGTATTTGTTTATCCTTGCTGTGGGCCATGATACGTAATACCCAGCAAAAATTGGTGAATAGGTAGATTGTTTTAAAAATTTAAATTTGTAATGTTTTGATAACATTTATTCCTTACGAAAACTTTATTCTGCAAGAAATTATTTTAGTATGAAGTCTTCTTCTTCTCTTAGAGGAAATATGTGCAAAACAGTATAGTGATCACAAGATTTCCAATGCCTGATTTCTAATTTATGCATTTTTGGTAAAGTAATTGAGTCCGACAGCCCAAGGGCCTCTGGCCCGAGTGATGGGGTAGTCGCTCTTCGGGCATATTCTTCCAGTAACGCCAGTGGTGTATACAAGATTTTATATTTTACTTTACATAAAATAAAAAGTAAAAATTAATAGATATTTATACCGAGGTGTGTAAATTAAGTAACCGGAATGGCAACTTGGCGTTTGATCTGGTATTATTTTGGACGCGGGACTTGGAGGGGCGGCAGGTGAACATGTGATACGCCTGCAGTACGAGTTTGAACTCGCTAGATTTTGTTGTCCGTAGCGATTTTTTTCGTGAAACAGTTTTTTCTAGTGCGTTCTAAAAATGAGTAAAATTCATTTCGAGCAGCGGTGTGCTATCAGGTTTTGCTTCAGATTTGACAACGGAAACTTTTGCAAAACTTCAGCAGGCCTACGGCGACAGTGTTTTGTCAAGGGCCCTGGTTTTTTGGTGGTTTAAAGAATTTTCAGAAGGAAGAGAGCACACAGCAATTTTAATAAACGAGTTTTTGACCACTAAAAACATTCCTGTGGCTCCACAGCCTCCTTATTCACCTGACTTGAGTCCTTGTGAATTTTACTTCTTCCCAAGATTGAAAATTCACCTCAAGGGACGTCATTTTGGGACACTCGAAAACATTCAAACGTCCGTAACCGACCAGCTGAAAGCTATTCCAGTATCCGAGTTCCAGAATACTATGAGGATTGCAGGAACCATCTCCAGCGCTTTGTGGATTCCCAAGGAGGAGGGGATCCTTCCCATAATCCTTCCCAAGGGAAGGATTTTGAGGGAGACAATACTGAATTGTAATTCAATTCGAATAATTATTTTTTAAGAAATCAGTCCGGTTACTTTATTAACACACATCGTATCTGGTAGCCTATAACAATAAATAGTTTATAGACAAAAAACAAATGATGTTTTATACTTTGCGTTTACAATAATATCATTGTTACACTGAAAACAGTTTAACAATAGAAGCTATTTTTAACTGTTTTTGGTGACATATTATTTTGAGAGATTGACAGTACTACTCGTCAACGGCGTGTCATTGCTAACCTCAAATATTTTAAAATGTTTATTTAAAACAATTTGTAAATATTTCCATGTCAGAATTTATAATATTATTATTCAGAAAATTCAAAAATTTGTTGTTTTGCATCTGTCAAATTACCGTTGTGTTGTGCTCATATTAATTGTTTTATTATACCTTGTTGCTATGGTGACCGCATTTCACAAAAATCCCTAGGTTGTATTCCAATATTTTTATAAATGAAATTTTTAAATTTCTATAAAATAAGTGATGCAAAGTATAAAATAATATATGCTCGTTTTATACGAAAAATTGTCACACTTGTTTCTTTGGAGCACTCCTCGCTTCGTTCGTCGTACTCCAAACAACTCGTTGTGACTCGTATGATAATATATTATTTTTTATTCTTTTAATTGTCAAAATTAATTTTACAATCCCAATGAATATGCAAGAATTACCGGAATATATCGAGAAAAATGCACAAAAAGCTACAGAAAGTTTGTCACCACTTAAATATAAACAGAAATATGAAAAAGGAAATGAAAATTCTAAACTATGGCAATAAAATAAAGTCAGCTGTGGCCACCACAGGACCAAACGCCATCACAAAGTACTTGTTTAATTTATGCTGCTTTATCAAAAAGTGTCTCAAATAAAAGTTGTTAGTTATTGCTTTTATAGCAACATTTGTTAAATAAATTTTTCCGAAATATTTCTCTGTTGTGAAATATTCGCAAAAATCTTAAAACTAACACGAGTAAACTCCCTTTTCTAGTAAACCGATTTGTACCAAAAGTTGATCAACTTGTGCCACTGATGTCAAAAGCTTAAATATGAAGTTTCTTAAAAATCATTTTAGCTGAATTTGCTCTGCACGCTCTAATTCGGTCGGACTGACAGACAGATAGACAGACAGATAGACAGACCGACAGACAGACAGACAGACAGACAGACAGACAGACAGACAGACAGACAGACAGACAGACAAACAGACAGACATCATCCTAAAAATGGTCAAAACTTTATGTAGGGACCTCAATTCGTAGAGATCCATCCAAATCTCGAAATGTCAAAATTGGAATGATCACAATACCTTCCTTATAATATGTTGGCGATCGGTAATAAGGTACCGGCCGTAAATGAGTCTAATATTTTTTGAGGGCGTAATGAGAAGGCGTTATGGATTCTTAATGCTCCGGTTGTTACCCATATGTTACTAATATCTCATATCCTAGGCATTATGGCCAAATAAGAGTGATGTGAAAAATAAATTAATTTAAAATTTGTGGTTTCCTTTTTAAAAGTTAAAATCTGTTGACAATGGCTGGTTATATACTAAAAGCATTAAATTCTGGAAAATAAACTGCATTGACCCATCCATTCTACGCATATACATGGGCAGATGATACTGAAAATTTTAGCTCAATTGTTTCAGTATTAAATTAAAAAGTCTGTAGTTTATGAAAAATTTTAATTTCAAAAAAATGTCCGTCGTAATTTTAATTTAAAAACACCGTTATGTTTACATGAAAATTTCCGCTTACATAAAGTTTATTAATGTACAACAGAGATCGCACAAGCAAATTTAGGATCATGGTTTAAATTAGTTAATTTTTTACCGTTAAAATTTTTTCCCTTCATATGATGCTTCGATATTTTCCCAACATTTTTAAACTACAAGGGCTGTTACTTAAGCTTTGCAGATGACGAGGGAAACAATGAAATTTGTTTATTTAAATATTTTTGTTTTTCCTAAATATTCACCTTCATGTTCCATGTACTTTTCACTGAAAGCTCTGAACAATAAAATAATCTCTTGTCGCATTTTGTGTGATTTATTTATTGTTACGTGCAAAAAATGCAACTTATACTTTTTTGTGCAGAATTGATATTCGGTGTCCTCATCATCGCGACTGTCCGAGTTCAGCCCAGGTCTCCCATTTCCAGGTTTCATGACCATGTTTTCAACCTATATACATTCTGGAGTAATATGGTCAGTATTACGTCCAATTTTCAGCGTACACAGAAAAGCACCTACAGTTTATAGCCGGTTACGAATGGCTACGCAGAAACAGTAAATTGTTTAAATATTTTTACACAAATTATTTGATATAAGCAGGAATTGAACTAACGTCCATGCTCTTGCTTAACGGACAAATAGCAAGTACAAACGATTTAACGTTTGCAGCTACAGGCCTGCTTCTATTTAATGTTTTATTTCCGCGGCTATCTGTATTTTGACGCAAACGTCATATTTTATTTTCCCAATATCTATATTTTATTACAGACATTCTATAGCAGCGTGTCCCAACCTTTTTTCATGGCAGATCGGCAAGTAACCTAAAAAAAAATCGCGGACCGGCATGTTTAGAAAGGAATGTGTATCGCAAAAGTTTTATATTTTTTATTGCACTGATTACAAACACAAAAAAAACAACAAATAAAAAATTACATATAATTAGTGAAAAAACCGAGATTTTCATCTCAAAATTAAGTGGGTTATGACTAATTAAGCGAATAGTTGCATAGTAAAAAAAATCTCATGAACCGGTGCCGGTCCACGGACCGGCGGTTGGAAAACACTGTTCTATAGAATAAAATTTACACTTTTTAAAAATAAATGTTATTTGAAGGGGTTAGAAGTAAAATGATTCAAGTGCATTTTTTCTAAATTTTAGCTAAGTACATATTTCGTCGATTAAACATTTTTATTATTTTTAGATAGTAAAATGATTTCAACAGAATTCGCTTTACTAACACCCTCTGTCGAAAAAAACTTGAAAAAATAAATTGCTATTTCAGTTATTGGTAAAACGATTTAAGTAAGCTTGAACTATTTGACTGCAAGATCCTAAGAACAATACTGATGGATGCCCATTAAGATGGAAAGAGATTCGCTGTTTTACGTATCTTAAAACTAAAAAATTCTCCAAGAACAATTAATTTTGAAGCTAATTTTCTCGAAACTTTAAATTATGTACCTAAATCCTTTTACTCTTAGCCCCCTCAATTATAAACAATTTTTATTTTGTATTTTTTCTCTAAAATGTACAGGAGAGCCTATTTTACCACTTATTTAAAATCACATGTTAAACTACTATGTTCCGCGTTTCATTGCACAAACGGTATATATAAACCAATGTCTCTGTGTTTGTCTGTCTGTCTGTCTATCTGTCGGTCTGTCTGTTTGTGCGCTTTTTACTGGAATACTGCTGATCCTATTTTTATGTTTTTTTTCTATCTACAGTTACATCATCTGGTCAATTTTTTGGCTATGTTTTAATAATATGGGTTCAGCAGTTCCAAAGTTATATTTATATTTGTGCGCGCGAGTAAAAGAAAATCCATTTTTTCCGTTCATGTTTAAAGAATTTTCTTGAAATTACCAGCGACTACATAGGTTTCATCAGCAGCAACGTTGGTACATGATTTATACACTAATCAGAATTAAAAGACTTTTTAAAATCTGTTCGGTACTTCCAAGAATATAAAAGTTGTGCGCGCGGGTAAATCAAAATCCATATTTTCGATTTATATTTAATGTACCACTCGAGAACTGCTGATCTGGTTTTCATGCGGTTTTTTCTATCTGTAAATATATCAGCTGATTAGTTTTTAAGCTGTGTTTTATCAAAATCAGTTCAGTGGTTCCAAAGCTATAATAAAATTTATACGAGCGGGTGAAACTCCATGTTTTCCGTTTATGTTTAATGCATTTTGAAATTATCAGCGACAACATAGATTATCAGCGGCAAGGTTGTTACAACCCAGCAAACATCCAACCATCGGCAGAACTGCTTTTTCTGTTGGTAAATTGCTGGCACTAAAAGTTTGTGCAACGCCAGTATTAATAATATACTTCACATTTGTATTTCGCACTCCTCCTATACGAAGTACTTTACCAGCATATTATGAGCACTCCTTATTTTTGTTAATATGTTACATTTTCCTTTTGTTTCACCATCGTTGAATAAATTTATTCAACGAATAAAGTTGACAATATCACATCATTCTATTGATAACAACGTTAATTTCTTCATTAATAGTTTAAAACCAATGCGATATTGTCAACTTTATTTGTTCAATAAATTTATTCAAGGATGGTAAAATGGCCAAATGAGTATTTATTTTGCACCTAACCATTAATTTATTTGAATACTGGGTAAGTATAAGGTAAATATACAAATGTTACATTTGAAATACTAGAGAGTGGGTATAATACCAGCACTGGTCCGTCAGAAATAAATCTTGCAACTAATGCGATTATTTTGCAATTTACCGCTGCTGGACCGGCATTTGATACACCAGTGGGTCAGCTAACGGCCACAGGGACACCGGGTACTGGCCCATTACTTTCAATGCCGGAAAGTATGTGCTTCAACAGTACTGGCCTGTATAAAAATGTTTGCTGGGAAGAGTTACACATTTCAAAATTGAAAAAAAAGTAGGTATGTTTTAAATTTCAAACAAAATGTTAGGTTAATAATATCAAATTGTCCCCAAGTGAAGCTAAGTGGTGCAGCTAGTTTTAAATTTAAGTTTACATTAATAAAAATAATACAAGTCCATATATTTTTTTAAAAAACCAGTTAAAACGACCTAAAACACCAGAAAACAAAAACAGTTTTCGAGTCCGTTTTTCATTCAGTATAAAATTTACACAGCTCATCAATTCTTTACGAACTTTAACAAAAACAACGTTTTTAGAACAAAGCCACCTAGTCAAAGGAAGAAGAAGTGAATCAATGCGATGTTGCCAGATGTAAAGTTGTTTTTTTCTGTACGTTATCTCTGAGAGAAGACTGTGAAAAAGCACGTCTACAGAACAAGATGGTAGAACCATTAGTAGGTTTCGTAGTTACTATTTCCGGATTGTGTCAAAATGAGACTGAATGACCTCTTTGATTTTTATTTGAAAGAGTTATATCATAGGCGTAGACAATGGGGACATATTATTTAACATTGTTTTTATTTTGGACGCTCGTATTTAATGTGTTAGTTTTATTAGGAGATTTTATTGAAAGTCGTTATTCACGTGTAGATGATTCTAGATCAGGGGTCGGGAACCTTTTGGAACCCCATTTTGGAAGAGCCATTTTAGCAAAAAACGTAAAAAAAAATAAGATTTAGAGAGCCGCAATTTTATTCGATTTATTTATTCATTATTTCAGTATTTACAGTCTGTTCCAAACGGTTCGGCGGAACTAAATGGGAATTTCGTTCTTTTAGGTTGTCACGAGCAGGGACCTTGCTTGGGTTATTTCATTTTTCATGTTGGAAAGTCAAAATTTTAAATTCCAACAATGAAACCATGGAAACGAATGACATATGTCAAAATTTAATATTTTTTTTTACTTATTTTATTGACAAAAAAATAAATAAATGGGAAATTTGTATTAAGAATGACACAAAAAATCAAAATATAAAGAAAATGACATTTTAAAATGATATTAACCTTAACCAAAAAATGTTTATTGTAAGTATGGTTTACAAAGCTTAAACAAAACGGTCGAAAAGCACGATTTAAACGATGAAAGTAACTAGATTGCAAAATCTAGTTCCGCCTAACCGTTTGAAACAGACTGTATAACTGATACACATATACAATTGGAACTTAAAAAAAAATAGTTATTGTTTTCTCTAAGGGCCGCTTTTACAAACCTCGGATACGTAGCGGTATAACTATCTAAGGTATAAGTTTATTCCGATGTTTATTCCAACGTTTGCTTTTACAATGCATTTTTTATTCTCGGATAGTTATACATGGTTTTATTGTATCCAAGTTGGTATTGTTTGACACATAAACTGACATATTAGAAATGTCATATTTTAAATTGACATTACAATTAACAATGAATAGATCGAGATGGAGGGCTTATGTGAGTGAGGCCAAAAGTCAACCTGACTGGTAGTACCCAAATAAGAAGAAGAATTACTATTAACAACACATTTGAGCATGTTTATGGAAATATTGGGAGATGTTGAAGTATTGGACTCAGACAATTATTTTATTGTGCTATATCTACCGCGTTAGTGTCAGCTTCTCGTGTGCATATATTCATAAAACCGCCCTCTAATAGAATTGAGCCCAAATATCGCCGACGTGTAAATTTTCATAAGATCTCCCTCTACTAGTAGACTTCATATTATAATAATTCATATTTCAACCAATATTATGTACAGTTGTGGACTGCTAATATTGTAACAAGTTCTTTCAAGCGGAAAATTTCACTGATTAATTACAGGATTTTTTTCAGTGTATAACAACATTAAGAACCAGTTCGCGTTTTCAAAAATATATAAATAAATAACAACCGGTTCAGTCGAACTAGCTCCAGCTCAATACTGCATTTATATATATATATATATACAAAAACTGGCATTATGTGTACATAATGTGGAAGGGGTGATAGTAGCCAGTTAGATTCGAAGCGCTCAAAGTGCTAGGAGCATATTCCAGCGGTAATCAGCTGCTACTGTTCATTGCTACGCTTTTAAAAAATAAATTAAATAAATCAAAACTGCTGAACAAATACATAGATAACGAGGGATTACGTACTATTATTATTTCGTATGGCAATGTCAAGATTGTAGAGATTTTAGGGTCGCGACTAGCGTCCTCTGAAATGACCTAACGAATCCTTTTTACAGTAGCCGTGCCCTGTGAAACATGCCCCATATTTCTGAAAATTAATTCAGAGATACAGGCCCTCATTGTAAAGAATCTGAGCCTAAGATTGCAATAGCCAAGTTTTTTTTTTTTTAATCTTTTTGCCCATACTCAGTCGATCTCTTGATTCCACACTTTTAAAGCAAGTGAGCTAACTACTACGCTGCTGCAACCACAATTATATAACTGTAATAAAAATTCAAATGAAACGTTATAATGTGACATTTATCATATGTCAAATAATTTTTTTTACCGTTGCTGGGTAATAAATACTTATTCGCCAATCAGAGCAAGGGAATAACTTATACTGCCCTTTATCTGAAGAGTCGTTGGCCAGATAAGATATTCTGGTGTTTATTCCGATGTTTATCCTATCCGAGCTTTATCCGAGCATTGTAAAAGCAATTTTTTCACTTTATACCGGGAATAGCGTTATCCGAGCTTTATCCAACGATTGTAAAAGCGGCCCTAAGTACAATAAATAAAAGAGTATAAATTTTTAGCTCCTTTAACAAGGTTCTCGTAACGTTAAAAGAGTTCCTCTTAACGGAACAAAATGAATAGCCCTTACAAAAATTTGCACTATTTTTCGCCATGCGTAACTTATTATTCGAAAGATCTTTTTAACCATGAAAGAACATTTTTACCGTGCTTATATTGCAGATTGATAGATTTTTTCAACCGTGCATAGCTTACTGTTCGAAAGACCCAATTTTATCGTGCATAAATCTTTTTTCACTGTGATATACCGTTCGAAAGACCTACTTTACCGTGCAGAGGATCTATCTTAATGTGCCTTTAATATTTTCATAAATAAAACAATATTTTTTATAAATATTTATTTTATTTATGTAAACGTAAATACAACAAAGTATTGCAATTTTAATATCTAATACAATTTTTAGACTTTGCATTTCTCTGCCAATTTTGTAAAATTTGGAGTGTAAATCGTGCATTTCAGAAGCAGTTCCGCTTTTAGACTTGCATCCGTTCTATGTTGCAGTCTGCTTCTATGTTTGCTTTTCATGTAGTTCATCGTAGAGAAAAATTGTTCGCAATTGTATGTGGACCCAAATAAAGCTAAATCCCAAAAACTAATCTTCTGGCATTAGAATAGTTAGCTGGAAAGGAGTATTTAAATATAATGTCCTGTGATGTTTCCTCCATAGTTGTCTCATTTTTACTTGCCCGACCTTAATATATAAGGGGCAAGTATTGTAATCGCGAAAATTTTCGATGTCGAGATTTTGACGGATGACCACGTTTCATGGTCCAGGGAATCCAAAAAACCTATTTTCGAAGTGCCGTCCGTATGTGTGTGTGTGTGTGTGTGTCTGTCTGTGTGTCTGTGTGTATACACGATAACTCAAAAACGGTTTAACTTAAAGAGTTCGTTCTGGTACTAAAAAATTCTCCTATTAAATGGGAAGAACCCTATTGTTTTTTATGAAAATCGGTTGACTAGAAATGGGAGTTTACTCATGTCGATTTTAATATTTTTGCGAATATTTAGCAACAGAAAAATATTTCGAAAAAATTTATTGAACAAAAGTTACTATAAATGCAATAACTAATAACTTGTATTTGAGACGTTTTTTGATTAAACGAAAAATTTCGAAAAATTTTTGTAAAATTATTTAAAATTTTTCCAAGTCTCAATTTTTTCATACTTATATGTAACGTTTCCATGGTCATGATAATTAATTCATAACTAGTAAAGCAAGCCTTGGACAAAAATTTGTATAGAACATAATTTGATGTATTTTTGAAGATTTATCTAAATATTTAAATTTTTTTTTTTTTAGTTTACATTTTTTTAAATATGTTTTTTATGGGAGGGCAAGTCTAGCGGAGGTTTCCTTTCGCCACTGGTTTTCTAGTGCTAGTGTCGCGAACATTTCAGTGTTAGCGGCATTTTCTATACACATCTACATTTTTTAAATTTACTTAACACACGAGATTTTTTTTGTTGGTATCTATAGGTTTTGTGTCGGGCAGATTTTTATTGAAAATTTAAGAGCCGCACTTTTTTCAGCATAGAGCCGCATGCGGCTCCGGAGCAGCGAATTGCCGACCCTTGTTATAGGTGTGTATTCTCTGGACAGTCACGAAAGTGTCTCGTGTCAATTTGAAGTGTGAACATTTTCTACTAGAATTCAGTTATCAAACTCCATTCTCTGTTTACACAAATGCTTTCCTATTACCAAATTAAAATGGAACGCGATAAGTTGTATTTCCAATGTGTACTTCTGCTATAATTTTATTTAAAAAAATTGCAGCTGATACTCTTCACTTGCTTCTGAGAACTTATGGTGAATATGCGCCATCGGAAACAGTATATAGAGATTGGTTTCAACGATTCATAAGTGGTGATTTTGACGGTAAAGACAAACAACGGCCAGGTCGATTGAAAAAATTATACAAACAACTCTCACCAACAACACTCAGAAATTCGACTAATCAGCTCGAAGTTGATAAATCAAAACATTTAAGACGTTTACAAAACATGGGAAAGATCCAGAAAGAAGGGAGAAGGCTGCCACTTGCAATGACCAAAAATGCCCTTGCTAATCGTTTAAACATTTTTTTGTTTGCAATGCTTAAAAACAAGAGTTTCCTATGGCGTATCGTGATCGGCGATGAAAAATTTATTTATCTTGACAACCCAAAACGCAAGAAATCATGGGTTTCTTCTAGTTAGCTATCAAGATCGACACCAAAGCGAAACATTCATGATTACAAAACTTTGCTCTCTTTTGGTGGGATATGGAGGGTATCGTGTATTATGAGCTGTTAGAACTAAACGGGACAGTCACCGCAAAACGTTATCGACAACTGAGCGTTTGGATCATAATTTTATACGAAAACGACCATCAACGTATTCGATAGAAATATGTATGTTCAACCACGTTTGACATTTATTTGTTTATATGTTTTGATGTTCAGGTATGCAACCCGGCGTACATGAAATCGTACAGAAAAAGTTTACTTCACTGACGATTTGACGTTATTTAACTGATGATTTCAGAAAAAACTCGAAAAATTGAGCAGGCGCAGAGTGATGGTAAGAGTCTGTAAAGAGGCTAATTACCATCGAATACAAAACAGTCTAATAATAAAACACATTAAAATAAGATTCAAGTCTAAAAATCGTGTTATCTCTTTGTTACACCCTGTATTGTTTAGGAAATAATGCTACAGAAAAGTATTCTATATTTTCAAAGAACAATATATAAAATTTTAATATCCCACCTACTCATCCAGTGTTTCTATTTTTAGTCATTGTAAATATTTGAACAAAGTCATGAATTAACAATAATGCCCGTCATTTAATTTTCCTCTGAAGCATATTTGGTTTACGCATTCATATTTAAGGGAATACCTCTTGCTTTGCGCCATCCTGAATATTTTAACAATAAGTCTACCTTTACTTCATGAAAATGAGGAAACATTTAAATAAAATAATGTTTTATATAAAATTTAAACACGATAAACCATAAATGTTATATCCGATTTGTGGGAGTGGTAATTTCAGAAATAAAATTTCATTATTATTTAAAGTAAAATTATTCAATTAGTTAAAAAGTATTCAATTTATTCAAATATAAGAACTAATCTACTTTAAGATAAACATCCTCAAGGATTAGTTGAGCTATCACATATTTTTCTAGTTAAGCATTAAAGAGATATGCAGTGATTTACCGGCGTATATTATATGATTAGTTTGAAAGAACGTTATTGTTTAGAACAAAATAGCAATGGTCAAAAGGAACAGGAGCTTAAGAGAATGATTGAAAGGGCGGATAAATATTTCAAAAGGAAAAAATTAGAAGTAAACAGGGATAAGACAAAGGTAATGGTATTCGGTAAAGGAGGAGGAAGAAGAAAGAAGATAAAATGGGAATGGGGTGGCAGAGAAATAGAAGAGGTGAAGAGTATAAAATACCTAGGTTATATACTAACGAGGAACAATGGGGCTGAACTACACATAAGGGAAAGAGTAAAGAAGGCAAGGATAGTCATGGGGAAGCTGTGGAGTATAAGAGAGAGGAAGTTTAGCGACGATATTAGATGGAGATTGAGGTTGTTTGACGCCGTGGTGAAGAACATCCTACTATATGGGGTGGAAATGTGGGGATGGAAGGAATGGGAGAATGTAGAACGAATACAGGAGAGGTATTTGAGATGGATCTTAGGGGTAGATAGAACAACACCAGGGTATATTGTAAGAGAGGAACTGAAAAGGGATAAGATGAAATTAAGTACGAGAAGAAAGTAAGAATAGAAACAGACAAAATAATAATGAGGGAATGCTGGGAGGAAAGAGCCAGAGAGGAACAGAAAGGAAGATGGTACGCATGGGGGGAGATGAGAAAAGAGTATTACTGGAGATGCGGAGTGGATGCGACAGAGGTGGAAAGGAGAAGAAAAGACGGGATAAGCGTGATTGAGGAGTTGTGGAGGAGGGAAAAGGAAGTGGGGGAGCAAGAAAGGACAGTCAGAATAGATAAATCAAGGAGCGCAGGGAGATATAAGGAGGTCAGAACTATAGGGGTACCAAGCTACTTGAAGGGAGAAAGAGGATGGTCAGGAGGGAGAGTTAGGAGGATTGCGAGGCTAAGGTGCGGGAATGAAGAGAGAGGAAATAGATACTGGAGGAAACAGGAGGATAAGTATGGTCGGGGAGCATATTAGACCTTTTGCACGAAGATGGAAGGGGGCAGAGGTGGGCGAAGGAATTAGAGGCAAGAAGGATTGAGATCGGGGAAGTATAACAGGAAGGGATAAAGGAATGAAGGAAGAGGCCCGGTGGGAGGCAGAAGGCGAGTAATAGAAGGAAGGAAGGGGGCTGAGGTCACCTGGAAATGGGTAGGAAGGAAAGGAGATAGGAGGAGAGGTGAAGAAACGGTTGGAAGGGAAGAGAATGGAATAAAATAAATTAAAGATGGGCGAGAGAACTGGAAGCAGGAAGGAAGGAGATCGGAGAGGGAAACCAGAATGAGAATAGGAAGAAAGAGAGGGACACTGGAGCAAGATGAAAGAAATGAGAAAATGTAATATATTGTAAATTAAATTGTACTGTATTGTACGTTATGTAATTTGGATTGTTTTGGTTAGTTTATTTATTTTGTTTCTATTTGTAATGGCTAATACCCTGAACGCCGCAAGGCCTAGGGAGAAATAAAGAATATATATATGTTTTTCGTAAACTTTTCTTACCCACGTTTTCTTAACCTTAATTAACTATATAATTTTCTATTTGGGAATGTTCTGAATATTAAAAGCCATATAAGTGGTGTAATGTATTTATTTTCGTGATTTTTGTAATGTAAACAAGTCACCAGGGTGCAATATAGTTGTTAGTAGTAGAAGGTAATGTTTATAAGTTTTTATTGGTATTAGAGTCGTTTTAAAACACGTCCTTAGTCCTTGGAGAGTGTTTATACCTTCTATGGACATTACCATGTCTCCCTCATGCCATTTGATTCTAAGCTGAACATTCACCTCTGCAATTCTGCACTTTAGAAACAATTTACTTAGAATGTTAACTGCATAAAGTTGCAACGTTTTACAAAAGTACTTTACAATTTTTAGTATTTAGATTTGTTTGTTAACACTAAACCTACCGAGACTTCATGTATACCTATCTCTACCACAGCGGGTCAAGTGACCCGTCTTTAAAATTTGATATATATTACTATGTATAGCGAAAAATATATCATTTAGCACAATTTGGTGAATGAATAAAACATGTTTTTTTAAATAACGATTCAAAATTGTTTATTTATTAAATTTAAAAAATATAAAAATAATACATGAAAAAAAGTAAATATTGTTCAATTGAATCCTAAATAAATTGCTAACTTTATTCAAGTTCACCGCATATTTTGCAAATTATTGGGTTCTCGAAGGCACATTTTCCACACACATATTTGTTGCATTTGAAACAGATTTTTGTAGTTTTGTTTTCTTTGTAAAAACCTATTTGGCACCTTTTTCGAATTTGCGTACGAGAGTCCGAACTTTTTCTGTATAATTTCATTTTCTTCATGTTGCCCATGTTGAAAATCTTCGGCAATTTTTTCAGCTAATTGAAATAAAAATTGTTGTCTAGAAATTTTTTCGCCGGTTGTTTCTCTATATAAAACCCATGAGTTGATTCCAGCCAGGTCAAGAATATTGAAGAAAATCTGCATAGGCCATCTTTGCGATTTCGACTTCACGGAGTATTTTCTTGCCATTTGATTGGTCATGTCTACACCGTATTTAGTGCTATTATAGAATCTGATCGTTTCAGGAATACGCTTACCGTCTTTTTCGATACTTATAGATTTATGTTTTGAGCTTAGTAAAAGTACTTTTTTGTTTGGCTTACTTTTGTAAATTGTAAGTGAACAATTACTCGATTTATATAGTTTTGTTGAGAAGCGTGGCATACCATCCTTCGCCTGCTTGGCGATTTTTGGTAGTTCTCTTTTATTTCCGCGAATAGTTCCAACAATAGTGGTTCTTTTTTCTAATAATTTTGCAGTGATGCGCTCGTAAAGAAATTATCTGTAGTGACGCTTCTTCCGCATCCTGTGAACGGTTCCATTAGTTTGAGAACAACAAATTCTCCAAGCGGAGATGAAGCTCCTCTGTTTTCATCCTTTCCCAAATATGGAAATCGATTGATAATGTATTTGGTGCTGACGTCAGATGCTAGCCAGAATTTGATACCAAGCTTATCCGGTTTGATCGGCATATATTGTGTAAACCTACACCTCGCTTTGGTTGGGAAAAGCTGTTCATCGGTAGTTACATGTTCTCCAGGCTTGAAACAATTTTGGCTAATCTTTGCATGGGTCAAATGACCCGTTCCGTAGTTAGGGCAGATTACATATATTTCTCGGTAAAGATAATTAACAAGAGAGGAGTAAATATTAAAAAATACATTCTATGTATTTTTTAATAAAAGTAGTAAAGGCAAATGGCGATGTGATAATGTTATTTAAAAGAAATTCTGACAAAAAGTTTAAAATGGGTCATTTGACCCGTCGTGGTACGTTTAGTGTTAAGCTGTGTACTTACAGTCGCCATACGTATGGAAACTTTTGTTGTATTCATAAAAACTCAACTTGAATTATGCTTATGTATTTATTGCGAGGTGTAAATTAAGAAACCGGACTGATTTAAAAAATATATATATATTCAAATAGAATTACAATTCAATATTGTCTCCCACAAAATAAATTCTTTGGGAAGCAACACAGCACTAGAGACGATTCTTCAAATCCTCATAGCAGTGCTGGAACTCGGATACTGAAATAGCTTTCAGCTGTTCGACTACAAGGTCGAGTGTCAAAAAATGACGTCCTTTGAGGTGATTTTTCAATCTTGGGAAGTAGGAAAAAGTCACAAGGACTCAAGTCAGGCGAATAAGGAGGCTGAGGAACCACAGGAATGTTTTTACTGGCCAAAAACTCGTTTATTTAAATTGCTGTGTGACAAGACGCATTTTTCTCATCCCCAATTCATTGGTCAAAATCTGATGAACGGTAGTGTGAGTCAAATTCAACTCTTCCCCGATCATTCTATCAACTGACGATCTGAACGCACAAGATCATCAGTTGATAGAATAGTCTGTCGACATTTTTATCGGTTCTTAAAGATGAAAGCCTTCCGCTGCGTGATTCATCTTCAATCAACTCTCTTCCTTCTGAAAATGCCTTAAACCACCAAAAAAACCTGGGTCCTTAACACTGTCTCCGTAGGCCTGCTGAAGTTTTGCAAAAGTTTCCGCTGCACGGTGCCCAAGTCTGAAGCAAAACCTGATAGCACACCGTTGCTTGAAATGAATGTCACTCATTTTTAGAACACACTAGAAAAAGTGTTTCACGAAAAAAAACGCTACGGACACCAAAATTAATATAGCTAGTTGAAACTCGTACTGATGGCGTATCACATGTTCACCTGCCGCCCCTCCAAGTCCGGCGTTCCAAATGTGGCCAGATCAAACGCTATGATGCCAGTCCAGTTACTTAATTTACACACCACGTAAGCTTATACTGCTTACCACTATATGTCGCCACCAATCCATCTATTATAATTTTTGTGTCGGGTAGTCAAAGAGACATGAGGCCTGGTATTGTCGTGGTGGAACACGACGCACTTCCGATTAGTGAATTCTGGACGTTTTATTTGAATCGCTGTCTTTAATTCGTCCAGTTGCGAGCAATGCAATCACGGGTTAGGAAATGGAAGATTTTTTACACACATGTTGGAACAATCACTACGCTTGTATTCCAATTCTCATTTCTGGTGTAAAAAAGCCTCTCATTCCGTAAATTGTAATATAAATAGCTATTTTATATCTCCAATAATAAAGAAAATAATGGAGGATACTCTTTCCCTGTTACATTCTATATGTAATATGTTTTATTCTGGGAAAAAAACAGGATAGAGAATAATGCCCGTAAATCAAATCAAACATTTTTGTATGTACATTGTTAGTATCCTTTAATTAACGCATGGTCCTTTCATTAATTAAATTTTAAAATGAACAGATAATATTTTTTTTGTTACAGTGACAGGTAACTCGACATTTTGTGTATTCAATTACGTTGCTTCGCTTTCTGTAGTTTACTTTATGTTGTTCTTTGAATTTCACTGATGATTGTTTTGCTGTTTGACTTTTCACTGATTTTTCTGATGAAAAGGAATAGAGAAAAATAGAAAAAAAAGACTGATGTTTATGATGTAAATTGGTGTGTTGTGTTAAAAATATAATAGTAAAAATATTTTTTTGCCCAGAAAAAGACTGCTCTGCAGTTGTAAAGAGGATACTTACCAACAGACCTTATTATAAAAACATGTTTTTTGGGTTCCGTTCATTTTAACTTCATCACAGGGTATCATAAATTACGTCACCAATTCTGCGAGAGAAAACAGCTGATCACATTGACGTACATTAGGGTTTTAAACAATTGTCGTGGAAACCAAACACTCAAAATCATGTATTTTAAATACATTTTTACTCATTTTAGTACACGGTATACCTTGAAACGTACGAGAAATAAATAATAACAACGGAAATAAACAAACAACATCGCACAATACGCGTAGTCAAACACAAATCAAAGTAAGTGACGCCAGTGAAATATGTTAAACTAACTGTCGATAATGTAATGGATGAAATTTGGTTTCTGCGCAAGGGACTGGTAATATTCGCCTGTGATGGAGTTAACTTGAACGTACTCTACAATCGTGCAGTCATAGTACAATTGTAGTAGAAATAAAGAAACAAAATCCGGGAGGTCTAAGATGACACGAGTGTATAACCCACTTTTATACTATATATCGTCGGCATTAAAAACCTCGTAGGTCTGAAATTTACTAGTTTTTACTTTAGATTATTTTTGGGTTGAAAAACTTTATTTCTATCGTCTGTTATAACGTCGTGAGTTTCCAATAAATATTGGCGTTTCTAGTGGCATTTAAAAGTAGCAGTCATTCGGGTCTATTGTGTATCTTTTGTGGTTAAAATGATTTGGTTAAAAAGTAACATTTTAACTAGTCGTTAAAATTTTAACCTTGTTTCTTATTCTGTATCTCAGGTTATAATCCAAGCGTTAAGTTCTAACTTTTTAACCTTAAAAGTATGTTGTGAAATTATCTACAAGGGGACATATTTTGCTTGTGTAAGTGTGGATTTAATGTAAACAAATGTTCTGGTTGAATCGTGAATGAACAACTTTCAAATATAATAAACCTTTATTGCGGAAATTTATTTATTTATTTATTTATTATAATTAAGGACACTAAAGACCAATGGTCCCAAATGTGCCCATACATAAAAGTTACAACTACATCATACATACATTTACAACTTACAACCTATACTTAAAACAATATGTGTATACATATATAAACTTATAAATATTTATTAAATATGGAAGAAAATGAGAAAAAATAACTAAAAAAATAGAAAATGTTGAAATAAAAAAAAAAAAAAAATTATAAGCTCAAGATAAACTTTTTGAACACAACGAAATTCATATAAAACAAGTCAATGTCTTCATTAATTTGTAGATTCTGGTTATAGAGTGATACTATCCGGTTAAAGGGGCTCATTCTATACTGATAGGTTTTATCGTGCCGAACTTGAAATAATATATTTTTCCTTCTCGCTCCAACGCGTGGAATTTTCATATTAATCTGAGAAAGGATTTCCGAACAAAACAGATCGCCATTTAGTATTTTGTACAGAAGAAGTAAGCTGTTATAACACATCATTTACTTAATGGTACTACTGAATATTTTGCACGTAATACCTCAAATGATTCATATCTAGGATATAAGCTTTGTTGATTTAAGTTGTTTTAAATTCCACACTTCGCAAAAATTGCGTTTTGCACTGATTCAATCAGTTTTATGTATTTAAAATGAAAGGAAGACCAAACTACAGACTCATATTCCAAACTACTTCTTATCGGAATATTAAATAATGTTATATATGTCTGTGTTCTCCGGAAATCCCTTCCCATTCTTAATATAAACCCAATCAATTTATAACATTCACTGACCGTTTTGGTTGTATGAGTTACAAAGCTGAGACTTTCATCAAAAATTATGCCTAGATCTTTAATAATCTTGGTTCTTTGCAGGCAAGTGTTACTCATTTTATAATTAAATATCAAAAGGGATTGGGTTCTAGTAAATGACATAATTTTACTTTTAGTAGGATTAAAATATAATCCTGTAGCAGACCACCAATCTGACGATTTCAGGATCGCATTTCAGAGCAAAACAATCTGCAGTACTACTAATTACCTTATACTTTCCAAGATACGTTGTGGAATATCATTAACAGCCAACAAAAATAACAACGGTCCAAGGTTAGATCCCTGCGGAACGCCTGACAGGGCCAAAAAGGACCTTGAACGACAACCTTCATATTCTACGTATTGAAACCTTTGACTTAGGTATGAAAAACGCCATTCCAATGCATCAGCAGAAACGTTGAATGAGCTTAAGCACTTCAATAAAAATGTATGCAGTACCCTGTCAAATGCCTTACTCATGTCTAAATAGGCAACATCCATCTGATAACCTTAATCTAAAATAGACGCAATAGTTTGGGTGATAGTCAGAAAATTCGTAGTGGTTGATTTTTTAGGCATGAAACCGTGCTGATATGGTGCTATATTGGTACAATATTTATATATAAATAATTATGGGTGCAGAAAGTAAATAATATAATATTACCATAACATGCAAATGTATCAATATTTTCTTTCTTTCTTCAATATTAAGATAAAATATTGAAGTTTATAGACGAATATATATATATATATATATATATATATATATATATATATATATATATATATGAAGTTGAAATATAGTTTTTGACGAAAAATTTATGAGGAGAAATAAAAGTTCTTATTTACTCGTCAAATTTTATTAAAAAATAATTTCAATAATTTTTAAAGGGTCACTCATATCAGGCAGTTGCCTTAGTTTCATTCGAACTGATCTCCTAAAAAGCTTTTGTATATATTTTTTGTTCACCTATATTAATGTTTCTCTTATTAACCTCTTTTTGTTCAATTTGTTTTATTAATAATTGGTTTAAAACAGACTTGCAATGATTAATTCTAAAAATGGTTTTTTTCTGGCTATTTGACGTTTAGAGGTTAAAATCACAGCTGGTTAAAAGTTAACACCATGTATTTGGCTGGAGTTAAAATTCCAAATATAACCTACTGAATTAACCACATCGATGTTAAAATTTGAACGCCCTAGAGTTTCAGAATAAGAAAATATTGTAAAGCGTGGTTAAATTTTTTAGCTGCGACCTTGAGGTTAATTTTCAACTTTTTAAGATACAGAATAGACCTGATAGTCAACTAAAGTTGACAGACTTCCTCATATCATTCCTGTATTTGTAAAAAATTCTTATTTCAATTTATAAGTCACGTTTTTGTAATGCCAAAAATTTGGCACTGCACATACTCAAGATTTAAACTATGCGATTGTACCATATTATTTAAAAAAATATACGTAGGGGGGGGGCGCCGAACCTAACTTTGCATCGGGGAGTCAGGTACCCTTCAGCCGGCCCTGTTCGATACTTTGCTACAGGATACCTAGTGAAATAATAATTATTGAAAAAATATCATGTTTTGGTTATGACATACTTTTTTTAATATCATAATTTTGAAGCCTGTCAACATATAACTCAAATATGTATTTTCCGTAATGATGTTTATAAATTACATACATCAAAAGAATTTTAAAATGAATATCAAATAACCTACAAAATTAAAAATCTCTACACGAAAATTGCATTGAAAAAAAATCCAATTGCAAACACCATTAGTAAAATCTAAAAATTCTCATATATGCAATTTGTTAGAAATTCTATACTAGTTATAAAGAGATTTTGTTATCAAACCATAATTTCTAAAGGCCTGAGCAATTCTCGTTTAAAACGCAATAACTAACAAAAAATCAAACTGATTTCATGAAATAAATTGGTGTAGCGTCACATCCGATAGCGATAAATCCATTTTGATTATCAGTATACGTCCGGACGATCAGGGGGAATGGGACTGGATGACGGTGAATGGGCAGCCACAGCCGCAGATCGACGATCTATGCCCCGATTATTCAGATGGGATTCACCAACCCTACACCAGTGATTTGGATTTCAATTGAGGGGTATCATTAGAATATTATATCTATTTTCATTTGTACAACCTTTCTGTCAATGAATTTTTTTGAGGATTTCTAGGTATGACCACCAAAAACTGCTCCATTTTTAAGAGTTATTTTGTATTCCACGTTACAGTTTTCATATTTATTTTATAAAAACCACTTCTTTTCACCAAGTTATTCACTAACAAGTTTTTAACTGTCTTACACACTGAGTTAATAAACTGATATGGTGCTTCTTCTTCATCATTTTCTCTTTCGCTATTCTCTTCTTGGTTTAATTCAATAGGATCATTAGTTTCATTAGTTAGGTAATTCAGCATTGTGTGATTGTAAAAGTTTTTCAATATCAAAAGCATTCAAACTAGACGACCGGCGTAGCGTAGTGGTAACACATGTGCTCTGCGTTGCTAAGGTCTCGGGTTCGAATCCCGTTCAGGCATGGAAATTTTTAAAGAATAAAAATTATCCAGAATAATTGCCAAAACAGCAAATTTGATAAAAACAAATTATTATCCTCTTGCCTATATCTCGGCAATTACAGTGTCAACAGCTTCCAATAAACTGGAATCATCTATTAATGTTGAAACACAATCTGACCAAAGATTTTCCTGGCAGAATTCATGGTTGTGTTCTTTAAGTCTTTCCACCATTTTTATTTGCCCGACCTTAATATATAAGGGGCAGGTATTCTAATCACGAAAATTTTCGATGTCGTGATTTTGACTCATGACCACGTTTCATAGTCCAGGGAATCCAAAAAACCTATTTTCGAAGTGCCGTCCGTATGTGTGTCTGTGTGTGTGTATACACGATAACTCAAGAACGGTTCAACTTAGGGATTTCGTTCTGAGATTAAAAGATTCTTCTAGTAATTGGGAAGAAGCCTACTGTTTTTTATAAAGATCCGAAACCGGAAACGGAAGTTATTAAACTTTAAAATTTTTAAAAATTCATAACTACTAAACCAAGCCTTCAACAAAAATTTGTATAAAACATAATTTGATGTATTTTTTAGGTTTTTTAAGGTTTATCTAAATATATATATTTTTTTATGGGAGGGCAAGTTTAGCGGATGCCTCCCTTCGCCACTGGATGCCATTTCGATGGCATCATAAGTTATAATTGCGCCAAAACTCTTGCAATGCTATTTATTTATCCGCCTCAAGCTTATCAACATTTGTTGAAAAGTGTATTTCAAATAACTTGCCGCAGTTCTCCCTCAAAATAACTTCATTGGGAAGCCACACAGCGCTGGAGACGGATCTTCTAATCCTCATAGCAGTGCTGGAACTCGGATACTGGAATAGCTTTCATCTGGTCGGTTACGGACTTTTGAATGTTTTCGAATGTCCCCAAATGACATCCCTTGAAGTGATTTTTCAATCTTGGGAAGAAGAAAAAGTCACAAGGACTCAATTCAGGTGAATAAGGAGGCTGAGGAGTCACAGGAATGTTTTAACTGGCCAAAAACTCGTTTATTGAAATCCTGTGTGACACGGCGCATTGCCGATTTTTCTCATCCCCAATTAATTGTTCAAAATCTGATGAACAGTAGTGTGAGTCAAATTTAACTCTTCCGCGATCATTCTGACTGTCAACCGACGATTTGAACGCACAAGATCCCGGATTCTGTTGACATTTTTATCGATTCTTGAAGATGAAGGCCTTCCGCTGCGTGATTCATCTTCAATCAACTCTCTTCCTTCTGAAAATGCCTTGAACCACCAGAAAACCTGGGCCCTTGACAAAACACTGTCTCCGTAGGCCTTCTGAAGTTTCGCAAAAGTTTCCGTTGCACTATGCCCAAGTCTGAAGCAAAACCTGATTGCACACTGTTGTTCGAAATGAATGTCACTCATTTTTAGAACACACTAGACAGTAACTGTTTCACGAAAAAAACGCTACGGACAACAAAATTAATCTAGCTAGTTGAAACCCGTAGTGATGGCGTATCACATGTTCACCTGCCGCGCCTCCAAGTCCGGCGTTCCAAATGTTGCCAGATCAAACGTTATGTTGCCACTCCGGTTACTTAATTTACACAACTCGTAGGTGATTTCTAAAATAAACGATTCAATTATTTTGTAATTGGTTGGATTTTGAGATTTAAAATTTTATTTATTACGACCAATAAATAAAAATAAATCTTTTTAAATCTGCAACTGACTTCCTTATAAAAACAGTAAAAATATTTCAGAAATGTCTATAAAAAATATAAATTAAGAATATCCTTTATCCTGTCAGTGTTCAGCTTTAGATTCATTAATAAAGTAGTTCAATTCCAACAGTGATTTGAAGCCCAGGCTAAAATCTAACAGTACCAGAGTTAATGTAGCTAATATTTGAAATTTCTGTTCGTTCGTATCTTTTCTGGAATGATACCAGGAGAATTGTAACGATAAAAAAGATTGACGAAGCACGAAGGAAAAAGAAACTGTGTCAGTTTATCAATTAATGAAATCTTTCGAACCGAAAGTAAGGACAAGTAATTCGGGAAACAACTTTATAAGTTTAGGGAAAGTGGGAGCGATATCTTCATGTATTTGAGGTTAACTTTTTAGATTTAAGATATTTATTAGTTCTTTTACAGTGTAGATATTATTTAAAAATTTGTGTGAAATGTAAATTTTTTGCAGTTTAGGATTTCGTAGATAATTAATAAGTGACGTGTGATAAAAATTGATGTGTGAATTTTCACTCATTTCAGGATTTTGCAGGTATTTAATAGGTGTAAGAAGCCAACATAATCTGGATGTCTAGGTATATTTATCACATCAAAATCAACAACTTCTTGATAATTACTTTTATTCGTTATTTGAGAACAAAGAGCTTCCATTTAATTTTTTTAAACAAATTTAAATAATTTGTCAAATACCTCAAAGTTTTTTTTCTACATTTGCTTCGTATTCAAGTCTTCATTAGATTAAGAAGAAATATTTTACAGTGTAGAGTGTAGTGTGGTGTGGTGTGAGTAACTCAGTTCACAACTATTAAAAAATTATACTACCTCCGTTCCACAATAAGTGAGCTATTTCATATTGAAAATATTTCTACAGATTTAACGTGATTTTTAAATACACCAGATTATAATAATACAACAGAATCGTCCAAAAGTATCAATTAAATAAACAATGAGTGTTTTATGATTTATTTATTTTTTTATTAATTTATTATTTTTTTTATTTATTTGATAATTATTTTAATACGTCACTTATTTTGGAATTTTTAAATAGGTTTAATAGCTCACTTATTGTGGAACGGAGATAGTATTATTTTTTAAATATTTTTAATTCCAAAAAAATACACGCACTAACTTAGCTATAAATACAAAAAATCCATAACATAATTAGCCATAATTTAACCATGAATTTTTTTTTTTTTTTTTTTCAAAAACACAAAAACTGTAATATTTTTCAAACACACCATCTGATCAAAAATTCCCCTAGTACGTTTCCGGCTCAGATCAATATACATTACCTATAATTTTTTCAGACATTTTGTTTAACCCTTTTTAGTAAAAGGGTGCGGGACAAGAGCTTTTGCACATTTTTGGCTAAATTCGTGTTAAAAAAAGAATTTCAAAAAACTATCTACCGTTCCGTAATCTACGTTTTAAGATCTTTTTTAGGGTTTTGTAGGTATGACCAAAAAACCCTTATACCGTCATTTTGTCGTCTGTCTGTTTGTCTGTCTGTCTGTCTGTCTGTATGTCTGTCTGCCTGTCTGTCTGTCTGTCTGTCTGTCTGTTCGGTAAAAATTGTAGCCAAACGGCTAAACCTAGAGAGTTGAAATTTGGCATGCTTATACAACTCTTTGACCCGCACATAGGAAAAATACTAAAACATCTAAAAAACATACCCCCCTAAAAATATAAACAAATATGTGCTCATCGAAAACAAAAATATTTTTTTTAAATTCTGAGTAGGGCATCAAATGAAAGCCCTTAGTACGTGAATTAACGATCAAATTTTTATTTTTGCAAAATAAATTATTTTGAAGCGATTTTTGCCAAAATTGTGCAAAAAAAATTTTGTCCCACAGCCTGTAGCCCAGATGGTTTAAACTAAGAATCTAAAATAATTCTAAGTAATGTATATTGGTGTGCACCGAAATAGTACAACAGGAATTTTTGATTAGATTATGTTTTCGGAAAATAACGCATTTTTTGTGGTTTTTGGTTCACAAAGTGCAAAAGTTATACCAATGTAAGACACTCATATGCAAGGCGTTCGATAGTGTAATGGATTAGAGCACTGCTGGTAAACGAAGGGTTTCGAGTTCGAGTACGGAGTGAATTTTATTTTTTCCGTTTTTTTTTTTTGCATTGATATTATGTTGAAATTATTTTGTCAAAATTCTAGTTATATTTTGACAAACGTTGTATTTAATTTTTAAGAGCGTAAATTTAATAACCAGTCTTACATGATCAACAGACGATAAATTATTTTAAAAATATCGTTCATTTTGCCGTGATTACTACAAAGTAAAATTTGTCCTACACACTCAGCATACCGCCTTCACTTATTATATACCTGCGAAACCCTGAAATGTGTGAATATTCACACTTCACATCAATTTTTTTGATACCACATAATAAATTTTTTTAAATATCTTTTTATCAACGACACAAAAAATCGACATTTTTCGAAAAAATTATCTGATCAAAAAATCCTGTTGAACTATTTCGGTTCCCATCAATGTTCATTACGGTGATTTGTTTTTAGATTTTTAGATTAATTCCTTTGGAAGAAAGGGTGGGGGACACAAGTTTTTTGGTATATTTTTGGTGAAAATTCTATATAAATAATTGGTTTTTCAAAAATAAAAAATTGTTGTTCCTTACATTAACAGGTTTCCTTTGGTATGCCACTTAAAACTTTTAAAAAAATATTTATTTTTTTATTAAATATATATTTGTTTATATTTATCTCGGGATGTGTTTTTCTGAACTCTTATTTTTCCTATATGTGAGTCAAAAAGTTCTATAAGCATGACAAATTTCAAATTTCTATGTTAAGCCGTTTGGCTACAATTTCTACCGTACACACAGACACACGAGTGACCTTATAAGGGTCTATTGGTGGACATACCTACAAAACCCTAAAAACTGTTGATTTTGATGTGATTATAGAAGAAATATTGTCCTAAACATCTGGATGTTTGCACAATGTTGGCATTGTGTTGGCTTCTTACACTTATTACATACCTACAAAACCCTGAAATGTGTGTGAATCCATACTTCAAATCTTTTTACCGACCGCCAACATATATAAGGGAGGTATTGTGATCATACCGATTTTGAAATTTCGAGATTTCGATGGATCTCCACGAATTGAGATCCCTACATAACGTTTTGACTATTTTTGGCATTATGTCTATTGGTCTGTCTGTCTGTCCGTCCGTCCGTCCGTCCGTCCTTCTGTCTGTCTGTCTGTCTGTCTGTCTGTCTGTCTGTCTGTCTGTCTGTCTGTCTGTCTGTCTGTTTGTCCGTCCCTCTGTCTGTCTGTCTGTACACACGTGCAGAGCAAATTCGACTGAAAGGATTTTTATGAAACTTCATATTTAAGCTTCTGCCATCAATGGCACGAGTTGTTCAACTTTTGGTAAAAATCGGTTGACTAAAAATGTGAGTTTACTCGTGTCGATTTTAAGATTTTTGTGAATATTTCAGAACACAAAAATATTTAGAAAAAATTTATTGAACAAAAGTTGCTATAAAAGCAATAACTAATAACTTTTATTTGAGACGTTTTTTGATAAAACGAAAAATTTCGAATAATTTCTGTAAAATTTTTCATTTTTTTTTCATACTTATATGTAACGTTTCCATGGTCATGATAAATAATATCTCTGTTAGAAAATATTAGGCCAAGTTATTTCTACTCTGCTGCTAGAATGGAATTTATATAAGTACTTTATGATGGCGGTCGGTCCTGTGGTGGCCACAGCTGATTTTTTTGATTTTTATCATAGGAATTATGTGAAATGAAATTTGTAGCGCTAACTTCTGACTACCCTGTAAAAGGACGGTGTTTTTCTATGTGGGTAGATCTCTGTTACCATCTTGTGTCCAATAAATTAAATACCGTGCTCTTGACTGCCCTAGGGTGTGAGTGTACGAGTCGTATTCGTGGGAGGAGATTTCCACCGACATCCTCTGAACAAATTAAGAGACGACTTTGTTCATTTAATACTAGTTTGTTAATTTATTGCCCTAAATCCAACCCGCAAGCTTCAAAGGATTAGTAATCCAAAATTCGGTAACCATATACGCCCATTGTCCTTCTTTTCATGTGGCTGGATAAATTTTATCTTCAGTAACAAATTACAAATGTTGTTGATTAATTTCGAAAGCAGAATCTAAATCTTGTGAGTATTTAGATCTAAATTTTAATATTTGTATCTGAGCCAGAAAATTCTGAAAATTTTTAAAAGGTTTTGTTGCAGTAACTTTTTACCGACCGTCAATATATATAAGGAAGGTATTGTGATCATACCGATTTTGACATTTCGAAAATTCGATTAATCTCTACGAATAAGGGATGGGAAAAAAACATCGATGTATCGAAAACATCGATGTTTGTTTTAAAAACATCGATGTTTTTACCATCGATGGTCAGCTGGCGATAGTATCGATAAAACATCGATGTCTACTACCGATGTCGATGTTTAAACTTTGAAATTCAGAAACTACCGCTAGAGGCGCTGGAATCTTAAAAATATAATTTTAATTAAAATTAGTACACAAAATATAAGCGCCATCTATTGTGATATAACAATACTAATAGTGTTAGTTCTTATTCTTCTTAGCAGTTAGCAGAATACGAAAAAATAAGAAGAAACTTTTAATTTTTGCAAATAATGCGAACGACCAACGACGCCAACACACTTTTTCTTTTTGAGTCTTGTTGACACTTTCCCATTTGTTATTCCTCCAATCCCTGGATTTTTGTAAGTTGTCATTAGCTATTTTTTTATATATTGAAGTTGGCTTTTCCTGAACAAAATTATCGAAAGCTTCAATTAATCGGTAAAAGTAACTAGAATTGAAAATCTAGTTCCGCCTAAACCAAAGGAACAGACTTTATTTCAACTTAAAAAAGTATAAAAATAATTGTGTATGACAGTGTTATTTTTATGTTAAATAATATAAAATTAACATTAAGATTACTATATTAGTATTGAAATAAAATCCAATATTCCATTTTAGAAATGTAAAAATAATAAGGTCTGTTCCTTTGGTTTAGGCGGAACTAGATTTTCAATTCTAGTTACCTTTACCGATTGATTGAAGCTTTTGATCATTTTGTTCAGGAAAAGTCAACTTCAATATATAAAAAAATATCTAATGACAAATTACAAAAATGAAAATTGCGGTTAGTTCCACCTAATCGTTTAGAATAGACTGTAGGTACAAATTAGGATTATTATATTGGGTATAATAATATTAATGTGAAATTAATTACTATTAAAAAGGAATATTTCTATTTCAAAATCTAATAAATGCTTTTTGTGTATTACGTGTTACTTTTTTCGTATTTTATCTTTACATTATTAAATAAAACCTATATAATATAAATAAATAGCTTTTTTTAATATTAATAAAACATCGATGTTTCCGATACATCGATGTTTTTCCTTCGATGTTTTTTCAACATCGATAGTAAGGCGCCGATGTTAACATCGATGTTGAACATCGATGTTTTGCCTTCGATTTACAACCCTACTACGAATTGAGGTCCCTACATAACGTTTTGACTATTTTTAACATGTCTGTCGGTCTGTCTGTCTGTCTGTCCATCTGTCCGTCCATCCGCCCGTCTATCTGTCTGTCTGTCGGTCGGTCCGTGTACACGTGCAGAGCAAATTCGGCTAAAAGAACTTTTATGAAACTTCATATTTAAGCTTTTGACATCAATAGCACGAAATGATCAACTTTGGGTAAAAATCGATTAACTAGAAATGGGAGTTTACTCGTGTCGGTTTTAAAACTTTTGCGAATATTTTTGCGAAAAATGTATTTAACAAAACTTGCTGCAAAAGCAATAGGTAACAACTTTTATTTAAGACATTTTTTGATAAATCAGCATTAATAAGTATTTTGTGATGGTGGTCGGTCTTGTGGTGGCCACAGCTGATTTTTTATCCATGTTTTCTGTTTACAATTTACACATTTCTTTGAAATTGTCAGCAACAACATAGGTTTACTCAGCGGCAAGTTTGAAAAAATATAAATAATATGTGGAATCTCTGATGAAATTAGTTTTTCAAAAAATATAATTTTGCATTGAAAGAAAGCTCATTTAGCGTAAATTACGGAACGGAAAGTAATTTTTTAGAAGTTTTTAATTTTAAAACAATTTTTTCCAATAATGTTTTTTAAAAAATCATGTTCGTACCCTTTAACGCAAGGGGGTTAAGCTAGATATTTGAGAAAATCTAAATAATGTACATTCATTTAAACCAGAAACAGACGAGAAGAATTTTTGATCATATATAGTTTTTTGAAAATATTGCAATTTGTATTTTTGACAAAATTAATTATTCATCTAATTAATGGCTAATAATATTATGGACATTTTGTGTTTATCGCTGAGGTATTGTGTTCTTTTTTTTAATTAAAAATTAAATAAAGAAATTTTAAACACCTGAGAACTTAGTTCATGTTTGTCGGGTGTAGTGTGTAGTGTTCGATAGAGTCCGCCTACTATTATACATCGTGATTCAAGCTATTGTTTGAATTACTTTCGTTTTTTTTTAAATGATGTTGTAGAGGAATAAATCATTTATAGTCATAAAATACTTATACAACAAATAACACATTGTTAATATTGGGATATATGTTTCTAAAAGTGAAAAATGAAGCCATTTATCAATATATTTCTTATTAATTTAATGAAGACTTGAATATGAAGCAAATGCAAAGAAAAACGCAGGGATTTTCTGTTTTAAAATTCATTGTGACAAAATTTTTGCAAATTACGTTTAAAAAAATAAATAGAAGCTTTTAGTACTCAAATCTTTATATATAAAAGAGAATATTTGTGGCTATGTCCGGAAATTCTAACCCACTTCCAGATATGCTACCGAGTTGCATACAGGTAGGAAATGGCTTCATCATAACTAGAAAAATCGAAAATCTCAAAAAAGTCCCACCCGAAACGAGAAATTAATAATTTTGTTTTTAATTATATGGGACCATTGGAATATCTATTAAATATGCAGTGAGAGGATATGAATTTTCGTTCAATAGTTGATTGGATGACTATATTCAGATAGTGGCTCTTCGGGTGGCATCGGTAATGTTCGGCTTAAATATTGTCGGTAAACAGCACTGATCTTTATTATTATATCAAAGTTATTTAGCAAAACTATGATTAGTCTATGTAGAACGAGAAAACATCTATATTTTATTTCTTTATTTTTGCCGATATTTATGTACTTTATTATTTTGGTTTATTTATTTTTGCTTTTGACGAATCTTTTAAAAACAGTTTTACATATTTTAACCAAATTTAGTATGAGTAAAACCAGGATTCGAACAGAGGCCATATAGCAAAAATTCACATTCTTAGGAATGTTTCAGGATTAAATCTCTTAACGTAAAACCTTAAATTATCTTTTTAATATATTTTTTTAATTGCACCCCGAAATGAGTAAATTGCTATTTTTTATTCTAGAAAACGTCCCTTGAACATGGTCATGAAATTCGGAAAGCATATTCGCTCCATGATGTAAGCACCCAAACAAGATATTTTTTTAAATTCGACCCCTAAGGGGGTGAAAAGAGGTGAAATATGATTTCAAGGATTGCTCAATATATCTTGGAACCAATAAGATATCGACTTTGTGTTTTCTTATAAAGGTTACAAATATTTATGAACGAAATTCAGGATTTTGCCCTAAACAACCCTTAAATCTACATTCGGGGTCAATTGTCCAACGCTTCACATTTCCTATGTTTATTGAGATAACATTCCGTTTTGGCATATAAGTGTCTTTTTAAAATCTTTAGAAACTTATAGTTTTTTTTTTTTTTTTTAATTTTTTCACCCGTACCGGGGCAAAATGATTTTTCACTGATTCCTCAATATCTCTTAGGCCCAATGAGAGATGTAGACTTGGTTTTTGATGATAGAGGTTACCCATACACATGTACAAAAATGTAAGTTAGAATTTTACATTAATCGCTTTAAAATGCTACGGCGGTGAAACTATAAAAGATATACATATTCAATATATATATATGAAGGACTTTAAGGGTTTAATATTGCTACAAAAATGTTCATTTTCCTAGGTTAGCACAACGGGACACTTATACGTGTTGTTACCAAGTGACTGTACTATCAATGTTTACAAAGAAGCCCTTACTTACATTATTTGTGTAAGAAGCACATATCGATACAATAATAGATTAAAACAAATAAATATATTTGAATCTTCCAAAAACAATTCGCACCAAGCCAGTCTTAAACCGATTCTGCCATGGGTCCGGTCTAAGCCGGCTACGACTACTTTTTCGGTAGCGAAGCAGCGGGTATACTGCTAGTGTCAAATAAAAATTGACATACAAAAACTATTTTTGATGTGATTATAGAACAAATATTTCTAGACATCCAGTGTTTTGTTGGCTTCTTACACTTATTAAATATCTACTTCTCTGCTTAGTGTACTATTTCCGCGCATACAGTTGTGTTGTGTGTGTTGCCTGTGTAACACAATCGTATGGGAGCTACAAATCGAACCACTAATTATTTTGGGAAAATTTTACCAGGGCTCTTACCTCGGTGGTTCTCCTATACCTTCCGAGGGAGAAACGATTGAAAAATTATAAGGATGTTTTTGACGGAACCAGGGAACGAACCAGTGTTGCCAGATGTACGATTTAAATCGTATTTGTACGATTATTTTTGCATGTGTACGATGTACGACTTCTTGGTATCAGATTTACGATTTTTTTGATGTTTTTATTGATGAAACATATTTATTTATATATATTTTTAGTAAGTTAAATATTAGTATTATATAATGCGATATATTGAATATTTTAGCCCTCGGATTTCAAATCGACGCGCTCTTAAATAGAATGGTTGATCTCGCTAAGATCGGGTATGCTCGGGCATATACGAATATTAAAAAAATATAAAAAATATATAAAGTTCACTCCTCATTAGTTATACCCTTTTCACACTAGAACTTTAAGACGAGTGAACTTAAAGTTCACCGATGTTTAACATCGGTTTGCTTTCACACTTGATGTTTAAATCTCCGGTGCTGTCATCAGCTACAGTAATTTTGTCCTTAAGTTACCGTCAGGAAATTACCAGTTTTGAACTGTCTGCGCAGACGCACATTTTGAATTATTATAAACAAATATGGATATTTCATTTCATTCTACAATAAAGACATTACAATAAAGAATATATTACACATGTATAAACATGTAAGTCGATACATTTTATCTCAATTATTGTAACTCTGTATTTTATTAAACACATTATTAAAATAAATAATTTTATTATAACAATAAGTATAAACTTCTTATAACGTCGATATAATACAGTATTCTTGTTTTTGATACTACAAAATGTTGACAGCACAAATTCAAAGATTATTTTTTTATAATAGAAATTATGTTGGCAATGCGGACGATGTTTAAAACGCAGATCTCTGTCTACAACATCGCTTGTATTTAGACGAGGTCATACGTTTTCACATTAGCGTTTAAAGACACATTCACTTTAACATGCGATCTTAAAGTTCTAGTGTGAAAAGGGTATAAGAGTACTGTACTCAGTGGCGCACCCAGGGGGGGGGGGCTCCAAGAAGGATGGAAATACCAAATTTTTTAATTAGCATTATGGATCTTAGGTAAATATATGGATATGGATTTAAAAGTAGAGATGAGGAACTTTTTTTCTATTCATCACTTGTATTTTATAAGTGAGGACCTTTTTGTTTTTTTGTCATCGAAGCTTTTCTGTCTACCCCCCCCCCTATAATTTTTTTATCCTTTTCTGCTAGTATGATTGTGCAATAGAAAAATATATACCTAATAATTTTTAAATTAATTACACAGCAAATTTTTTGTACGATTATTTTTTAAAAAATACGATTGTTTGTACTATTTTTTTCATGAAAATACGATCATTTTGAAGTGTTGGTACGATTTTTTCTTTTTCACCATCTGGCAACACTGGAACTACAGTGACTGTATAAAGACAGTGTGGCCATATGAACTGTAGCCGCCATGTTTATTCCAGATTTGTATTGGGTTATATGGAATAAATGTTAATATATCCTAATATATTATAATATTTCTTAAATTTTTAATAGTTTTACGTATTTATGTTTATATATATGTGAATATCAATTTATTGTTAAGAAAAAACATGTATATGATTCAACATTTATTAAGATAAATATTAAAATTGCCTACCGATGAAGGTATTTTTTTGAAATGTTTGCAACATAAAAAGAATACAAATGAAAAAAATTCTTAAAAAAGGACATGAAAGGAAATAAAAGAGATATGTTTTTATTATTTTATAATTTTATTTGAGGACCTATAAAAACTAAAACATTTTTTTTATAAAAACGGGAGTTACATTTTAATTTGAATATTTTAAATTTAAGAAAACAAGTTCAAACAGGACATTAGAATTAGAATAAAAAGATAGGGAAAAAATGATGAGAAGGTTCTATAAAAATTAGAGAACCCAACATTTCTCTAATTTTTGGGAAAACGCATGTTTATATATAAAAAAAAAGGATATTTTCATACTAAAAAAGAATAAGCAGAACATGTTATATACCCTGAGTTCAAAAAGAAATTACATAAGAGTTGGCTATGGAAAAATAAAATAATGTATACTACAAGCTTTATGTAACAATATTTAACTTATGACAACAAGAGTGATTTAATTAATTCAGACAGTAAATTAATTCTAAAGCTTTCTGTTGACATTACTTTTATTTTCCATAGCCCCAACCCTTATGCAATTTCTTTTTGAACTCATGGTATAAATGATATATTAATAAAGAAAACTGATGTATATATTATCAATTATGCATTTATTCAACTAAAATTATGGTCAGGTGAAAAATAAAATGAAATCAACATGGAATAACATTAAAATTAATGAAAGTAAATACTTCTTATAATTGTGAAGCCATCCATTGATTTACTGGCATAATGTTTTTTTATGTTCATTTAGCCTTTTTTTCCCAGAAATTTTAAACCTAAACATAACAAAACATTTCATTATTTTTAATTTTAATTTGTGACAATTTAAAATATGTACGTAGTTTACATTATCTACATTACTCATTACTCATCACAAACACAACAATATTCACTATTAAACGTCTAAATATACGTATATTATTTGAAAATATCAGTTAAATCTGTTGAAACACAAGCTAAACACATGTAAACCATATATAATCTGTAACAAAGTTGGAAGAAATATGGCGGACTTCAGCTTGACCAATAGAAAATGAGACCATCGTATGGCCACACTGTCTTTATACAGTCACTGTAACTGGAACGAACTCTGACTCGCCTCTCAGTAGTCCACACGGTAACTAACTGAGACACAACTGTTCTCTAAATACCTATAAAATTCTTAGATGTGTGGAAATCCACACTTAACAAATGTTATAAATGCATAGTCTTATTTCCGAGACTTTCCCAATTTCTTTCATTACTTCTTCCTTTGTATCTTGTCCACTTATGAAATCAACAGACTTCGGTAAAATATAATATGAAAATCATCCCCACCACAAATATACCCATCATTTCGCTAATCAAACTCCTAAATTGGCAATATCTCAATTATAACGATAATCTTAACCGGTTAAATAAACCGGTATAGACCATACAATACAGATACAATGTTTACGCTAAATTGACTTTCCATTATAACCGACAGTATTTTATCGCCTGACATATAAATATTTAATCTCCGAACCAACGTTCGATTTAATATTTAAATGAGAGGGAAAGTACCCCTATTTCATACTCCCTCCATCAAAAAATATGGTATACATTACATAAAAAATGTGGGATTAACGAAAGTAATATTATCTTGATCTTTTTTGTTTTTATTTCTAAACTAGTGCACCCAGTGCCAACTGTGTTGGTAAACACATCAGTACCTTAATGTGGAACTTGCTCCATGCCTCTGACTTCTTTCTCTAGCCATGCGCCGTACTTCATTCAATTCAAATTAAATCAACAAATTATAAGTATTATTCCGAATTATTTATTCATGAACTTTTTAAGATTCATTTTTACTCAGTGCATTACATTTATATTGTAAAACTCTAAACATTTCTGTATGTAATTATATTCGTAGATTCTTAGAGAATAAATCTGCAAAATATTGTTCATATCGGTCAAATTATATAGCAGTGTCTAGAGTTTCTGGTTTATACCTACAAATCCCTTGACATTTATGTATGTAATTATATTCGTAGATTCTTAGAGATTAAATCAGCAAAATATTGTTCACATTGGTCAAAGGATATAGGAGTGTCTAGAATTTCTTGTTTATACCTACGGCACCCTTGACATTTATGAATGTAATTATATTCGTAGATTCTTAGAAAATGAATCTGCAAAATGTTTTTCATATCGGTTAAAGAATATAGGATTGTTTAGAGTTTCTTGTTAATGCCTACGAAACCCAAGAATTGTCTGTACGTAATTATATTCGTAGATACTTAAAAAATAAATCTGCAAAATACTGTTTATATCGGTCAAAGGATATATGAGTGTCCTAGGGTTTCTTGTTTATGCCTACGAATGGTTTTTCCGGAGATTCTTACTGAATAAATCTGTAAAATATTTTTCACATCGATCAAAGAATATAAGAGAATCTAGAATTCCTTATTTATGACTACGAAACCCTAGACATTTCTACATGGTATTTTATGCAAAGTTTTTTGTTTATGCCTACGAAACTCTAGACATTTCTATAAGTAATTATATTCGTAGATTCTTAGCATATAAATCCGCAAAATATTATTCATATCGGTCAAAGGATATAGAAATGTTTGGAGTTTCTTGTTTGTGCCTACGAAACCCTACACATATCTATTTTACATGTTATTTTATCCGCAGGTTCTTAGAGAATAAGTATGCAAAATATTGTTTATATCGCTCAAAGGATATTGAAGTGTCTAGTGTTTCTTGTTTATGTCTACGAAACCCTAGACATATCTGTAAGTAATTATATTCAAAAACCGAGGTTAGACGATCTGTTTCGGAAAGAACGAAGGAACTGGCTTCGTCGTTCAAAACTGAGGTTAGACGATCCGTTTCGGAAAGAATGCTGGAACAATGGAACGGTGGATCGGTGGAACCTTGGAACGGTGGAACGTGGAACTGGCTTATTATTTTATATAATAAGTGATTGCTAAGCAACTAATAAACAAATGGCGCGCAATTTTTTGCATATGACAAAAGTATTTCACAAAAAAAAAAAAAAAAACGCATACTAGACATATTAAAGTGACACCCGCTGTTCTAACAATATGACGAATTTTGATCAAAATTGTGTTGAATTGCAAAAAGTTCCAAATCGACTTAAATCACAACGCCAAATAGTCCAGATTTTAAAGTATTGGATCTTGACTTTTTGAATTTTATACAATCCTTACAACATACAGCTTCACCGAATACAATCGACGAACTGATTGAATGCGTACAAAATATATTTAATGCATTAAACAAACCCTTGATAATGTTTTTCTAACATTGCAAACTTATCTAGAAGCAACCATGTTAGCAAAAAGAAAGAATTTCTATAAGATTCCGCACATTAATTAGATAAAACTTCATCGTAAGCGACGATTACAAACAACATTATTATGTTCCATACAAACGGTGGAGACAGCCATGTCGTTGTTACCTTAAAATTTTTTGTATTATTATTTATTTTACTAAATATTTGTAACTATTTCATAAATAAAATCATTCTTATTAATTAAAATTGTAAATGTGTCATATTTTTGGTCAAGAAAAAAATCGATTTTGGATGGAGGGAGTATTAATTATTAGTTTTCCCCAAGGTTTAAACTACAAATTATCAACGCCATCTCTTAATTTATCCGGGAAACAAATAATGCATGTCTTATCTTGTTTAACATATTGATTTCTGAATGACTGGGGTAAATGAATTCGTTGACTATGGAATTGAGCAGTTCCATGAGTTTTGGTAATTGGAATGGGGAATTTTGATTAATTTGGAAGGGTAAAACATTAAGGGAAAAGTTTAACAAATAATAAATGTACCCTATTGTTTTGATTCTCAGTTTGGGATTGGAGTAAACGTGGTGTTAATTGACGTATTTTGAATTAATATTAGACAAAATACTTTCTCTTCTCTTGCTATTTAGGGTTTCGTTTGTTTAATAAAGAAATGCATTAAATTATATTAAAAAAGAATACTATTTTACAACAAATAGAAGAATGTAATAGGAGGTTGCATTAAAAATCGCTGTTTTTAATATTTTATTTCTTCATTAGAGCTACACAAAAAATATAGAATTTGAAGTACAATATTTGGTTGTAAAATGTGAAAGAATACCTGATCTAATACGCAAGGTCATTGTAAAGTAGTTACGAGGTGTGTAAATTAAGTAACCGGACATAGCGTTTGATCTGGCAACATTTGGACGCGCAGAGGCGGCAGATGAACATGTGATACACCTTCAGTACGAGTTTGAACTCGCTAGAGTAATTGTGTTGTCCGTAGCGATTTTTTTCGTGAAACAGTTTTTTCTAGTGCGTTCTAAAAATTAGCGACATTCATTTCGAGCAACGGTGTGCTATCAGGTTTTGCTTCAGACTTGGGCACAATGCAACGGATTTTTTTGGTTTTTTAACAGGTCTACGGAGACAGTGTTTCGTCAAGGAACCAGATTTTTTTGGTGGTTTAAGGCATTTTCAGAAGGAAGAGAGTTGATTGAAGGTGAATCAAGCAGCGGAAGGCCTTCATCTTCAAGAACCGATGAAAATGTCGACAGAATCCGAAATCTTGTGCGTTCAGATCGTCGGTTGATAGCCAGAACAATCGGGGAAGTGTTAAATTTGACCCACACTACCGTTCATCAGATTGTCACCAATAAATTGGTGACAAGAAAAATGCGCCTTGTTGCAAAAATTCAGCAGGCCTACGGGGACAATGTTTTGTCAAGGACCCCGGTTTTTTGGTGGTTTATGGCATTTTCAGAAGAGATTTCTACAGTAATCAAAGTGCGGCTGTTCAAGTGTTTTATAAAGTTTTTAAGAGTCCATGTAGACACTTTATTAGAAAAACTTTTTAGTAAATATAATTTTTTGGAAATCTGTTTTCTCGTATATTCAAAATGCATATCCATTTTTAAACGACAATCTATCATAAATCCTAAATATTTAAATTTCGTTACAATTTCAAGTTGTTGTTCATTAAGAGAAATATTTAGTGCATCGATATAAATTTTAGAGTATTTATGTTTAGAAGTAACAATCATACATTTTGTTTTATTGATGTTTAATTTAAGTTTATTTTGTCTAAAATAGGAGTCTAGTTTTTTAAGATTTGAATTCATTCTGTCTACAGCATTTTCCAGATCACTATCATAAGTGGCTGCAAGTGTGTCGTCAGCAAATAGATTTAGAAAATCAAAATTAGCACATTTATCAATATCATTAATACATATAAGGAACAGAAGGGGACCCAAAGCTGAGCCCTGTGGTACACCCCAATTATTAGCAATGTTCAAAAATTTATTTCTTTTGTTACATTTATAGTGATTATTTTTACAAATAGAAATTTGCTATTGCATGCGTACTTATTCCAAGAAAAATGCAAGGTTTCATATATTTACATATCTCGTTAGTTGGTTCCACTCAATTTAAGACGAACGGATAAGTTGCTCAAAGCGAAAGGGTTTAAGTGATGACCAAACGTTTTTTCTTTTTCCTTTGTTAAAAATTCTTGACCTATCCCATTTTTCTTGTGCCCTCATTTCTCTTTTCCAACCATCTATCCGCCTCTGTGAGTGTTTAGCATATCGATCCTTCTTCCGGGATGTGCCGGTAGTAGGGGAGAGATAAAGGGTAGTCCGGAACTCGACGTGACATCATGTCCGTATCGACACCACCTACGCGGATCGACTTAACGACTGTTACAGCTACCATCAGCATTGCTCATTCAGAGGAGTGTTTAATCGAGGAATTAGTAAAAAATCATGGAAATTAAAGCGCAAGCTATGTAGAATGTGGGTGGATTCAAGAGATATAATACAGGGTATCCATAATTTGAAACGATCATAGAACAATGAATGTATTTTTTACAGCGTATACTCTTTGCGTCATTTCATCGTAAAAAAGCAGTTGCAGGATAATAAGGTATACAACCTTGTCTTGCCATAAATACTATCACAAAATTTCATTGAACAACATATTCTTACTAGAAGCTCCACCGAAGAGAGAATTATTCAGTTTTTTTAACTATCGACTTCAACATGGTTTCTTAATAGACGTATTTACCTCTTTCTCGTAAAAATGAAGCTTATGGCCCAGTTACACGATGCCAGTAACTTGCACCTGTCACTGGTAACGTGCAGATGTACATGCCAGTACTGTTGCAAGTACTAGCACCAGTATCTCATGCCAGTCAAGTGAATAGAAGCCGATTCTATTTACTGGCACAAGTAGCCGTGCAAGTGACTGTTAAAAAGGGCCTCCATGAACAGCTGATTTGTTCTCGCTGACACAAAAACGTTAAATATACTTAAAATGTCCATAACAAATTGGTCTGAGGACACTACAAGTAAATTTGTGTTTTTATACTGGGAGTATGGGTGCTTATGGGACTTAATGGTAAAAATTTATAGGAATAAGCATGATCGGCATGCTGCAGTTATCAAGTTAGTAAGTGGTATGAACATCGAGGGTTTTGGGCTGTGGAAGTAAGAAATAAAATTATATCCCTCCGCACAACCTATCACCAAGAAGTGGCGAAAATAAAAAAAATTATGTGAAGTGTGAATTTTCACACATTTCAGAGTTTCGCAGGTATTTAGTAAGTGAATAATGATTATTTGGAATGCCAAAACAAATTTTATGTTAAAATATTTTTTTTTGTTAATTTTAATTCGAATGCCTGATACCATTATGTAAGTTTCTAAATATGTGCAGTTTTTTTTTTTTTTATATAACAAGGTTCAATAAAATTTTGAAAAAATTCCTCTTAGATATATAATCTAAAAATATTAAGTGAAGGCGGAATGCTGAGTGTGTAGGACATATTTTACTTTGTAGTATTCACTGTAAAATGAACAATATTTTAAAAATAATTTATCATCTCTTAATCTAAGAGCTTTAAAAACAAATTTTATGTTAAAATATTTTTATGTTAATTTTATTTCGAGTGCCTAATACCATTATTTAAGTTTCTTAATATGTGCAGTATTTTTTTTATATAGCAAGGTTCATTAAGATTTTGAAAATTGCGCCTATGGCTTCATTGGTTGTTTCTAGTCATAGCTCCTCCCTTTGATTTCGTGTACATTCAAACAGAATTAAATTATAATTTCAAAAATTTCCACTGGTTATTAAATTTACGCTTTTAAAAATTAAATGCAACATTTGCCAAAATATAACTAGAATTTTGAAAAAATAATTTAAACAAAATAAAAATTCAAAAAAAAAATAAAAAATAATATTGTCTCTTCTCGTGGGATTCGAACTCATTTTCTTGGGCAGAACGCTAGTACCGTAACCATTGCACCAAGATACACGTTACAGTTTAGTGTGTTATATAACTATAAGTTTTCAACATTATTAGCAAAAAAACACAAAAAATGCTTTTATTTCCAAAAACATAATCTGATCAAAAATTACTGTTGTACTATTCCGGTTCACATCAATGTACATTACTTAGAATTTTTTCAGATTTTTAGTTTAAACCATCTGGGCTACACGTGTGGGACAAAAAAATTTTTGCACAATTTTGGCAAAAATCGCTTCAAAATAATTTATTTTGCAAAAATAAAAATTTGATCGTTAATCCACGTACCAAGGGCTTTCATCTGATACCCTACTCAGAATTTTAAAAAAATATATTTTTTTTTGATGAGCACATATTTGTTTATATTTTTAGGGGGATATGTTTTTTAGATGTTTTAGTATTTTTTCTATGTGCGGGTCAAAGAGTTGTATAAGCCTGCCAAATTTCAACTCTCTAGCTTTAGCCGTTTGGCTACAATTTTTACCGAACAGACAGACAGACAGACAGACGACAAAATGACGGTATAAGGTTTTTTTGGTCATACCTACAAAACCCTAAAAATTCAGTTCCCTCGGGTGTGGCAGTGTCAGGTAATCCTTTTATTTGGTAGGTGCGCCAGAATATCTTAGTTATTAATAGGGCCCTGCAAATCCACGGTTAATCCGCGGCGCAATGTATCGCTTTATTTTGCATTTTCGGAATAATTAGTAAAAATTAACCATGTTAATATGCCACTTTAAAAACATATGAAGCTCATATCAAATTTGTAAAAATAAAAATATCTTAAAATTCTTTAAATCGTCATATAACTTTCATCTTTTAATAATAGGATGAATTTAAGAATTAAGAACTTATTTTTTTAAATTTGCTGGTCTTATAGGAATTTTCTTGTTATTTATTGGTCATAAATGTAATAAATTAATCTGCTTAATTACTTATAAATATCACTGCTCTAAAACAATAGTGAGATATCTTAAAAAACTAAGTTATCTGAGATATTGCTGTTGAAAGTTTTACATTTTATATAAACTTGGTTTATGAGTCGAATAATTGTAATATCCATCTTTATTTTTTAATCTATATAATAGAAAACTTATTTCTGGACCAAGTAATATGTAATGTGGTAAAATGTTAAAAATTTCAGTATTGTTTTAAAGCAGCGATATGCAAAAAAAACATGTTAGTTATTTCTAAACAGACAGCAAATCCTGTGCGGATTGTGCGGATGCGGATCGGATACGGATATTTATATTTACAAAGGATGCGAATGCGGATCGGATGCGGATTCTGTCTATGCGGATGCGGATCGGATGCGGATACAGAAATACGTATCCGCGCAGGGCTCTAGTAATAAATTAATTCTTCTAAAATCATTTTGAAACAGATTTTTTTTAATAAATGCAGTTTTTGGCGGAGATTCATATTTGTTTACAGGTGTGAAAGACGTACGCAATATAAAATTAGGTTAAACATCGAAAATTGGCTCGATAAAAAGACGGTTTTACGCATAAAAAATAATTGGAAGCATCTACATTTTGTAGTATGTTTCGGGTTCTTTTCAAGGTTACTTAATAAGTTACTGGCATACTCGTAAATGACTAAGGATATTTTCCAAATTTATAATCCTATTGTTTCTAAATTTTAGGGGTTGTTATACTTATTTGTTAGTTATTTTTATTCATAGCGTGCATACATTAACAACATGGCTCTTTGGCGACCATTTGATTTTGAAGAAATTCCTAATTTCTGTAGTGAAAATAGTGAATCTGTGCAAGGTGATTTGGAGTGCGAAACTATGGACGTTGAAGTGGAATGCGAAAATGTGGACGTGGCTAGTAAAGAAAAATGTAATTTGTCAGAAGATTGCAAAGTTCTGATACTGAACGTTTATAAAAAGTTAATTTCGGAAGGTAATGACAAACCTATACTTAGAATTAACTAGTGTTCCATACAGAACAATTCAACGTATCATTGTTCTTGGCAAAAATCAGCAGTAAAAACGATTCGATTTACAAGTTTTCAAGAAAATAGATAGTTTTATGTCTAAAACAATAATAAATAAAATATACGACTTTCATTCGAAAAATATAGTCAGTTGTGCATCTTTAAATAAGAAAGTTGGAAGAAGACGGAATAGAATTTCCATACAAGGTTAGCCATATGTATAATTATTTGTAGTTGTTAGGATTTATTTTTGTTGCAAAAAAATAATGATTTTTGTTTGTGCAAATTTGAAGTATTTAATATAGACTATAAAGACTTTAAAACAAAACGATTTTTAAAACATGCCTATATTTATAATTCAAATATAGCCAGTCCTAAGCCTAATAAAAATGTGAAGGAATGTCATGTGAGTATATACAGTTCATTATAAATAGCATATAAGAAAACACTTTTATGTTAAATAATTATTACGGTCCTGGCAACTGTTATTAACAGAACCATAAACGCCGCAGGTATAATGGTTATATTGTCAGTTATTATTAGAATCAAGTGAAAGTGGCTGTTTCATTTTGGAAATACTATAACTGGGCCATTAGTGGTATCGTCATAGCTCCCGCCCCATCAGCAGGTTAATGGTTCCTCTAGATCAGAGTTTCTCAACCGGGGGGCCGCGGCCCCCTGGAGGGCCGTGAAAGTTTCGTCGGGGGGCCGTGAGGTCGTATAAAATCGAAGCATGAAATTATAATAGAAAAACGCTCAATTTTGCAAGATATATTCATAAATATATGACATTTATATTCATTAAAATATACTTATTTTGACAACTAATTTAAACTAATTAAAACGGTTCGCGTTGGAGGTACGTCTAGTGCTTTCAAGTAGGTACGACTTGAACTTGCAATATTTTTTGTTATGCTCCGAGCTACTGTTAGCTAAAGAGTAAGGATGTGAAAGTGTTCAAAATGGAAAGCAACTTGGAACAATGGAACACTTGTAAATAAAAATACTTGCAAGCCATTATAGGTAATCGTAACAGATATTAAAAACATGTTTATGTAAAGGTTGTTTTTTTTTTTCAAAAGTTTTATCCAGTTATACCCAACACGCCATACGTTCCTATATAAAAAATCGAAGTTGTCCGGTACTTCCGGTTTATTCCGAAAATTTAAATAGTACCATCCAATTATTTGGGTAAACTCTGGTCACCAATTTTTTTTTCCCAACTTGCTCACACTTTGTCTTTTCGAGAAAAATCGTGTTTCCTCTATCTTGATACATCTTGAGATCCCTCCCTCGCCCCCTCCTCTCTCTCTCTCTCTCTCTCTCTCTCTCTCTATATATATATATATATACAGGACCGGCGGTTGGGCAACACTGCTCCAGGTAACTATCTGACAGATAAGGTTATATGATACTTTCTGTGCTGAATAAATGTCATTCCGTCTTTCAATACAAATGTATCTATCGGAAAGTTATCTAACGGATAATGAGACTGATGTATTGAATTCACTGCTAGGTAATGACATTTATTCAGAAGATAAAGTTCCAGATAACATTATCTGTCGGAGAGTTACCTAGTGGTTTAAATGAAGCCGGGCTTTAAGGTCAGAATGCCCGGGGGGGGGGGGCATTCTGACCTTATTACATACCATAATTAAATAAACCTTATACCATAAAAACCATAATACCATAAAAACCTTATACCATAATTAAAAAAAATTAACCTTTATAAAATTCTCGAGAGATAACTCCATTATACTTCCAATAGTAATTTTCATCCCTTTCTGAGATCTCAGAATTATCATTGATAGCCCAAAAGTCATCCTATTATCACGTCTGTCCTCCCATTTTACCATATAGGCCGTGTCTCCAACGCTATAGCTCTGAAATTTTAATAAATCCTCAATCAAAATGTATAACTATTTACATAAAGATACAAAGTAACAAAATATAAACTATTTTAGATCATGTAGTACCAAGTAACTTCCAAATTTAACGTTATACCTCATCTTCAATAATAAAAAAATAGTGTATTGGGCCCGGTAGTTCAATTTCAACCACCTGTATACTATTGATAAAATATTAATACATGTATTTATTCTCATAAAGAATTATTTTAAGCAATTCTGTTCCTTATTTATTAATTGTTAATGACTATATTCCTTAATGAGCTTTATCAGGATTAACCATCTTGATATGTAGTGATACGTGATTTTTGAAAGTGGCGTCTTCATTTTTTTCTGACGTTTTTAGTTATTTTTAAGTGATAAAAGTGCAGAAAATACTTGAAATAGTGTGGACTTTAGTATTTGGACTCCATGCAGACGAAAATTGAAGCGACTGGAAAGGTATTTGTAGAAATTTTTGTTAATTTTATAATATAAGTCATTGTTATGTAGAATGTGCAAAAAAAAAACGCAAAAAACACTCATAAAAACTTTCGCGGACCACTAAAATTTTTTTGCGGACCACCGGTGGTCCGCGAACCACTTGTTGAGAATCAATGCTCTAGATAATCGGTGCTACCTCGACAGCTTCTTGTTAACTTGCAGTGTACAATTTAGTCATTCTGGCCTTTGAAAATCTGAATACTAAAGTTGATATAACAAAAGTATTGGGTTAAAATCCGGTTTATCTATGAGAATCTGCTCATTTTCTGGGTTCTTTATTATCCTACATCAATAACCTTCAAAAGGACATAAATTCCTAACATTCAAGTAAATATTTTTTACGACCAACCCACTTACAAAATTCATCGAACCAAAATGATTTATATATCAAATAAACGTGACAAAAAAACTTTATGTACAACACGTAGAAACATGAAAAATTAATATCAAATCCTTAGAAATAAAAAAGAATCACATAAAATAAACAAATCGTAACAAGGACAATGAAAATTGTTGTTACTACGATTTTATGATCAGCAGCTGATGTCAAAACAGTAAAAGTTCACTGTTCACTATTTTCAATAGGTCGTTCTCAGTAGTGAAACATCTAAGTTTGAGTTTGAACTGTGTAGCGGACGAGTTTTCCAGGCTGCAGTTCTCTTTTATATCAATGACATTGCAAAGAGAAATTGTTTCAACTGCATTGCTCAACTTACAATTGAACAATAGTGTTTACATTACATTTTATTAACATTGTACTAGAACTGTATATTTTAATTCATTGACAACGACTTATACTATATTACTCGAGTTTCTCATTTGGAGCGATAGAACAATGGTGGTTCGTGACAATATTGAGTGGAGTGGTCAATCTCGAGCCAACCCCCTACTATCCCCCATTTTATCCAAAGTTTTGAATCAGCTCAGCTTGCAGTAATTCTATACTCTTTATTTCCCTAGGCCTTGCGGCGTTCAGGGTATTAGCCATTACAAAAATAAAACCAAATAAAATCAATCCAAAAATACATAAAAAAACAATCCACTACAATTTACAATGTTTTTCCCTTTTCTATCTTCTTGCTCCAATGTCCCTCTCCTTCTTCCCGTTCCCCTTCTGGTTTCCCTTTCCGATCTCCTTCCCTCTTGTTTTCTGTTCTCTCGCCCATCTTTGCTTTATTTTATTTTATTTTATTTCATTCTCTTCCCTTCCAACCATTTCTTCGCCCCTCCTGCTATCTCTCCTCCTTCCTCCTCATTTCTAGGTAACCTCATCCCCCTTCCTTCATTCCTTCCATTTCTCCCCTTCTGCTTCCCACCGAGTTTCTTCTTTCTTTTCTTTACTACTTTATCCTTCCCCAATCTCCATCTTTCTTGCCTCTAATTCCCTCGCCCACCTATCCCCCCTTCCATCTTCGTGCAGCAGGTCTAATGTGCTCCCCGACCATACTGTCATCTCTCTACACCTCTTCGCGAGGTGCTCTATATCTTCCTCCTCTTCCCCGTACATCCTGCACATCTTTTCCTCCTGTTTCCTCCAATATCTATTTCCTCTCTCTTCATTCCCGCACCTTAGCCTCGCAATCCTCCTAACTCTCCCTCCTGACCTTCCTCTTTCTCCCTTTAAGTATCTTGGTACCCCAATAGTTCTGACCTCCTTATATCTCCCTGCGCTCCTTGATTTGTCTATGCTGACTGTCCTTTCTTGCTCCCCCACTTCCTTATCCCTTCTCCACAACTCCTCAATCAGGCTTATCCCGTATTTTCTTCTCCTTTCCACCTCTGTCGCATCCACTACGCATCTCCAGTAATACTCCTTTCTCATCTTTCCCCATGCGTACCATCTTCCTTTCTGTTCCTCTCTGGCTCTTTCCTCCCAGCATTCCCTCATTATTCTTTTGTCTGTTTCTATTCTAACTTTCTCTTCGTACTTAACCGCCCTCCTTCCTGTACCCACTTTCATCTTATCCCTTTTCAGTTCCTCTCTTACAATATACCCTGGTGTTGTTCTATCTACCCCTAAGATCCATGTCAAATACCTCTCCTGTACTCGTTCTACCTTCTCCCATTTCTTCCACACCCAAATTTCCACCCCATATAGCAGGATGTTTTTCACCACGGCGTCAAACAACCTTAATCTCCATCTAATATCGTCGCTAAACTTCCTCTCTCCTATACTCCATAGCTTCCCATGACTATCCTTGTCTTCTTTACTATTTCCCTTATGTGTTGTTCAGCCCCGTTGTTCCTCGTTAGTACATAACCTAGGTATTTTATACTCTTCACCTCTTCTATTTCTCTGCCACCCCATTCCCATTTTATCTTCCTTCTTCTTCCTCCTCCTTTACCAAATACTTGCTTGCAGTAATTTATTACCTCGTTAAAAAAACACCGATACAAAAATTTTAATTTAGGCAAATTGAGAATTCATTAAAAAATTTAAAATGCATCAAGAAATTATTGCGGGTACTTACGAGGTGTGTAATTTCAGTAACCGGATTGATTTTCTATTTTTTTTTTTTTTTATTCGGATAGAATTACAATTCAATATTGTATGCCTCAAAATAACTTCTTCGGACAGCCACATAGCGCTGGAGACGGTTCTACCAATCCTCATGGTAGTGCTGGAACTCGGATACTGGAATAGCTTTCAGCTGGTCAGTTATGGACGTTTGAATGTTTTCGAGTATCCCAAAATGACCACCTTTGAGGAGATTTTTCAATCTTGGGAAGAAGAAAAAGTCACAAGGGCTCAAGTCAGGTGAAGAAGTAGGCTGAGGAGCCACAGGAAAGTTTCTACTGTTTTTACTGGCCAAAAACTCGTTTATTGAAATTGCTGTGATTTGCAGATTTTTCTCATCCCCAATTTATTGGTCAAAATCTGATGAACGGTAGTGTCAAATTCAACTCTTCCCCGATCATTCTGTCAACCGATGATCTGAACGCACAAGATCCCGGATTCTGTCAACATTTTCATCGGTTCTTGAAGATGAAGGCCTTCCGCTGCGTGATTCATCTTCAATCAACTCTCTTCCTTCTGAAAATGCCTTAAACCACCAAAAAACCTGGGTCCTTAACATTGTCTCCGTAGGTCTGCTGAAGTTTTGCAAAAGTTTCCGTTGCACTGTGCCCAAGTCCGAAGCAAAACCTGATAGCATACCGTTGCTCGAAATGAATGTCACTCATTTTTAGAACGCACTAGCAAAAATTGCTTCACGAAATAAATCGCTACGGACAATAAAATTACTCTAGCGAGTTCAAACTCGTATTGAAGGAGTATAACATGTTCACCTGCCTCCCTCCAAGTCCCGCGTCTCAAATCTTCCCAAATCTTGACTGGCATACGCTATGTTGCCAGTCCGGTTACTCAATTTACACACCTCGTATCTCCCTGAATGTGGATACTTAAATTAAATGGAAGTGACTAACCAAAAGTTCAGGTAGCAGGTTGTCTTGGTAATCGAATACAAGTTATGATTATGTTTAAAACGTGTTTTTGTAACTCTTTCTTTGTGTTCTACTATTGCGTTTCTATAGGCTGAGTTCAACTGGGTAAAATATTTGATTTACCAAGCATTAAAAAACTAAAAACATTGTTCATATGTACCTTCGATTTCTCACGTGTTTTAATTTTCCCCCAGGTATGCACTAAATCCGTAATGCCGTTCTTCGTCTATGTTAATTCTCTCCCGAATAAAACGCAAGGGAAAAAAACAGCTTGCTTTTGGTCGCCCCCGCAAATCCAATTGTTCTTTAAGTAAATGTTTATATTAAATTTTCTTGTCCGTGTTTTAGACACAGAGGCAGAAACATTCAGAGATTTTGAAATGTCCTAATTTGGTAGCGGTCTTCCTTTGTTTTTCCTCGAAGGAATACGAAGAAAATGTTTTTTTCAAAAGGTTACTGATACTGTTCATTTCTAAAAGTAAAAAACAACACACACACACGACACTATGTAAAAAAAAAACACTATAATGCGCGATGCTTAACTTGAACTAATGAGCCAACATACAGCTGGTTCGGTTTAATGTAATTCTAGCACATAGTCTAACCACCTGTTCAACCCACCAACTCTCCGCGGAGGCCCTCAAACCGTCTGAAAACAGAGCCAGTTTCGATTTGGCTCGCCTGCCTAAATACAAAGTATGCTTCGCCGCATTAAATGCATAACAATAGCACCTGTGCTTAAACGCGTGTATGTTTATTTGTACTTATCGGTATTTTTAAAGAAAATAAAAGCTTTCCAATGATTACTTTGTGATGGTAATGCCATAATTTTGCAATGGTAAAGTCATAGCTCCTTGGCTCTTTATGACGAGCTACCACTGGTAATGCAGAGAGAAAATTATGGAGTTATTGAAAGAGGGGATGAAGAAGCTTTCTCTATAGAGTCAAAATTTCTGCATCATTGGTTCGAAATAATAAAACTCTAAATCTGCTAAGTTCTATAAACGAGAGTACTTAATAGAGCAACTAATAGTAAATTAACACTTTGATAATAAATCACTAAAAGTAGTTCGCAAACAAACTCAACAACATATTCCCTAAACCAATAAATATTGGATAAACTTCATACACGAAGAAATAATTACGAACTGACAACATTAAAGAAAATGATTCACTGCCTCAGTTTTCAAAGTTGTAGTTGAGTTCACCAGTTAACATTTCCAGTAAATTGTTTTTCATCGTACGAAACTCTCGTAGGAAAGGTGGAGTGGTAAATAAAATAACCTGGGAATTCACAGAATGAATACAACGCTACCATTGAAATTATAGAATTAGCAGTTGTTGACTGAGCGAAACGAGATTTTCACTTTACAGTCAATGGCTGCTTTGTGCTGAGCTACAGAGACTGGTGATTGTACAATCAGCAAAATTTGTTCATTTGTTTTAAACCTTACTATCTCTTTTATAAAGAGTGAGGCAACACTAACCGTATTTTTCGGACCATAAGACGTACCTTTTTATGCAGAAAAATCGACTTATAATAGATGTGTTTCTTATGGTTCGAAAGTATAGGTAGGTACGTTGTATAAAAAGTGTGCGATGTTATTATGTAATCAATTCAGAGCGCATAAAACATAATCAAGTAAGAAAATATAATAGACATAAATAAAAAAATAGCTGTCATTTCTAGAGGCCTTACAAGTCAATGACAACTTTTGGATGTGTCGATTAATAAACCATATAATAATTTTATGCTGGAAGAGTGGAACAAACGAATGATAAAGCTAAATCACGAAGTTACAACAGCAGAACGTTTGAAACGGACGATTTCAGAAGTACCTGGGTTAAAAATTTATGGCAATCTGTAAAAGAAAAGACGATTATAAAGTATTTTAATATGATTAACCATCGATGTTACTCTTCTTTAAGTACGAGGGTGATTCAAATATAACGCTAATTTTGCTAGTGTACTCAGCAAGCATTCTGAGCTGGATGGTGGAGTGGGGTTGATGGTCGGTGTGTTAGGGAGGAGGAACCAGCCTGGTTAGCTGCTCCGCTCTATTTTCTCTTCAGTACAGCCATGAGTGAACAAGAGGTTCCTTCGTCTGTTGCACAACGTATTATTATAAAGTTTTTAACCAATGAAGGGGTTAAACCCTCGGAGATTTTAACTCGTTTGAAGGCACAGTTTGAGGACGCTACAGTGTCCCAGAACCGAGTGTTTACTTGGGCCAGACAATTTATGGGCGATCGAAGAATTGTAGAAAACGAAAGTTATGATCGACGCCCAAAGTCAAGTCGCACAGATGGCAACATCCGTGCCGTTCGAGAGCTTGTTGAAAATGATCGCCGATTAACTGTTGACGAAATTGACGTCAGAAGTGGGTATCAGCACTGGGAGTGCTCATACCATTATTAGTGAACATTTTGGCTTTAGAAATATTAGTGCTCGATGGGTTCCGAAGTTGACAATGCTAGATTTTACATCGCGATTTTGACAAGGGACAAATTGGAGGAAATGCACTGGGAAACCCTCCCGGCAGTCCAGATTTGTCCTCCTGTGACTATCTTTTGTTTGCGCCCATGAAAGTATCGCTTGGAGGGGAAAGATTCGAAAACAATGAAGATATCGAGGATGCACAATTGATTGACGACGCGCTTTTAAACTTCTTTTGAACAAAAATATTCAAGCTTCCAAAACGTTGGCAAAAGTGTGTAAAGCGTGAAGCAAGGTTTCACATGTGTATGTTATTAATAAATAAATGCATTTAGAAAAAAAAAATACCATTTAAATTTGAATACCCTCGTATAAGTGGACTCGTACAGGTTCAAACCTGTTACTCAAAGGTCAATAGGGGATACACATAAAATTTGTATTTCCTTAAAACTACATTATTTTGATATGTTAATGTTAGATATGTCACCTAACAAAACAAAAATCACATTTTAATTAATATTATAGCCAAATTTTTTAATTAAAATATTGTAAATTTGAAATAAGCCGACCACGCCGCGAAGGTTGCCGAGTAAAAACGACTGAGTATGACGTCAAACGATAGGGGTTTCACGTCACAGATACAGCTACAACATAATCTTTACACGTGTGTATATTGTATTGTTCGAGAGTTTTGTATTTGTTTTTAAACAATTTTTCACGCATTTACTATTAAAATGGCAGATAAAGATTTTGTTAGGGCTCAGAGTGATAATTTACCCAACATTGATGCATTTATGCACACAACATAAAGTTTACTTTTTTCTGAAATATCGGTTTTATTTCGCCTCATAGCTTTCAGCCACAAATTTCGCCTTTTCTGTTGCTTTTCGCCATCAGGTAATGATATAAATTGTTTTTTTGGATTTCTAGTTGAACTAATTGTGCACATCGGTACTGAACAATATTTTCGATAATGTTTCGAAGTACTGGGGCCTGGATCTTCTATATTTTATATATATTATAATATAAAATTTAATTCAGTAAACATGTATAAATTGTTTTTATAGAATTAAACTTTATTTTAATTAAAATCACTCTAACTTTACATAACCTATAAAAGTTATACAAACAAATAAGTTCACAACAGACTATGTACGCTGGGTAAGCTAGTAGTGTCATGTGTCAGTTAGAAGGGGTATGACGTCACACGTCGCTTTCGCGCGCTACATACATTTATGATTTTTTTAAGCCTTCAAATTAAAAAAAAAAAATTAAAAACTGTTTTTTATGTTTATATGCAACAAGAGGAATATAATAAAAAAAAATTAAAAAATCATGCCTATCCCCTATTGTGTTGTCAAATAATACAAAATCCTTCTATTCAAAAACATTCTTATATGTTCGAATGCAGTTCGTGAGTGCTATAGAATATGCAACTATCTTAACATAGGAGAGGTGAACTAGCATATACCGCACACAGTGAACACCTGAACAAATACTGTAATGGAACGATACTTTACTCCAAACAACTTTGAAGCCCTTTAAATGCCATAATATGAATAATGTATACAAGGTAACCGACTGTTTCTGAACAGCGGAAGAAAAGTTTCGTATTTCTACTATTTCCAAGACAATAAGAATAAAAATATAATAAGATGCATTACAAATGAAGATTAAAATAACATTGGTTTAAAATACGACACCAAATACAGTTTGACATACAGTCTTGGACAAATGTATGGTGCACCCTACGTTTTATTGAATTTAAGATAATTACCGGAAAAATGGTAAATAAAATAATACATACAGCTCCCAATGACAACTTAAATCAAAATTATTAATATTTTGTGGTAATTCCTTGTGCTTTAAATACTGCACGTACCCTTTTAGGCATACTGTCCACAATTTTTTTATGAACATCATATTGTATAGGTACATTCAACTGTTTGTCCACAATAATTTACTTCAATTCTTCTTTTGATTCAACCATAAATTTTCAATAAATCTGGTGACTGGGAGGAGCTAAAAAGTAGCACATTGTTTTTGGTTTTGGAAAACCATGCATTTGTTGCTTTGGCTTTGTGACAGGGGGCATTATTTTGTTGAAAAACATATTCTGGATTGTCTTCATGAAATAATTTTAATACTGATGGCTCCAAAACTTCATTAAGCATGGTAATATAACGAGCAGAATAATGCGTCCCTCGCACAAAAAGATTTCGCCTAAGCCTCTGGTGGACTTACACTCCCAGATCATGATGCTACAACCACCAAATTTGACTGTAGGGATGATGCAGTCAGGACGATAAGCTTCACCCGGCTTACATCTTATAAAGATGGCTCCAGGTTGTCCAAAAAGCTGATCCATAAAAGAATAAAACAAACCTTAATTTCGTAAATTTATAGTAAATTAAATTTGTTAGTACAATAATTGCTTAGAAATTTATTTTTCCGTTAAATTCGTAATTAAACCATTACAACGCTTACTTCTATACTGGACTCATCAGACCAAATGATTTTCGTTCTTTCATCAGGTGTCCCATTTAAATGTCTTTTGGCCCACGAAGTTTTTTGTGTCGCTCGGTCAACAGTTGTTTTCGACGAGCTTTTCTTCCATGCAAATTAGATTCCACTAGACGTCTTAAAATTTTTCTAGAAGAAACTTTAACTTCTCTATGCTCCCACAGATAACCAGCTAGCTCTTTTGACGATATTGAGCGTTTACGAAGGGCACTTCTCTTTATAAAACGAACATCTCTGGAAGTAGTTGCATGTTTTCTTCTGGTTTTTGGGCTGTTTTTATAAGTATCAGTTTCTTGGAACCTCTTGATGATAATTTGCACGGCGTTACTAGAACACCCCATTTTTTTGAAATTTTCACCTGCGACTGTCCTTATGAATGGACCAATACAATTTGACTCCTTTCTCCCACAGTGTGTTCACATTTTTTAGCCATAATATAATTAAAAATATTCACTTGAACTCAATAAAACATAAAAAGACAGTGTTCACTTCAAACACATGTGTAATAAAAATCTAGTTCCCTATTTATTTTTATTTTTATGTAAACAAAACGTAACAGATCTGAGCCTATATTTATTTGTATTTCAAGATTTATTATAACTTTGTTGATATTTTCGGTTATCTGATTAGACGTAAGTCTTTTAGAATGTGTCAATGATATTTTAAAAACATTTTGTCAAATATATACAATTACAATGTACATAAATTTAGATGTTATATTATAATTGCTTGGGTGCTCCATACATTTGTCAAAGGATGTAAATATCGTGATCCTGAAACTAAAAGAAGTAAAAAGGCATAAATTCCTTTAAAATTTTCTTTTAATGATCTAGGACAGTGTTTATTAGCCTTTTTGTGATACTAAGGAAATATTTGAAATAGTAGAGAGGTACTGAAGTCCTTTTTCAAAATCTTTATTTCAAATATTCCCAGCTATAATCCTGTGTTATAAACGCTGTGTCATCCGCAAACATAGCGATTACTCCTAAATTAGATGGAATATCCATGGCAAAAATGATGAATTGTGTGGACCTTAATATCTTCCTTGTGGAACCCCTTCTCTTATCTGTTTAGTGGTGAATGTACGAGGGACATTCAATAATTAAAGAGACAAATTGATGTAGAAAAAAAAAAAAACTGTATTTTTACAAAATAAGACTTTCACTACTACTACAACGATGAACTAGTGTTTTTTTATACCTGATGCAAAGAAATCTTTGTCTTGTAGTTTGAGCCAGTTTCCCACAAATTCTTTGACTTCCTCGTTGTCGCTGAACTTTTTTCCACGTAATACCTCCTTGAGTTGACCAAACAAATGAAAATCAGAGGGAGCCAAATCTATACAGTAGGGAGGATGAGGTAATATCTCCCAACCCATTTTTTCAATGGTTTCTTGCGCCAGCTTGGCGCTATGAGGGCAAGCATTGTAGTGGAGCAATATCACGCCTTTTCTTTGAGATCCGCAACATTTTACTCTCATTGCTGGTTTTACTTTGTTCATCTACATGTCTGAGTAGTAACCACTGTTTATTGTAAGCTGATCTTCTAAATAATCACAAAAGACGACACCTCGGGCATGATTCTTGCGTTCTGAATTTCTTTCGGACAGGTGAGCTGGTGTGCTTCCATTCCATGCTTTATCTTTTGGATTCTGGTTCAAAATGGTAAACCCAAGTTTCATCACACGTTAAAATCTTGTTTAGAAAAGAGTCACCTTCCCTTTCATAGCGTTCTTTCAAGTCTGTACACATATTGAGTCTTGTTTCCTTGTGTTGTTGCGTTAATTGTTTCGGGACCCACCTTGCACTTGTTTTGCTGTAATTGAGCTTGTCAATGATAACTTGATGAACTGTGCTAACAGTTACTGCAACTTTTTTTGCTATATCTTCAACAGTAATATGTCGGTCTTCACGAATAATGTCGTCAATGCGGGTTTCAAGCGAAATAGTTGATACTTCAACTGACCGGCCAGGACATTGCTCGTCAGACTCTGAGGTTCGACCATTTTTTAACTGTTCTACCTACTTATAAAAATTTACGCGATTCATACAACTTTCACCATTCTGTAAAACCATTCGATAAAAGATTTTAACCGGTTTTTCACCTTTATATAACAAAAACCGGATCACTGAACGTTGTTCAACTAATGTGGAAACTTAAAGGACACGCCATCGTTAATTGCAATTCTGAGGTTATAAACAAAACAATTTTTATCCATCAGGTGTTATCAGCTCATCCCAGTGATTCCGACCTAAAGTCATGAAAGTACCAAACTCGTCCTACAAATTTTTTTTTTTTTTTTCAACATCATCTTGTCTCTTTAATTATTGAATATCCCTCGTATGTTATTAGTTTTAATTAAAAAAGTTCTTTCCTCCAGAAAAAAAAAGAGTATTATACTGAAGTAATTTGGCAGATTTAATAATTTGTATTTCAGGTCATCAATTCAAATTTTATCAAATGCATGTACAATATCGGGATATGCAATTAATAATACATAATGTTTTTGGGAACTCTGGAAGGTTAACAATAATAAGAGAAATAATAATTCTGTGTTTATTTGAAGTTGGTCTAATATAATATAAGTTTAAAACTAATGCATATATTAATACTTGGTAATGTGAAATGGTTGCATAGTGAACATACACCACACGGAATTTGCATTATGAGACGAGATTATGCATTACTGAATCAACATTCCAAATGTTAAGAATTCATTTTCACGAAAATATAATTTCATAATTTTATTGTACGAGTGTTACTATCTAAGTTTTGCGGGCAACGAGCAAAACAACAAAATTTGTTTCTTTAAATATGTTTATTCATTTGCAAAATATTCACATTCGTGTTCAGTGCAGTTCCATCCGGTGAAAACAATCCTGAACGCACTGAATCCATCGTTCAGGTGTCACCTCACCCAGGTTCTTAGATTTCCGTAGGCTTCGATCGCCGCTTCACAACTATTAAATTAAAATCCAGAGAAAATTTAAGTTGGGATTTGTAAGGCTGATAACGATGGTCAACAAAATAAAACTCTTTTTTCTCATCATAAACAAAAACACATTTTTCTAGATAAATTTTTCATGCTGATTCCAAATATGTTATAGCTTTTATAGCAACTTTTGTTAACCGACACGAGTAAGCTTCCATTTATAGTTAACCGATTTGTACCAAAAGTTGATCAATTTGTGCCATTAATGCCAAAAGCTTAAATATGAAGTTTCATAAAAATCCTTTTAGCCGAATTTGCTCTGCACGTGTACACGGACCGACAGACAGACAGACAGACAGGCAGATAGACCAAGAAACATCATGCTAAAAATAGTCAAAACATTATGTAGGGACGTCAATTCGTGGAGATCCATTGAAATCTCGAAATGTCAAAATCGGTATGATCACAATACCTCCCTGATATTTGTTGGCGGTCGGTAAAAAACTAGCACTATAAATTTCTTCTTCTATGACTACGTACGTGTGCCGCAAAATTTTTCTTCTTTGGAAAATGTGCCACGAGAGTAAAAGATTGGAAAACACTGGTCTATAGTCAACTAATTTAAGAGCTTTGAACGCAGTTTAACTTGGAAAAGAACACTTCTAGGACTATACATCTCACCAATTTCCAAAACTCTTGCAAAGCTTTCTCAAAAACCATCGTTTTAGACACCAAATTTCTGGACTTAGTATATATATATATACTATATATATATATATATATATAATATTTTCTTTTTTAAATATATGCTATTGCATGAAACATAAATAAACGTTGTATTAATTTATTTTGTGTAAAGTTTTCCTGAGTTTTCCAACTTGTTTTTGTTTCGGTGGTTTTCACAAATGTGTCGGAAAAATGTAAATTTCCTTAAGCCTGTTACAGACGGACATTTAAACAATACCGGTTGAGTATTCGGAAATTCTGAAACGAATTTATCCAACCGTATATTTCTAAGCGTATTAAGTTTCGAGAAAGTTACCAAATAAATATGAATTTTGAAAGAAGGAAAACCGGGCGAAAATTAAATTTTGTATGGATTCTATCCACAGGGGCTTACCTCTAAATTTAAACGAATTTAAAGTTGAATGAATTTATAAAACTGATCTTGGAAACAGCTAAAATGGATATACGCTCTTAAATAAACAAATAAATGTATATATACAATAATCACTTTATAATTGACATCGTACATATATAATTAGCTACCGTGTGTTAGTGATTTTGTAACACTGTGACGTCATTTTTCCTAAGGTTCTCCTGATTGGCTAACTGGGAAACAGGGTGTTCCCAGTTTGACTTGATTGACAGGTATTTTGCAGATGTATTCTCTAAAAATCTACGAATATAATTATATAAAGAAATTTGTAGGATTTCGTAGGCATAAACAAGAAACTCTAGATACTCCTATATCATTTGACTGATATCAACAATATTTTGCAGATTTATTCTCTAAGAAACTGCGAATAAAATAACATATAGAAATGTCTAGGGTTTCGTAGGCATAAACAAGAAACTATATACACTGCTATATCCTTCGACCAATATGAATAATATTTTGCAGATTTATTTTCTTAGAATCTACAAATATAATTATTTACAGAAATGTCTAGGGTTTCGTAGGCATAAACAAGAAACTCTAAACACTGCTATATCCTTTGACTAATATGAACAATATTTTGCAGATATATTCTCTAAGAATCTACAAATATAATTACATACATAAATGTCTAGGGTTTTGTATAAACAAGAGACTCCTATATCCTTTGACCGATATGAACAATATTTTGCAGATTTATTCTCTAAGAATCCGTGGATTAAAATAACATACAGAAATATCTAGGGCTTCGTAGATATAAATAAGAAACTCTAGACACTACTATATTCTTTGATCGATATAAAACATTTTGCAAATTTATTCTCTAAAAATCTGCGGATAAAACATCGTATAGAAATATCTAGAATGTCGTAGGCATAAATAAGAAACTGTAGACACTTCTATATTCTTTGATCGATATGAAAAATATTTTACAGATTTATTATTTAAAAATCTGCGGATAAAGTAAATTATAGAAATGTATAGGGTTTCGTGGGCATAAACAAGAAACCCTAGGGTACTCCTATATCCCTTGACCGATATGAACAGTATTTTTCAGATTTATTTTATAAGAATCTACAAATATAATTATATGCATAAATGTCTAGAGTTTCGTAGGCATAAACAAGAGACTCCTATATCCCTTGACCGATATAAACAATATTTTGCAGATTTATTCTCTAATAATCTAAGAATATATATATACATACATAAATGCCTAGGGTTTCGTAGCCATAAACAAGAGACCCTAGATACTCCTGTTTCCTTTCACCGATATGAACAATATTTTGCAGATTTATTCTCTAAGAAACTGTGGATAAAATTTCATATATAAATGTTTGGGGTTTCGTAGGCATAAACGAGGAACTCTAGACAAGCCTATATCCTTTAACCGATATGAACAATATTTTGCAGATTATTCTCTAAGTATCTACGAATATAATTACATATAGAAATGTCTAGGGTTTTGTATGCATAAATTAACGTCTCAAATTAATTTTAGTTTTAACATTATGACGTAAATTTTTCTAAAGTTCTCATGATTGGCTAACTGGGGACACCCTGTTTCTTGATTGGCTGACAGGTGACGCCCTCTCCTGTGATTAGCTAACTGGTGATATCCTATCCCATGATTCGCAAACTGGCGACGAAATTAGGATAAATTAAAAAATAAACCAAATACACATACAAACAATTGAAATTTTTATATTATAAATCCGTCATTGTTGACGGGTAATAACCTAGTTGTTGAAATAAAAACTGTGCTGTTCTATAAATAAATTTTATTCAAAAAATTGTTATAGAACCATCTCTTCAGCGATGGTAAAATCGTTGATTGGGCATTAGCTATTTAAACATTAGCGCAAAACTATTTGCCCCATTCAGGTAAATTAACAAATAGATATGATGTGTGAATTTTCACATATTTCAGGGTTTTATAGATATTTAATAAGTGTAAGAAGCCAACATAATACTGGATGTCTAGGAATATTTGTTCTATTAACAATGTGTTGTTTGATTTATAAGTATTTCATTACTATAAATGATTTATTCCTCTTTGATACCTTTAAAACAAAAAACAAAAGTAACTCAAACAATAGATTGAATTACAACGTATAATAGTATAATAAAATAACTGTACACTGCACACTAAACTCTACAGTATAGAGTATGTACAATACTAGAGTGGTGTACAATACTAGAGTGGTGTACAATACTCGGTCCTCAGCTGTTAAAATTTTGTATTATATTTTAAGTAAAAAAAAAAACATACAATATCTTCGCCATAAATACAAAAAATCCATAACATTATTAGCCAGAATTTAGCCATGAATTAAAAAAATAATTAATTTTGCCACAAACACAAAACACAAAAACTGCAATATTTTGCTAAACGCAATCGGATCAAAAATTCCCCTCGTACATTTCCGGCTTAGATTACTATACATTACCTATAATTTTTTTTCTAACCCCTTTCGGTAAAACGGGGCGAGACAAGAACTTTTTTAGCACATTGTTGGCTAAAATCGTGTTTTGTATTTTTTGGAAAAAGTAAATTGTTTGTGTTTTCTTTTGATGCCACACAATACATTTTTTAAATATTATTTTATTTATCGACAAAAAACTAATCTGATCAAAAATTCCTATTGAACTATTTCGGTTCCCATCAGTATTTAATATGGAGATTTTTTCAGATTTTTAGATCAACCTCTCTGAGAGATAAAGTTGGGGGTAAAAGTTTTTGACATATTTTTGTCAAAAATCCAATAAAAAAAAAGATTTTCCAAAAATAAAAATTTGATTTTCGATCCATGCATAAAATCGTGTTAAAATATACAAATAAAAAATAAAAAATAAACTAGTTCTTGTACCCACTGCGACTTACGAGTTTTCTTTTGATATCCCAAAATAAATTTACAAAACTATTTTTTTTTATCAACTACAAAAAAATCGATTTTTCGAAAAACTAATCTGATCAAAAATTCCTGTTGAACTATTCCCGTTCTCATCATTGGTCATTATGGAGATTTTTTTTAGTTTTTAGATCAACCCCTCTTGGAGATAGGGTTAGATATTTTTGGTGAAAATTCCATACAAATAATTGGTTTTTCAAAAATAAAAAATTGCTTGTTCAGGTTTACAGGTTTTATTTGGTATGCCATTCAAAATTTAAAATAAATATTTATTCTTTTTATTAAATTCATAATTGTTTATATTTATCTCAGGATGTGTTTTTTGAACTCTCATTATTTTTCCTATAGGTTGGTCAAAGAGTTGTACAAGCTTGCCAAATTTCAACTTTCTATGTTAAGTCGTTTGGCTACAATTTCTACCGTACAGACAGACAGACACATGAGTGACGTTATAAGGGATTGGCGGTCATACCTACAAAATCCTAAAAATGAGAACTAGGCTTAGAGAATATGTTCAAACACGTTTTGTCTAACAATTCACTGTGATCCATTATTGAATCATTAACAAGTTGTATTCATTGCGAAACAATCATTCAGCAGTAATGAAACAAATGCTTACGTTTCATATCGGAATTTGCCAGCGATGATATTTGCAACGAAAGCGAATGCCCGTAAAATAGAGAGGAATGCCAATAAATTTTACACGCCAGGGAAAATGGAGAGAAAATTGAAAACAAGTTAAAATTCTCAACAACTTTACTCAATCTATACACAGTTGCGGTTTAAAACCTTTATATTAATAACTTAACATCTAACGTTTTAAATCAGACATCTTCTATATCCCAGAATATGAATGGATGCGTTTTGTTGGTGACTGGTTAGAAGTACTAAAATTGATGCGCAAGAAAACGATAATTTTGATTGTGAAGTAAATATGGAATGACATTTGCATGGAGGTTAAGTCATAATGTTGTAGTACAAATAACGAATATATTTCACCTTAAATGGATAATCTAAATAATATTATGTCGGGAAGGATGAAATTTGTAGAAAAAAGGCAATGTTGGTTGATAACTTACAAATATAAGGAATTATTTTATTCATCAATGTACGCACCCATATTGTCCTTACACTTTTGCTATTTGAGCGGTAGGTTGTTCAGGCCGGTGGTATAAAACTCTGGCAGACGAGAGTCAATGAATTCCTGGAAGGCCAGTTTTACAGCATTGTCGGAAATAAATTGTTTTCCTATTAAAAAGTTGTCCAAATTGCGGAAGAAGTGGTAATCAGTAGGGGCTAGGTTAGGTTAGGTTAGGTACCAACTCAAATTCCTGTAATTTTGCCACAGTCATTTGTGCAGTGTGTGGTCTAGCATTATCATGCAATAAGATAGGAGTCGATCTGTTGACCAATCTAGGCTGTTTTTTTTTAAGCTTGTGCCATCAATGGCACGAGTTGATTAACTTTTGGTAAAAATCAGTTGACTAAAAATGGGAGTTTACTCGTGTCGATTTTAATATTTTTGCGAATATTTCACAACAGAAATTTATAGAACAAAAGTTGCTATAAAAGCAATAGCTAACAAATTTTATTCGAGACATTTTTTGATAAAACGAAAAAATTTTGAAAAATTTTTCGAAATTTTTTGTCTCAATTTTTTCATACTTATATGTAACGTTTCCATGGTCGTGATAAATATATTGTGTCCTAGAACTCCTCGCTGGAGCATAGGGCCTTTACAAACTCCCACCAACGTGTTCTCTGAAGAGCAAGCCTCTTCACCTGGCGCCAGGTAGTTCCGTGGACGTCAAGTTCTTTATGTATTGATCTCCATGTGGATACAGGTCGACCTCTACAACGACTTCCCTGAGTGTTCCACACTAATGCCATTCTGGAGATGTCGTTTATTGACTTCCGGAGGGTATGCCCAATCCAGTTCCACTTTCTTACATGGATTTCCAAGTGGATAGGTTATTGTGTGTTTTCCAAATATGAGTATTGGGAATATGATCTGACCAAGTATTGCCAATTCTGCGCAGCAATCTGTTTATAAAAACTTGGAGTTTATGGGTAATTTCTATTTTAGCCATACATCAGAACTGATTTTACATTGGTTTGATTTTACATGCGTACTTTAGTGTTAAGAGATCTTTTTGGATTTCCAGACTTCTTTCAACAAACCGAATGCTTGTGGAGCTTGAAGAATTCTGTTGTTCACGTCCCTCGTAGTTCCTCCATCTCTCGTTATTGTACTACCGAGGTAGCAGAATTCTTCTACATCTTCTAAGGCTTTGCCTTTAACGGAAAATCTGTTGATGTTATTGGTACCAACCTGCAGATAATTTTTCATACCAAATGAATAAATTTGATTTTCAATATTAAAAATTCAGGGCTGAAAGAATTAATTCAAATCTTTTCAATACATCTGTGTTGTTGCAAAAAACTCATGAATAGTTTTGGTTGGAGTCTTCATCTCTTTGTAACCATGGTGACGCGAATTCGAGACGAGACTTGTTCGCGATGACAAATGACGGCAGATGTACCGTCACATACACTCGTTCTAGCGACAATCGTAACCATATGCCGAGTTCTGGATTGTATCACTGTATTTGCACCCTTTGCGACAGCTACACATAATTTCCGTTTCAAGTGTTGAGGAAAGTTTCTTTTTTATGAACTTGGAAGCAGTTTACTAGATTTAGGTTAAATGTTAGGGGAATTTTATGTTTTATTACTACAAACGTGTCTTCTAAAATGGTGTAAATTTTAAAATAGTTAATAAAAATAATTAATAAAAATAATGATAAGCATACGGTTAGAATCTTAGATTTAAAAACAAATACTTGAATACGCAGTCAGTATAAATGAGAGATTATTTTCATTTTTCCTACCTTCGAAGATGGCAGGCAGAAGTAATTCAAATCAGCTTACCTGAAAAAGACAAAAACAAAATGTTAATAATGAATATATTATTATAGATAATAATGGATATATACATCTATTGGTCTAGTATGCGGTCTGAATTACTGACAAGATTGTAGAAAACATTTTGTTTAACTAGGAATGATGACATGGACCAGAAAAAATTCCATTATTTTAAAGTATATTTTTTCCCCAGTAATTTTAATAATGTATAGTCTGTTTAATAGGGATGGGAAAAAAACATCGATGTATCGAAAACATCGATGTTTGTTTTAAAAACATCGATGTTTTTACCATCGATGGTCAGCTGGCGATAGTATCGATAAAACATCGATGTCTACTACCGATGTCGATGTTTAAACTTTGAAATTCAGAAGCTACCGCTAGAGGCGTTAGTATCTTAAAAATTTAATTTTTATTAAAATTAGTACACAAAATATAAGCGCCATCTATTGTGATATAACAATACAAGTAATGTTAGTTTTTATTCTTCTTAGCAGTTAGCAGAATACGAAAAAATAAGAAGAAACTTCTAATTTTTGCAAACAATGCGAATGACCAACGACGCCAACACACTTTTTCTTTTTGAGTCTTGTTGACACTTTCCCAGTTGTTATTCCTCCAATCCCTGGATTTTTGTAAGTTTTCATTAGCTATTTTTTTATATATTGAAGTTGGCTTTTCCTGAACAAAATGATCAAATGCTTCAATTAATCGGTAAAAGTAACTAGAATTGAAAATCTAGTTCCGCCTAAACCAAAGGAACAGACTTTGTTTCAACTTTAAAAAGTATAAAAATAATTGTGTATGACAGTGTTATTTTTATGTTAAATAATATAAAATTAACATTAAGATTACTATATTAGTATTGTAATAAAATCCAATATTTCATTTTAGAAATGTAAAAATAGTAAGGTCTGTTCCTTTGGTTTAGGCGGAACTAGATTTTCAATTCTAGTTACTTTTACCGATTGATTGAAAAGCTTTTGATCATTATGTTCAGGAAAAGTCAACTTCAATATATAAAAAAATATCTAATGACAAATTACAAAAATGAAAATTGCGGTTAGTTCCGCCTAATCGTTTGGAATAGACTGTAGGTACAAATTAGGATTATTATATTGGGTATAATAATATTAATGTGAAATTAATTACTATTAAAAAGGAATATTTCTATTTCAAAATCTAATAAATGCTTTTTGTGTATTATATGTTACTTTTTTCGTATTTTATCTTTAAATTATTAAATAAAACCTATATAATATAAATAAATAGCTTTTCTTAATATTAATAAAACATCGATGTTTCCGATACATCGATGTTTTGCCTTCGATGTTTTTTCAACATCGATAGTAAGGCGCCGATGTTAACATCGATGTTAAACATCGATGTTTTGCCTTCGATGTACAACCCTACTGTTTAATAAGACGTCCTTGTTGATTTTTGGCGAACTATAAGACAGAAAATAAAAAAATAAAAATAATTTAAAAATTTACTGTAAATATTATTACGCTACTACCTAATAATTGGTCCAATCTCCATTATTACCAATTATTGCTTGGAATCTTTTCGGTACACTTTCTACTAGCTTTTCGGCATATTTTGGCAGTGATCTCAAATTTGGAATGTTTTTTGTTCGAAACTTATATTTTATGTAAAAACTAGATTCATCAGAGCAAACCACACCACTCCAATCGCGGTCTAAATTTTCCTTGGCCCAAGCGAGTCGTTTTTCGACATGTCTCACCGATAACAGTTTTTGTTTGGTGCTCCTGAATTTCATACTATTTTCAATTAAACAACTTCTCAGGGTCATTAGACTTAATGTTCTTTTTGAACAAAATTGCCTTATATTTATGTAAAGATAACATAGGATTATTTTTAAAAACGTTAAAAATCACTTTAACTTGTTTTTTAGTGGTCACTTTTTTTAATCCACGATTAGGTAAATCGTCAACATTTTTATTAATTTTATAACGTTTCACCCAATACTTCATAAAGTCTACAGACTTGTGCATATATTTTGCATATACGTTCTGTAAAGGAATTTATTTTCTTTTGCTTACGTCATTCAATGAACAACTTATATTCCTTTAAATAAACATATTTAGATTTTTGAGGCAAATTTTACTCTGCCTCATTTACCGTTGCGATTTGCGATTATATTTTCTGGAGTACATATTTCAATATCTGAATCTTCTTGTAATTCCATATATATATATATATATATATATATATATAATTTGAACTGTTTTCAAAGCATTCTTTGATTTTTCTTCGGATTGTAAAGATAATAATATAACACAGACTGAGAGCATGCGCCTCGTTGTGAAGCCAAAAACTCCTCCAGGACAAAGTTGACTATTATAAGACGAATTATTATTACTTCAATAGTCTTTCGACAAGAATTGCAAGAAATAAATGTAAAATATCCCTTTCGTCTGCACGTGGTTTTGGCTTCAAATGAATGCTGATGTATAGTCTTTAGTATGTGACGTCTACGACGGGCGTGCCTGCAGTCGTGGAAGCATTTGTGTCAACTCCATTAGTTGGTATTGTTCTTATAAGAAGAGTGAAAAAAGACACGTTACGGTACTTATTTTCATGCTTTTTATTTTTTTAACTTTCACCGTAAACAAACATTTTATGCATTAAAACAAATAAAAGATAGTATAACAAATAAAGACAGTTTTTTTAATAGAAGTAAAAAAAAATTCTTTATAATTTATATTGAAAATGTATTAAATTTATAAACATAACTATGTCTAACTGCGGCAACCATGATTGTTGCGCCCGTCGAGCGCAAAACAAAAATATTATTACCTGGGTGGAAAATATTGTGCGCTATTTTCGAAACACCCAGTATATAATTTTTTATATTAATTTGAGACCGAACATTTTCTACACATCGTAGGTTTGGACCGGTCAGTCACCGCTATGCGGTGTTTTCTCCCGCAAAAACATTCATTATTGCAGCAAACTTGTCAGTGTTAACTTCCAAGTTTTGTTTTTGTGAGTTTTCACGTTCTTAAATCGAACGTTGTGGGCCATCAGCGCCAAATCAAGCCAGAAGAATTGCGGACCTCTGACTTCTCAATAATCCGAGGGATTATCAAGTTCCTGACAGCGAACCAGAAGAACTTCAGACCAGCTCCCGAAGTTTTCCAGGACCCCAGCGTCCATTGGTTCCAGATTCAGGTTCTTCCAGGACCCAATCGTCCCCAGGGCACACCGATACACCCAGCTGTCTCATAAGTATCCCTTTATAATCTTTTGTACAGAAAAGATTAACTTGTAAGTAGAAAATTACATTTTTTCTCACTTATTACATAACTTCCTTTGTTTCCCAAACCACGTGTTTGAAACAATTGTTAGTTATCATTTACGAATTTAGGAGCTTACAACCCCTAAATTATCAGAGTGTGTGTGTATCCGATACACTCAACCAGATTGCCCGTTTTTACGGCACCTTATTCATGCATTCGAAGTTGCAAATGCATTTTACATTCACATATAGGAATTGTTTAAATAATAATTATTTATTAAGCATTTACGACGCTTGTCTATATATTTATTATTGTCAAATGAATGTGTTATTATCGCTTAGAACAACCGATTTTACCCATTGGGAGGAATTGTAAACTCCAGTGGCATCCTATATAATTATCTTTGTTAAGATATTTTTTTTTACTAATTGTTTACATTTAGTTAACTGACCAATTATTGTAATTTATTGCTGTATTTGCAATTGGGGGTTAATTTATTTGTTACTAATGCCATTCTAGGCATCAGCTAGTCAACAGTTTGTATATATTAGCATATTTCTTGTTTTTTAGGGTTTAATTATTCAAATTAAATTATTAATAATTTCTTTGTCATATACAAACTGTTGGTTCGCTCACATGTACCAGTTTAGTGCATATTTTGGTACACTGTATATTTATAACTTTTTATACAATTGAGGATAATTTTTGCGTCTTATGTTTCTCACCCCAATGTAATTTGGTTGTGTCGGGGAGAAACTATCAAACGCCAAGAAATTTATGTGTGCTTCGACTACAATTCGCACCTTTAAAATTGTAGAATGTATATCACGCGTCTACCGGGTGATCCATTAATTTCTGTAAATTATTTTCTCTATCACGCCTTTTGAGGTAATTTTCGAGACTGGCTAAAATAAATTCAATACTTTTCCTAATTTAATTTTTGTTTGTAAAATTATTTCAATAAATTCTCCAGTTACTCAAGTGCAGCCCGTAGGTTCCTCGTTTGTTTAGGGACTCAAGAGGAGAGGTTGGTGGTCGTTTATTCCTCCTTATTCACACTGTGGGCCTCGCCGTTTCTACCTATATGTTCCGAGGGTGAACCATTCCAACTTGTGTAAGTCTTCGAGAGAAACCCCTTGAAGTGAAGTACGTCTCTACCTACCTGTCTCCCTTTTTGTGTTCGCGATCTGCACTGGAGTAACTCGCCTGTTTTTTTGCCAGCTCTCTCATTTGTCTGAGGTCTTTCGGTGCGTCTGCAGCCACCTTACGCCTCCTATACAGTTCTTTAATTCCAGTCACGTGCGGGGGGGTCACACGAATCTTTTTCGTTGCCCATGTTGACGTCCAGCACCTTTCTCCTTCGAACCGGAACGGTGCGGGCACCACAATGATAATATGTGATCTTACTTTATGCGTTAACTGCAGGAGACGTACGAATCCGCAAGGAATTACGGCGTCCGTATTGTGATACCTGTATTATAAAACGGAATTATCAATGAAAGAGTTAAATACTTTTTTCATTCCGTGTGTACAGTATTCTAAGGTGTGTTAAGTAACCGGACTGGCAACATGGCGTTTGATCTGGTAACATTTGGGTCGCGGAACTTGAAGGGGCGGCAGGTGAAAATGTAATATGCCTTCAGTACGAGTTTGAACTCGCTAGAGTAATTTTGTTGTCCGTAGAGATTTTTTTCGTGACGTTTTTTCTAGTGCGTTCTAAAATGAGTGACATTCATATCGACGAACGGTTTGCTATCAGGTTTTGTTTTACACTTGGGCTCAGTGTAACGGAAACTTTTGCAAAACTTCAGCAGGCCTACGGAGACAGTGTTTTGTCAAGAGAGTTGATTGAAGATGAATCACGCAGCGGAAGGCCTTCATCTTCAAGAACCGATGAAAATGTCGTCAGAATCCGGGATCTTGTGCGTTCAGATCGTCGGTTGACAGTCAAAATGATCAGGGAAGAGTTGATTTTGACTCATACTACCGTTCATCAGATTTTGACCAATGAATTGGGGATGAGAAAAATCTGCGCCAATGAGCCTCGTCACACAGCAATTTCAATAAACGAGTTTTTGGCAAGTAAAAACATTCCTGTGACTCCTCAGCCTCCTTATTCGCCTGACTTGAGCTCTTGTGACTTTTTCCTCTTCCCAAGATTGAAAAATCACCTCAAGGGACGTCATTTTGGGACACTCGAAAACATTCAAACGTCCGTAACCGACCACCTGAAAGCTAACAAGAACAATCTCCTGCGCTGTGTGGCTTCTCAAGGAAGTTATTTTGAGGGAGACAATATTGAAAACATCAGTCCGGTGATTTATTTTACACACCTCGTATTTAGATCAAATATACTTATATATTACTGTAATCATTTCTAAATTAAGCAAACATAAACAATCACCCAGATTCAAATATAATGAATGGTAGTCAATGACGTAATGGACCAATATGTAATGTGCTGACATCTAGATGTATGTTTTCGTCCAAATGTTAATTCAATACACAAACACAACTGAATAATTATACAATGTTTGAACTAGTAGACGATTCTACGATAGTAACTGGACATAACTTTGTTATAACATTAACTAACTGGTCCTATGTCCACAACTGCAGTGCTGCTAACTGCTCAGTATTAATATTTGATTTAGTGTAAGTCTGATCGTTTCTTGCTCTAAGGTTGGTTCAACTGCTTCTGTACTACAAGCTCAAGTTATATCAGTTGAGGTGCTTTAATAACACAATTATTATGTCACATACAGACCAAAAAGGCAATCCAATAGTGACAGTGGTCAGGAACAAGCAGCAGAATAAGAAAAAATTTACATGAAGTGTGAATTTTCACATATTTCAGGATTTTGAAGGTATTTAGTAAGCGATAACGAATTGTGGGTACATTTTAAAAATTGATGTTAAGTGTGAATTTTTACACATTACAGGATTGTTAGGTATAAGTGTAAAAAACCAACAGAACGTGAAAATAATAATAATAATAATAATAATACATCTTTATTTATGAAATGTAGTACATTTATCATAGCGTCACATAAATTAACTTAATCCTAAGATGAAGGAAACAAAGATATTAACACAGAAATATATTATCCCTATTTGGGAACTGGACGAAAAATCTATTGAATACACTTTCCATTTTGGGCTATTTTATACATATATTTATATTTAAATCCTTCTCAAACTCTTCTATATTATAGTAAGCCTTTTTTATTAGGATATTTTTTAATGTTGATTTAAATTTTGTACTGGTTAGGCTTTTAATTTCCTCAGGCAACTTGTTAAATAATTTTATTCCAACTATATTTATTTGATTTCTAAAGTTATATTTAGTAAAAGGAACCTTGATATCATGTTTCTTTCTAGTATTGTATCCATGAGTGTCACTATAAGTATGAAAGCTTGTGATGTTTTCTTTAATGTGCGTCAGTAAATTTAAAATATAGAGCGATGGGAGTGTCAATATCTCATGATGTATGAAAAGCTCCCTGCACGAGGTACTCCACTTAACTTTGTTTAAGATTCGAATAGATCGTTTCTGCAACCGAAACAATCTTAATGAATCTACAGAGTTGCCCCACAGAATAATGCCATATGCTAAGGTGGACTGTACATATGAGAAGTAAATTAAGTATGAATCTACAGAGTTGCCCCACAGAATAATGCCATATGCTAAGGTGGACTGTACATATGAGAAGTAGATTAGTTTTTTGATATTCACTTTTATTCGTAAATTTGTGTATTAAGATCTTTCATTTATTAATTTATTTTTTTAACTAAATTGCAATAATTTTTTTCTTTTTTGTGAGACATCCAAAGATATGTATAAGCAGCAAAGCACTCGATTAATTTACCACTTTTAAATATACAGATCCCATTCCCACAAATACATTTCTGACCATCAAGAACCACCTGAATGCAACATCGGTGATAAAAAAATCACTGTTAACCATATACTGATAGAGTGCGAAAAGTATCACATGCAAAGGTTGAAACATAAAATACCAAAAACGCTAAAGGAAGCTCTAAAGAATGAACATGTATGAAATGAACTTTACAATAAAATATAATGTAAAATAAATGTATATAAATTAATAATGTAATAATTTAATGTATCGGGTGCAAATAAGCCTAGTTGTTGAGGCTTCCTAAATTAAATAAATAAAAAAAAAAGTAAATAAAAAATTGTTGTGAAGTTAAATTTTTTACACATTTCAGGGTTTTGTAGGTATTTTAATAAGTGTAAGAAGCCAACAGAAGGCTGGAAGTCCAGGAATAATAATAATAATAATAATAATTCGTTCTACAATCACATCAAAAAAACAGTTTTTGATAATCTTTTTTATTCATTATATGAGTACTAAGAGCATTAATTTTTTAAAACTAAATTTAAATAATTTGCGAAAATTTCATCACAAAAACAAAAATTAAATAAAAAAATCCCAGCGATTTATTCTGTGATCTTTGTATCTAAGTTTGCATTATGTTAATAACAAATATATTGATAAATGGTTTAGTATCAAAAAAAGACACCTTAGCAATAATTTGGCCATGAATTAAAAAAATAATTCTTGTCAAAAACACAAAAATTGCAATATTTTCCAAAAACGCAATCTGATCAAATATTCTTCTCGTACATTGCTCGATTACATCAATGTTCATTACTAAAAATTTCGAATAGAGTTAAATTTATTAAATAGAGCGGAGGAAGAAAATTTTTTGACAAATTTTTGGCAAAATCAAAAAAAAAAAATTTGCTTGTTGATCCACTCATTAAGGGGCTTCATTTAATGTGCCACTAGAAATTTAAAAAAAAATATTTATTTCTTCATTAAATACATATTTGTTAATATTTATCTCGGGAGGTGTTTTTTGAACTCTCAGTAGACAGACAGACAGACAGACAGCCAGCAGACAGTAGACAGACAGACAGTAGACAGACAGACAGACAGAAGACAACAGACAGACAGGCAGATATACAGACCAACAGGCAGACAGACATACAGGCAGACATAAAGACAGACACATGAGTGACGTTATAAGTATTTTTATTGGTCATAACTACAAAACCCTAAAAAAGCAGGCAAACAGACAGACAGACATACACATGAGGATTTTTGGTTACCTACAAAACTCTAAAAAAAAACAGATTTTTGAACGCAAGATGCGTATTTTTACCGACCGCCAACATATACAAGGGAGGTATTGTGATCATACCGATTTTGACATTTCGAGATTTCGATGGATCTCCACGAATTGAGTTCCCTACATAACGTTTTGACTATTTTTAGCATGATGTCTGTCTATCTGTCTGTCTGTCTATCTGTCGATCTGTGTACACGTGCAGAGCAAATTTAGCTAAAAGAATTATTATGAAACTTCATATTTAAGCTTTCGACATCAATGGCACAAGTTGATCAACTTTTGGTAAAAATCGGTTAACTAGAAATGGGAGTTTACTCGTGTCGGTTTTAAGATTTTTGCGCATATTTCAAAATAGAAAAATATTTCGAAAAAATTTTTTAACAGAAGTTGTTATAAAAGCAGTAACTAAAAAATTCTATTTGAGACGTTTTTTGATAAATCAGCATATATTAAACAAGTACTTTGTGATGGCGGTTGGTCCTGTGGTGGCCACAGTTGATTTTTTTAAAGTCTTCCATAACTTTACTGCACAAAAGTGGCGTTCCGGTACATGAAATTTTCCATTTCATAGCTCTAGTTTCTCAAAAAATATGGGTTCCTTTTAGGAACCAGTGCTTTCTTGACAATCAACCCTTTTATTCTAAATTTCAACCTCCTGTACGTTTTGTTGTTATATTGTTTCACTCAAGCTATTTGTCTTATTTTGAACACAAACTAATCATATTAAAATATATGTCTACTCATGTGCTACATCAAATATATCAAATTCGTTTCACATATTATAAAACACAAAACCAAGCAAAGCAATTTACATTCAGAAAATCCGTTTGTTCTTTTCAAAAAATATTCAAAGTATCCTGTAACGTTTTGTTCAAATCATACAACTAACATCAAAGGAACATTTGCCTTTTTAGTTTATTTAGATTTTGTGAAACATCACTTGGTGGTAAGGTTAGGTTAGAATGTTTGTAAGTACGTGAAAGGTGTTTTTGCGAAGGGCACGTTAAGTTAGGTTGGTAAACATAAAAGTAAATTGTCCTTTTGTGTGGCTACTGTTAGCTTCAATATCACTACGATCATGACAAAGGGATAATGTTTAAAGGAGGGTGTTACTCTTTACTCCTGATTACTAATTTTTCTATTTTACGTGGATTTGGAGTTGTTAAACTTTAAAAATTAAAAAGTATGATATATGGCTGTATAAATAAACATAACAAGTTTATTCTTGCATTGCTAAATAGACCATTCAAAACATAACATAAGTCTACACAGATTTTGTGCCTGGGATTTGAGTGTGTGATTATTATAGGTCTAGTGATACTAAAATGAGAAAAAATATATTTTGCCAAAAATGTTTTTGCAGCTAGGAGAGAAGCATTTAAAATTTTTAGAAAGTGTATGACTTCGGTTGCTCAGATGATAAAAAATTGAAACAAATATTGCTGTATAATATTGTAATCAATTTTAATTATTAAAATTTAGTTTAAAAAAAAAAAAAGTTTAAAAATGAAGATTTGTACATTTCTTATTATGTTCAAAGGAAATTTCTCTGATTAAACCCCAAATATAGTTTCCCATCATATTTTCATTATATTGGCCTTGATACCGACGTTTAAATTGCATAACGTCTTGATGGAAACGTTCTCCTTGTTCCTCTGAATCAGTGTTGCCAAGATGGTGAAAAAGAAAAAATCGTACCAACACTTCAAAATTATCGTATTTTCAAGAAAAAAATCGTACAAACAATCGTATTTTTTAAAAAATAATAGTACAAAAAATGTGCTGTGTAATTAATTTAAAAATTATTAAGTATACATATATTTTTCTATTGCCCAATCATAGTAGCAGAAAAGGATGAAAATGTATAATACAGCAAAGTCCTTTTTATAAATTTTTATTGAATTAACAAAACACTTAGATAATAATTAACATTTACATATATATATATATATAGTTGGATTGTTGTTCTTGACGAAAAACTTTTGACGAGAATTCAAGAATTTTTGTTTCCTCTTATATATATATATATACAGAGCCGCAGTAAGGAAAACTTGCGCTAGGGGCAAAGCCGTGTTTTGGTGCCCCTGGCAAATAAAAAACAAGGTCCTGACCTCTCAAAATCCAAGTGATGAGCAAAAAAAAGGTCCTCACCTCCCAAAATCTAATAAATATATATATATATATATATATATATATATATATATATATATATATATATATATATCATATATATCATATATCATTTAGTCTCTTATATCATTTTGTAAAAATCATATTAATACCGATCACATGCATAAATATTAATTAAAGTAGTTGAAAACTAAAAATTACAAGGTATTTCAGTAAAATTAGAGTACTCTCAGGGAAATACATATCTCTATATTAATACATTAATACAATAATATATTAATACAGACAAGGCCGATTTCAGTTTGTAGTACAGTCAGTGGCGCACCCATTTTTCTTTGGGGGGGGGGAGACGGTAGGCAAAAAAAAAGTGCAGATATAAGAAAAAGCTCCTCGCTTCGATGACAAAAAACAAAAAGGTCCTCACTTGTAAAATACAAGTGATGAGCAAAAAACAAGGTCCTCACTTGTAAAATACAAGTGGTGAACAAAAAAAAGAAAGGTCCTCACTAGTAAAGTACAAGTGATGAGAGAAAAAAAAGGTCCTCATCTCTACTTTTAAATCCATATCTATATATTTACCTAAGATCCGTAATGCTAATTAAAAAATTTGGTATTTCCATCCTTCTTGGAGGGGGCCCCTTCTGGGTGCGCCACTGAGTACAGTACTCTAACTAATGAGGAGTGAGCTTTATATTTTTGAATATTCGAATATGCCCGAGCATACCCGATCTTAGCGAGATAAACCCATAGAAAAGGGTAAAAAGGGATAAACCATTTTATTTAAGAGCGCGTCGATTTGAAATCCAAGGGCTAAAATATTCAATATATCGCATTATATAATATTAATATTGAACTTACTAAAAATGTATATAAATAAATATGTTTCAGCAATAAAAACATCAAAAAAACCGTACATCTGATACCAAGAAGTCGTACATCGTACACATGCAAAAATAATCGTACAAATACGATTTAAATCGTACATCTGGCAACACTGCTCTGAATATGCTCCCATGTTGTCTTTGAATTTATCTAAATGAGAGTGCAGCATGTGAACTTTGAGAGACATCCTTCAACCCATGGCCCAAAGTTATTCAGAATACTAGAAACTAACTAGCTCTTGATGGTTTTCTGCTCTATTATTCCCCAGAAAACCATGGACTACTGCTTTAAAGTTTTGGAAATTCTTCGCTGTCAAAGTTTTTTTTAATCTCTGAGCCCACAAAGATTCCAGCCTAAACTTTATCTTCTGACAACTTTGGAAAAAATCTCTCAAATATACGAAAGCTTCGAATTTTCCATCCAACGCTTTCACAAATCAGCCCTAACTTGATGTGTAATGGTGGCATTAGCACATTTGTAGGCTCAACTATGGGCTCACATTTAACATTTTGCCTCCGCACCTGAAATTCTATTCTTTCCGGCCATGTTTGTCGATTGTAGTGCGTGACATCAGCTTTGCTATCCCATAAACAAAGGTAGTATGGATATTTTGTATAGCCACCTTGCAATCCCATAAGGAATCCCACCATTTTAAAATCTTCTGTAAGTTGCCAGTTATATTCCTTGTATTTTAGGGTTTCTAGTAGAATTTTAACACTGACAAGAGATGGTAATTTATTACCATTATGAAGTAAAACAGCAATAATTTTGTACAATTTCAAACGTGGTTTGTTTGCGGAAGATGGTATCTTCGAAATGCTTACTTTTTTTTTTTTAGAATTGTCCACGTCGGAGCACAGTGTTTCGCTGGTATAAACAATTTCAAAGAGATATTTTTAACCTAGATGGTGATCCTCGTCCAGGAGGGCCCCGTGAAACAGTTACTCCTGTAAATATTGCTGTAGTTAGAAATTGCTCGATGAAAATAGGCGAATTACATACAGGCTGATAGAGGAATTTTTGCACATTAATACACCAGTTATCCGTTTAACTCTTCGGGACCATCTGGAAGTTAGCAAAGTTTGCTATGGATACCCAACAACCTGACTGACTCAACATCAATAAGAGTTGAATGGTGTCGAAAAATGTTTAAAAAACTTGAAATGGGACACTCGAAATACGTGAACTCCATTGTGACTGGGGAAGAAACATGGCTTTATTATTATAATGTGCTATCAAAGTTAAGAAATATGACTCTTTGAAGACAAAGAAACTCTAACCGCGGTAAAACAATCAAGATCTGTGAAAAAGAGAATGTTGTATTCTTCGGTAAGCGAGGGATTATTACGAGAATTGTTCTAGAGCAAAAAAATAATTACGGCCAAGTGGTACGTTGAGTTTTGTTTGCTTCAGTTGATTGAATCTCTTCAAAACAGCCACATTCACGCCTTGACACTTGGCGCTCGCATAAAGATAAGGCACTCGCGCATCGAGCTTTCTGGACTACAAGTGTTAGAACATCCTCCGCATAGTTAAGATCTTGTTCCTGGTGATTTTGGACTATTCCCTTTCATCAAGGATAAGCTTACGCCTCCATTTTCTGAGTGATTATGAGCTTCTAGCAGAGTAGGACTAAACCTGTGCAGAAGTACCAACTGAGAAGTGGGGGGACGTTTTTAACACCTGGTTTATACGCATGAGGAAGTATATTGAGCGTGATGGGAAATTCTTTGAGGAGGTTGAAAAAGTAAGCCCTTATCTCAAAACTTTTCTTACACCCTACGTATATGGAAACAAGCTTTTTATTATACTACTATTCAAATCCGGAAATAAAAACTTAATCAACAATTTCGCCCAGATTTCTAAATTATGTATTTTTGGTAAAGTATTTGAGTCTCAACTAGAGAAACAAATAAATATTAAAATCGTGATCATCTCTCATAATAATGTAGAAATTAAATATCAAAACACTGCCTCACTGAGAATCGAACCCGTTATCTTAAGAATTTCACGTTCTCGTGCTAGACCACTAGACTACGAAGGCATGTTTCCCTACATGCCTCCGTAGCCTAGTGGTCTAAAACGAGAACGCAAAATTCTTAGGTTGGCGGGTTCGATTCCCAGTGAGGCAGTATTTTGATATAATATTTAACTTCTACATTATATATGTATCATCGCTTTGCGTTTCAGAAATCGTGAATAATTCTGTCTCTCAATGTTAGAAGGTAACACCTAAATGACACTGACAAAAATGAAGCGTGCGTTAATTTGAAGACATGACAAAATTTGTAAACAACAGATACGAGGTGTGTAAATTAAGTAACCGGACTGGCAACATAGCGTTTGATCTGGCAACCATTAGGATGCGGAACTTGGAGGGACGGCAGGTGAATATGTGATACGCTTTTAGTACGAGTTTGAACTCGCTAGAGTAATTTTGTTGTCCGTAGCGATTGTTTTCGTGAAACAGTTTTTTCTAGTGCGTTCTAAAAATGAGTGACATTCATTTTGAGCAAAGGTGTACTATCAGGTTATCATTTATGGGTATCATTTTCAATCGATTCAAAAAAGTCAAGGCATTTTTGCCGCCTGATGTCTTTTTGGTCCTGTGAAAGGTTTATTGGAACCATTTTTGCGCAGATTTCCAATTCATTGGTCAAAATCTGATGAACGGTAATGTCAATTTCAACTCTTCCCCGATAATTCTGACTGTCAACTGACGATCTGAACTCACATGACCCCGGATTCTGTCAACATTTTCATCGGTTCTTGAAGGTTTTCCGCTGCATGATTCATCTTCAATCAACTCTCCTTCTTCTGAAAATGTCTTAAACCACCAAAAAACCAGGGTCCTTGATAAAACACTGTCTCCGTAGGCCTGCTGAAGTTTTGCAAAAGTTTCTGTTGCACTGTGCCCAAGTCTGAAACAGAACGTGATGGCACGTTGCTCAAAATGAATGTCACTCATTTTTAGAATGCATTAGAAAAAATCAGCTGTGCCCACCACAGGACCGACCGTCATCACAAAGTACTTGTATAAAATACATTCTAGCAGTAGAGCAGAAATTACTTGACCAAATATTTTCTAACAGAGATATTATTTATCATAACCATGGAAATGTAACGTTTCCATGGTATAAGTATGAAAAAATAGATACTTTTTATCAAAAAATGTCTCAAATAAAAGTTTTTAGTTATTACTTTTATAACAACTTTTGTTAAATAATTTTTTTCGAAATATTTCTCTGTTATGAAATATTCGCAAAAATCTTAAAATCAACAAAAGTAAACTCCCATGTCTAGTTAGCCGATTTTTACTAAAAGTTGATCAACTCGTGCCATTGATGTCGAAAGTTTAAATATGAAGTTTCATAAAAATTCTTTTAGCCGAAATTTCTCAGCACGTGTACACAGACAGACGGACGGACAGACAGACAGACAGACACAGACAGACAGACAGACAGATAGACAGACAGACAGACGGACGGACAGACGGATAGACGGACAGACGGACAGACGGACAGACCGGAGACCTCATGCTAAAATTAGTCAAAACTTTATGTAGGGACCTCAAGGAGATCAATCGAAATCTCGAAATTTCAAAATCGGTATGACAAGGGAGGTATTATATATGTTGGCGGTCGGTAAAAACTGTTTCATGAAAAAAATTCGGACAGCAAAATTACTTTAGAACACACTAGAAAAAACTGCCACGAACAAAATTACTCTAGCGAGTTCAAACTCGTACTGAAGGCGTAACACATGTTCACCTGCCAACCCTCTAAGTCCCACGTCTCAAATGTTACCAGATCAAACGCTATGTTGCCAGTTCGGTTACTTAATTTACACGTATGTAAAAATGGAAGTGAGTAAGAAGGTCAGTGAGCGCTCTATTGTCTTCGTGTGTTGGTTTTAAATATATGACGCATGTTTTAAAAGTAATGACAAGTAACTTCTATCATATAATAATAATAATAATAATAATAATATATTTTCCGAAAAACATATACAATATAGTATTACAATTTGAATACCTAACAAAAGAAATTAAACAAAATAATTATTTACTAATAAATTAGTGAAATAGAAAAAGGTCTTCAATAAGGAGAATATACAAAAATACCATCACAAAAGATACTATGTATCTTGTAGTGATTAACATTATGTTAGAGTAGACCTCAAAGATATACATATAAATTTATATACATTATAATCCTAAAAAAAAGCAAACTTTGAATTGAGTGCTCAGCTATTCACACTATTGTTATATATTTAAATACAATAAATACTTAGATACTACGTATTGAAGGTAATTTGATTTATCAATGTAGAGGAAGCATTATATAACCATGATTTAATCTGTTTTTGAAATGACAGTTTAGACATTCTAAATAAGTTTGATCTAATATTATCAGGAAACGCATTATATATTTTAGGAATTGAGTTAATAAAATTTGTATAATCTTTTCTTTTTTTAATTTTAAATGGATTACATAGTCCTTTAGAAGCATGCCTTGTACTATAATTATGATTTGCAAATTCAAGAGTATCATTTAATTTAGTTTTTTCATTAAAAATGTGATTTGAAATATTATATAAATATAACTTGGTAATATTAAAAACTCCAATTTCTTCAAATAATTTACTAGAGGAATATCTTCGCGGTTTATGCAACATAACTTTGATAATTAATTTTTGAGTAATTTTAATTTTGGAAAGAACATTTTTAAATGCACCACCCCAAAATAATATTCCATAGCTTAGAACCGACTGAACGAGTCCATAATAAATTATTTTCAATGTGGAAGTATTTAAAACATTTCTCAAATTTTTAAAAACATAAACTAATTTACGTAATTTATTACAGATGTAATCTATATGAATATTCCAGCGTAACAGACTATCAATATAAACACCCAGATATTTTATGGAATTAATAATATTAATTTTGTTGTTGCAGTTACATGTTGCTGCTTGGCAACTTGAGTTATGAAAAAATACATTTTGTATATTCGGTAGTGCATTTTTTTGACAAGAAAAGGGAACGATATAAGTTTTAGATATATTTAGAGTTAATAAGTTATCATCTAGCCATTCTTTGATTTTGGTTAAATTATTAGATATATTATTAAATACTTCATTCCAGCTAGAACCACAGACATAGCTGACCGTATCATCGGCAAACGATGTTATCAAACCATCTAATTTTAAATTAAGTAGGTCATTAATATATACTATGAATAGAAGCGGTCCTAAGCAAGTTCCTTGTGGGACCCCTGTTGTAACATAACCTATATCACTCAGAACACCATTTACTGAAGTCATTTGAACTCGTTCGGTAAGATAACTTTCCAATAAATTCAAATTATTACCTCTGAAACCATATGTTTCAAGTTTAGTTAATAGCCGTTTATGGTCGACAGTATCAAAGGCTTTGGCTAAATCTAGAAAAACTGCGGCCGAACATTTAGACTGATTCAAATTTCTATAAATATTTGTTAACAGCTTAGAAAGTGCATTTTCGGTTGAATAATTAGATCTAAAGCCAAACTGATTTGAGGACAGAATATTATTCTTTTTTAAAAAAATTTCCATTTTATTTTTAATAATTTTTTCAAAAATTTTTGAGAATGTCGATACTAAAGAAATAGGACGATAATTACTCATAAGGTTTCTTGCACCAGATTTATAAATAATTTTAACCACTGCTATTTTTAGTTTACTAGGGTAATATCCATTAATTAAACATTTATTAAATATTTTAGACAGAGGAAGAGATATATAATTTTTAATGCATTTAATAGTTTTAGAAGTAAACCCATCATAGCCTGCTGAATTACTCAACTTAAGTGAATTAATTGCAGATAGTATATCATCGGGAGTGATCGGACCAAAAAAACATGTTGCAGGATTGTAATTTATTGATATTCTGTTAACACTTTTGTTCCTTGGAATGTTATTGGCCATTTTAATAGCAATATTTATAAAATAATTATTGAAATTATTAGCAATATCATTGCTATTTGTAACAACATTATTATCAGGCCCATACATTTGATTGATTAATCGAGAGTCATTCGATAATATATTTATTGACTCTTTTGACAGTTGCCAAATTTTACTGGTGTTACTTCCGGCTTTAAAAATACTGTTTTTATAATAATTTGATTTTGCTTTCTTAATTATTGACGTTAATTTGTTTCTATATTTTATAAATTTATTTTTCAATTCAACATCATTTGGACTATTTTTGTACAAAATATATAGAGAATCTCTATGTTTAATAGAGTTAATAATTCCTGTACTAATCCATTTTTTCCTTTTTTTGAAGTTTAATTTTTTTGTAACTGTACATGATTTTAAATGTTTATTTAATACTTCCAGAAAATAACTAAAATTTGTATCAATGTCAGAGTAACTATCAATATCTACAAAGTTCTCTTCACTAAGACAGGACTCTAATTTTTCGTAATCTATATATGTTAATTGGCTATTTACGTTACCAGAATTATTACTAATATTAACACTGTTACTCTTGATGGTATTAAAATTAATATTCAGAATAGTTGGAGAATGATCAGAAATTTTGCTATCGAGAATGATTGGAGAAATATTCTCACTTGAGAGTTTACATTTTATAAGGTAGTGATCTATACATGATTTCGATTCTCCAACTATTCTGGTATAATCATTAATGCAAGATCGGTAGCCATGTTCTAAAAACAAATTTATGTAGTCATTTGCAGTTCTACTATCTGATAAAATATCAATGTTTAAGTCACCACAGAAAACTTCGGTAGTGTGATTACAATGATTTTTAAAATAATTGTCAAGGCAATCAAGAAATTCGTGATCTCTAGTTTGATGAGACTTGTAGACTGCAGATATTGCAATAACATTGCCAGCAAGCGTAATAATAATTCTACAAATTTTAATAGATCCAACACTGATTATTTGATGTGAATAAATTTGATTATTTTTAACAAAAACTACAACACCGTCAGCCTTATTTAACGAACTTTCGTTGTATAAAATATTATATCCTTCAATACCAAAGTAGTCAATATTACAGTCCCAAGTTTCAGTTAATACAATTACGTTAAAACAGTGTTTAAAATGTTTTAAATATACTTCAAGAGTAGTGAAGTTTTTATTTATACTACGTATGTTCGTATGAAAAACAGAAATGTTTTGAAAACTGGCGTACTTGGAATAAAAATTACCAATAACATTATTACATTCATCTAAAGATTGACATCTAATGCTATATATTATCTTATGTAATATCAGTTTCATGAAGGCTATTGATATCTATGTTTGTTATTTCTGATTTGAAGTACATTAACTGATATTAATTTGTACATTTCAACAAAGCTCTAATTAAAACCTCACCACCATGAACTTTTGACTTTACTGATTAATATTCGCATGTAATTATACAATTATATTGGGGTGCTCTGGTGTAAAGTTTACACCTGCTTGCGATTAATATTAATTATAGCACTGAATGACAGATGTAGAGTCTTGACTCATTCAACAGATGTCAGCACAGTGACAAATGCCCCGATCAACGTTACCTCAGATTTTACCTCTTTGTGCCTTGTGGTGAAACCACACTCAGGTGTTTGAAGGTATTAAGGAGGAGTTTGGGTCTACGTAGTGATGAATTTGATAACTACATTTATATGATTTTAAATCAATGGTATATTTGTATATACCAGGTCTACAAGTATGAAATGCGGATTTTTTCAAACTTGCCGCGCAAACCGTGTGTATAGTTCAAAGTTTTAAAAAATATGGCGTTTTGTTAAGTTATCATTAAGTGTCAAATGCGTATAGGTTATAATTTGAAAAGTGATCATATAGTTTTGTTTTACTGTGTTAAAAATGTCAAAATTTTTGCCAAATAAAGAGCATTCGCGGACAGTACTACTGTTTTGTTTTCATTTGAAAAAAACTGCTGCTGAATCATACCGACTGCTTCGAGAAGCTTATGGTGAATATGATCCATCGCAAGATACGTGTGAATGATGGTTTCGGCGTTTCAAAAGTGGTGACTTTGATCTTACAGACAAAGAACATGGAATGCCTCCAAAAAAATATGAAGATACAAAATTGGAAACATTGCTACAGGAAGACGATAGTCAATCACAAAAACAACTAGCAGAGCAGTTAGGCGTTAGTCAACAAGCTGTTTCTAATCACCTACGAGAGATGGGTAAGATCCAGAAAGTCGGCAGATGGGTTCCACATGCATTGAATGAGAGGCAGATGGAAAAACGCAAAAACACTTGTGAAATTTTTCTTGCACGATACAAAAGAAAGTCTTTTTTGCATCGTATCATTACTGGCGATGAAAAATGGATTTATTTTAAAAATCCTAAACGCAAAAAATCATGGGTGAACCCAGGCTCACCATCCACATCAACTGCAAGACCGAATCGCTTTGGCAAAAAGACAATGCTCTGTACTTGGTGGGACCAAAAGGGTGTGGTCTATTATGAATTGTTAAAACCTAGTGAAACAGTTAATACCCAACGCTACCAATAACAACTGATCAAATTGAACTATTCGCTGCTCATAAAACGACCAGAATACGAAAGAAGACAGCACAAGGTAATCTTTCTTCTCGATAACGCTCCATCACATAAGGCAAAAACGTTTGCAACACATTGGAGGCACTCAAGTGGGAAGTGCTACCCCATGCCGCTTACTCACCAGACTTGGCACCTTCACATTACCGCTTGTTCGCATCGATGGGTCACGCATTTGCCGAGCAGCACTTTTGTTCATATGAAAATGTGAAAGAATCGCTAGATGAATGGTTTGCGGGGAAAGGGGAAGAGTTCTACTGGCGAGGTATTCACAAATTGCCTGAAAGATGGGAAAAATGTATAACTTCTAATGGAGCACACTTTTACTGTTCTTTTGAGTTTAATGTGTTATATGTTTTAAAAAATCCGCATTTCATACTTGTAGATCTGGTAAGTGTATTACGGATAACATTACATTAAAGGCGTTTTTTTTTTTGGAGATTCCATTGAATCTCGCTATTTTCTTGAGTTATTTGAGTATTTATTTCAACAACAAAGTGCATAAATACGAGGGAAAGTCGCTAATTAAGTTACATAAGACTATTAAAAAATACTAAAAGATATACTTATCCGAAAACAAGTTTTATTTTTCAACAAAGTCTCCACCAATATTAATACACTTATCCCATCGCTTTATCAACGCCCCAATGTCTGCTGTATACAAGTTTTTGGGCTGCAGTCTCAGTCACATGCATACCTCTCGTGCAGCATCGTTATCACCCGCGAAGCGTATGCCGCCAAGATGCTTTTTTCTAGGCCAAACCATGCGAACATCCTATTGCAGTTGCTATGCTGTCTATTGTAACTCGCCTGTTAGCTCGAACCATCTCGTCCACCCGTCGAATTGTTGCATAATACGCCATCTGAACGTGGCGCCCAGTTCGGTGTTTGTCAACAACTTTTAAGTGCCCTTGAGAGAATTTCTCAACCCACTGCTTTACGCAACAAACACTCTTCACTGTAACCAGGAGACATTTCCTGATGGATACCCTTTGCAAAAAGCCTTTTTGCCCACAAAAAACGTACACACGCTGCTCTTCCGCAGTATACTCTTCGAGCATGATCGCCATTTTCACATGCGCACGTACAGAGCAACTGTCACTTAAGTGTTATAAAGCTGGATTGTGCTGCCACCTAATGAAACTTTTGGAAATAGCTCACTGCTATTTTCAGCTTTCTAACATCAGTTTGTGACCTAATTACTGACTTCATACATTAATCAAAGTATTTTCCGTTCGTGGATTTGAAAGCAGCGTTTGACAGGCTGGATAGGGAGGAGCTATGGAAGGTAATGGAAAGGAAGGGGATTGGAAAGAAGTTGATAATGAAGATAAAGGAAATATACAAGGGGACGAGCTGTAAGGTGAGGGTAGGCGAGGAAGAGACGGAAAGTTTTTGGGTGAACAAGGGGGTGAGACAGGGTTGTCCGCTGAGCCCGACCTTGTTCAACTTATATGTAGCGGATCTAGAAGGGAATATGAGGAAGGGACAAGATGGGAATATGAGGAAGGGTGGTAGTAGGGAAGATGAAATTGTGGACATTGGGGTACTCGGACGATATTGTATTGATGGCAGAGGAGGAACAGGAGCTCAAGAGAATTATTGAAAGGGCGGATAAATATTTCAAAAGGAAAAAATTAGAAGTAAACAGGGATAAGACGAAGGTAATGGTATTCGGTAAAGGAGGAGGAAGAAGAAAGAAGATAAATGGGAATGGGGTGGCAGAGAAATAGAAGAGGTGAGGAGTATAAAATACCTAGGTTATATACTAACGAGGAACAATGGGGCTGAACTACACATAAGGGAAAGAGTAAAGAAGGCAAGGATAGTCATGGGGAAGCTGTGGAGTATAGGAGAGAGGAAGTTTAGCGACGATATTAGATGGAGATTGAGGTTGTTTGACGCCGTGGTGAAAAATATCCTGCTATATGGGGTGGAAATTTGGGGATGGAAGTAATGGGAGACGGTAGAACGAGTACATGAGAGGCATTTAAGATGGATCTTATGGGTAGATAGAACGACACCAGGGTAAGTACGAAGAGAAAGTTAGAATAGAAACAGACAAAAAATAATGAGGGAATGCTGGGAAGAAAGAGCCAGAGAGGAACAGAAAGGAAGATGGTACGCATGGGGGGAGATGAGAAAAGAGTATTACTGGAGATGCGGAGTGGATGCGACAGAGGTGGAAAGGATAAGAAAAGACGGGATAAGCGTGATTGAGGAGTTGTGGAGGAGGGATAAGGAAGTGGGGGAGCAAGAAAGGACAGTCAGAATAGATAATTCAAGGAGCGCAGGGAGATATAAGAAGGTCAGAACCATAGGGGTACCAAGCTACTTGAGGGGAGAAAGAGGAAGGTCAGGAGGGAGAGTTAGGAGGATTGCGAGGTTGAGGTGCGGGAATGAAGAAAGAGGAAATAGATATTGGAGGAGACAGGAGGATAAAATGTGCAGCATGTGCGGGGAGGAGGAGGATGATATAGAGCACCTCGCGAAGAGGTGTAGGGAGATGACAGTATGGTCGGGGAGCACATTAGACCTGTTGCATGAAGATGGAGGCGGGGAAAGGTGGGCGAGGGAATTAGAAGCAAGAAGGATGGAGATTGAGGAAGGATAACAGGAAGAGGAAACGGAAAGATGAAAGAAAAGAGACAAAATATTGTAAATTGTATTGGATGTTATTGTTATGTATTTTTGGATTGAATGTTTTATTTTTTATTTTATTTTTATTTTTTTGTAAATGTTAACACCCTGAACGCCGCAAGGCCTAGGGGAATAAAGAATATATATATATATATATATATAAAGCTAGATTGTGCTGCCACCTAATGAAACTTTTGGAAATAGCTCACTGCTAATTTCAGCTTTCTAACATCAGTTTGTGACCTAATTACTGACTTCATACATTAGTCATTTTCCTTCGGAGGCTATGACTTCTCTCCACTTTTCTGGTAGAAGTTGAATTTCGCGTCGAAAATGTGGTCTGTCTTTTGAACCAATCCATTCAGCAACCCTTCGACTTTTCCGTAATTATGGAAATGTGTATCTTCCAAAGCGTGTCGCATTGATTGGAAAAGATGGTAAACGCTTGGGGCTAGGTACGAAGTATTCACTAGATGCGAGAGAATGTCTCATTCGAGCTCCATTAGTGTTTGTTTCACAGCTAAAGCAACATGGGGCCAAGAATTGTCATGGAGAAGAGTCTTTTTTCGACGGTTTGATACAATCGATGGCTGTTTTCGTATTAAATTTTCATTCACATGCTCTAATTGTTGTCAATAACGTTCAGCGGTAATTGTTTCTTTTGGTTTTAACATACACAACACCCTCCATATCACACCAAATAGAGAGCATTGGTTTGTGACCATAGATGTTTCGCTTTGGTGTCTCTGTTGATGATTGACCAATATCAACCCATGATTTCTTATGTTTCAGGTTGTCAAAATAGATCCATTATTCATCGCCGGTCACGATACGCCATTGGAAACTATTTTTCTATGCCTTGCGAGCAAAGAAATCGAGATGTTTAAACGATTAGCAATAGTATTTTCGGTCAATTCATGTGGCAGCCATCTCATTTCTTTCTGGATCTTTCCCATGGCTGATAATTGTAGTGAAATGGTTTATTTATCAACTTCGAGCTGTTGAACCTATTTATAGAGTGTACGGACAGTTTTTTTCCCCCCCAATAGATCTTGCAATTGTCTTCAAAACAGTCGTCTCGAACTCCACGGGTAGCAAGAGAGTATAGATTTATCCTCTTAAACCTCTCTTAAACCTCAAAGAAGTCTCCTCTGAGACATCTTGCAAAACGAATGTCACGTGTCTGGACTCCAGTAAAAGGATGTCACGTATAAGATACTGAGAGCAGACTACGAAAGCCAACTCAAAGAGCGGACAAATATAAGGCAGGTACATTTAGCATAAGCTTGGAGTTTGGACGTTGATGCAGTATGTAGACCAATCTAAAGTAGGTGTGATGGATAATACCTAGGTGATAACATGTGTTTGGGTGGTTCCGGCCTCTTGGGCAGAAACATTTGGACGTATTCAGAAAAAGCGATGAATTGCCACACCACTTATCCACGGTATTGGTATATATGGTACACGGTACAGTGGTTGTGGCGCCCGTTGCGCTGGTTTCGTAGGAGAAAAGCAGGCGTCGCGGCGTCACATAGGTCTACGACTAAGATCGTAGGACCCACCACACGTGGTGACTAATAAACGGTTTTGCTGATATAATTATGAATGTGTGCGGATTTACCTACCGCGAAATTGCAGGTAAATTGTTGAAATAAAGTCGCGTTACTTCAGAGCAGAGTTATACTCACAAACATAAAAATACGGAAAAATACTTAGCGTGGAATACAGATACAGAAGTTGGCTTCAGTTATCCACAATAGGACCCTACAATATCCTGGTGGAATCGCCGATGTTGGTTGATTACTGGCACAACTTCTGGAGTGGTCTTGGTTCTCCTGGTTCGCGTCTGGTTATTTGGTAGTTCCAAATACACGCTACTTGAGAACTAAATGTATAGATATTTTTTGATGGTGAAAATTATCTATAAATCTTGAACTTCTTGACGCGGTCCTGAACGGAGGCTTTTATCAGAAAAAAAAACGTAAATCCGTTTTTTTAAACGTACGGTGGTCAAGCGATAATTCTTGTTTATCAAATAGCTCGCAGCCTCGTCTTGGTAAACTTGAAACACTGTATACACTGTATAGATTTTATCAAAAACTCAAAAAGAAGTCTGTTATCGTTGAAAAACAAGCGAGTAGTCTCTGTATCAGACAGAAGTATACAAGATTCTAGCGGTTCATACAATGAACGCTAGAATTGTATATGAAAATTAAAAATTGATAAAAATTACCAGGAGCGGTAATTTTAACTAATTTTGCGACTCAAGTGGTCGCAACAGTCGTTATATATTTTAAGATCATCAGTATACATCAAATTTTGGAATCTAGGCATTAGATAGAAAATGTGATGCAGATAAAGGAGTATAGATTGACAAATATAATCAAACAATGAAGAATTAAGATTCAACATCCGTAAACCATAGATTTAGCCGTATTATCATTTTCATTTTATCTTAATCTGTATGTGATTATTTAGTCATGAATTATCTATAAAGTTTGGTTGTTGTATGATTCCATTCTCTTTATTTGATTCGCGCAGTTCCTCTTGAATCTTTCAGTGTGTTTTCAATGTTAATTTCTATGCAGAAGTTGTTGTTGACGCATAGAATTGGCACAATAATTAAAATGTAAATTAGAGCATCTTCTAATATAGTGTTTTGATAGTTACGTTAATTCTCTTCAGTATTAAACTTCTACTCTCCTTTGTATTACATTATATAATTGCTTCCATGTTCCACAATATTAAAACGCACCAGGTTACTTTAAAATGAATATATCTAAATATTGGGTTAGTACATACAAAATATCTAATATTATCAGATCGTCACGGATGAAATTTGTTGTTAATAATATTGCCAACTTTAACATTATTTGACATTGGATTAATATTTTACAGTTCCCTTTTTTGTTGGAAAGTTACACTTCTCGCCTGCTTAAAGAAATCATTGTATGCTCTAAAAAATATCAAAAACTTTCTTTTTAAATTCTGTTGAAAATTGAACGGAAAATTCGCACTATTATGAAGTATGAGTTCTTACGTGGAACTACGGCATCGCAGACCGCGTGAAACATTAATAGCGTATTTGGCTCTAGTGTTACTACGCAGCAGACAATATCAAATTAGTTCGCCAAATTTCGTACAGGTAAGTTAAGAACCAAACAAAAAAAAAAATCCTGGCTCATTGATCACAGCAGAAGTATACTGCAACCAAATGGACGAAATTATGCAAAAATTTAAATAAAAACAGCCTGGATTGGTCAACAGATCGACTCCTTTCTTATTGCATGATAACGCTAGAACACACACTGCACAAATGACTGGGGCAAAACTACAGGAATTGGAGTTGGAACTTCTGCATCACTTACCATACTCACCAGACCTAGCCCCCATTGACTACCACTTCTTCCGAAATTTGGACAACTTTTTAATGGGAAAACAGTTTAATTCCGATAATGCTGTAAAACTGGCTTTCCAGGAATTCATTGACTCTCGTCCGCCAGGGTTTTACACCACCGGCCTGAACAATCTGCCGCTTAAATGGCAAAAGTGTATAGACAATATGGGTGCATACTTTGATGGATAAAATAATTTCTTATATTTGTAAGTTATCAACCAACTTTGCCTTTTTTTCTACAAATTATTGTAGAAAATATTGTGTATATTTCGCATAGATACCCCGCGTTGCACGGGACAATATATAGTTTCTTAAACGATATTGGGTATATATAGGTGTACAACTTTTCTTCTGCCGTTTTCCTATAGATGGCTTTAGCTATAAGTAGTGGTCGAAATAAATGGATCATAGACGTCATGCAATAAACTTGGGCATCTGTCAACATAACTCCATAAAATCATTAGTTGATTTGTGTCTGCATCATAAAGTTATTCTCGATTGAAAATGTCAGTTTACGAGCCAAATTCTTGTCATTTGCGGGAGGTTTTAATTTTCTGCTTCAATATGAAGAAATTTTCGGCTGAGACTCATCGAATGCTTTCAAATACTTATGATGTGGCCGTTTGATTTAAACACCCTCTTCCTTATTCTTATAATAAAGCATCATAGCAACCAGCCGGCACATTTCAGGGATTTCAGACTTGATCCGCTCGCAAGTCTTAGAAACCAACTATGTGTAACACCTTTCAAAGTAAGTATCATGAAGTACAATGAAAATATTTAACCTCAAGTAGCCATCCGTGACGTGTGAATCGATATAGAAAGAGCCCCCTCAAGGTTTACCTTCAGTCATACGTTCTTGACGCAGACCAGGTAATCTGCCAGTATTTCATACTTGACGTGTTAAATTAACAAAAAACAATTTGTACGCACTCTATAAAAAATTCTAATTTACTAATGAAAGCCTGTGACTATAAACTGAAACCACATATCTATTTCATATGTAATATCTTTCACTATTGACGCGAATCTAGCAATGAAACGTCTTGCAAGGAACCATAAAATGAAAGCGTTGCTTTTATGCACCATTCACATGAGATAGACTAAAGCCTGATTTACACAAGGCATTTTTTAAGATATTAGATAAGATGCTCTTTCCCAGTTCCATTCTTAAAATATCTAACTCTTATACTGCCTTTGTTTAAGCTACTTTTTATGTATGAATATATGAGTCTATTCTAATAAAATTTTATTTTGTTAGGGTAAATGTGATACTGTTTCGTATTTATTTGTTTATTTATATGTGAGTTGATGCTATTGACGTTTATGGAGGTATTCCGTGTGATTGTAAAGTAGATATATGGTTACATTCAGCTGATTTAGAGGGAATGGAAATAGTTTTGTTTCATTTTGCTTTCAGTTGAACGCCGCAACGCTGCACTAAAGTTTGAGTAAAAGGGTGTTTACTTAATTTTAAGGCCACGAAAACAACGGATATGGATAGTTCTGAAAGTAAGAATTTTTTCAATCTGTTCTTGGATCCTTTCTGTCAGGTTTCTTGACTAGGGTTTGGAAAGAACAGGCGGTATATTGTGTAATTTGTCAGCAGTCATTTGTACACCGTCCTTTCACCTATGTACACTGAACTGTCTCCGTACTCTGTCTCCTATGTAATATTGTTTTGTATTCGGCATTATCGAAAATAAGTGTCGTTTTAATTTTTTGATATATTGTCACGAGGGTGGTTTGATTGAGACACAACTCCTGGTTTCAACATAACAAATTTATTAAACATTTATGAAATTAACAATATACTGTTTGAATTGGTCCATGGAGTTGGGGAAGTCTTCGGTCCACCCCGTGTTGGCCAGGATCGGCTTGGACCTATCTCCGAGGCGGGGGCTACCCATCCGGGTGTCGAGGAGCCTGGAGACGTCTTCTTCCACTCACATGGTGACTACTTGCTTGGCTTCACCCTCGGTACAAGAATCTGGCGTCAGTGTCTTGGTCGTCACCTTGTGGACTAATACGTGCAGCGGAGTTGGCTATGTTCAACTGCTTCCATATTTTGTGACTTCCAGTTTTTTTGTAACGAAAATGAACCCAGTTCCAATATTCATCCATCGTGACAAATATTTCCTCATTACGAAGATGCAATGTCTGCATTTCGTAATCAGGCCACATACGTCAGACTCTGACGTATAGTTTTTAATTATACAGCTGACAGTCACAATGTCTAGATGTCGTAATCCTGACCTAGGATTACCTATGTGACATTATGATAGTCAGAATAGACTTCTAACAGGGGTTTATTTTGAATAGAAATGCCTAAAGTCTTACAAAATATTAATAATAATTCCGGAAATATATCGAATTCCTTCCTATTGACTGTAAGATAAATACTGGAATGAAGACTGAAAATAAATCAAATAACACAAAAACAATTAATGGGTTCATAATATGGTGGACGTTGAAGCAATTCATACTTCAATTCATTGATTTTTGCCATGGTCAGAACACTCTTGTGAGCAAATGTGGCACTCATATTGCACAAAGCTTTTTCATCTTTAATTCTAAATGCAAAATATAGAAAACTCGTTCTGTTGAAATGCTTATGGCATCAGCTATTTCATGCAATTTCACACGATCATCGAAAATTCAGAACCTTTTTAATAAGTTTTATAACTTAATTTTTTTAATCCTTCTTCTGTTGCTTTTCTGGGTGTTTATGTTGACCCTGCACATAAGTGGGATCAGCACATAGAGATTCTTGCCAAAAAAATCTGCAAAACTATATTTCTTTTTCGCAATCTGGTTAATACTGTTTCAAAAGAAATAATGTTAATATCATATTATGCACTATTCCAGTCACATATTTCTAATGCCCTTCTAGTTTGGGGATATTCTGCTTCAGCTAATAGAATTTTTTCCCTTCAACAACTTGCTATTCGAACTTTAGCAAAAATTAAATATAGAGCTGATTGTAGGAATGCATTTAAAGAATTAGAAATAATGACATTTCCTTCTCTCTGTATTTATGAGTGTTTATTGCATGCCTATAAAAATAGAAATGTATGGCCAACTGGCGACAGAATGCACTCGCATGCTACTAGAAATAAAGACCATATATACCCAAACTTTTTGCGTTTAATTAAATCACGCAATGCCTCTAATTATTACAGCATACATTTTTTTAATTTTCTGCCAGAAGAATATAAATTCCTGCGTTTTCTGAATTACAAGAAAACAGTAAAAGAATTTTTAATTGAAAACACATTTTACTCGACTGATGAATTTTTGAATGTTAAATTTTAAATTTAGTCAATTTATTAAGACCATATATTATTGTACTACCTTAATAATTATTGCCTATTATTTTGCTCCATATTAACATGTATTTGTACTTGTATTGTATTGCTTGTATGATTGACTAAAACACAGTATTATTTTGTATTATGGTCAAAATTAAATTATTATTATTATTATTTGGGGTTTGTCAGGTCTTGACAAGCGTCCACTAATCGCAAACTTCAGCAACCTTTTGAGCCGCGGCATAACAGAGTCTAATGGAGCTAAATACACACGGCTGCATCCCAAACTCTGGCGATATGCAGACGCGAAAATTACGCCAGATCCAGTGTTCATACAATGTGGAGTGACCCGAGCAGCACTGCTTTCTGCATCCTGCAGATCAAAGAGGTGGCACAGGATCTCCAGGCGGGAATGGACTTGATTTCCCTTCGATAGGAGGCTTTCATACCACCCAAAAAACCAACTATCAGGACTACAAGCTTAACTTTATACCCTGGATACGGTTTTCTAAGCTCGGATAAGAGATCCATATACTTAGACCTCTTTTCCTCCTTGAGAGAGATATTCTTCTCAACTGGACTTGAGAATTCGATCACAAACATCTGTTTGGTCTCCATATCCAGAAGGGTTATGTCCGGCTTAGTGGCTGTCAGTAACCTCGAGGTGGGGAAGGAGTAGTTCCAAGTCTGCCAGGTTAAATCTCGTTGCTGCTCTTCGCGCTGCCTGGTAAAGAATCACCCCTTTGCCACTAAATTCGTGCTCACTAACCAAAACGAGTCGATCGTACAAACACTCCAGATTAAGTAATCCCTGACTCCCGTTTTGACGAGGAAGGTAAATGCGTTGCACAGAAGATTTCGGATGAAGACTTCGGTTGGTGTTCATTATCTTTCTGGTTCCTCTGTCAATATTACACCAAAAGTGTATGATATTAATGTGACAGCAAGCATGTTTGTGGCAGCGATCTTGTTCTTACCAGACAGACAAGATCTCCAAGTCGTGCCATATACTTGCTGCGAAGGGCCTTCTTGATAAGAGTGACATTTTGGACACCTCTCTCACTGATGCCCAAAAATGTGTAAGACCCTTCGTCATTAAGATGTTTTATAATGCTCCCATTAACCAATTGAACATCTTCACCGTTATATAAACCTTTTTCTCTATAGACATGAAAAACAGCGCATTTTTCCAACCCGAATTTATTATTAATATTATTATTATTATTATTATCATTAACACCATATCATGGGCTTCTTAAATGTTTTCTGATGATGTTGTAATTTTTGGGCATCCACTACGTTGATCAAATTTAACGCTTGTACGTCCACGTTTAAATCCTAAAGTCCATCTGTGGACAGTTGGAAATGAAGGAGCAGATTGCTTTCATACATATACCATCTTAGTATGAATTTCTGTGGCCGATTAACCTTCCAAAACAAAGAATTTTATCACAGAATGATAATTATTTCCATCTTAGAAAACTGTACAGACACATCAACTTTCAAGTGCTGCTAAACAACAATTGACTGACAGATTAAAATAAAATTGTTATTGTGTTTTAGGAGAGATGATATATTAAAATGGTTGAGACATTTTTTAATACAGTAATATGTATGTCTATTTCAAAACTTTTCTAACTGTCCCCGTAGGATCATGATGCTTTCGACTTTATCGAGACGGCTACTCTGCTTTAGGTACCAAAAGTCACAGTTTGAATCGCGGCAAAAAAAATGAATATTTATACTTGTCTCTATCACCCCATATTCATTAAAATGAAACACAACAATCTCGTGCACTATTTTATAATGCTGCTCAACCCTATATGTACCTTTTTTTTGTGACACAATAATAAAACAGCCCGTAAGCTAATTGCAGTCTGAAGACGTTTCATCTCGTGTATCCGTTGATGCTGAAAACTAATTCTATTACAAAGAAGTATCTGGGTTTCAAATGAAATAAGTTTCTTAAAATTTGATTAAGTTTCTCTCTGTTGAATGAAGTATATGCATGTTAATTACGAAATGAACTTCAAATTAAATGGATGTTTTGTTTTTCATATACTCTTTGAATTAATTTTCCTTGAGAACAAGTTTACGAGCAAGATAAGATTTAAATGAAAAATAAGTTTACTATTCAAATAAATAAGATCTTGCTTCTTCAGACACATTGAAAACCAGTGAATTAATTATTTTACACCTTTCAAATTGGTTTCTACTTATTTTTGTACAATTTTCATGTTATTTTTTAAATTCTCACGTGGATAGCTAGATGGAAATCCATCTCCTTGTTTTACCAATACAATTTATTAAATATATATAAAATAATATTATTATTATTGTAAGATTGTTTTCATCCATGGGAGTTGGGGAAGTCTTCGGTCCACTCCGTGTTGACCTGAATCGGCTAGAACCTATCTCCGAGGTGGGGATTGTCCATCTGTGAGTCGAGGATCCTGGAGAAGTCTTCTCCTACTCACATGGTGACTGCAGCTTCGCTCAACGGATGTATCGGTATTTGAAGTCGTTCTTTTGGTCGTCACCGTGTTGAGTAGAACTTGTAGAGTTGGCTAGATTACTCTGACCGGCTTTCGTACGACATCCATGTACTTATACTTCCGATTGACCTAGTTCCGATATATATAGTTGCCGAGGCAGGACCGAAACCCGTAAATTCTGTGAGGACAAAAAAATAAATGCGCATCCTGCGATGTATGATATTTTTTATACTACCATATTTATATTTATTTAATTTTCAATTAAATGAAATATTTATCTCAATCAATGTAAATGTCATAACTGTAGCAACGAAAAGCAAAAGATTGAAACGTATAAATAAATGTTTTATATTATTTTTAAATTGTCAATTTGTAGTGAATTTATTGTATAAATCAGAGGGGAAATGTTGAAAAGTGTGAAAAGTGAAATTGAAGAGGCATCAAATATTGTTTGTGCTTCATTGTTACCTGAAAAATAAAAAATTAGATACAATCAATTTCGAAAACAGTTCAAATTGTTTTCAAAATTACTTTAAATGTTTTGTTGGTGTATTTTTAAGAGCGATCTACAATTTTAAAGTCACCAGCAAGTCTAAGGTGTGAATATTCAATGCTGAATTTGACAATTTCAATAAATAGAAATTAAGATATTTCAAAATTTAAGCGGCTACCTGCGCTTTTCAAAAAAGAAGAACGATGGATACAAACTTATTTCCAATGTCAATCTACTTGAAATTAAGGATGATAGGACTATCAGAAAAATGGAAATTAATCCAAAAGAAAATAATCCGTCAATTAATATATGAAATTGTACTTTTTCTTCAGGTTTTCCCATTTCCATATGGGGTCGCTGTTACGGACGAGTCTCCTCTATTCTCTTCTATCCAAATACTCATCCGCTACTAGATCCTTACTATCTAAATCTTTCTTTATGCAATGCTTCCGCCTCGTTTTAAGTCCTCCACGGCTTCTCTTACCTTTGACAACCTTTTTCATAGTCACCCTTCCTACGTAATCATCAGGTCTTCTCATTACGTGCCCATACCATTTCAAACGCCTTTCTTGAGTTTTCTTTGATATTTCCGTGACTCTTGCTTTTTCTCTCAATCTCTCGTTCCGGATCTTATATCGCCTCGATTTGTCAAGCATTCCCTTAACCATTCTCATTTCTGTCACTTCCGTTTTCCTTTCTTGAGATTAATCCCATCAACCAATTGAACATCTTCACCGTTAACTAAACCTTTTCATCTATAGACATGAAAAACAGCGCATTTTTCCAACTCGAATTTATTATTAATATTATTATTATTATTATTATTATCATTAACACCATATCATGGGCTTGGTTTCAACCCCAGGCTAGGTTTCAACCCCATAGAGCAGCGCAGATCTAACTACAGTTTTATATACTTTTCTCTTGACGAGTTCACTAACTTTTCTATCACACAAAATACCTGATACCCCTTTCCAATTTCACCAGCCTGACTGTTTTCGGTGTTGGATTTCTTGCTCCAGGCTGTTATCTGCTGATATGTACGAGTCTAGGTATTTAAATTGTTACGGTCTGTTTATCTTGTATTCTTGTAGCTGTACTTTTTCTGCCATACCTTCTCCACTAAACCAAAGGTATTATGTCTTTTTACCGACCGCCAACATATTTAAGGTAGGTATTGTGATCATACCGATATTGACATTTCGAGATTTTGATGGATCTCCACGAATTGAGGTCCCTACATAACGTTTTGACTATTTTTAGCATGATTTCTGTCTTCGGTCTGTGTACACGTGCAGAGCAAATTCGGCTAAAAGGATTTTTATGAAACTCATTTAAGCTTTTGACATCAATCTCATTGATGTCAAAATCTTAGGGCATGAGTTGATCAACTTTTGGTAAAAATCGGCTGACTAGATAAGAATGGGAGTTTACTCGTGTCGGTTTTAAGTTTTTTGCGAATATTTCACAACAAAGAAATATTTCGAAAAAATTTATTTAATAAAAGTTGCTATAAAAGCAATAACTAACAACTTTTATTTGAGACATTTTTTGATAAAACGATTTTTTTTTTGAAAAATTGTACGTATTTTCATACTGATGGTATATGTAACGTTTCTATTCGCGACTGCAAATAACAGTGAGACATCTGGTGGTGACTGGCTAAATTAAACCTAAGCGTATATTTGGATAATATTTGTAGCGTGTTGTGCTGCAGTTTATGTGAATTAAGAAGTATTTTAAAATATAGTGACTTAAATACAGTGCTTTTTTGCCGAAATATTGTTTGAACAGATAAATATTAAGAAAAAACTTCTGACATATACGCTTCTCGTCCGCCATCAGGTGTTGTACGCAGCGCCGCCAACGTTAGTTTCAGTCGCGAATAGTCATGATAAATAATATCTCTGTTACAAAATATTGGGCCGTTATTTCTACTCTTCTGCTAGAATGTATTTTATACAAGTACTTTGTGATGGCGGTCGGTCCTGTGGTGGCCACAGCTGATTTTTTCTACTAACTTTCAGACCTCCATTCTCTAATGCCTCCCTCCACTTTTCTTCTACTTCTTCTTTACTCTCGTCCATTAATACAATGTCATCCGCGAAAAGCATCGATTTTGGAGCCGCCTCCTAGACATTCTCAGTTAGCACATCCATAACCACATTAAACAAATACGGACTAAAGGCAGACCCTTGGTGTACACCTACAGATATTGGGAAACTATCAGTTATTCCTACGCTTATTCGAACTTGTGTATTTGCCCCTAGATACATATCCTTTATAATTCTCACATATTTATCCGTCGTACCTTATTCTGTTTATCCTTAAATTGAATATCCAAAATTACGTTTGTTCCTTTTTTGTCCTGGCTGTGTAAGTGGTACTTACGCGCTTTGCAACCATAGACCTCAAACATTTACTTACGTTTACATGCGCGTTTTTGGAGAATTAACACTTTTTTACGGAGTAGATAGTATAAAATATATAATGTAGAACATACTTTTGAGTCAATGTTTTAAAACAATATGGAAGGTTTTATATAGTTCTGCTAAATCTCTTTTCATTCTAGAACTCGTGAAATAGTAAAACCCATCAATTATGCACAGTACAAAAATCGCTTTTACATTTTTCACCATCAGTTATACATCTGTCGTATCTCGGTTCGAGTTTTTTAATTTTTCAGAACTGCAACCTGTCAATTAAAAATTTTTCATTGTACCTCGAAAAATGTCATTAACTTTGGTTTCAACATAAACCAATTAATGCATAAAAAAAACTGGAACAATATTGCCAAACTAAATATAACTAGTAGGATTTAAAAAATTTAATATGGTTATAATTCGAATCTTTATTGATTTCAATTTTAAATTTCAATCGTTGTTTCAATTTCGATTGCATTATCAGTCATGCATGTCATATACACTTTAAAAAGAGGAACTGGGTTGAATATTAAACCCTGATATATTTTTGAAATTCAGTTCAATATGGGTCAAATTTAAAGTGGATGGACACTATCCCTTTAATATATATTGTACTTCAGTTTTAACTAGAAAGGACACAATGAGATATTTATGGTGTGTTTGTGTCGGGATCCATAAGTAGAGTGAAAGAAAATTTTTGTCACGGCCTTTTTAAATTTATACTGGAGTCTAACAAGGAGATGCCACCTCATATTTGCTGTTTAACCTCGTGCTGGAGATGTTGCTATGAAAAGCCAAAGATATCAACCACCGTGGTCTACAGCTCAATGAGTACAACAAGATTTTAGGGATTCACGGTAAGTTCATCGAAAATCAATTCATCGCAAATCAATTCATCGAAAATCAATTCATCGAAAATCAATTCATTGAAAATCAATTCATCGAATGATCAATTCATCGAATGATCAATTCATCGAAAAAAAATATTTTGTAAATATTTGAGAGGAATGCCGAGGGGATCGGAAAGCCAAAAAAGTAATGGTCAATAAAAGTTGACAGACGACACTTATTTAATAATTATCATACTTGGTCTATTAATAATTTTTAAATTTTCCATTCAGAAAATACGCCAGGTAAAAGATACCTGTTGGATTATTTTGAAATCGAACAGGGCTCCTTAGATCAGAAAAACCCGGGTAATGGGATCATAAATGTACGTAATACACCCATTCTTAAAGAATTATAAAAATGGTATTTCCCCATCTGTTAAGTCTTAAGGGTTTTGTGTTATGTACACAGTTTTATATTCATATTTACTATACCACACATGATTTGTTCAATGTACGGTGATTCTAAACAGGTGGCATTGTTCTGTTAGTGTGAGTTGGTTTTGTCATTAAACTAGATGATGGGTAGCTCGCTTCGCTCGGCTTCTTCTAACCAAACCCTTACTAAACTAACCTAACCTAAGATAGTGTTTTGACATTAAACTAGAAGATGGGTAGCTCGCTTCGCTCGGCTTCTTCTAACAAAACCCTTACTAACCTAACCTAAAATATTGCTTTGTCCTTAAACTAGAAGATGGGTAACTCGCTCCGCTCGGTTTTAGACTTTTACTAACTAAACCTAACCTAATTACCTTGTTTTTAGGCGTATAGTACTTTATTTTTCCCCATATTAGCCCAATTAAAATGCGTATCAGTGTGTATGAATTTATAAAAATTATTTGCGTGCAATTGCCCATAACCTGTCTTATTAAACCTTAAAAACAAAACATTTATTTCTTTTATTATATAAATTTTCTTATTATATTTCTTTATTTATATTCAAACACTATGTCACTTTATTTACCTTTTTTTAAACCATATAAAAAAATTTACGCAATTATTTCTTAGTCTGTCTCCTTTTATTGACCACTGCTTTTTTGACTTTCCGATCCCCTCGGCATTCCTCTAAAATATTTACAAAATATTTTTTTTCGATGAATTCATCATTCGATGAATTGATTTTCGATGAATTGATTTTCGATGAATTGATTTTCGATGAATTGGTTTTCGATGAACTCGATTAAACTGACCTAGAGATGGTGACGATTAATCGAATGATTGAAATAATCGATTATCTTGTTTCAGTTAATCGATTAATCATATGATATTTTTGGTTTCGATTAATTTATTATTAATAGATAACTTGATTTTATTTTCAAGAAATTACTTAGTTGTATTGTTGAAAAACTATTCGGTAAATGATTTCTTTTCAATAAAGTATAAATAACTCAATCGCTACTCATTTCTGCACAATTTATTGCTATAGTTTGCTTAAGAGCAAAACGCAATTTTCAAACTCGATAATTTGCAAGTTCCAAGAGAAAAATCTGGTAAGTTACAGGTCTTCTGAATACAAGCCCTTGTTTCCTCAATCGGCTTTGGATAGTTCGTGATGAAATTACCAAATTTCGATCTTCTTCGAAATGATGTGCTGATGATACTTTATAGCGTAATCAATAGAGTTTTAAGTTATATCCATAGTTCGACTTCGATCAGTTCGGATTAACTATAGTCCGAACTAAATTTAAATTGAACAAAATAAAAATAAATTCTAAAGGATGATTACACATTTTTTTTTTCTTTATGTTTAAATGATCAGTTTTTTCCCTTTATACAAAGTCTCTTTTGTGCGGTTTTAAAAATATGCGATAAGATACATATTTAATTTTTTTCTGGGGTTCCCCGTTTTATATGTATGTTCCTAGATATGGCGAGAATGTAAACTTAAGTCTTAGTCTTAGACTTAGTCTTAAGCGTCGTTTTTACGTAGCATTAGACAGCCATAGACAGAAAATATATTTGATTGGTTGAAATCTTGTCAGAGCATATTATGGAATTTGATCCCAATATTGAACGTAGCCTTACAATTCGCCGAACGATAAACAATGCAATTTATTGCTCCAAAATAATGTATGAAGAGAAAAGGCCAAAGGAGAAAAATGCGCAGACTACGATATTGCAATTTTTAGAGAATAAAAACATGCATTTTTTAAAATTGTTACTAATAAAGATATTGAATTTATTAATCGCGTTATATTTATTGAAAAAACAGGGAGATTTTTCCCTAAAATTTTTACCGAAAAGTCCCTGAATTTGGTCTCACTTAGTCCAGTTTCAAACAATCTGAGATATTGGCGGAACCAATTACCTAGACTATGCGAGGTATTGCTATATCCTTCAAATTAGAGATTTATGACAGTTGGTAGTGAAAAAATTAAAAATTTCAGGTACGGTGAAAATTAGAAACAAAGTCCTTGCATTCATAGACAATTGCTTCAGTGTTACCACTGTTGTTTTGACATATTAATTATTTTCCTAGAACCATTTATTCAAGCAAAATTTCACAGTTAAACTTATTTCATTTAAAATCCTGACACTTTATAACCGAATTAGTTTTCAGAATGTATTGCCATCTTTTTATAAAGAAATTCTCCATTTAAGTGTCAAACTTTATTTATTAAAACGTATTTTTAAAGAAATGACATTAAACGATAAATCAAAGAAACATTTATAAGAATTTTGTTGTAATTCAGTTTCTTTTAAGACACTTTTTATACTTTTATTATTAATACATTGCAGTTTTTTTATATTTCAAGTAGCTAATTCATCTTTTATTATACATAAAACGCCGACAATAAATATGGGATAGTCTTACAAACATATGAAGGTTGATCGGAAATTTTCTATAACGAAATGGAAAACATAACTTTTTGGAGCAAAATTGTATTTATTTTTCTATAAAGTCTCCATTCAGCTCTACACATTTAGTCCAACGCTTTTCAAGAGCTTTCATTCCTTCAGAAAAAAAAGAATTATTTAAACTCTCCATTTACAGCTTTGATGACTTCAGCATTTGATAACATTTCTAAACGAAAATAACATCGTACAAACTTTCCAATTTGGTTTTAAAAAGAAGCACGCCACTGTACACCAACAACTTCGCATTACCGAAACAATTGAAAAAGGCTTTGAAAACAAACAGTTCGTACCTACAGGATTCTCAGATATTGCGCAAGCATTCGACAGAGTGTGGATCCAGGGTCTTATTTATAAATTATTGAAAGTTAAACTCAAACATACCTCTTGAAAATATTAACATCTTTTTTAAAGCTTCCAAGTAAATATCAATAACACCTTATCAGAAATTAAAAACATACGAGCAGAAGTCCCACAGGGATCAGTCTTAAGCCCTGTTCTATTCAACATATTTGTGCGCGACATGCCCGCTCCAGCAGATGCAATAATCGCCATGTTTGCAGATGATACGGCAATTGTTACCAAAAACGTGGTTCAAAACAGCAGTGATCTACAAACAAATTTGACATCACTACTGATTATTTTTAAAAAATGGTGCATTAAACTAAATACAAGTAAATGCGAAATTAAAATGTTCACGCTAAGAAAAACTAGTAACCAGATATAATTATTAACAACAACATTATTCCATTGAAGCCGCCTAACCAAGCAATAAGATATTTAGGGCATCTCGATAACAGACTAACATGGAGACACCACATTAAGAAAAAATTATGAAACGTCCAAACTAAATTAGCGATGCGCTATCCATTAGTGAATAGGAAATCAACCCTAAAAAGAAAATGTTCCCTCTTAATATATAAAAGTATACTGAGACCTACCTTAACCTACGCGTGCATGGTATGGGGTGCTGCACATCGAACACACATTAAAAATTGCTAGCTTTTCAATCGAAAGTATTCGCCACCAACAGCCCGTGGTTTATCAGGAACAGCCATTTACACGAGGAACTAGGTATAATGACAATAGAAGAATTCATGAAAAAGCTATCAACAACATTCTTCCACAGAACTGGACAGTGCTTTGGTGCCACACATTATGATCTAGGCAAGCAAAAAATCCACAGAAGATTAAAGAGAAAATTACCGCAAGACACTATAATAGATAGTGACAGCGATAGTGCGGATAGCGAACAATATAATTAAACATTAGTAGCGAATTAACGGACACAAAATGAAGTGACTTCGAACCGACCTTACAACGTGACAAACCCTGACAAACAATGTATAATAAAAACTATGTGTTACATCATGTATGTAGATCTAGTTAAATAAAGTGTATTAAAAAAAAAAAAAAAAACGCATTGATGAGAACTTCTTTCCAGCCAACCATATTTTAGTTCTGGAAACAAAAAAATCGGAGGGAGCCAAGTCTGGCGAGTACGGTGCCTGTTCGATTAATTCTAATCGTAACTCATGCAGTTTCGCCATTGCAATTACCGATTTGTGGGAAGATGCGATATCTTGGTGGAACAAGATTTTTTTTTGCCAAATGAGTCGTCTTAAATTTGATTTCTTCGTTCATTCTTTCTAATAACGACGCATAATACTGGCCTGTTATTGTTTCATGTTACAAGTAGTCGATAAAAAAATTATTCCTCGGGAATCCTAAAAGACGGTAGCCATAAACTTACCAGCTGATGGCATCATCTTGGCCTTCTTCGAAGTTGATTCAGCGCGTGCTATCCACTATTTTGATTGTTCGAGGAAAGTACCAAGACAACTGAACTGGATGGCGCTCCAGTATCATCTCGTATAAGTATCCCTCTACACGCATAGCGTTTAGTTTAATTATTCGTAATTAAATTTATTTGTTTCCATAATGGGTGTTTTTTTATGCGTACGCATATACAAAAGCTACAGTAAAATAAATAACATGGCTGCGAGAGGAGAAAGGAAATGTTGACTCAAGATGTACCCTAAAAGGGCTAGAATTTCTATCTCTCTTGAGAAGAAGATAGAAGTTATTAGACGAATGGTAAGTAGGGAAAATCGTCCCGATGTCTGCAGAATAATGAATTTACCGCCTTCAACTGTTACCACCATTATGAAAAATACAGATAAAATCAAACAATCTGCCCAGCAAACTATATAAGTACGCGTCAATGAGTAATATGTCAAATAAAATACCGATATAGATACCATTTACATCTATTGATTATTTAACTTGAAACCTAACCCCAGAACCATAGCGCGAGGTTTGACAAGGGCGCGGGGCCTGATGAGGGGCGCCATTGTAGGTGAAAACCTTTTTTTTTGCTCTTCACTTGTGTTTGGGAGGGGAGGACATTTTTTAGGGTTTTGTATGTATGACCAAAAAACCCTTATACCGTCATTTTGTCGTCTCTATGTCTGTCTGTTTGGTAAAAATTGTAGCCAAAGTGCTAAACCTAGAGAGTTGAAATTTGGCATGCTTATATAACTCTTTGACCCGCACATACGAAAAATACTAGAACATCTAAAAAACATATCCCCCTAAAAATATAAACAAATATGTGCTCATCGAAAAATTCTGAGTAGGGTATCAAATGAAAGCCCTTAGTATGTGGATTAACGATCAAAATTTTATTTTTGCAAAATAAATTATTTTGACGAGATTTTTGCCAAAATTGTGCAAAAATAAATTTGTCCTACACCCTGTAGCCCTGATGGTTAAAGCTAAAAATCTGAAAAAATTCTAAGTAATGTACATTGGTGCGAACCGGAATAGTACAACAGGATTTTTTGATCAGATTATGTTTTCGGAATATACCGCATTTTTGTGTTTTTAACTAAAATATATAAATTATTTAATTAGTTATGTAACACAGTAAATGAGTAAACGTCCGTAGTCTAATGGTTAGCCTTCTCGCTTCCTAAGTTACAAACTACGGTTCGCTTCTTGTCTAATTTTATTTTGTCTGTTTTTTTTGCATTTTTGTTTTGTTTAAATTATTTTGTCAAAATTCTAGTTATATTTTGGCAAATCTTGCATTTAATTTATAAAAGCGTAAATTTAATAACCAGTGGGAAGTGTTGAAATTATAATCTAATTCTATGTTTCAATGTATGCGAAATCAGAGGGGCGAAGATTATGACTTAAAACCACCAATGAAAGCCATAGGCACAATTTTCAAAATCTTAATGAACCTTGCTATATAAAAAAAGTACTGCACATATTTAGAAACTTTAATAATGGTATTAGCCATTCGAATTAAAATTAATAAAAAACTATTTTAACATAAAATTGGTTTTGGTATCGCAAATAATCATCATTCACTTACTAAATACCTGAGAAACCCTGAAATGTGTGAAAATTCACACTTAACATCAATTATTTGTTTTGCTCTTCACCTGTATTTGAAAGGTGAGGACCTTTATTTTGTTCTTCACTTGTATTTGGGAGCTGAGGACTTTTTTTTGCTCTTCACTTGAATTTAAGGAAGTAAATTTTATCAATTTACTTTATTTGCCAAGGGCGCCAAAAACATTGCTAGGACTCTGTTTAATCCTATACCCACACTATAAGTTAGGTTCATTTTACGCCGGTTCTTTACTTACTTACTTAATCCTGAAGCCTTTCTACCTTGCGGCGTAAGGCTATGGTCGAGTTACTTATTTTCTGGTGTTGTTCTCCATACTTCTTTCCATCGTGTTCTGTCCTTTGTATATTTTCTTATCTCCTCCCACTTTACTCCTCTCTTCGTTGCAGCTTCTTTTGTTTCTTGGTGCCAGGTTTTTCTCGGTCTTCCTGGTCTAACTTGCTTCACTGTTCTTGCTTCATAAACTCTTTTTACTATTTTGTCTTCACTCATTTTGTGTATATGTCCCAGCCATCTTAGCTGTCCTTCTATTATAGTCTCTACTGGTTTTGTGCCTAGTTTTTCCCTAAATACTTCATTTTTTATTCTGTCCAATTTTCGATTTTCCTCAAAAATCTCATTTCGGAGCTTCTTATTTTAGACCTGTGCATCTCTGTAGTGGTCCAGGATTCTGAGGCGTATGTCAAAATTGGTACTGTCACTTTTTTGAAAATCTCTACTTTGATGTTGGTTGGTATTTCTTTTTACTTGCCCGACCTTAATATATAAGGGGCAAGTATTGTAATCGCGAAAATTTTCGATGTCGAGATTTTGACGGATGACCACGTTTCATGGTCCAGGGAATCCAAAAAACCTTTTTTCGAAGTGCCGTCCGTATGTGTGTGTGTGTGTGTGTGTGTGTGTGTGTGTGTGTGTGTGTCTGTCTGTGTGTCTGTGTGTATACACGATAACTCAAAAATTGATGTGAAGTGTGAATTTTCACACATTGCAGGGTTTTGCAGGTATTTAATAACTGAATGATGATTATTTGGGATGCCAACACAAATTTTATGTCAAAATATTTTTTTATGAATTTTAATTCGAATGCCTAATACCATTATTTAAGTTTCTAAATATGTGCAGTATTTTTTTTACATAGCAAGGTTCATTAAGATTTTGAAAATTGCGCCTATGGCTTCTATTGGTTGCTTAAATCATTAGCCACGCCCTCTGATTTCGTATACATCAAACAGAATTAAATTATAATTTCAACACTTCCCACTGGTTATTAAATTTACGCTTTTAAAAATTATATGCAACATTTGCCAAAATATAGCTAGAATTTTTACTGTTAAATTTTTTAATTTTTAATATTAAATAATTTAAACAAAAGAAAACTGCAAAAAAAAAAAAAAAAATAAAATTGACAGGATTCGAACTCTAGTTTGCAAGTTAACTGTGTTTAGCAAATTAGAAAACCAATGACTAAACACACATCGCTATCAGCGCTGACGTCTGAACTTGGTTACATAGCGAATTAAATATTTAACATATTTTGGTTAAAAACACAAAAAATGCATTATTTTCCGAAAACATAATCTGATCAAAAATTCCTGTTGTACTATTCCGGTTCACACCAATATACATTACTTAGAATTTTTTCACATTTTTAGTTTAAACCATCTGGGCTACAGGGTGTGGGACCAAAATTTTTTTGCACAATTTTGGCAAAAATCTCGTCAAAATAATTTATTTTGCAAAAATAAAATTTTGATCGTTAATCCACGTACTAAGGGCTTTCATTTGATACCCTACTCAGAATTTAAAAAAAATATTTTTTTTTTCGATGAGCACATATTTGTTTATATTTTTAGGGGGATATGTTTTTTAGATGTTTTAGTATTTTTCCTATATGCGGGTCAAAAAGTTGTACAATCATGCCAAATTTCAACTCTCTAGGTTTAGCCGTTTGGCTACAATTTTTACCGAACAGACAGACAGACAGACAGACAGACAGACAGACAGACAGACAGACAGACAGACAGACGACAAAATGACGGTATAAGGGTTTTTTGGTCATACCTACAAAACCCTAAAAATGGTTTAACTTAAAGAGTTCGTTCTGGTACTAAAAAATTCTCCTATTAAATAGGAAGAACCCTATTGTTTTTTATGAAAATCGGTTGACTAGAAATGGGAGTTTACTCGTGTCGTTTTTATATATTTTTGCGAATATTTAGCAACAGAAAAATATTTCGAAAAAATTTATTGAACAAAAGTTACTATAAATGCAATAACTAATAACTTTTATTTGAGACGTTTTTTGATAAAACGAAAAATTTCGAAATTTTTTTGTAAAATTATTTAAAATTTTTCCAAGTCTCAATTTTTTCATACTTATATGTAACGTTTCCATGGTCATGATAATTAATTCGTAACTAGTAAAGCAAGCCTTGGACAAAAATTTGTATAGAACATAATTTGATGTATTTTTGAAGATTTATCTAAGTATTTAACCCTTAATCGGCTAACGTATCTCGTGAGATACATCAACATTTGAAATTTTTTATACAAATCCGGTGCAAGTAAAATGAAAGTGGGCTACGTATCCTGCAAAATACATAAGCATAGAAGCGTGGTGTACTAGTGGCGACGCTTTTATCGGTGTGGGAAGTTATAGAACGGGTATTTACTTATTGTGCGCAATGGCGGTGTCTACATATGCAGACGATGTAAGTTCTAAAGTGGTAAAATACCACAGTTTTTAAATGTATGGTATTTGGGGATATTTAGCCAACTCATTGACATTGGCGTGAATAATGCTTGGCTACTATACAGAAGAGACATGGAAGCTTTCGGAAATAGAAATTATGAAAACTTGAAAACATATCGGACACATTTAGCTTTGTCGCTTATAAAAGCTGAAAATGTTACAAAGACCAGAAAATCCGATTTTGCAACAGAGCAGCCAGCCAAAAAAGTCAGAGTTCCTACAAGTGCCAGACCCACTGATGACATCAGATATGACATCAGATAATTAGGACATTTTTTTTTTTTTTTACTAAATGAGAAAAAAATAAATTTCTTTTTTTTTGTAACCTTTAATATATATTAAATAAAGAAATTATGAAATTTCCTGTTTTTCATAACATATAAATATTTGCCTGTTTAAGGGTTAAAAAAAAATTTTTTTTTTAGTTTACATTTTTTTTTAAATATTTTTTTTTATGGGAGGGCAAGTCTAGCGGAGGTTTCCTTTCGCCACTGGTTTAGTTAAGAACGGTGCTTTGATGCTGTTGAACATTCTTCCTGCTGCGCCTACTCTTTCCATAATTTCTTCATCCATTTTTCCGTCTTTCCGAGAAAACTGTGCCTAGGTATTTGAATTTTCCTACCTGTTCTATTATTACGCCGGTTCTTTTAGGAATGAAACTGCGGCGTATATCGAGTTCTACCTTTACAAAATTAAATAAAACCACGATATTATGAACTAAATAGAAACTCGTTGTATTTAAAACTAATTATTGTAAACTGTGTAACGATATATAACTTTATAAAATGAATGCCCCTAGTTTGGTATGTAAAGTACAATGGTAATGTTTGGTTATATAAAGTTGGCTAACCTGTACTAAACCAGACAATTTCACATGCACGTTCTAACTTGAAATTGTGCCATGAAATTCATGAAATTTGAACCCAACTAGCACTAACTTTAGATATTAATAATGTTTAAATTTATTGTTAGAATGACGAGTTGAACTGCAACGTCAAATGCATAATTTCATCAATTTTAGTCATTAATAAGATGAATAGGTTATTGTGGTTTATTTTTAATTGGTAAATGCGTTGCTTTGTCGTAATTTCTGAACCAGTTTATAAGACAAATAATACACTTAAGCTGCGTTCAGGGCTCTTAAATTAATCGACTATAGGCTATGACTTGTGCACTGTTAAGTTTGTCATATGGTGACGCGAGCAACCGTTCAGAGCTTTATATTTAATACGTTATACGTTGTAGATTGTAGACAGTTTTCCAAACTTTGTAGTTAGTGAGTTGTTTAATTAGACAGACATATAAACACACATTTATGAAGCTGATAAATTTATTGGTGATTTCCAAGTTACAAAATCCTTCTAATAGTTTATTAGCAACATAATATTTTGTTTTTGTATTGGTATTTCTTATGAAGATAGTAACACGGTGCAAGAGGGATAGAGCTATACGTAAATTTGTAGAGCTAAAGTGAGATGAAATTTTGACATTGAATATTTTGACATTAAATATTTTGACATTAAATAGTTTGACTTTACATTCAATGACGTTACGTATATTTTGTGTGTGTTAAAATGACAATTAAACGGCGTTCAACAAATTTTACCACAGAAAACGAGGATAATATAAATAGAAGAGGAGTTAATAAATATAACATTTTATAATAGAAAAGTGATTGAAAATAAGAAGACAGCAATATTTTGCTTTATTTTACATTCCTTAAACAATATGAATTAAACTTATCAGCAATTTTCAGCCACACATCTTTATTATTCTGCCAATAATTGCGTATATCTTCTTATTTTCTATCATTTTTATATAAATAGTAATGTGTAATCGTAATTGAAAGATATACATATGTAAAAATAAAAGACAATGTTTATTTAAAAATATATTTATATATTGTTCTTTATATGTCACATTTACAATAAATACCCGAAATATTCTAAAAACTGTTGTCTTTAATTTATAAATTCATCCATACAGATCGTCAATTACGTCAAAATACAACTAAAATGTATATAAAACACTAAAATCACCATTATAGTACAAATATGGATGTATAAAAACTACACATTTGTATATTCTTTTAAAATTATACTGTTTTTCAATTAAAATTGAAATATTAACACATTTTGCGAACATGTTTTTGGTTATATGTCACTTTATTAAGCACTTCATGTTGCCTATAACTTATTAGACAAATAAGCCTATTTATTAGCAGCCTAATAACTATTTCAGGGTGGAACTCTCGGGAAAAAAAAAATATGTTGCCAATAAATTTATAGGACAGTTTATTAGCAAGTGGAACTCTCAGTCTACATCGTAGAGAAGGTTTAAATTGTATGCCTTTACATAATCTAACAAAATGTCATCGCACCGATTACAACAAATCTCGCCCAAAATTACAAAGACAAACAATAAATATGATCAATTTAGGTTATTAGGTTAGGTTTAGTTGGTAAAAATCTAGGACAGCAGACTTAGGAAAACGATAATAGATAACAAACATTTTACGAAGTCGCCGTAGTTAGTTTAAAAACACAGAGATGTCGTACTATTCGTAATTCACTAATTTCCATAGCTGCAAAAGCTGCCTTGAACGTTAAAACTATCTACTAAACTTATCCACAACGCAGAGTAAACAGTCTAATAATTTAAATAACTCTGAACATAAATTTAGTCTTGTCATAAATACAGTTACAAAAGTTTAGGGTTTTACCAAATAAACGGAAACAAGTTTTTTTAATTTTAAGAGGATAAGCTACCCAGTACAAAGTTTCTTCAAATAGGCTATTTTGTGCGTCTTGAGTCCACAATCTATGTTTTTTTCAATTCTGTAAAACAAAAACCATCAGCAAAAAAAAACTTATTTCGGTTTTACGTCCCAATATCCGGTCCGGCACTACTGTGGTTGACAGAACCAAAGATACCCAACACGACATACGTTACTATTTAAAAAATCAAAGTTGTCCTTGATATCCTGTTCTTTCAGTTTGTTCCGGAAAGTTTCAATAATACATGCACCGCCAAATTTAGAGGAACAGATTTAAAATTGTTTTTTTTTTTTTAATTTTATTATTTTGTAGCCTATATCTAGGTAGCTTTGAATGCTCTACTAAACTGAAGGGAAAGATTGTATCGACGCCAAGGAGAACAAAATGCACCATTTGATTTTGCTACTACTGTATCTTTTGGTGGAGGTTCAATTATGGTGTGGGGTGGAATATGATGGGGAGCTCGCACAGAGGTAGTGGTAATTGATGGCGGAGCGTTAACTGCAGATTGGTACATCAGAGATATTCTTCAAGACCATGTTGTACCTTTTGGCTCATATATCGGAGAAAATTTTACCCTAATGTAGGATAATGCGCGCCCACACGTCGCCCAGTGTGTAACAGCCTTTTTAAATCAAGTGGGTATAACAACAATGGGTTGGCCAGCGTGCTCCCCTGACCTCAACCCGATTGAACATTATTCCAAAAAACATCGTACTAAAGGATTACCTGAGAGTAGGGATGGGAATTTATTTGTGAATATCGATATATGCGCGAATCGATATATCGTAAGTGTGATATCGATATTCGATATATATCGAAGTAAAAGTATCGATATATCGAAATAACTAACACGTAACATGTAAGATATATAAATTACAGTTTTTTTTTTTGATTGGCTTGGCGGGAAAAGAAGTCTCCACTTGACAGACAATCACTTTACAGTTGGTACTCACCCAGCTACCAACCAACTTTCTAATATTTTCCTAGTTAACTGCTCTCTTAATTAAATATATATATGCTGTTCACTTTTGTAAGGACAAACCAGATTTTTTTGGTTACTTTTATAGTGTATTACGGACTTTAAATGTCAATTAAAAATATTCCTTACGCTGTAAAACCAACTTTAGATTTATTGGTTATGATCATTATTAAGAAAGTGACATTTTTTATAATTTTTTAATACCAACATGACATAAAATTTCAAAGGTGCCAATTATTGAAATCAAAATTTCGTCTTACAGGCTATTCCAAACGATTAGACGGTTTGGTTTGTGAAAATTTAAAATTCCAATAGTGAAACCTTGGAAACGAATGACATATGTCAAATATTTTAATACATTTTTCCATATTTTGAAGACAAAAAAATAAATAAATGGGAAATTTTTATTAAGAATGACAAAAAATTAAAATGCAATGAAAAGGGCATTTTATAATGATAATCAATTTAAACTAGAATTTGCAATGTGAGTATGATTTACAAAGCTTAAACAAAATGACCAAAAGTCCGAATTAATAGATAAAAATTACTAGATTTCAAAATCTAGTTCCGCCTTAACGTTTGGATAGCCTATAGTTTGTTTTTGCAAAAGTGAACAGCATATATTTAAATGTAAAAAATATACAAGAATACCGATATTTTGTGCGAATATCGATATATTGCGCGATATATCGCATTTCAAATATCGATATAAAAATATCGATATATTTTTCTAAAGTATCGATATTTTCGAAATATCTATATATCGTTCCCATCCCTACCTGAGAGATATCAACAATATGTACACTACAAGGAAAATAATTAGATTTTTATGTCTGTTCCTTTAAATTTTCTGTGTGTGTATTTACCTTGATACTTTAGATAAACTTTGGTCATGTTACGTCTTTGTTTTCCCATATTGCGTTTTCAAGAAAAATGGTGTTCTATATTTTTGTATATAAAAATATCACCAAATTTCCTGTCTTTCGGAAGTGTGTTACGATTACAAAAAGGCTGAAAACCACTGGGTTAGACTAAACAAAAAATGCGTTAACCGTAGAAAAATGTCATGATTAAAAAATTTCCGAAATCTGTGAAGACTTACATATTTTATCAAAATACAGGATAGCTGCAAACTTCAAATATAAATCCTCTTAGGATATTTGGAAAGACATTTTAAATGCCACTGGTCTAAATTTCTGGTCACATATGTAGCGTAGAATGCATTAGTTTGATTAATCAGACCATTATCCCTCATGCTGGTAGACTAAATAGAGCTGTTATTTAAAAATCCTTCCCAATCACCAACCAGATTTGTAACTGGTTCACTCAGGATTAGGACAAAAACGTATTTTAAAAATTGGTATCATCTATTTGCTATTTTATGGAAAATAATGAACATTCGTTAGAGTATTTGTGACTAAAACTATCCCATAGTTTTATAGTCTATAATAAGGGACATATTTTAGGTTTTATATTAAACAGTTTTATTCCCGAAACACCCACCTAGAATAAAAATTTTGAGATGTCTTATAACCTATATTCGAATCCTGGTATTACTTCATGCAAAATTACGTGAAAATGTGTTTTTGCGTGAAACTCGGACAGACAGACAAACATCTAAGGTTAAAAAATTGATGTGAAGTGTGAATTTTCACACATTTCAGGGTTTTGCAGGTATTTAATAACTGAATGATGATTATTTGGGATGCCAAAACAAATTTTATGTCAAAATATTTTTTTATTAATTTTAATTCGAATGCCTAATACCATTATTTAAGTTTCTAAATATGTGCAGTATTTTTTTTTACATAGCCAGGTTCATTAAGATTTTGAAAATTGCGCCTATAGCTTCTATTGGTTGCTTAAATCATTAGCCCCGCCCTCTGATTTCGTATACATCACACAGAATTAAATTATAATTTCAACACTTCCCACTGGTTATTAAATTTACGCTTTTAAAAATTAAATGCAACATTTACCAAAATATAACTAGAATTTTGACAAAATAATTTAGACAAAAGAAAACTGCAAAAAAAAACAAAAAAATTAAAATTGACAGGATTCGAACTCTAGTTTGCAAGTTACCTATTTGACAAATTAGAAAACCAATGACTAAACGCACATCGCTATGAGCGCTGATGTATCAACTTGGTTACATAGCGAATTAAACATATTTTGGTTAAAAACACAAAAAATGCATTATTTTCCGAAAACATAATCTGATCTAAAATTCCTGTTGTACTATTCCGGTTCACACCAATATACATTACTTAGAATTTTTTCAGTTTTATAGTTTAAACCATCTGGGCTACAGGTGTGGGACAAAAAAATTTTTGCACAATTTTGACAAAAATCGCGTCAAAATAATTTATTTTGCAAAAATAATTTTTTTATCGTTAATCCACGTACTAAGGGCTTTCATTTGATACCCTACTCAGAATTTAAAAAAAATATTTTTTTTTCGATGAGCATATATTTGTTTATATTTTTAGGGGGATATGTTTTTTAGATGTTTTAGTATTTTTCCTATGTGCGGATCAAAAAGTTGTACAGGCATGCCAAATTTCAACTCTCTAGATTTAGCCGTTTGGCTACAATTTTTACCGAACAGACAGACACACAGACAGACAGACAGACGACAAAATGACGGTATAAGGGTTTTTTGGTCATACCTACAAAACCCTAAAAAGTATAAGTAGGTATACCAATTTCTTAAAAAATTCAAAACATATTTTTCCTATATTAAAAAAAAAATTATCATAAATTTTTTGACCCCGATTTTAGCCAAAATATAGTTTAAGCTAAATTTTGGTGGGAGGATTATGAAAAAATATTTAAAAAATTCATGCTTTTCTAGTTTTTGAGTTAGAGCCGATTTGGGTCACTTTTTTGCCTATAATTCCAAAAATTTTGCTCAAACTTCAAAATGGACTCAATTTTATTGATCTCTGACCAAAAATACATATTTATACCAATTTTCAATAAATTCGAACACAAGAATTTTTTGCTTAAAAATCATGATTTTTTTAAGGTCTACCCCTTACGATTTTTTCGTTTTTTCGCCATTTTCAATGGTTTTGAATTACTTTCCATGCAAAACTTGAGACTAACTTGCTTTTTTTTAGACTAACTGATGTAGTATAATTTTAAAAATTCAAACCGCGGTTTTCAATCCCTTACCATTTTTTTAGTTGCTAGTCAATTAGGACCTCAAGATTGCAAATATTTCAACGGCAGGTCTTTATCTTATTTCGTTTTTGAGATACGTCCATGCGAAAATGAAAATTTCTATAAATCATTCCATATTAAAATTTGTCATAATGTTAAAATACAGAAAACGAATAAGGCCTCAAATTTTTTCTAGACTAAATAAACTATGAGGAATCCAAAATTTTTATTTTCAGGTCGTTTTCTCTAACCGTTTTTGATTTTTTTAATTCAGAATTTTCACACTATTTCATGCTATTAAAAAAATTTCATAATCTCAAAACACATTAAACGATTAAAGCCCCATTTTTTACTAGGCTAATCCTAATCAAAGTACGGATGATCCAAAAATTTTAACTGTAGGTCGCTATCTCTAACCGTTTTGAGTTTTGCTTTTTCTTAATTCACAATTTTCACAAATAATGTAAATTATGCTATTAAAAAAATTGTAGTATTCTCAAAACGCATTAAACGATCAAAGCCCTAATTTTTTTTGAGTAAATAAACTACGAAGAATCCACAAATTCTAACTCGGAGTCGCCATCTTTAATCGTTTTTAAGTTGTGCTTTTTTCTAATTCAGTTTTCACAAATAATGTAAATTATGTAATTAAAAAGAAAATGTAGCTCAAAACGCTTTAAACGATTAAAGTCATTTTTGTTTTGTTTTTTTTTTTTTTTGAAAAAAAAGGATATATTTCCAAATTTTAGCTTTAGGGTGATCCCCGTAACTCCCCAAATATTCATCTAATGAAAAAATGCATAAGAATAAAATTTATTTTCTTATGATAAACTTTTTCTGTCACATATGAATAGGCTGTTAAGTCAATAATAAGAGAGATGTATTTAAATTTTGATTTTAGAATAAACTTTAATAATTTTAGCATCAATAGTTTGCAGTCAATTGAAAAATTGAAAACAACATTAACCTATTGTTTATCCATATTCAGCATTCCAGATCACCTCAAAATCATAATTAATTAAACACAAAATAATAATTTCCATAATAATCATATTAAAACAATACCCCTTTATGTATATTAAAATATAAAACAGTTTTGCCAACCTTTGACCACAAATACCTATGAATTACAGGAATACCAACCTCTGTTCGGTACAGTATTTCAGGTTTGTTTACATAGTTTTATCGACAATACACGATGCCAATTATTCTAGTTTATTCAACACAGGTAAACTCGAAAAAGTTTTAAACAATGCTGGAAAATTTTAATAATTCTCCAATTATCGACCGGGAATGTTGCTGTTTATTATTTTTGTTTACAATGTTGGTAGAGATGTTTCATAATTTTGATTAGTTTAGATCATAGAGGTATTGAGAACTGACACGCTCGGATACGCAGTCTGGTGGTCAAATATTGTACTACGCGACTGTAGTACTGATTGAAATTATTACATATTTTCTAATGTTGATTTTTAGGGTTTTGTAGGTATGATCAAAAAATCCTTATACCGTCATTTTGTCGTCTGTCTGTCTGTCTGTCTGTTTGTCGGTCTGTTCGGTAAAAATTGTAGCCAAACGGCTAAACCTAGAGAGTTGAAATTTGGCATGCTTATACAAATCTTTGACCCGCACATAGGAAAAATACTAAAACATCTAAAAAACAAATTCCCCTAAAAATATAAACAAATATGTGCTCATCGAAAATAAAAATATTTTTTTTAAATTCTGAGTAGGGTATCAAATGAAAGCCCTTGGTACGTGGATTAACGATAAAATTTTTATTTTTGCAAAATAAATTATTTTGAAGCGATTTTTGCCAAAATTGTGCAAAAAAAAATTTTTGTCCCACACCCTGTAGCCCAGATGGTTTAAACTAAAAATCTGAAAAAATTCTAAGTAATGTACATTGGTGTGAACCGGAATAGTACAACAGGAATTTTTGATCAGATTGTGTTTTTGGAAAAAAAAGCATTTTTTGTGTTTTTTTGCTAATAATGTTGAAAACTTATAGTTATATAACACACTAAACTGTAACGTGTATCTTGGTGCAATGGTTACGGTACTAGCGTTCTGCCCAAGAAAATGAGTTCGAATCCTACGAGAAGAGACAATATTATTTTTTATTTTATTTTTTTGCATTTTTATTTTGTTTAAATTATTTTTTCAAAATTCTAGTTATATTTTGGCAAATGTTGCATTTAATTTTTAAAAGCGTAAATTTAATAACCAGTGGAAATTGTTGAAATTATAATTTAATTCTGTTTGAATGTACACGAAATCAAAGGGAGGAGCTATGACTAGAAACAACCGATGAAGCCATAGGCGCAATTTTCAAAATCTTAATGAACCTTGCTATATAAAAAAAATACTGCACATATTAAGAAACCTAAATAATGGTATTAAGCACTCGAATTAAAATTAACATAAAAATATTTTAACATAAAATTTGTTTTTATAGCTCTTAGATTAAGAGATGATAAATTATTTTTAAAATATTGTTCATTTTACAGTGAATACTACAAAGCAAAATATGTCCTACACACTCAGCATTCCGCCTTCACTTAATATTTTTAGATTATATATCTATCTAAGAGGAATTTTTTCAAAATTTTATTGAACCTTGCTATATATAAAAAAAAATACTGCACATATTTAGAAACTTACATAATGGTATTAGTCATTCGAATTAAAATTAACAAAAATAAAATATTTTAACATAAAATTTGTTTTTATAGATCTTAGATTAAGAGATGATAAATTATTTTTAAAATATTGTTCATTTTACAGTGAATACTATAAAGCAAAATATGTCCTACACACTCAGCATTCCGCCTTCACTTAATATTTTTAGATTATATATCTATCTAAGAGGAATTTTTTCAAAATTTTATTGAACCTTGCTATATATAAAAAAAAAATACTGCACATATTTAGAAACTTACATAATGGTATTAGTCATTCGAATTAAAATTAACAAAAAAAAATAATATTTTAACATAAAATTTGTTTTTATAGCTCTTAGATTAAGAGATGATAAATTATTTTTAAAATATTGTTCATTTTACAGTGAATACTACAAAGCAAAATATGTCCTACACACTCAGCATTCCGCCTTCACTTAATATTTTTAGATTATATATCTATCAAAGAGGAATTTTTTCAAAATTTTATTGAACATTGCTATATATAAATAAAAATACTGCACATATTTAGAAACTTACATAATGGTATTAGGCATTCAAATTAAAATTAACAAAAAAAAAAATATTTTAACATTTGTTTTGTTTTGGCATTCCAAATAATCATTATTCACTTACTAAATACCTGCGAAACCCTGAAATGTTTCTTTAACATTTTTGTGAAAAAAGTCGTTAGGGGATAAATCAGGTGAATACGGGCAATGAGACATTAATTCGATGTTTTTCTTCTTCAAATAATCAATTGTTTGATGTGCTGTTTGGGAGCTTGCATTGTCATGATAAAAAAAGATGCGACGTTTTTGGTTGTTTTTCCTGATTTTATCGATGATTTTTGGCAAATTTTTGTATACCATTAAGCATCAACTATTCTCCGATCCTCTAAAGCAGGGCTTCTTAAAGTGGTGGGCCGCGGCCCCTAGGGGGCCGTGGCCTTCCCACCTGGGGGCCGCGAAAAGTCGCGAATGTACCAAAAAATTTAAAATGTAGAATGTAAAATTTTTGTATCCTTTATAGTAGGTATACTACATAGAACCGTCATTTTTTCGTTCCTGTTTTGTTCCGGTTCAATTAAAAAATATATATACATCTGTTCGGTTCCGGTATTCGTTCCGTTCAAAAATAACGTTTTTTTTTCGGTTTTCGGTTCAGTTCCGAATGATAATTTTTTAAATTTGTATTAGAAATTTATTTTCTACTATAATTTAGAACATTTTACTTCTTATTTTGTAATAAGCCGCTGCCAGGGGGTTCTGGGCGTTTAACCCCCCTCCCGAAATAAAGAATAAAGAAGAACTTTTTTTTTATTTATCAGTTAAAAAAATTACGATTTTTTTCTGCTCATCAGTTTAAAAAATAATCTTAAATAAAATGTATTTTATTTTCACTCCCATAAACATTATCTGAACCGCAAAAGAACCGATATTTTTTTTTCGGTTCAGCTCCGGTTTTCGTTCCGACAAAAATAACGGTTTTTTTCGGTTTTCGGTTCAGTTCCGGTTCGAAGCCATGGTAAAAATTATATGTATAAATGAAAAAAAAAAATATACATATATTACCTACATGGGTTCCAAAAAATAAATTTAGGGGGGCCGTGAGTTATCGATTTGACTTGCAGGGAAACCGCGATATAAAAAAGTTTAAGAAGCACTGCTCTAAAGGAATGGTTTGGATATGTGCAGTACAACCGAAGAAACAAGCGATCGTTTTCTTGGAAGTGCTTCGTGAACGAACAACTTTTGTGAGTTTCGGTTCATCTTGGAAGACCCAAACAGTAGATTATTGCTTAGTTTTCGGTTTATATGAATAAGTCCAAGTCTCGTCACTTGTAACGATGTTGTATACGTATTTTGCAGTGCCTAGGTTGTTTTTTTTTTTTTTAACATTTCCTTACACCAATCAACACGAGCCTTTTTTGAGCTTCGGTCAAATTATGCGGGATCCATATCTTTTTCACAGATAAATATTCATGCAAAATCGAATGTATTGCAATCTGCGATATGCCAAAGGATGCCTCTATCTCATGGTAAGTGCCGATTTTCTACAATAATTTTGCGCACAGCATCGATGTTTTTTGAGTCACACCCGATTTTGGTCCACCTTCACGAGATTCATCACTGAAGGAAGCACGACCACGACGAAATTCTGCAAACCAATTGTAAACAGTCTTTTCTGATGGTGCTTCATTACCAAAAGTTGAACGAAGTGAACTATGTATTGTTGTTGAGTTAGGCATTTACTAAAATCGTAAAAAATCATCCAACGAAAACCTTCACGGGTAATAACCATTTTATCACAAACTTCAAATATCAAATTTTACGAATATAGTAATGACACATTTCAATATTGCCATCTAGTGGTCGTTTGTAAAAACATAAAAGGTAACCCTCATAATAGTATGTTAACTACTGTAAACAATGCAAAATAGCAACATTTGTAAATCAAATCAACACTCGTCGGGTCGCGTCTTATTTCATAAGTATGTTCCCACCTTTAGGTAGGGACGTGAGTGACGTTAGAAGAGTTTTTTGGTCATACCTACAAAACCCCAAAAACTACTAACAGAAAAAAACAAATATTTATATTTCATTGTATTTTTCATACATTTTAAATAATCAAATCAGGATTAACCGTGTAAAATTCCAGATTTTTATTGTTATTTCTACATCCTTCCATCCAATCAGTTTGTTTTTGTCTCTCAACTGGAAAAATTAAGAGGAATATAGTAACAAATATTTATTTAAAAAGAGGGTGAAAAAAAAAAATACGACCAAAGCAAATGTTTGTACAAATAAAACTTGGTTAACTCAACGAAAGCTCACCGTGGATTTGGGATTTGGAATACAAATAACAATAATAATTTCATTTATTTTTATTATTTTCACTCAGTCTCTAAGCTAAATACAATTTATATTATTGAACGATATTTATAAAGCAATTATTTATTATTTGAACTTTTTTAGTTCATGCTATCAAAACACTGTGCTTCGACTTGGACAATTCTCAGAAAAAATAGTAAACATTTCGGAGATACACTTTTCCGCAGACAAACTAGGCTGGAAATTGTACAAAATTATTGCACGATGATCTCGTCGCGTTAACTCACTCATAGTGAAGCTAGGACAAAAAAAGTTTTTCTAGGAAATTAGTTCGTTTGTAATTTTTCATTTTTAGGAGCCTGCAAAAATATTTGTATTTTTTATTGACTTTTCTAGTATTATCTAGATTTAATTATCCGCAATTCAAACAAATCAAACTGATACTCCATATATTGGTCTATTGAAATATGAAAACTGTATGGACATCCATATGTTTTAGCTTACCTATGGGCTATTATAGGCGGAAATTTTAGTAGGTCACGAAGAAAAATAGTGAAAATTACCGGGTCACGGAAAAAAAAGTTTGGGAAACGCTGGTCTATTTAATGATGCAAGAATAAACTTGCTATGTTTATTTATACAGCCGTATCTCAAAACTTTCTTAACACCCTACGCTTATGCCACCTCTCTCATTGAAGTGTTATGTCTCTCATGTTAATAGCCAAAGGTTCTTTACTTTCTTAACGAGACTTGGGTGCCCAGAATTTTTTCATCCACAACACAAACTGTACGCCACTGAATGAACTAGAAATAAAATGGTCTAAACTTGTTTGCGCCTTTGTGTAAAATTTTCTTGGAAATATTTAAACTGTTGGAGAATTTCTGTAGTATTTGTCCCCATTAAAGAGTATTTCAAGATCTTAATATGAACATCATCAGTCAGTATAATAAAAGAAATAAACCCAAAACTAGAGTTTAATCTTACCCTTGATAATCGTCCAAGTAAATTCTTGTCACGAACTTCATATATAAACTTCAAAGGGGATGTTTAACTAACCACAGATTACTTCACATGCGATGTTGCCACATCAAAACATGAACATAGACGTCATTGCACAAAAACAAGGCATCAGGAAAGTCTTTCTACCTTTGATCCTCGCGGAATATACCCGCCTATTGTATTTATGAGTTGGGTATTCTTTCAACAACTCGCATACGCAATAAGGGAATTGCTAGTAACAGAACCTGACTAGGATAAGTTCCATAAATATATGTTATAGACAGGGTGACCAGATTTCAGTTGAGGTAAACACTAAGATTACAACAAAAAAAAAAAAAATGGAAATACATTGAAACCTCGATATAACGGACCAATGCGGGTGAGGGGGTGTCCGATATAGCCGAATGTCCGTTATATAAAAATGAATTTTCTGAATAAGTTATTTGTTAACTATCAAATAGAAATATATTATAAACGAAAGTTTACATTCTAATTACACTTTAAAATTGCACTTTATTCGTCTTCAGATGATATTCCACTATACGCCCGTTCAGGAGAGTCGTCAGTGTTTGTTTTTGAACTTCCTGGTGTCAGTGACACTGGGTTGAAAAATGTATCAAATTTTGTTTGGATATTTAAGTTTGTTGTTTCTTAATTATTAACTCTCTAAAATTGCGAATTCCCGCCCGTAACTCGGGTGATTCCCCGAGTGTGCAGTCACGTGCAGTTTACGATCGCTTACATGCTGTCCGTTATATCCGAAGTCCGTTGTATCGAGGTCCGTTATATCGAGGTTTTACTGTACAGTATATTTTATTCAATTTTGCTCGCCCCAAAAATGCAAGTGGTGAGCAAAAAACAAAAAGATCCTCACCTCCAAAATATAAGTGATGAGCAAAAAAAGGTCCTCACCTTCAAACTACAAACCCGGAGATTTGTAGCAAAATCCGGAGCCCTGAGACTCTGACTGGAAACCCTGAGACTCCGGGTGAAAACCCAGGTTATAGACCCTCCATTTATATTACCAAAATAAGCAAAATAAGAGGCTATATGTTTATTTTTTTAATTTTTGGCCTCACATTTGATATCTACATAAAAAAAATTGATGTGAAGTGTGAATGTTCACACATTTCAGGGTTTCGCAGGTATTTAATAAGTGTAAGAAGCCAACAAAATACTGGATGTTTAGGTATATTTATCACATCAAAATAATCACTTTTATTCGTTATTTGAGAACTAAGAGCTTGCATTTAATTTTTTTAAACAAAATTTAAATAATTTGCCAAATACCCCAGCCTTTTTTCTGCATTTGATTCGTATTCAAGTCTTCATTAGATAAATAAGAAATATTTTACAGTGTAGAGTGTAGTGGGGTGTGTTGTGAATAACTCAGTTCGCAACTATTAAAAATATATATAATTTTTTTAAATATTTTTAATTACAAAAAAATACACGCACTATCTTAGCTATAAATATAAAAAATCTATTACATTACTAGCCATAATTTAACCAGGAATTAAAAAAATAATAAATTTTTCAAAATACTAAAACTGCCATATTTTTCAAAAACACAATCTGATCAAAAATTCCCCATACGTTTCCGGCTCAGATTATACATTACCTATAATTTTTTCAGATTTTTAATTTAACCCTTTTTGGTAAAAAGGTGCGGGACAAGAACTTTTGCACATTTTTTGCTTAATTCGTGTTAAAAGAAACGAATTTCAAAAAAATATCTATCGTTCCGTAATCTACGTCTTAAGATCTTTCTTTTGATACCACACAAAAAAATTTAGAAAATATTTTTTTTCGGCAAAAGTATACATTTTTCTAAAAATGTATCTGATCAAAAATTCCTGTTGAACTATTCCGGTTCCCATCAATGTTCATTCTCTTTCAGAATTTTAGATCAATCCCTTTGGGAGATAGGGTGGGGGACAATAGTTTTTTGACATATTATTGAAAACAATCAAATAAAAACAAAAGATTTTTGAAAAATAAAAATGTGTTTGTGCATCCACGCATTAAGAGATTTCATTTGATCAAAATTAAAAAAAAAAAAAATATTTTTTCATTAAATACATATTTGTTTATATTTATCCCGCGCTGCATTTTTTGATCCCTCTATAGTTTTCCTAAATATGGGTCAAAAAGTTGTACAAGTATGCCAAATTTCAACTTTCTATGTTCAGCCATTTGGCTACAATTTCTACCGTACAGACAGACAGACAGACACATGAGTGACGTTATAAGGGTTTTTTTGGTGGTCATACCTACAAAACCCTAAAAAAAGTACTTGTCTGTCTGTCTGTCTGTCTGTCTGTCTGCCTGTCTGTATGTCTGTCTGCCTGTCTGTTTTCTGTATGTCTGTATGTCTGTCTGTCTGTCTGCCTATATGTTTGTCTGTCTGCCTACCTGACTGTCTGCCTACCTGCCTGTCTGCCTGTCTGTCTCTCTCTGTCTGTCTGTCTGTCTGTCTGCATGTTTGTCTATCCGAAATTCACGCAATAACAGCTGGACATATATTAATAAAATTCGGTATGATGATACAGTAAAATCAGTATTCGAATATAGGTTATATGGTATAAAAAAAAAACAGTTTTGTCTCTCTGGCCGTCTATCTTTCAACTATGTTAATTGTAGTTGAAGGCTCGAGCAAGAAGCGTGTGTTTTATTTTCATTTATAACATTTTATTATTATTATTATTAAGCCATAAAACTCTTTAGGGGTATTGGCCTCTACTACCTTGTAAATATTAAGTAACAAGTTAAAATAGCATCTTGACATGAAATAGATTAAAATAATTTTACAATAGTATAAAATACAACAGGTTTACAATGTTCTCAAATTTGATCTACTCTTGAGTTGTAAAATAGTGATAAATAAAATACAAAGTTACAGTAGTGTAGCCCAAGTATCACAAATTAGGTTATTATAAAATAAAATTAAAATAAATATATCACAAGCTTAAAATATCACAAATTAGAGTAAATAACATTAAATAAATATAAAAGAAATATATAAGTATCACAATCATAAAATAACCCAAGATTGGAATAAGATTAGATTCTCAAAATTAAAATGTAAAGTTAAGGATAACATAAAATTAAAATATTGTAATTTAAAATAACATAGATCATCACGGAGGTAACATAGATCATCAGTGGGGGCAGTGCAAATCTAGGTAGTTGGTGTTGACTCGCAGAATTCTAGTCCTAGGTTTCTCTATTCACGGTCTTTGGTTTTTTGAGTCCAGTATTTACCAGCAAATTTCTTGAAGTCATCCCTCAATCTTATTTTTTGTCTTCCTCTATTGCGACTGCTCTCTAGTGGTAGCCACTCTACTTCCCTTTTCGTCCATCGGTTGTCGACGAGTCTCATTAAATGACCCACTTCCACTTTAGGTTTTTCGATGTGCGTATTACATCGATTATTTTAGTTTGCTTTCGGATTTTTGAGCAGTTGACCTTGTCTCGTAATCTCAGTTTTAGTAAACTACGCTCCATACTTCTCTGGCACGTTTGAAGTTTTTCCTGGTGTTTCATTGTAAGCGCCCATGTCTGGGACCCGTAAGTAAGTATGGGTAGTATGCATCTGTCCAGGATCTGCTTCTTTAGGTGGAGTGGGAAGTTTCCTAGTGAGTATATGTTTCAGTTATAGTATAGTTATGCGTTTTTGGATTTCTTTAGTGGATCGATCCTGAAAGGATAGTATTTGTCCTAGGTATGAGAATTCTCATTTATAACGTACTCTGTTTTAAATGCGAGTTAAAAATGGAGCCTGCAGGAGCCTCGAGTATTGTAACGGTTGACAATCAGAAGTTGTACAATAAGATCGAAACTTTACGTGGCCAAAAACCCGACAAAATCCACAGAAATTTAAATGAAATTTGCGGTGACTCAACAGTGGACCATCGTACAGTTTCTTGTTGGGCTAATCGTCTTCATGGTGGTCGTGTGAGCATAAACAAAGATCCAAGACCAGGAATGAACAAATGATGAGGTTTATTTATGATTACCAAGGAATCATCATGGCAGACAGAATTCCATATGGAACAAGTGTTTCAGAGCGTTATTATCGTGACTATTCAATAATTGCTCAGAAAAGTGCACAAAACCCGATCTCAGCTGCTTGAGGTTGATCATTACAATGCGCGCCCTGACATCGGGAATGTCATAACCAAAAAACTGCGTGAATATAGTTGGGAAGTGTTACCTCATGCTCCCTACAGTCCAGGCATGAGTATCAGACTTCGACTTATTCCCAAAGCTGAAAAAACCTATGCGTGGGCATCGTTATCGGTCTCTTGAAGAGCTTAATGTTGTAATTACCCGAGCCATTCGACAGATGAACAGAGATGGTGTCTTGGATGGAATAGTAAATCTTCCCAAACATTGGGACTCGAATATTGAGAAGCAATGAGCCTATATTGAAGGATTGTAAAGATATACTTATAAAAATAAACATGTAAAAAACAAAAAGATCGTATGCATTATTTATGAAATGACGTATGTATATTCATTCACTGTGGTACATATCATAATTAAGTGTGGCAGAGCGATATGAAATACTAAGAAAAGCCATCCATCTTAGTAGTCTAACAACAATGGAGCCCACTCTGTAATATTTGTCTTTGTTAGAGTGTTTTATGCAAACTGCAGTATGCAACTATGGATGACTCTATTGCAGATAACGAAATTTATTGCCCGTTAAAATTTGCCTACAGAAAATATGTGCTATCAGAAACAATAGCTTGACACTTAAAGCAAGAACTTGCTATTTTATGGCTTCACCTAAATTGATTTTACCACGTATTCTCGAAATAAGACCTCAGTTTATGAACTGAAACGTTTAAAACAAAATTGGTACATTAAATTAGAAAATTATCTGTCAATCGACATACAATATTACTATTTCTGAGTTTCTGAGTCATTTTCTGTGTGCTTTGCTAAAGGATTACCCGAAAATATCCAGCCGCATACTCTAAAAAAGTAGTGTTCATTAAACTACAAAGATATATTGATATATTGATTTCTAAATTATCCTGTTACAATGTTAACCCTGATAGCTGTAAATTATTAAAAAGCTATCTGTCAAATAGAAAGCAATTTGTATGGATCAATGGAAGAAGATCAGATGATCTGGTGATTAAGTCTGGTGTGCCGCAAGGCTCCATTTTGGGTCCGCTACTTTTCATAATCTTCATAAATGATCTACCATTCTATATGAATACTGCAAAAACTATCTTGTATGCAGACGACACGACACTTTTAAACCATTGCCCAGATTATGAAGAGTTAGTGGAATAGAATCAGTGGAATATTGAGCGAAGTGTAAGATGGTTTTCAGTCAACAAACTCTGCACTAATCAAGCAAAGACCCAACTCATTTCTTTTTCAAGACGAGCCCTGGACTGTGTTACCAGTGACTCAGTATGTTTCCTGGGTGTCACTTTAGGTATGAACCTTAACTGGGAGAAACACGTTGATGTGACATCCATAAAATTATGTAATTGATCAGGCCTGATTACACAAGACTATCGTCAACCAGATTCTCGTTAAATTACTATGCCACCAAATTTTATAATGTGCTACCGAGTAAGGTCAAATGCCTTGATAAAAGTCATTTTAAAACAAAAATTAAAAAATTAAAAAAACGAGTACCTGGTGGACGATTTTAACTTGTTATCGGACACCTGATATCTTTTATCTTTTATTTATTTTTTTTTTATCCTTGTTGATGACGTATGTAAAAAATTGTAATTTATTTACCTTACTTATTATATTTACTTAGTTTTCTTTTTGTAATATCATTTTTTAAATTTGTACTTTTTTTATATATTTTTTATTTTATTTTAATATGTTGTTTTGTACAATCTATTTTAAATTTGTACTTTTTAAATATTTTGACTTGTGTAAACATTTTTTATAATGTATCAACATTAATAAATATTATTATTATGGGGTTTGTCAGGTCTTGACAAGCGTCCACTAATCTCAAACTTCAGCAACCTTTTGAGCCGCGTCATACTAGAGACTAGTGGAGCTAAATACACACGACTGCATCCCAAACCCTGGCGATATGCAGCCGCGGAAATTACGCCAGATCCAATGCCCGCACAATGCGGAGCGACCCGAGCAGCACTGCTTTCTGCATCCTGCAGATCAAAGAGTTATATTAGAGAATATTATTATTATTATTATTATTATTATTATTATTATTATTAAAGTAAAGTATATAATCTCAGTACGACGTTAGATAGAAAACATACTCCAGGACCAAGTAATATTAATCTGATAAAATTTAAAAAAATTGTTTTAATACAGCGATATGCCAAATAAGGCGAAACATGTTAGATATTTCCAAACAGACAGCAAATCCAGTGCGAATTGTGCGGATATTTTTGCGGATGCGGATCCTGTCTATGCGGATGCGGATCTTATGCGGATACAGAAAAACGTATCCGCGCAGGGTTCTAGTAATTAGCGTAATTAACGGGTAGCGGGTAACTAACGGGTAATTGTGTGAGGTATTTTGAGTATTTATTTATCTGTGACTATTTTGTTCTCAGTTAGAGTAACAGGAATTAAGTATGCGTATTCCATAATGCACCTGTGCTTACTTTTAGGATTTTGTAGGTATAATCAAGACAAAACCCTTATAAAATCACTCATGTGTCTGTCTGTCTGTACGGTAGAAATTGTAGCCAAACAGTTTAAGATAGAAAGTTGAAATTTGGCATGCTTATAAAACTCTTTTACCCACATATAGGAAAAATACTAAGAGTTCAAAAACCGCATCACGAAATAAATATAAACAAATATGTATTTAATGAAAAAATTTATATTATTATATGAGATTTTCGCTAAATATATGCCAAAAAACTTTTGTACCCCACCCTCATCTTCCAGAGGGGTTGATGTCGTTGGGGTTTGTGTCGTTGAAAAAATTATAATTTTTTTAAAATTTATTGTGTGGCATCAAAAGGGAGCTTCCTTTTGACGTAGATTCAGGAACAAAAAGTTGTTTTTTCAAATTTGTTTCTTATAGCATGATTTTGACCAAAAATCTGAAAAAATTATGGGTAATATACATCTGAGCCGGAAACGTACGAGAGAAATTAATTATTTTTTTAATCAATGGCTAAATTATGGCTTATTATTTAAATTTAGTCTAAAAAATAAATGGAAGCTCTTAGTACTCAAATAACAAATAAAAATGTTTATCAAAAAAATATTCTACGACATCCAGCATTCAAAATTGTACAAAAAACTAATTTCCGTATCTAATATAATTTATTATTGTCTAAGAAGGATGTCTCTACAAAACATTCATGAAAATAATACAAATTGAGTGTGTATATATAAGAGCCCTGTCCACTTTCAGTTGGCCCAGTTATGAAATTTTCAGTTTCTTTAGAAATTATTAAATAATAAGTAAAAGTAAATGCTACTTTGTACATTTTTTGACAATATAATCATATCAGAAGCAAAGGGATCAAAATTTATTCCGTAATATTTAATTTGTGATTATAAAAATAATATTCGTAAAACAAACGTATTTTTTGAGTTCATGTATTCTTGTACTGTATATAAAATAACTGGGTTTTTGCGGTAGCTATGCATAGTAGGCGTTGGAAAACAAAGTTTGTCTATTGACTGTGATGTATTAAAAGTCGAAATAATTTTAAAACATGGGCAGAGGCAAAACTATTGATGAAAAAATTCGGTTAATCATTGTGAACTTAGCAAAAACAGGAAAAACCAATTCCGAAATCGGAAAATTATTAGGTTAGTCAAGGTATAGTATTAGAAATATTGTAAAATTGTACAAAACAAGTGCTTCAGTTGCCCCAAAGCCCCAACACGTGAAGAAAACTACACTGACGGACAATGACAAACGTGCATTGAAAAGAATTATTAAGGATAACAGATGTGCTAACTACAGTCAGTTGAGTGTACTGTGGAGCGATGTTGTTGGAAGACGTGTTTCAAGGTCTATATGTCGTAAGGAAGCTAAAAATAAGGATTTGGAACCTATAAGGTAATATTTTTTTAATCGGACTCTTAAATGTATATTTACAGAAATTTATAAAACTTTCTTAGGCCAAGGAAAAACCACTGTTGACGTCTAAGCAAAAGAAAAATAGGTTAAAATGGGCAAGAGAACATAAAATATGGAATTGTGAAAAGTGGAACAGCGTGCAATGGAGCGATGAGTCTAGGTTTGAAGTCTGTGTAGGGGACAACCGGAGCAGAGTTATTCGTCAGAAACATGAAGCATATCATCCCGATTGCTTGAAAAGGAAGGTGAAATTTCAAGCATCTCTCATGGTGTGGGGTTCAATGTCTGCAAGAGGTGTAGGAAAACTTCACTTTGTCGATGGCATTGTTAACACAGCCAAATATTTAAGTATTTTAGAGGAGTCTCTGTTGCCAACTATGGAACATGCATTAATCTCTGGGGAGGATTTTATTTTTCAACAAGATGGAGCCACTTGCCATACGTCAAAAAAGTCTTGGATTGGTTCCGTGATCATTCTATTCCACTTTTAGAGTGTGTTTCAAGTAGCCCAGACTTGTCCCCCATTGAGACTTTGGCACGAAATGAACAAACGATTGCGTATAACACCGGCTAGAACAATTCCAGAATTAAGACTAAAGCTTCAAGAAAAATGGGATACTTTTACTCCTCGACAATGCCAAGACCTTGTAGATAGTATGCATAGAAGAATTAATGCCGTTATAAAAATGAAAGATGACGTTACCCCGTGGTAACTTCTGAAATAGGTTTCAAAGTTAATGGCTTTCCAATAGAAATATTATTTTTTTCTTATTAATTTACTTTAATAGTTGTAAATATTAATCGTAAATCTCTAAAATGTTTAATTGAAAATAAAATATTACCTAGATTTCATAAGCTATTCGCATTCTGTTAATTGAACACCAATAAGTAAAAATTTCGTAGCTGGGCCAACTGATAGTGGACAGGGCTCGTATGACCCCGGAGCCTAATCTTAATTATAACAAATATTAATTCATATTTATTTACTTGCTGAACTGCATGTACAGTTAACAAAGGTCCACTGTTTTCTTGCTCTTGTAGGAAATATTCGTATAGGTTATAAACCCATTCATGTGACTGGTTTCTTAACGTTTTGCCTTTTACACTCATATTGTTTATAAATAATAGAAAACAAATATTTAAAATACAAATATGGACAATATTTGTCCTGAAAAGGATAGATTTAATGATAAACACGATGAAATAAATAGCAAAACAGAGTTTTAGACGCTGGTTTAGTACGAATGACACTAAAAAACATTAGTAATCTCAGACAAACCCCGAGGTGGGATAACCTGCGGTACACGTTTGTTTGTATAAGTACGTTTGTCGTAGCTATACCTGAACCATAAAGAAAGTTGATTAACAAACTTCATTTGGATTTCTCTTACTATTTTGTTAATGTGAGTGAGAGAGAAACACATCAGTACGTTAATTATTATTTCATAAGACCTTGACTGAACTTCTGTATATAATCCAAATAAAGTTATAATTTTAAACGTACAGCAACAATGTCTATGCGCTCCTAGCAGCCAAACTGTAAACATCAGCATTCTTATATTGTACTCTCCTTTAAATTTTAATACGTTAACCACATAAGTTAACCACGACTTATTAATAAAAAAATTAGAGAATTACGGGATCAGAGGAACAGCTCTCAAATTTTTCAATTCTTATCTTGAGAATAGATGGCAATTAGTTTAAGGTAATAAAAAACGCTCTAATTTTCTTGAAATAAAATCCGGAGTTCCCCAAGGCTCAATTTTAGGACCAATTCTTTTTCTAATTTACATAAATGACCTCCCCGATGTATTAAAATATTCTAAAACTATTATGTTCGCCGATGACACTACCATTTTAAATGCCAACTTACAAAGTTGCCAAATCCAAATACAGCAGTATCAGTCTCCCAATTAGAACTGGCACAAGCAGAAAATTGGTTTAGCAATGATTATCTGAAATTAAACTTAGAAAAAACTAAAAACTTTCAATTTCATGCAAGCATTACCCATGAATCAGATGAAGAGATCCGTTTTTTAGGCCTAACAATAGACTCAAAATTATCGTGGAAAAATCATTGTGTGTCACTAATAAGTAAAGTTTCAAAGTCTCTCTTTGCTTTAAAGAAACTTACTCAAATAGTAACAAGAGAAACAGCTATAGTAGCGTATCATTCCCTTATTAACAGCCAGCTTTCTTATGGCATTCTGTTATGGGGAGCATCCCCTTCCGCCAAAGATGTTTTCATAGCGCAAAAGAAAGCCATAAGAATCTTATGCAACTTAAATAACATGTCTTCCTGCAGACTTTATTTTAAAACATTAAAAATATTAACTGTCCCCTGTATGTATATATACTATTGCTTAATTTATTTCAAACAACATGCCTTAAACTTCATTAAAATAAATCCGGGTGATAGGATTGTAACTAGGTACGGTAACAACCTAAAAATTCCTAAGCTCAGACTTAAATCTAGCAAAAATAGTACTAGTAACTGGGGTCCGAAGCTCTTTAATAATCTTAGTGAAGAATTAAAGAGTTTAGGTTTAAACAGCTTTAAAAGAAAAATAAAAGAGATTTTAGTTAATAAAGCATATTACTCTATTAATGAGTACATTGATGACCCATTATCCTAGGATATATTTATGTTTGTGTTGGAAGAGCTAAGTGGTAATTGTTGTATAAACTAACAGAGCAAAGTTAATGTAATTATGTATGTACTATTTATTTTTATATGTGTAATTAATAATTGTTTTTTTCTTAACTTGTACATTTAATTATTATATTATTTTTTTCTCAACTTTACTTATTGTATCAAACTTTATCTTTGTATTACGAGTAGAATCTTGTGACAATTCCATAATGTATTATCATTGACGGAAATAAAGATATTATATTATTATTATTATTATTATAATAGTTTTTAGTTTAAATTTTTGTAAAAAAATCCGTAAATTGCTCAATGAAATATCTGTGTGACACTCTGAATATATAAAGTGTTAAATTATTAAGTAACTTCTAAGGTTAGATAGTAAACTTTCCGGAAAATCCTAAAATTACAATGACCTAAATACTTGAGTGTAAATCTAAAAATACATTTACCAAAAACTCTCGATTTAAAAATAAACAAAATAAACTTTTCACTCTCAAGGGTGTAAAAAATAAACATAAGAAGTTTTCAACCTTTTCTCATCCCAATTTCAAATATTTGCTTTCATTCGTTGACCGTACCGTTTTCGTGATCTGTTACACTAACTTTACATAAGTATCGTGTAGAGGGCAGGATGGTGCACGAGGTGATGTGATTCTACGTGACATCACGTAGTTTTAACGGGCTACAACTCAGCTTTTGCCCTTATTTATATTAATGTGAATTTGGATCGTGACACAACACTGATAGAAGAGGAATTTTAACAAATCTGGACCAGGGAAATGAACTAAATTCTCAAACATACCATTTTGTTTTTTGGTTCTTGTAAAATAATACAAGCTTGAAACCGTAATGGTACAAGAAAAAGTTGAAGGTGTTAGAACAGGTGGTAGTGAGCCAAAAAGATGGACCAGATTAATGAAATCTGATTTGTATAAGCTGATACTGTTATATTATAATTTTAATAATATGAATTGTACGCAATAGACTTGTATAGTGCTAATACCTAAATAAGGTGAAGCACGTTAAATTTAAATAAAAAAAATAAATAAATAAGTGTTTAGAAGACTGGAAAAAACGAACAAGTATTGTTTTGTGCATTACTTGGTCAGATCATATTCCCAATATTTATCTTTGGGAATCGACAGCACAAAACCTATCCCGTTGGAAAATCAGACAAGAAAGTGGAACTGGATTGGGCATACCCTTCGGAAGTCAGTAAACGATATCTCCAGAATGGCATTAGAGTGGAACCCTCAGGGAAGCCGTCGTAGAGCTCGCCCTGTATCCACATGGAGGAGAAAGATTCACAAAGAACTTGATGCCTACGGAACTACCTGGCGCCAGGTGAAGAGGCTTGCTCTTCACAGGCCCCGATGGCGTGAGTTTGTAAAGGCCCTATGCTCCAGCGAGGAGATCTAGGACACAATATATACTGTTTTTTAAATTAAAAATTTAACGATTTTTTTATCACACCTCGTATATTCATTCACTGCCAAATTGAAGATTATCACCATCATGTGGAGATGCATGATCATACTACGTACAATAAAAATAATATACATCCAGATTTTACGCGATTAACAAAATTTATATATAGCAATAATTATTACTAAATTACAATTTTATTATTATAAATTCAAAGTTCCGAAGCCCTCCAAGTCTCCTAGCCATAAGGATGATAGATAAAAATTAGATTTAAAAAATTCTGTGCATTCTATTAAATATATAAAGAATAAATGAATGGACATTCAACGGAATTAAACTCCTACGCAGAGCTAAAGCATTTTCATGAATTGCAGCATCCACTCTACCCTTATTTTTATTGCATTTTTATACGCATGCGCTATTTTATTGCGTACAATAAAGCGTAAGAAAAGTTTTTCTCGTTAAAATTATAATGAATATTTAACAATTCAGGGTGGATAATTTTTTAACTTTCTAAATTTAAAAATCACTGAAAATTGCTTGAAGAGCTTGTTAGAATCAGTTGAATGCTTTTGGACAACTTTAATAACACTCATAACATTTTAAGATGTTTTAAAATAAAGTATAAGTTTATGAAGTCTATTGAAATAAATTATTTTCATAGAATAAATACGATAACGCAGTTAGAGTGAATTTTGATATTAAACAATGTTCGGAGAAACCAGAAATTGAAATCAATCTTGGGTTGATTGAATAACCTGGAGCAATATTGGATTAATCTTCGTTGTAATTCCTGGTAAATGCTGCAGGTTATTTGTCTATTTACATAATAATATCCTGCCATGTTTTTATAGTATCTATAATAGAATAAGTATTTTATAAATGAAAGTGGTTTTCATCTTTTATTAGAGTTCACCAGACATCGTTGTTTTTCCGTTCGCATAATATTAAACATCTTTCAACCGTTGCATCATCTATTTCATCTCGATTTTAGGATTTTGTAGGTATGACCAAAAAACCCTTACAACGTCACTCATGTGTCTGTGAGTCTGTCCCTCTGTCTGTTTGTTTCTCTGCCTGCACCGTAGAAATGGTGGTTAAACGCCTAGACCAGGGGTTGGCAAACTTTAGAGGCTAAAGAGCCAAATTCACTGTTTACAGTATCTGGAAACATTTTAAAGAGCCATCATTTTCTTAAAAAATTCATGTAGTAATGATTTTGTTAGCATCATTTAATGAGCAGTGTCAGTTTAAATATTATATAGTTTTATTTAATAGCGTATTCGATTGGGTGATCTACTATGCATTCAGGTCACTCGGCGAGCAAGTTTCGCATTCGATTGGCCGAGCAGTCACTCTAGAGTTGTTAAAATTGCGTATTCGATTGGGAAAGTCACTGCTCTGAGAGTGCACTGCGAGCGCTTTTTCTTGCTCTGGCTAAAGAGTCAAGAGCATCGTGCAATATGGCGCGTAGCAGTATTTGAAAGCTAGTATGTTTATTAGAACTAATTGAATCTTCATCAAGTAGTGATGTATCTTCTTGTATAATAAATCAAATTAGAAAATTAAAAGACAAAATAATTTTAAAAAAAGTAACATTTTGCTAATATAAATAAACAGAAAACAAAAAAATTATTGCAATCACAAAAATAAAATAATAAAAATTATACATAAAGTATTATATGCACTGTTCACGCAAGGAAATCACTGTATTTTTAAATAATTAATAATAACAATAATAAAAAAGTATTCGAATGGGAGTTGCTCTGGCGCGGTCACTAGTAAAACTCGGATCGAGTATGACGTCATTTGCTCGCTCGCAGAGCAATTCCAGAGTAGTCCAATCGAATACGCCATATCAACTTAATTTGAAGAGCCACACGAACATCCTAAAAGAGCTGCATGCGGCTCGCGAGCCCAGTTTCGAGCCCGGTTTGCTGACCCCTGACCTAAACCTAGAAAGTCGCTGTTTTCTTGTGTTTTCTGAGTATTTATTTCAATAACAAAATGCGTAAATGCTTTAATCAAAGTATTTGCCTTCAGAACACATGACTTCCCACTTTTCTGGCAGAAGTTGAATTCCGTGAAGAAAGAATGGTCTGTCCTTTGAGCCCATCTATTAAGCAACCCAATTGTCGACTTCTTCGTAGTTATGGAAATGTGTATCTTCCAAAGCTTGTTGCATTGGTCATAACAGATGGTAATCGCTTGAAGCCAGGTCCGAAAAATACGCTAAGTAAGGGAGAACCTCCCATTCGAACTACATCAGTGTTTGTTTCACGGCTATAGCAACATGAGGCCGAGCATTGTCATGGAGAAAAATCACTTTCCAGCGATTTGATGCAATTGATGATCGTTTCCACATCAAATTATTATTCGAACGCTTGAATTGTTGTTACGGTGATTCTTTCCTTTGGTTTTATTAGCTCTTAATACACGACACCCTCCATATCCCACCAAATAGGGAAAATTGCTTTGTGACCGGGGATGTTTCGCTTTGGTGTCGATGTTAATGGTTGACCAGGATCAACCCATGATTTATTGCGTTTCGTTTTGTCAAAATAGATCAATTTTTCATTGCCGGTCACGATACGCTACACAAACTTTTCTTTTTATGCTTTGCAAGCAAATCGAGATGTTTAAACGATTTGCAATTTCATTTTCAGTCAATGTGGCAACCATCTCCCTTCTTCCTGGATCTTTCCCATAGCTTGTAAATGTCGTGAAATGGTTGCTTTATTCACTAGGAAATATTGAGCAAATTTTTTGAGTGTTTGAGCAGTGTTTTCTTCCAACAGAGCTTGCAGTTGGTCATCTTCGAACTTTTTCAATTGACCTGGCCATTGTTTTAAGTGAACGTCACCAATTTTGAATCGTCGAAACCAAATTCTACAAACTGTTTCCGATGGAGCACATTCACCATAAGATTTTAAAAGCAATCGATGAGCTGCAGCTGCATTTTTTTTTAAAATCAAACTAGTGTATAAGTACACATCGGAAAAACAACTTATTGCGTTCCATTTTAATTCGGTTATAGAAAAGCACTTGTGTAAACAAAGGATAACGTCTGATGAATGAATTTAAGTAGGAAATGCGCACACTACAAAATGACGTAAGATACATCCGTCACTGCCCACAACATCTACACGTGAACAGCGACTTTCATTGCAACCTTCTTAAGAACCAACCTGTAGTGGAAATTAAAGCAAGAACAAAAGAAATTTTGTGCTGCGTCGTGGAAAATTCTGCTCTGATACTATTATTAAAGCTATGTAGAATTCATCTTTTTCATTTAGTAGATAAAAACGTTGAATAAAATTAATCTTATTACTTTCCACATTTATTCGAAAATGGCTTTAATTTTAATATCATTTATCGTCCAGGTAGGGTTAGTACGGTGTCGTGGTGTCACAGGACTATTACACAGGACTGAAAGCATTCTAGCTACAGGTCAGCATTTTAAAATTTCACGGGCAATTAGGCAGCGATGTTGCTGCTGTTACTTGGCAACGAGGACGATTAAGGCTCTAAATACCTACTGTGGGGTGTATTTTAGACAGTGTCGTACGTAAAATTTCACTAGGAGTAAAAATAAAATAAAAACTTTCAATGTTAAGACATTGCCGGTTTGCTGCTGATTGCTCAATTGGTGAATGATTTAATTTCATCGAACGTTTTTGTGTGAGTAAAAAGAAAAAATATATGTAATAAGCCATGGAAGAGAAGGACAGCAATATAAAACATGTAAGAGATAATCGATCAAAAACTGTTTATTACTGCCATCTTTGATAATTCAGCAAGTAAAAAACAAAAAGAATTTGTGTTTAATCATTTAGATCGGCGATTCTCAAACTTTGGAAACTCACGTACCCCTTGATTAGACTTTTTATTTATGAGTAACCTCTATCTTCAATACTCGCACCCATCCCTTATTATTATTATTATTTTTTTATTTTTTACAATGACATTTATTTGCTTTTATTATTATTATTTTATTATTTTTTTTATTAGCGAAGATCAGAACAAATAAAAACAGCATTAAAATTATTTTTACCCACAATAACTTATGTTGAAAGTAAAATAATTATTCGTCAAATTTAAATAGCAATTCATCTTTACAGGAGAGTCTTCCATCATCGTTCTCAATCATTTTAATGCGATCCCTGAGCTTCTTTCATGGATCCGAGTTTTTTAAAATCAGGTTCAAATGAAGACAAATACAACCTGAAATCAGAAGCTGTTTCGACTAACTCTGGGTTCGTGAAAGATAATAAATATTTTATTGCTTTGTAACTTGTAACTGAGTACTTGGTACTCTTCTTTCACTACTGCCCAGAAGTCAATGAGATTTCTTTTTTTGAAATTAGATTCTGAAGAAGAATCAGTCGACAGTTCAATTAATTTTTCTTTTTCAACTTGAGTTGAAAGAGAAACGTAAGTCTCTGTAAAATTTCTTGTTTCTAATAAAAAATATTATTTTACACCTTTAAGGGAAAACTTGAAGAAAAAAGAACTTTCGAAAGATTTTAAAAAGACACCTATATGCTAGAAAGGAATGTTATAATTCAAGAAACACAGGAGATACAAAGAGTTTCTATAATTCACTCTGAATTTATATTTTTCTCTTTAGGGGTTGATTAGGACAAAATCTTATTCATGTACATATGTACTGGTAAACTTTGTAAGCAAATATCAAGTCGATATCTCATCGTATCTAAGAGATATTGAAAAATCCGTGAAGAAACATTTTACTCCTTTACAACTGCTTTGGCGAAGAATTTTTTAAAACTACTTCTTAGTGGGTGTTTACATTATGGAAGGAATATTCTCCCGGAATTTCATGTTTCTTATAAAAAAAAAAATCCCAATGTAACAATAGTTTTCAAAACTTTCTTTAGAAACCTACGTCTTTCCTAGACTGCTGAGAAACAAAAATTCGTGCTAGTTACTATATTGGGATGATCTTGAACAGAATCCGTAATATCGCCAAGGTAACCCTACATTGTATTTAGTTCTAGCGCACACGGCACTGTTTCCATGACCTAAGTACTTGGTGCTAAAGGGTATATTTCAAGGGTATATAATGTAGGGGTGAACCTGAAGATATATGATTGTTTGCACTACAGGGGAAGCCCTACATGAATTTATGATCCTTTATTAAGGTACGCGGTTTGATAATTAAAAGGTAATTGTGCATTCCAACCAGGAGATTTTCAAAACTTTATTTTCTGGAAATAATTCTAACATCGATGTAACAGAAATTGAGTAATCAAAGTAATATACAGTTAATATAAATAAGAAAAGATATAAGAACAAAATTGTACTTATAGTAGAATGTAGGTTAATTGGTTAACTGTGGTTAACAGGTTAACTATTAGTTACCCCAGCCCAATACTAGGGTCGTTCCTGGGTGGTTGATCACCCAAATGCAAAAACAATATCGCAACTTACATTAATTAAATATTATCTAATTAAAAATTTGATATATAATATTTACATTTATATCTGTATATACGAAATTGGGTCAAGAATAGTGTTTCTGATTTCACGACATTTTTCATTTCTCGAGAAATGAAAAATTAGACTTATTTTCTCGAGAATTCTCGAGTAATCTCGAGAAAAATAATTATTAGAATATATATCTTTTTTGAATGTTGAAAATATTGTAGAGGATAAAAACATGTTAAAATTATAGTCAACTTTAAAGTACTAAAGTACTCCTTTAAATAACATTAGAACAAATGGATAACGGGGCTTTAATAATGATTATGAAATGGCACGTAATAGCATATTAATTGAAAATACATATGTATAGAGAAATTTTCAAGAAATTAGGAAATTAATAATAATAGTAAAAATTATTTTATTTAAATTGTAGGTAATCTTTTACATAACAATTTTAAACTGAACAAAAAATGAAATGTAATTGATTATAATAAATAATACACTAAATTAAAATACAATATTATAACAATAAATGCTAATTAGCTAAATATTATAAATCGCTTCTTATCTGTTGACATAGTTGCGTTGCGGGAGACAGAAGACAAATTTTATCAAAATAAAATTATAATCAGTGACTCACTAAACATCACATTTTTTAAAATAGTTTTTTAAAAGCACAATGCGTTTAACGTGGCATCGAGAATATTTTACATTTTTCGAGAAATAAAAAATTAGAATTATAACTTTTTCTCGAGAGACACTAGTCAATAAGTCCTTACAAAACAATAGAAAAACACATTATTATGGGTTTATTCATTTTTATTTCTCAACATAGTCTTCTTTTAGCTCGATACACTTCGCCCAGCATTTTCCCAACATTTTCAAGACATCCAAAAAATAAGTTTCCGGAAGGCCCTAAAAATAGGCATCTATTTCGGTGATGACCTATTTGTTCAAAGTGAATCCTTTTCCGGCAAACTATTTCTTCATGTTTGGAAACAGCAAAAAGTCGCTGGGGGCCAAATCTAGTAAATACGGCGGGTGCGGTAACGATTCGAAGCGTAATTCATGCATTTTCGCCATCGAAACTGCACAAGTGTGTACCCATTGTCTTGATGGATAAGAACTTTCTTCTTGGCCAATTGTGGATGTTTTTAATTGTTTACTTCGTTCAACCGGTCTAATACCAACACATAATACTCTCCATTTATCGTTCGGTCTTTTTCTAAGTAGTCAGTGTGGATGTTTCGGCGTGCATCCCAAAAAACCTTGCCGGCCGGTTTCACTGCCCTCGCCTTCTTTGGAGCCAGGTCTCCCCCAGAAACCGACAGTTACTATATCTGTGGAGTTTAGTAGTGGATCTATGTTTCATCAACGGTTATATATCGACGCAGAAATTCGTTAGGATTGTGACTGAAAAGCGCCAAACTATCCATTAAATCGACCACAATATTGGCTCTATTCTCCACTATGAGCAAACGCTGCACTCATTTGGCCGATATCTTTTTCATTCCCAATGTTTTGTTCAAAATTGAGCCATGTGATTTGCCTGTGGACTTAACAAGTTCACGCACTTGACTCGTCGATCACTCCAGACTATTTCGTGGATTTTGTCAATTATATCTGCCTAGTATTTTTCACCTATTTACCCGAACTACCGCAACTCGTAATACAGTCCACACTCTAGTCGTGTCTCCTGATGTTACCATCAGGATCAACGCAACACTTATTATATCCTTGGTTTTATTCCATTGTAAGTAGATAAAATTATATTGACATTAAGAAAGGGTAATATATTTGAAAGTTTTTAAATTAGAATAATCGCATCGGTGGTGTGATGTGGTGGCAAATACATGGAACCTTTTCAGAAAGTTCTTTCAGTTGAAGGGGCCGATCAACTTTAACAAACCAGTTTTATCCTCGTTTTCTCTCAACTCGTGGATTGAATTTGCTTTTTGTTCTGTCCTTTTGTTTAGAAACAAGTTAAACTGAAGCAGTGGTTTTGTTTGTTTTAATGGTTTTAGATTTATACGTGCGGCGACATAGTTATTGTTTGAACGTTTCTTACTCACTTGGGGAGACTATGTACATATGTTGCATGTTGCAATCGTTAATTTTATTATCTTAGTTGATTTTTGATAAACAATTTTACCCTAGTGGAAACTATAATCGAATTTTTTATACTTAAATCATAAAAATAACAAAACTAAATGTACACTCGCATGTGGAAGCATTACTCATCGAGCACCAATTTGGATTCAAGACAGGGAGACGAACGATAAAAGCTATATTAGCACTTAGAATTATAACAGAGAAGTGAAAAAGACACATTTATCGCCTTCATTGATTTGGAGAAGGTGTTCGATAAGGCACATTAGGAAGTATTGTTTAGGATATTAAGAGAAGCAGGTGTGAAGTATAGGAACCGAAGAATGATAAGGAGGTCATACCAGAAAGAAAAAGCTGTGGTGAGATGCTGTGAGTATGAGCAAGAAGCTGAAGCTCAAGCAGGGAGTTAGGAAGGGATGCTCACTGTCTCCCATTTTATTTAACGCTTACGTTCAAAAAGGAATTGATGAGTTGGGAGAAAAGGTAAACGTAACTAGAGACCTAATGATACAGGGAGAAAGAGTGGTTATGCTTCGTTTTGTGGACGATATTGCGGAGCTAGCAACGAGTGAAGAATAATTGACAGCAAAATGGGCGAAAATTAAAAACACACTTAATACCCAATATGGTACGAATATAAACAAAATTGAAATAAAAGTATATAAGCAAATACAGAACTAAGACTCAAATATTGCTGGACGGTACAATGCTCAAATATATTCAACAGTTCACTTACCTACATAGGTATGATCACAAAAAAAACCTTATAACGTCACTCATGTGTCTGTCTGTATGTCTGCCTGCCTGCCTGCCTGTCTGTCTGTCTGTCTGTCTGTCTGTCTGTCTATACGGTAAAAATTGCAGCCAAATGGCTTAACAAAGAACAAATGCTATCAATATGTGCATTAAAGGAAATTTTATTATCTAATAATATAACTAGATCTTTGATTTCCGTTACTTCAGTTAAAATATTTAAATCAAAGTTATAATCAAAATTTATTATAGTCTTATTTCGACTAAACGATATGTGATTGCATTTAAAATAGTTTAAAAAAGTTTATTTATTGTACAATATTCCTGGAAACGTTCAAGATCGGCTTGCAGTAATAAACAATCTTCAATGGTCTTAATATTTCTAAATATTTTCATATCGTCTGCAGATAGAAGAAACTTACTATTTTTTAAACATTTTGATATCATTTATATATATATTACGAACAGAAAGGGTCCTAAGTGGGATCCTTGTGGTAGTCCATTTGTTGTTCGGAAGAATCTAGATAAACATCCATTTATGGAAACTGCCTAAATTCTATTTTTATAGTAGTGAAATACTTATAAAACAAATAGCACATTGTTAATATTGAGAAATACGTTTCTGAATATTTTGTAGCAAAACATTGAATTTGATTATAAAAAAAAAATGTCTTAGACATACAGCATTCTGTTACCTTATTAAATATCTACAAAACCCTAAAATGTGTTTAAATCTACACTTCAAATCATTTTTTTTTTTTTTTTTAATATAACATTTTATTGATAAAAATTTGTTATCATTATTTTGTTTAGAGATAATTTATAAATTTGCTCACGTAGTAAATGCAAGAGAGACGATTTCCTTAATAAACTATTTTAAAGTTGAATCCCGAAGTTGAACATTTTATATTTGGAGTCTTGATATACAACTACGAGTATAGCATTGTCTGTTCTGGAAACTTTCCTAATGTCACGTAGCAATACTGTAACAGGGTTTCAGAGACAATATTGTTTGTGAACGCGACATACAACAAAAATAACACGACATACGTATAATACTATATATTTGGTTGGTACAAAGAAAGAAGACCCACAAAACTAATGTTGAAAAGTCTTAGAAGTTTTATAACGCAGATGTAATAACAGTTTTACAGACAACTCAATAACTAACTACTAGTTTAATGTTTTAACCAGTCGTGTGGAACTGTTTTTTTCACCATTTTCTAAACAAAAAATTGATATAGAGTGTGATTTTTCACAAATTGCAGGATTTCACAGGAATATAATAAGTGAATTTTGCTTTGTAGTAATCACGACAAAATGAACGATATTTTTACAATAATTTATCGTCTATTAATCTTAATCTTAATTAATTAACTAAAAGCTTTAAAAAAATATATGTTAAATATTTTTTTGTTAATTTTAATTCGAATACCTAATACCATTATTTAGGTTTCTAAATATGTGCAGTATTTTTTTTATATAGCAAGGTTCATTAAGATTTTGATAAATGCGCCTATGGCTTCCATTGTTTTAAGTCATAGCTTAAGCCCCGCCCTTCTAGTTTCGTATACATGACACATAGAATGAAAATATAATTCGAACAATTCCAACTGGTAATTAAATTTACGCTCTTAAAAATTACATGCAACATTGGCCAATATAACTTGAATTTTGACAAAATAAATTAAACAAACCAAAAAATAAAATTGTTTCCTCTGCCCGGGAGCGAAGCCTGGTTTGTTGTGTAGCAAGCGAGCAAGCTAACTATTAGACCAGGATACGTCTTCTAGTCTAGTATGTTGCATAACTATAACTTTTGTACATCGTCAACCAACTCTTTGTCAACCAAAAAACACAAAAAATGCGTTATTTCCCGAAAACATAATCTGATAAAAAATTCCTGTTGTACTATTCCGGTTCACATCAATGTACATTACTTAGAATTTTTTCAGATTTTTAGTTTAAACCATCTGGGCTACAGGGCGTGGGACAAAATTTTTTTGGACAGTTTTGGCAAAAATCGCATCAAAATAATTTATTTTGCAAAAATAAAATTTTGATCGTTAATCCACGTACTAAGGGCTTTCATTTGATACCCTTCTCAGAATTTAAAAAAATATATTTTTTTTTTCGATGAACACATATTTGTTTATATTTTTAGGGGTATATGTTTTTTAGATGTTTTAGTATTTTTCTTATGTGCCAAAGTTGTATAGGCATGCCAAATTTCAACTGTCTAGGTTTAGCCGCTTGGCTACAATTTTTACCGAACAGATAGACAGACAGACGACAAAATGACGATATAAGGGTTGTTTGGTCATACCTACAAAACCCTAAAAACTGATAACTTGTGCCTCTCTCTCCTCAGTGAATAGAGAGGCAATACATTTTGGATAAAGGAAGAAGAAAAATGTGGAGGATGTGTAGAGAAGAAAGCTAGACAAATGGGCACAAGCTGGAAGAATGCGGAGAAATAAGAAGCAGGGAAGGAACAAGAGATGAAGTCGTAAGCGAAAGTGGATATGCATGACTGAAGATGTAATAACATTTTTACCGATAAATCAATAACTAACTAAACTCCATTCACAATACGTATAAGATGACGTAACACTTGGTTAATTTAAGTACCAATGTCATGATACGATTTAACCAACATTACTCAGTTGGTACCATTACTCAGTTGGTACATTTATTTACTGAATGTTGGTAACGTTTTTACACGTTGTCTGCTTTAGATTGTACTGTTCAGTCGTTTTTAAAAACCAGGCGAAAAATTAAAGTAAATTGTATAAAAAGGATGGAAAGAACACGACACATTTCTAAAAACAATTATTTGTGATGATTCTTTTTTTTTTTTCCTTAAGTTTGATTGGCTTTGAATTTCTTCATTTGCCAGCTTCAATTTCTCAATTTTATGTTCTAATATATGAATGATGAGGGGGATTGTTTGGGGGTGAGGGGGTGATGATTCTTATACACTAAAATTTTCATCTTATTTTATTTAGTACTACATTACACACTTAATATAATTTAATCCATAAATTTCGCGACAAATCGGTTGAAAAGAACTGCTCTGCATCATAATTCACATTAATTCCTTTCCTCCATAGGAAATATAGGTTTTCAATCTCTTTTTAGAAGTAGTTCGATATAAAGTAACTTTTTTGGCAATTAGCGAAGTGGCAACAAGGGAAGTTTTTCAACTGTGAAATGTACTCTACTAGTTAAATGTTTTAACCAATAGTGTGGAACAGTTTTTTTACAATTTTTAAAAAGAAAACTGATAATTTATGCCCAAAAGATTTACAAATAAGCAAGATTAGTCTGGCTATAAAGAAGTAGGGAGCTAGGAAAGTTCTAAGATACGGCTGTATAAATAAATATCGTAGGTTTATTCTTGCATTAAATGGACCATTCAAAACACAATAGATACACTGATAAATACATTTTATGTAGCCAGTTTATTGTGTGCAATGGAAACCTTATCAATATGAGTTAACGCGACGAGATCATCGTGCAATAATTTTGTACAATTTCAAACGTGCTTTGTCTACAGGAGAATGTATCTCCGAAACGTTTACTATTTTTTCTGAGTATTGTCCAATTTGGACATTTTTTTTTTTTTTTGATATAAACAATTTCAAAAAAAAATCAAATGTAGATGATGATCTCGACTAGGAAGGCCTCGTAAAACAGTTACTCCTGTAAATATTGCTGCGGCTAAAAAACTGCTCGATAAAAATTGAATTGCATACAGGCAGATAGAGGAGTCTTTGTACATTAATGCATCAGCTATTCGGTGAATTCTTCGCGAGCATCTGGAAGTTAGGAAATTTGCACGCTATGGGTACACCACTATCTGACTGATCCACAAACAGCAATAAGAGTTGAATGGTGTCGAAAATTTTTGAAACGGCACACTCGAAATACGTGAACTCCATTGTGACAGGGGACGAAACATGGTTATATTATTATGATGTGCCATCAAAATTAAGAAACAAAAATGGCTGTGTGAAGAAGAAGAAATTCCAACCGCGGTAAAGCAATCTGTGAAAAAAAAATTATTGTCGTTTTCTTAGATAAGGGATTATTACGAGAATTGTTCTAGAAGAGCAACAAAAAAAAAAAAAAACAGTTCCGGCCAAGTGGTACGTTAAGTTTTGATTGCCTCAGTTGATTCAGTCTCTTCAAAAACATGCGGCCACATTCACACCTTGACACTAGGCGCTTGCATTAAAATAATTGATTGAAAAAAAAAAAACTTTAAATGAACATCAACAAATGCAAAGTAATATCCTTTACACGTAATATATACAAAATAAACCACGATTACCATACTGACAATATAGTGCTGCTTAGAGATAGTAAAGTAAAAGACTTAGGTGTACTATTTAGACACGATCTTAATTTTAGTGACTACATAGACCAGCGTTTCCCAAACTGTGTGCCGCGGCGCCTTAGCTGGGCTACAGGGGCACCGCGAAGACCCAAGACCTTTTTTTTTTGTCATCACTTTGTAGTTTAGAAGTAAGGACCTTTTTTTTAGGTCATCACTTGTATTTTCATATTTTCACCTGACTAATATAATAAAATGAAAAATTGAAAAAAATTGATGTGAAGTGTGAATTTTCACACATTTCAAGATTGCGTAGGTATTTAATAAGTAAATGATGATTATATGCGATGCCAAAACAAATTTTATGTTAAAATATTTTTTTTGTTAATTTTACTTCCAATGCCTAATACCATTATTTAGGTTTCTAAATATGTGCAGTATTCTTTTATTTAGCAAGGTTCATCAAGATTTTGAAAACTGCACCTATGGCTTCCATTGGTTGTTTTAAGTCATATCTGCGCCCTTCTGATTTCGTGTATTCAATTTCAAAAATTTCCACTGGTTATTAAATTTAGGCTTTTAGAAATTAAATGCAATATTTGCCCAAACATAACTAGAATTTTGAAAAAATAATTTAAACAAAATAAAAATGCAAAAAAAAAACAGAAAAAATAATACTGCCTCGAGACCGGAGCGAACCTTAGTTTGAAAATTAGAACACAGTTACAGGGTTACAGGGTGTGGGACAAAAATACTTTGCACAATTTTGGCAAAAATCGCATCTAAATAATTTATTTTGCAAAAATAAAATTTTGATCGTTAATCCTTGTACTAAGGGCTTTCATTTGATATCCTACTCAGAATTTAATTTTTTTTTTTTTTTTTCGATGGACAGATATTTGTTATTTTTTTTAATGGGTTATGTTTTTTAGATGTTTTAGTATTTTTCCTATGTGCGGGTCAAAGAGTTGTACAAGCATGCTAAATTTCAACTCTCTAGGTTTAGCCGTTGGACTACAATTTTTACCGAATAGACAGACAGACGACAAAATGACCGTATAAGGGATTTTTGGTCATACCTACAAAACCCTAAAAATTATATATACCAATATATTGAATTGGGGCGTCGCGGAAAATTTTTAATACATTAAGGGCGCCGGGAACCGAAAAAGTTTGGGAACCACTGACATAGACAATATAGTGAATAGTGCCCTAAAACCTTTAGGATTTATACTAAGAAACAGTTGTAGTTTTAAGATATCTACAACTTGGTTACTGTACTGTGCACTAGTTCGACCTAAATTAGAGTACGCGAATAATATCTGGAGCCCAAAAACAATGTCCCACACAAATCAAATAGAAAAAGTACAAAAGAGATTTGTAAGCAACCTGATCCTGAAATTAACCGGAACATATCGTTGTTGAATCTCTTATACAAACCAGTTAAAAAAACTAGCTCTCAATCAGGGGCGGATCGAGGGATTGAATCGGCCCGGGCGATTTGGATGAATCGGCCCGGGCCATTTGGATGATTCGGCCCGGGCTCACGGGACTTGTTGGCCATTTATAGGGATGTTTTAAAACGCTCGACTCCTCGGAAATAAATAAAGAGCAAAGTATATTTAAATAAACTTATTTAATTTATATTTTTAATTATTAATATCGAAAATAAAAATACAGTCTAAAATAATGAAAAAATATGAGTTATTTCTAAAATAATATCATAGAATTGATCATAGGTATTTGAGTGGATAGCGGCCATCGCATCGGCCCAAAAGGCCACCGGCCCATCGGGCGATGCCCGATCGCCCGATGGATCGATCCGCCCCTGCTCTCAATAATAGCAAGAAATTTCAAACATTATAATGTAGACGAGACATCCACACTTTGAATTTCGTGTTTAAATTATTTAATAATAAACTAGATGCTCCAGAACTTCTTCAAAATTTAATATTCGAGTCCCTGACATAAGATTGAGAATTAAAAATGATCACTTTTGCAAAATTTCAGAATCTATGTCACCACTGAACAAAATGCTCAGTCTAGTAAACAAGCAAGTCTCTGATAGAGATGTAGATATCTTTTACAACAATTATAGAAAGTTTGTTAATATAAAAATAAATTATACTAGTTATATTGTATTTTATTGTACGTTTGCTTATATTGTGTTTTATTCTTTATTTTATTTATTATTAGTATTTCTATATTATTGTTTTTATAATAGGGGATAGGCATGATTTTACATTTTTTTTTTATTATATTCTTCTTGTTATATATAAACATAAAAAACCGTTTTGCATTTCTTTTTTTTTTTTTAATTTGAAGGCTTAAAAAATCATAAATATATGTAGCGCGCGAAAACGACGTGTGGCGTCATACCCCAACTAAGTGTACTGCGTACAGCCTACACAGTATGTCGTGAACTTATTTGCTTGTATAACTTTTATAGGTTATGTAAAGTTAGAGTGATTTTAATTAAAATAAAGTTTAATTCTATAAAAACAATTTATACATGTTTACCGAATTAAATTTTATATTAAAATATGGAAGATCCAGGCCCCAGTACTTCGAAACATAGTCGAAAATATTGTTTAGTACCGATGTGCACAAATAGTTCAATTAGAAATCCAAAAAAACAATTTATATCATTACCTGATGGCGAAAAACAACAGAAAAGGCGAAATTTATGGCTGAAAGCTATGAGCCGAAATAAAACCGATATTTTAGAAGAAAGTAAACTTTATGTTTGTGAAGACCATTTTAATGTGAGTACATATATTTTATAAATTATTTTAATAATAAATGCGTCAAAAAATGTTTAAAAACAAATACAAAACTCTCGAACAATACAATATACACACGTAAAGATTATGTTTAGTCTGTATCTGTGACGTCAAAACCCAGCAGTCTCAATCGTATTTACTCGGCAATCTTCGCGCCGTGGTCGGCTTATTTCAAATTTACAATATTTTACTTAAAATATTTGGCTATAATATTAACTAAAATGTGATTTTTGTTTTGTTAGGTGACATAACTAACATTAACAAATCAAAACCAGTGGCGAAGGGAAACCTCCGCTAGACATGCCCTCCCATAAAAAAAATATTAAAAAAAAAATGTAAATTTAAAAAAAAATATATATTTAAATATTTAGATAAATCTTCAAAAATACATCAAATTATGTTCTATACAAATTTTTGTCCAAGGCTTGCTTTACTAGTTACGAATTAATTATCATGACCATGGAAACGTTACATATAAGTATGAAAAAATTGAGACTAGGAAAAATTTTAAATAATTTTACAAAAATTTTTCGAAATTTTATCAAAAAACGTCTCAAATAAAAGTTATTAGTTATTGCATTTATAGTAACTTTTGTTCAATAAATTTTTTTCGAAATATTGTTGTTAAATATTCGCAAAAATCTTAAAATCGACACGAGTAAACTCCCATTTCTAGTCAACCGATTTTCATAAAATACAATAGGGTTCTTCCCATTTAATAGGAGAATTTTTTAATACCAGAACGAACTCTTTAAGTTAAACCGTTTTTGAGTTATCGTGTATACACACAGACACACAGACACACAGACACACACACACACACACACACACACACACACACACACACACACACACACACACACACACACACACACACACACACACACACACACACACACACACACACACACACACACACACACACACACACACACACACACACACACACACACACACACACACACACACACACACACACACACACACACACACACACACACACACACACACACACACACACACACACACACACACACACACACACACACACACACACACACACACACACACACACACACACACACACACACACACACACACACACACACACACACACACACACACACACACACACACACACACACACACACACACACACACACACACACACACACACACACACACACACACACACACACACACACACACACACACACACACACACACACACACACACACACACACACACACACACACACACACACACACACACACACACACACACACACACACACACACACACACACACACACACACACACACACACACACACACACACACACACACACACACACACACACACACACACACACACACACACACACACACACACACACACACACACACACACACACACACACACACACACACACACACACACACACACACACACACACACACACACACACACACACACACACACACACACACACACACACACACACACACACACACACACACACACACACACACACACACACACACACACACACACATACGGACGGCACTTCGAAAATAGGTTTTTTGGATTCCCTGGACCATGAAACGTGGTCATCCGTCAAAATCTCGACATCGAAAATTTTCGCGATTACAATACTTGCCCCTTATATATTAAGGTCGGGCAAGTAAAAATGTAGTTTTAAGGAAATAAAGAAATAAAGAAATAAAGAAATAAAGAAATAAAGAAATAAAGAAATAAAGAAATAAAGAAATAAAGAAATAAAGAAATAAAGAAATAAATAAATAATATAACCACGCATCGAACTCAACTAACATTTGTCTTTATAAAAAAAATTTGACTGTATGCTTGTTTATTTAAAATGTTTTTGTTTCTATTATTTTATAATTACGCTTTGGATCAAACATATCTCTTGAAAAAAAATTATAAAATATATTTTTTAAATTTTGTTATTTATTTGTAGATTTGTATTTAAAGAGACGTAATAGTATTATTTGTTTAACAATTTTTACCCTTCGGCATTTAAAAACAAATACAAACAAATATTCATATTTTTAAAACTCGAACCGAGTTTTAGAAAAAAACGAGAGTTCAGTACAAATCTATTATCATCACTTCCTATTCTGTTTCGTTCTAAATCAATTTATCAATTCCATAGCCTTTCTATTGGGATCTCCACAATGCGAAACGGTAAAATTTTAACCGGTATATACTAAATAATATCATCCAACACTCGTTGACAATCATAGGCTAACGTAATGGAATCGCCGAATCGGATATTTACCGGTTCGGTACTGGTTCAACTTTGAATGCGAACCGGAACCGAAGTCATCTAACCGTGAAACACGATCAAAGCGCTACTCTATGCTGCATTAGGAACTAAATTGCATGGGTGGGGAGAGAATATGGGACAGATATTTTTAAGGGAGTTATTTTGTATCAACTGTTTTTATGTTTAATTTTTAAATCCCACTTTTTTTCAAAAAGGTAGATTTTAGTTGTTTTTTTGGTAGTAAAACATCGATATATTTAATTTTATCTTCCGACTTAATACGAGGGTAGATCAATAAGCCCTTACAAGACAATAGAAAAAAAACATTATTTTGGGTTGATTCATTTTTAGGATTTTGTAGGTATGACCACCAAAAAAACCTTATAACGTCACTCATGTATCTGTCTGTCTGTCTGTACTGTAGAAATTGTAGCCAAACGGCTGAACATAGAAAGTTGAAATTTGACGTATTGGTACAACTTTTTGGCCCACATATGGGAAAACTATTTGGAAATTTATAAACTTTTGGAAAAGAGTTCCAAAAATACAAGGCGGGATAAATGTAAACAAATATGTATTTAATGGAAAAATAAATATTTTTAAAAAATTTGAGTGGGGTATCCAATGAAACAAATTTTTATATTTTATTTTTGAAAAATCTTTTTTTTTATGCGTTTATAGTCAATATAGTGGCAACAAACTTTTGCCCCCCACCCTATCCCCCAGAGGGGTTGAACTAAAAATCTCAATAATGTACATTGATGGGAACCGGAATAGTTTAACAGAAAATTTTGATCAATTTGGTTTCTCGCAAAATATTGATGTTTTTGTGTCGCAGAAAAAAAATATATCTTTTTAAAATTTATTGTGTGGTATCAAAAGAAAGCTCAAGACGTAGATAAAGGAACGGGAAGAAGATTTTATTTATTTATTAATTTTTTTTAATACGATTTTTTCCAAATCTGTACTAAAAAATCGGTGTCCCACACTTTTTAACCCTAAGGGATTAAATTAAAAATCTGAAAAAATTCTAAGAAATGTATATTGCTATGAACCGGAAACGTATGAGAGGAATTTTTTAACCGATTTCGTTTTTGGAAAATATTAGTTTTTGGGTTATAGAAAGATATATATATATTTTATTGTGGAGATTCTAAATTGCACTTAAAGAGCTAAGTGCAGATTAAGGAACGGTAATTGATTTTTGAAATACATTTCATTTTGACTAAATTTTGCCAAGTATTAAGATTTTCGTTTAATATGTTAGCTAAAATTAAAAAAATATATTTGTATATACATTGATACATTTTGTTATGGGCAGAGAAGAGGAACGGAAATTTATTTTGCAAATATCAACTAGGAAAATAAATAAATAACTGGCTGGTTGCTGGGATTCCATTTCTAGTAGAGAATATGTTAGTTTTTCATATAATCGCAATATAAACATGTCTCTGTAGGCGTTATGCTCTAGCGTGATAAAAGATCGCCCGCAGTGTTGCCAAATATGGATTTGAATGATATTTTTGCAATTATATAAAAAAAAAAAAAAAATGCGTTAAAATATATGTTATGGTAATATTAGAGATATATGATACACGGTAAAAAAAATCAAACTGCAACCTTTTTGTCGTGTTATATTGATTTAAAGGATTTAAAACCAACACTTTTAATTGCGTTATGTAGTGACAGGCATTCATCGTTTGCCTTAAATATAATAATATTCATCATTCACTGACTAAATACCTACAAAACCCTGAAATGTGTGAAACATCACACTTTTTTTGGTTATAATAAAACTTCGATATTTTTTAACGAACGTAGGTCAATAAGTCCTTTCGTAACAATAGAAAAACACATGATTTTGGATTGATTCATTTTTATTTCAACATTTTTATTCAACATATTCTCCTTCGAGCTCGATACACTTCGTCATCCAAAAAGTAAGATTCCGGAAGGCCCTCAAAATAGGCATCTCTGTCAACTATGACCTCTTCATTCGAGGTGAATCTTTTTTAATAATTAAATAATTATATATTTTGTTAATATAAATAATTATATCTTATAGTAAATGTTCAAATATATCACCATCTTTTTTGAATTAACAAATAATTTTCAATGTAAGCAAGTCTCCGTCCATGTTTCTGAGACAGTTTGAAGATGTTCCTTGTAAAGAGTATTATCAAACCGAAAAACCCTTATTGATAGCAAATGTTGAAAGGTATAAAGATAAAAGTATCCGAAGATTTCATTCGCTACAGTGACATTTGAACAAGAAGTTCGCAATAGAATTATTATTCCCCTCAGTTCTTTATTCAACTTAATTTAGATGTGACTAACATACAATGTGGAGAAAAATACAAGCAAATATACGTGGAAAGGTTGATGAGGGAAGAAGTCCTGGAAAATGAAGGATATCCTGGATACTAATGATATAAGTAACATAAATACATACGCTGGTTGGATCAACTCTTTCGCTACAAGATATGTTTATTTATATATTCTTTAAAAGGACGAGCCCAGTGTAATGATCGCTAATTATTTACACAAAAAAATAGTGTTAAAGGGACTTAAAACATGTTATTGTAATAACAATAAACAATGATTACTAAGAGGTACACTAAAAATTGAACTTTTAGTGTATCTACCATAAAGTCCCTCGCTTTTCGTGTATTTACGCTTCTTTTTGGTTAATCTTTATATATAAAAGAGAATATTTGTGGCTATGTCCGGAAATTCTAACCCACTTCCAGATATGCTACAGAGTTGAAATTTTGCATACAGGTAGGAAATGCTTTCACCATAACTAGAAAAATCGAAAATCTCAAAAAAGTCCCATCAGAAACAAGAAATTAATAATTTTGTTTTTAATTATATTGGACCATCGAAGTATGTATGATGCGTTCAGTGAGATCGCGGGAATTTCGTTTCATTAGTTGTTTGGACAACTATAGTAAGTTCGTGGAACATCGGCTAATATCGTTCGGCACGATTAATCATTGTTCTGCTATAGGTGATTTTATTCAGTTATTTATCTATTATTGGAGCAATAAATGGCACCCATATTAAAATTATGAAACCGCCGGGATTTATACTAGGTATAAATTCAAATTAATTTAAAAAAAGTTTTAAAACGGTCTAGCCGTTCTCGAGAAAATAATTTTTAAATTTCCTATTGGGCTCAACAGCGCTATGAAGTGACGCCAAGCGGACTAAAACTGAACTAGGCGAAACGAGTAACAGTTTATTGTTTACATCTGGTTTACATGTGTTTTATCGTGTAGTTTGTATTGCTTTTAAAAGTTGGTGTTGTAGTTTGTTTGTTATATTAACTTTTGATAGCATTTATTATTCTTTTTTATATTACTTTATGTTATAATGAGTTATTATAACACAAATGGTGTGTGTTTGGCTGTCACTCTAGAAAAGGCAGTAACAAAAATATTTACTTCTACTATTTTCCATATGAGTAACAATTTGTGAACTGTTAATAAATTTGGTGTTGTGGAAGAGATAATAACAAACTAGTATTTATTAAACAAATTAAATAAAAAACAAACACTAAATTATAAAATTCCTTCTCGGACATAATTAAATATCTACCCGTGTAATTTTAATGCTGAATTAGGGCAAGCGGTTTCAAATTCTGTACGCAGTTTTTCTAATACATTTTCACTGAACTTTCAATGCCTGCTTTTGTTTTTAATCAATTTATTTAGGCAAGGAGTTTCTAACAAAGGTTGCGGTTCATACCGCTGTAAGACAGGTTTTTTAAAAGTAGACCACATGCATTTTTAATTTGTGCTGGTTAATATTTTTATACTCAATATATTGTTTCTGGAACAAAAAGAAAAACCACACAAAAAAAAAAAGAAAAATCAAATATTACAATCAATCAATGCCCTGATCTTGGCTTCTTTCATTTTGGTTTGTTAACCACCTGGTACAAAATAATAGGATAGCTGAAATGTGTTTGCATGTAGTTCCTGCTTTACATGTGCAGGACATATTTAAAACTTCAACATTATTACTAAATTTTAATTTCCCAGTGACTTCGTGAGGTGGTGTTCTCAAACTGCTTGTAAACATAAACCACATATGTCGACGTGCTCATCATTTTTGTCCAAAATTCCGCACAACATAAGATGTCCGGCGTTTAACAACACTTCTTCTTCAACTACACACAGAAGAAGGTGTTGCACTTAAAAAATTAAAATAATTTAATAAAGATAGCTGTTTATTATCCATTGCAAATCGATGATTTAACATGTAAACAAATATGGACAACTTTCACATTACTCGTTTCAATCAGCTGTTCACAGCGCTCGTAGCGCCGCCATCGGGCATTGTTGTACCCAATACAATACGTCTTAAAAACCTACATATACCTAAATAGGTAAGGTAGGTGCACCAAATATTCTTTTTTTAAATCAGTTCAGTCAATGTCATATAATATTGGACGTATATCATTTATTTATTCAGAAATCACTCTTACGGCAGCATAATGCGTAAGAAAGAGAATAATGGCGACTTTTCAATGTTGTAGGAAAAGAAAGTGCATAAGAGCTATGTCGTTGATGGATCGTTAGGTTATAAACGTGATATTCTATCTCTTTCTAGCACATAAAAATTAGAAAGAGACTAAAGTTAAGTTCAATTATTTTATCACCAACTTGCACAATTTTCAGCTGTTTTTATTTAAACAGTGTTTAGTTTAGATATTGTTTAAAAAAATAGTTATTATGTTTCTGAATACATAAATAAATTAAACACTTTCTAAATTTTAAACAGTGTTTAAAATGTTGTCTCTGAATAGCCCTGTATCTTTTTAAGTAAACAATGTTTAAATAAAGACAGCCGTAAATTGTGCGAGTTGGTAATAAAATAATTGAACCTAACTGTCATTTAGAAATTCATAGCCATTGTTTCAGAGCGTAATAGAGTTTAAAATATATTTTGTGATTGTTTTTCCTTGCACTTTCTTAAATTGTATAGATAATGGAAAACAAAATTAAAAGAGAACGTTCAGATAATTGGAAAAAAGATTGTCTTCTACTACTAAAATATTATTATTAGTAAAATTTGGTTTGTTCTTTTTACTAAGAAAATTTTGATATAAAGCTAAGGAAGCATTATTTTCGTAAATTTTTGGAGAATGTAGTATCTTCCGGATTATATAGAATTTTGCTTATCTGGAAGGGCGTATGCCTTGGTGTTTGGCTTACTCAAATACAAAAATAAAAAGATGTTTCTATTTATAAATAATGCCAAGTTTGATTCCGGTGGTTTAATAATTTTAATATGGGTGCCATTTATTGCTCCAATAATAGATGAAAACACTACCATATTATAAAAATTTCTCATTTCTTTTTCTTGATGCATTATTGAAAATTTTATAAAAGCATCTTTTTTTAGAGCCAACGCTACTGAAACTTTATGTATGATTCGTGACATTGTAGGTTGACTAAAACCATGAAGATCAGCAGTATCATCCTGAAATGTTCCCTACCGAAATATCTTAATTCGGATAGTAAATGTAATTTTGAATCTATATGTCGTCCCTTATATGTCACAAGATTAATTTCATTTTGAACAAGGTGGTGTATAAAGTAACTCCCTGTTTAGAAAAACGATATTTTTCACGAAAAATTACATCACTATAATTATCATAGGGATTTTCCCTATCCATATAAATTCTGACAAACTTTGTATCCATAAACTCATTTATATCCTTCACTTCTTCAATATCTTCTAAATATTCATCCACTGAATCACTCATTTAGAAATCTCACGTACATATTAATCTACCCACATACGTTGTTTAAAAAATGTTGATTAAATTGTAATTTAACTAGGGTAACTAGAATGAAATGTTGTCTGTGAATAGACAAAATCAACTTAACCCATTTAAACCTATCGTCCTTTTAAAAGGATTTTCAAAAATCGCGCTAAATTAATTGGTAAAAACAAATAATTTGAGACGGCGTAATATGTTATGATCACTGTGTTTATGAAACATCATTTATAGCAAGATTCAAACAATTGTTGTCATTTTTGTAAATTTTATTGGCGTTTCAATCGCTTACGTTTTATGAGCATTTACAATGGCTAATTCTAGGAAAGTTATTTTATTATTATTCTTAAATTTTAAAATTATAAAATACATTTTATGTTAGACTGTATATTTTTATATACTCATAACCTCAAAAACTTAAATTTTGTTGAACCCGGCAAACGATATTCAATGAATAAATCCACCGTCCTTTTAAAAGGACGGTAGGATTATGTCCTACCATATTTTATTTATGAAATTTTTGATACATTAGTGAAATTTATGTTATTTAACTTTATTTACTCAAAATAACTGAAAAATAAAACAACTTATTATCGCAGCACGGCCGTCCTGCTCCTGCCACGTCCTCGCGGCATCTTCAGAATTTAATAATTGCAAAATAAAACAGAGTAAACGAAAACATAATGTTAGTTTTGTCCGTCTCCTTGAGGTTCCTTGCCATCCAGAGTTTCTCTGAACTCCTTGAGGTCCCTGACTGTCCAGAGTCAACAAAACAAACATGACCATTTTAGGTCCAACAACTCCTTGAGGTCCCTGACCGTCCATTTATTTTGCTAAAAGACGTTGCGCTGTTTGCAGCAAAAAAGCTAATTTTGTTTGTAAAAAATGTACCTAATGTAGTTTTACATCCTAGAAATAGTTTTTTGGACTATCATACAAGCAAATGATTTTATAGTTTAGTTTATATTAGAGTTTATAAAATAATTTTGAAATAATTTTGGAATTAATAAAGCATTTAAATAAATAGGTTGTTATTATTCTTATAGTAGTATATAGTCCTACCGTCCTTTAAAAAGTACAGCATGTTATGACTATTCTGATCAGTAAAAAAAATGTATATTTATCATTTTCATGCATATTTATACACAATTAACTAAATTTTTACAAAAAAACATTTTTTTTTTCAAAAAAAGTTTCAGGTTTAAATTGGTTAACTCTGTAACTAAGAAAAACAGTGTTTAAAAAGTGTCTTTGAATAAGAAAAAATAAATAAAATAAATAAATAAACACTGAATTTAGACAGTGTTTAATTTAAAAACTGTTTATTTTTGTCTCTGAATAGCCCTATAAAATTTTAACCAAACTGAGAATGAACATATGAGTTTTTTTCTGTGTACTGATCCGGCTTAGTGAGTTGTCTCGTTCATGACGAGCCCATCCATATTCTCGATGCTTACTGTTAGGTGCTCGGAACCTATAATGCTGTCCATTACCCTTAACTGTCTATTTGTCTTAATTTTAATTCAGTTGAATTAACAAATTTTGTATTCAGAGGTTTGCGAACATCGTTAAGATGCATAATTTAACTCACAATGAAACAGGAAGACAGAAGAGAATTCAAAAAGAGAATTTTAAGAAATAATTCTTTAGAAATTTAAGAATTTAACTTAACAGGAAATGTAAAACGAAGTAAATTCAGGAGTGTGTAAGAATAAATAATAAATATTTCGTTCCTTGAATTTATGGCGTGAACTGCAAAGGGCGAGATGATTAACGATCATCTCTGATGACCTTTTAGCTCTGTTCTGAATTTTTTTGAATCATTACGAGTTAAGCAATTTAAAGAAATATTAGAGTAAATTATGGGGTGTTAAATGGAAGTTTTGATGGTTAAATGCATTTGACTTGACGAGAAAGACTTGAACTTTTAATTTAGAGGATTAATAGAGTTTAAAAAAAAATGTGTGGAGAAAAATGGAGGATTGATTAAAAAATTTTAAAAATATACACACACCGGCTAATTTAAAGGAACAGATTGAAAATTATGTTTTGTTTAATTTTATTATTTTGTAGCCTTTACCTAGATAACTTTGAATGCTTTACTAAACAATGAACGAAGATTGTATCGACGCCAAGGAGAAAAAAATGCACCATTTAATTTTGCTACTACCGTATCTTTTGGTGGTATCAATTATGGTATCAATTATGGTGTGAAATATGTTTGGGAGCTGTACAGAGTTAGTGGTGATTGATGATGGAGCGTTAACTGCAGATATGTACATCAGAGATATTCTTCAAGACGATGCAGTACCTTTTGCGTGCCCAGCGCGTAACAGACTTTTTAAATCAAGTGGGTATAACAATAATGGGTTGGCCAGCGTACTCTTCTGACCTCAACCCGATTGAACATCTGTGGGACATGCTAGGCAAAAGACAAAGGTCAAGAATTCCAGCTGTTCAAAACAGAGAAGAGGTAAGAGCCACACTGATTCAGGAATAGGACAAATTGCCCCAAGAACTGATTTATGATCTTATAAGAAGTATGGGAAGGCGAATGACTGCAGTCGTAAAGGCTCGTGGGGGAAACACACCCTATTGAGGCGATAGAAAAGCACATTAAATGATAAACAAAGTTCAAAATGTACAATAAAGTTATTCTGTTTAAAACCATATTTTGTTAGACTCCAACATCTTTGATTTTTTCTTCTTCAACAGGTTTCACATGATGTAATTCAAGTTTCAATTATTCCAAAAAACTTCGTACAAGAAGATTACCTGAGAGATATCAACAATATGTACTCTACAGGGAAAATAATTAGATTTTTATGTCTGTTCTTTTAAATTTGCCGGTGTATGTATATACAGTTGAGGACAAAATTTAGTAGACAGTACCTGCCTTTTCAAACCTGTAGCTGCAAACGTTAAATCGTTTGTTTCTGCTATTTGGCTGCGAAGCAAGAGCACGGACGTGAGTTCAATTCCTGATTATATCAAATAATTAGTTTAAAAATATTTATAAAAAAATACAGGTTCTGCTTAGCCGTTCGCAACCGGCTTTAAACTGTAGGTGCCTTTCTGTGTACGCTAAAAATGGACGTAATACTGACCATATTACTCCTGAATGTACATAGATAGAAAACATGGTCATGAAATTTGGAAGGAGGAGGCCTTGGCTCAATTCGGGCTGTTGCGCCAATGATAATGACCTGCCTTTTCAAAAAATTATCCATATCTCTAAAGTTTCTTATAAAACATTCTTCTTTTTTTATTTAGATTTTATACACATACAGGTGTCCTAAATAACTTGTTAAGCATGGGGATCTCTAAAACTGTAAGAGATGCAAGATTGGTTAAACTAGACCAAAGGTGCCGCTTTAAAGGACCATTTTAATGTTTTTGAAAAACATATTTTACTAGATATGAACGAAATATAAATTTTCCGGTTTTTAATTTTTTCTCATAATTTCTAAAATTAAAATATTAAGTGATTTTGATGTGCAATTTCTTCAGACCCTTTTTCATACTGAATTTACAGAGGATCTCTTTTTCTTATTGAGTACTGTTTTCAAGTTATCGGGGTCAATTTTAATTTTTAATATGGAGCTTATAGTAGATTAGGTAATTTTGAATAGAGTTTTTTTTTTTTTTTTTTTTGCTATTCAACCATATAAAAAAGTCCTATTTTATTCTCGTAAATAATATGAAAAATTAAGCAAATAATTTCTTGTCTATCAAGGGAGATAGCTCCCAGATGAATTGACCCAAAATACCATTGCTAATCCTTTAAACATCTCGATTTCTTTGCTTCCATATCATAAAATGAAGAGTTTCTTATTTCACATCGTGACTGGCGATGAAATATGTATCTTTTTTGACATCCCGATATGCAGGAAATCATGGGTTGATCCTGGTCAACCATCAATGGTGAAACCAAAGCGGAACATCCACGGCCACAAAGCAATACTCTCTATTTGGTGGGATATGGAGAGAGTCGTGTATTATAAGCTTAAAACTAAAGAAAAACAATCACCGACGGACGTTATCGACAACAATTAAAGCTTATGAATGAGAATTTGACACGAAATAGCATCAAATCGCCAGAGAGTGATTTTTCTCCATGACTCGGCTCCATGTTGGTATAGCCGTGAAACAAACCCTGATGGAGGTCATATGAAAGGTTATCCGGCATCCAGCGTATCCTCCGGACGTGGCCCTAAGCGATTACCATCTGTTCCGATTGATGCAACACACCTCGGAAAATATACATTTCCATATCTGCGGAGAAGTCGAAAATTGGGTTGCCGAATGGATTGGTTCAAAAGACAGACCATTGTTTCGTCGCGGAATTCAAATAAATATTGATGGAGAGTGCTTTATCCGAAATGGAAGGCACACTTGTGAATTAAAATACTTTATTAGTAAAGTATTTTAATTCTTATTAAGAGATTAACAGATTATAATTTTTCGTAAAACTACTTTTCATACTACAATCTGTATAATAAGACGTCCTTGTTGATTTTTGGCAAACTATGAGAGAGAAAAGGAAAAACTAACAATAATTTAAAAATTTACTGTAAATATTATTACGCTGCTACCTAATAATTGGTCCAATCTCCATTATTATCAATTATTGCTTGGTATCTTTTCGGTATTCCATTTTGCCAGCATTTCATTTTCTACCAGCTTTTCGGCATACTTTGTCAGTGATCTCCATATCTGCCGTATTTGACGATTTGGCTGATCCAAATTTTGAACGTTTATTGTTCGAAGTTTATATTTCATGTAAAACTAGATTCATCAGAGAAAACCACATCACTCCAATCGCGGTTTAAATTTTCCTTGACCCAAGCGAGTCGCTTTTCGACATGTTTCACCGATAACAATGGTTTTTGTTTGGTGCTCCTGAATTTAATACCATTTTCAATTAAACGACTTCTCAGTGTCATTAGACTCAACTTAACGTTCTTTTTAAACAAAATTGCCTGATATTTACGTAAAGATAACATAGGATTATTTTTAAAACGTTAAAAATAACTTTATCTTGTTTTTTAGTAGTCACTTATTTAATTCACGATTAGGTAAATTGTCAACATTTTTATTAATTTTATAACGTTTCACCCAATATTTCTCAAAGTCTACAGACTTTTGCATATATTTTACTGCACTTGAAAAGGACATTTTTGGTCCTTTTGGGTGGGTATATGAAAATACCGCTTCAAAACGTTTTGCATAAATAGCACTCATTACTACATAACTGCACTACTGAAAGACAAAACGCTAACTAAACAATTTTTATAATCAGGCGTATTAGGTCTTGATGTTCTTATCCTGATTGTACCTGTTTATTATTTGTGCACATGCCTGATTCTGAGTTATAAGCAAGTATGTCTTATTATACAGACTGTACTTTTTGATTCTTTGGTAAACTTTGTCACGTAATCCCAAATATATAGCATTTAATCAGTTTTTCAAAATTAGAAATCCTGCAATAATATTAAAAAAATAAAAAGGTGTTGACAGTGTTGTCATGTTGTGTCATCCACTAATTATACTCATTTTCACAGATCCGAGTGTCATTCAATTCTCTGTTGACTATAAATCACAATTATCATTTTTAAAATCGACAATATTATGACATTGGCACATCGTTCAGTCTTTCATTTCTCCCTTTTCAGTTAATTAATCATTTAAACTGGATCCCAAACGACCAACACAGTAACATTACTAGCAAGATGAATAATTGAACAAAACTGTCTGAATTACTATATTTTTGTAGGATTTAGATTAAAATAAAAGGTTCATAATGGTGTTTCCCAAACGACCATCAGAGTGACATAGCAAGAAATATAAACACGAAACTTTACATGCCGATTGATCGACAGAACCAATAAAGAAATATATATCGATGAGGGTTATTTCATGAACAACGCACAAGCAACACTGCGGGTTGGATAACGCAACAATTATGTCAATTGTAGTTAATGGCTCGAGGAAGAAACGTGTGTTTTGTTTTCATTTATAACGTACTATTTTTAACAAACGCGAGCTAGAAATGGCTAGAGCCCTGCAAATCCGCGAGTATCTGCTGATTATCGGCGAATATCCGCAACTTTTTTGCGCATGCGGATAAATTATCATTTAAACCATGCGGATACCGATCGGATGCGGATCAAATTTCATATCCGCTTATCCGCAATATCCGCGTGAACATTAAATCTTTGGTTACTTTCGGACAAACATGCGATTGTGTCCTGACTACGCAGCCCTCGGTTATCTTCGGTTGTCTGTACACACATGTGATATTTTGTAGCATTCTATCTCACTCTATGTTATTGTTATTAAGACAATTGTCCATAATCGAGATTGAGTTGAAACAATCAACATAACTTTCTTTTTATTATTGAATATAGAAAATAATGTTTGAAACAAAAGTTGCCTGGTAAATTTTTGATGTAATTCTTCCTACCTTTGCTCTGGGTATAGCTCCCTTATATATGTTGGCGGTTGGTTAAAAGGTTAATAAGATATTGAAACAAAGAAGGCAGATAATACACTTACGTTATTTATACGACATAAATTCAGTTTAATGGGAAATTTGAAAACGTTAAAAAAATATTAATTTTAAAAAATGGTGTACTATATATAAAAAGAGAGATTTGGCTAAAAGAGTTTAAATAAAGCAATAAAACAAACAATATATCTTCAGAGCTAAAGTTCCTCATTTAAATATTTATTGTAAATAAAAATTAAAAATATATGTACATATGAAGGTCTAAAAATTATATCAATAACTTCTTCTTAGGGCACTATCAGCTAGCCCAGTCTTTTGGCCTCACATTAGTTCTCAATCTTAATTTGTTAATTGTCAAGTGTCAAAAAATATTTATATGTCAGATAACCTAAAAAATATATAACTGCGTAAAAACAAATTACATGGAGAATTTTCTTCATAAAATCTACGCCAAGAATATAAATAAAAGTCTAAATATGTAAATAATAACAAAATATACGAAAAAAATAAAATAATATAAATAATAAATATTTCCAATGTACGACACTGAACATCTGTCAACTTTGACTAAAAACAATATTTTAACAGTGTAATAGGGATGACGTTCTAAACCAATCCGAAGCAAGGACAAAAAGCTCCTATCTTCTTACACACATTTTTCTAAGATGACATAGAGCATAGAGCCATCTACACCTGAACAGCGGCTTTCAATGCAACATCCTATTAAAAAAAATATAAACCGCATTTCAGCGTAATGTAGGCAAATACTGTACCACAGAACCACGAAAGTTTAACATGAAGAAAGATTTTTAATAATCGAATAACTTAAAAATAGTTCTGGAATGTAGGGCATTGCTAAAGAACTAGACCGTGAATTTCAGTGCAGTTTTACAAAGTTTGCAGAAGATTTAACTTATAAAGTTTCTTAGCATGGTTCAATATAGATATTTCAATAATATTCTACAAAACAGAATAAGAAGATTAATGAAATAATTAAAATTATTTTGATAGAACTCTCCTACGATGGCAAATGCAAATTTGTGTTTGCATAATATCATTCTGGTTTTTCTTTAATATTAAAATCATCAACCACCTGGTTATCAATTGCTTGCTTTATTTATCGTGATAGAGAACTTGAATGACACTTGACAGAGACGTATTGAGTGCTAATTAGAGAGGGTGTCTGGTGTAGTAGAACTAAATTTGAGTGGCTCTAGTTAATTCGCTAGAATGAAAGAAATATTCAAGAGCTATTTAGAGTGACAAAAGAAATAAGTTCATTTGGAAATGTAAACACAGATAAGAATTTTAATTCATTTCATAAATATTAATTTTAAAATAATACACCTTTCTCACACTATACGAACTGTTCAAATACAAAAAATTGTACATGAAGAAAACATTAAATTTTTGGTGGACGAAGAGAAAAAAGAGAAAGATAATGACACGAGAAGATTATTCATAAATTGTTCAGTTAGTGGATTTTAACGTTTGTTATTGTGTCCGTCTTGTCAAGGTGGGCACAAAATACAATCAACTGCTCGTGAATAGTTAAAAAAATTGTTTCCTTCTCCTTAAGAAAGATTTTCTTCTCAGTAGGACTTGAAAATTCAATCACAAACATCTGTTTTGTCACGATATCCAGGATGGTTATATCCGGCATAGTTGCTATCAGTAACCTCGAGGTGGGGAAGGAGAAATTCCAATAAGTGCGGAACTTGGAATTTTCCACCACCGACTCTATATTAGAAGGGACGTACGATATGACCAGTATTGGGTCAATAACATAGACATGTGCAAAATGGTTGCAGACTACGCGAAGGGCATTATTATTTTTCTTATTAATATTTGGGGTTTGTCAAATTTTGACAAGCATTCACTAGTTGCAATTTCAGTAACCTTTTGGCCCACGCCATAAAGTAAAGACCTATATCAACAACAATGCATAGATTCGCTTCGTTCAAATTTTAGTAATGAAGCACCATCAGAAAAGACTGTTTACAATTGGTTTACAGAATATCCTCGTGGTCATGCCTCCGTCATTGATAAATATCCTGAAGGTCTTTCAAAATCGGTTGTGATTCAAGAACCTCGATTCTGTGCGCAAAATGATTGAAGAAGATCGGCATGAGACTTACCGGGAGATAGAGGCATCCGTCAGCATATCGCAGACTGCAATACATTTGATTTTGTATGAATATTTTGCTGTGAAAAAGATCCGTTCCCGATGGATTCCACATAATTTGACCGAAGCTCAAAAAAAGGCTCGTGTTGATTGGTGTAAGGGAATGCTAAAAAAATCAACCTAGGCACTTCAAAATCCGTAGACAACATCGTTAGAGGTGAGGAAACTTGGATTTATTCATATGAACCGGAAAATAAGCAACAATCCACTGTTTGGGTCTTCCAAGATAAACCGAAACCCACAAAATTATTCGTTCACGAAGCACTTCAAAGAAATGATCGCTTGTTTCTTCTGTTGTACTGAACATGTCGCAACCATTCCTTTAGAAGATCGGAGAACAGTTAATGCTAAATGGTATACAAAAATTTGTATACGTCATCAACAAAATCAGGAAAAACAACCAAAACATCGCATCATTCTTCATCATGACAATGCAAGCTCTCACACAGCACGTCAAACCATTGAATATTTGAAGGAGAAAAACATCGAATTGTCTCATTGCCCGTATTCACCTGATTTATCCCCTAACGACTTTTTTTTGTTCCCTAATGTCAAACAATAAATGCATGGATAGCGATTTTCATCACCTCAAGAAGCTGTTGAAGGCTTCGAAAACCATGTTTTTGAGATACCAATTTCAGAGTGGACATTTTTTATCGAGAATTGGTTTGAACGCATGTAAAAATGTATAAATCTTAAAGGCAAATATTTTGAAAAGCAATAAAACGGTTAAAAAAAAATGTATTTCATAGTTTTTGTAAAAACTTAAACGGTAGCCCTCGTAGTCATTTTAGTTTAGAGTCATTTTCATAAGGAGGAAGACGGTGTATTCAATAAATAAGGAGAAGAATTTGTTTCATATTTTTAGGTTATACAATAAAATAAGTTTTTATTTTATTAACTGACTTACATTTAAATATTGTCTGTACTAGCACATTAGTAGTCTTTATATCGATTAAATATACCTTCCTATCTAACATCATTTTCTTCTGTGTTCGCCATTTTGTAGTCGTCTCTTGTAGCAGCAGTTCCTGATGGTAAGAGTGTATGCGCTACGTCACTTCCGCACTGCTTGCAGACTACACAACAAAAACACTGCAATGCACTGCGGAATTGATGAAGCACTCACTCACGTACAATATTCTTCTTTTTATCTGACGGTCAGTGAAGGAAGTTTTTCCTCCGCGAAAAACGATCGAGGTAAATATGTGCATTGAAAAGTGATTTTAGGTTCTGACAACCATATTTACAAGCAGTTTTAGTTTTTTTTTTTAAATATATTTTTTGGTTGGAAATCAACATGTTTCATGTCCAGTATCTGAAGATGGGTGTGTTCAATTTTAGTTTTTTTTTTCACAATGATATGCAGTTTAAATTTAAATAAAATGTGAAGAGCCTAGAAAAAAAAAATCATTTTAAGGACATTTTCCCTAATCCATAAAAAAATTCGGGCCTTAATCGTTTAACATGGGAGATTACGATAATTTTTATAATGGCAGAATTTACATTATTTAAGTTGTAGATTTAAAAAAAAAAGCAAAATCGCGACCTGCGGTTGAAACTTTTGGATTATCAGTAGTTTATTTAGTCTAGAAAAAATCTGGGGCTTTAATCGTTTAACGAGTTTTGAGATTATGACAATTTTTTTAATGTCATATTTTACATTATTTGTGCAAAGTGTAAATTTAAAAAGCACTACTCAAAAACGGTTAGAGATAGCAACCTGCGGTTGAAAGTTTTGGATTATTCGTAGTTTATTTAGTCTAGGAAAAATGTGGAGCTTTAACCGATTTAGGTATTTTGAGATTATGACAATTTTATTAATGGCATAATTTACATTATTTGTGAAAATTGTGAATTAAAATAGCACTATTCAAAAACGGTTAGAGATAGCGATTTGCGGTTTAAAGATTTGGATTATCCGTAGTTTATTTAGTCTAGGAAAAATTTGGGGCTTTAATCGTTAAAGGTGTTTTGAAATTATGACAAGTTTATTAATGCCATAATTTACATAATTTGAAAAAGTGTGAATTGAAAAAAAAAGCTACTCAAAAACGGCTAAAGATAGCGACTTGCGGTTTAAACTTTTGGATTATTTGTAGTTTATTTAGTCTAGAAAAAAATTGGGGCTTTAATCGTTAACGAAGTTTTGAAATTACGACCATTTCTTGAATGGCATAATTTACACTATTTATGAAAATTGTGATTTAAAAAAATGCACTTCACAAAAACGGTTAGAGATCGCGACCTGCGGTCAAAGTCCTGGATTATCTGTAGTTTATTTAGTCTAAAAAAATTGGGGCTTTAATCGTTTTATGTGTTTTGAAATTATGACAATTTTTTATTAATGGCATAATTTACAATTTGTGAAAATTGTGAAATATAAAAAAGCACTACTCAAAAACTGTTAGAAATAGCGACCTGTGGTTAGAATTATTGGATTCCTTGTAGTATATTTAGTCTAAGAAAAATTTGAGGCCTTATTCGTTTTGCGTATTTTAAAATTATGACAAAATTTATTGTGGCGGGATTTATAGAAATTTACATTTTCGCACGGTATGTAGGTATCTCTATGTATCTGTAATTAACGTATCTCAAAAACGAAAGGCAATAAAGAACTGCAATTGAAATTTTTGAAATCTTGAGGCCCTAATTGACTTGTAGCCTAATTTTGAAACAATTTTTTTTGCATTTTTTTATTTTTTAATTTTGAAAATTTTGATAAAAAATAACTAATAAATGGCTAGGGATACAAAATTGTGGTTTGAATTTTTAAAATTCTCCTACATTTTTAAGTCTAAAATAAAATTTTAGCTTTAATAAACCAATTATAAGTTTTGTATTGGCAGGCCTTAAAAAAATCGTGATTTTAAATTTTTTTGTCTCCTCGTAAGATAATATGATGCGAATCAACAGTATACCTTGTTCAAAATGCAGAAATAGTGATAAAATCACCTGAAAGATTGACGTTACCCTATTGGTTTGCGCATAAATTAACTGCTCAGCAGCCAATGAACAACGAGAGTTCAACAAAATTATCAAGTGAACTTTGCATGATTACTAATTTTTGATTTTGAAGAGAGTATAGTGATGGCGAACCTTTTGAGCTCGGTGTGTCAAATTTCGGAAAAAAACCTAGTTTAACTCGGGTGCCGTGTCACGTCTAGAAATATCCATAATTTTAAATAATCCATAACGGTATGCAGCCGTAGTAATAAAATAATTATATATTTTTTTTTAAAGCAAAAACATATAATTATTTACATTAGTGACTTTTTTGTTGCTGATTTGCATTTGCCAATTCTTCAACTGAAGATTGGTATTCCTTGTACTTCAAGCACAAACAAGCACTACTAACTTCATCTGTTAGTCGGTTTCTTTAATTGGTTTTAATATTATTTAACACCGAGAATAAGGTCTCAGAAAAGTACGTAGAGGGAAAAATGGTGAATAAAGCCATCGCTAGATTTTGCTAAAAGTATCCGGTAATCGGTTCCAAGCGCTCCAAATTTTCTGTTCGTAATAGCACTCTTTTTCATTCTCCAAACGATTTCTTTCCAGATTCTCAAGCTTGGACCTCAAGTCGAGAAACACTTGAGGCCAGACTGTTCTTGGCCGAAGACTGTCCGTAAACAATACGTGTCATCCAAAATGTCTTGGCGTGTCACTCGTGACACGCGTGTCATAGGTTCGCCATCACTGGTATAGTGAAATCAAGTTGAGTATTATGCGTAGAGTATGCATAGAATAAGCGTTTTAGTAGCGTTGACATTATTATATGTTAAAAATGATTGTGGCAATTTATGGTGCTAATGACACTGGTTGATTAACACTTCCTGTGACATTCCCAAAGCGGCTTAGCGGCTGGTAGCTGGAGACTGGAGGCTGGAGCCTGGCATGAACAGTGTACGGTGGCTTGACCTGGCTTAACCACGCAACTTAAATCCCGCAACACCCTAAGGAACGCATTCTCCTTCGCCAAAGTCTCAGAATTAATTAACAATTAATTAAGCAATCTTACTCGCAAAAATACATTAAAATAGATGTTCTCTCAATGCATTAATAACAATATAGTAGTTAAAAGCAATTGCAGGTTTATATAGGAGAGCGAACTGTAATAAAATATGATATAGTGTTTATTTTCTTATTATGCGAGACGTGTAAATTAAGTAACCGGATTGATTTAATTTTTTTTTTTTTTATTCATGTAGAATTACAATTAAATATTGTCTGCTTCAAAATAACTTCCTTGGGACACCACACAGCGCTGGAGACTTACAATTCTCATAGCAGTGCTGGAACTCAGACACTGGAATAGCTTTCAGCTGGTCGGTTACGGACATTTGAATGTTTTCGAGTGTCCCAAAATGACGTCCCTTGAGATGATTTTTCAATCTTGGGAAGAGGAAAAAGTCACAAAGACTCATGTCAGACGAATAAGGAGACAAGGAGCCAAGGGAATGTTTTTACTGGCCAAAAACTCGTTTATTGAAATTGCTGTGTGGCAAGCAGATTTTTTCATCTCCAATTCATTGGTGAAAATCTGTCAAATTCAACTCTACCCCGATCATTCTGACTGTCAACCGACGATCTGAACGCACAAGATCCCGGTTTATGTCGACATTTTCATCGATTCTTGAAGATATACCGTTTCACCCCGAGTTCACCCCGTTTTACGATGGTGAAAAAATAGTATATAAACCACAATAGAGAAGAATAGTACCCAGAGCTTTGCAATCTTATATTTAGGCATCATAATCCAATATTTTAAATTGTCTTTTTATCTAGAAAACAATTTGTTTACATGCAGTTATATTGTTTACACTTGTTTATACCTTCGTGCTTGTTAAACAAAGGAAATTCTAAACAGGAGCGTATTGTTCGAGCAATTGAAGCTCCGTCAAACAACAAAACAGCATCATAACAAAATAAAACAAGGTAACTCTAAGAACAACTACGTGCCATGTACCAACCAACATAAACATTGAAAGATTACATTCAAAATAAATTGGAATATTATATATTTCAATTTGTAATGTTCCTAGATCTGGTGACAATGATGATTGTGGTGTTGTAAATGTAATTTTTTTTTGGAACCATGAAATATTTGAAGTGACCTTTTATCCAAAACAAAACCTAAATTTACTAAACTATTTAGAAGCAGTATCAACAACGTAATTTGAGACTTGATTCTCCTAAGCCAGGGAAATTTTAGCCAAAATTATGCTTAACAATTTTTTGTCCCACACCCTTTAACTCAGAGGAATTAAATAAAAAACTGAAAAAATTCTGAGTAATGTACATTAATGTAAACCGAAATAGTACAATAAGAATTTTTGTACTTATTAAATTTTGTGCTTATGACAAAATTGTTTATTTTCTAAATTCAAGATTAAATTATGGCTAGTATGGTTGTAACTTGTTTTGTATTTATGGCTAAGGTTATATACGTCTTCTTATGAAATAAATAAATAAATAAATAAATAAATAAATAAATAAATAAATAAATAAATAAATAAATAAATAAATAAATAAATAAATAAATAAATAAATAAATAAATAAATAAATAAATAAATAAATAAATATATATATATATATAGTTGTAAAATGTTCTTCTTTAATCGTCAGTTTTTAGTTTAGGAAAATTAAAAAACAAGATTTTCGGTACATTTCGCGTTTATTAGTTAACGCATCTTCAGCCTAAAATAATTATATACTGATATTGACACATGTAGTATTGCACTGAACAAGTCAGTAGGAATAAAAACTGTAACAATGTATCAATAATTAAAATAGAGAATGGTACCAGTAAAAAGAGAATTAAACAAATAATTTAATAAGAAATGAATAAAACTTGTAAAAAGCTAAAATATAATAACGTCAATAATTTACATCTATATATATGAGAAGAAACACAATCATTATATATATATATAAATAAAACACTATCTTGTATATTCGTCAATTTATTAAAACAGTAATTAAAACATTACAGAAACGTTTCGTGCATAAAGTTGAAGGTAAAGTAAAAGGCTTACTTACGTTTTGTGGATATGTTTTTAGCCTTTTACAAGTTTTATTCATTTCTTATTAAATTATTTGTTTAATCCTGTTTTTACTGGTACCATTCTCTATTTTAATTATTGATACATTGTTACAGTTTTTATTTCTACTGACTTGTTCACTGCATTACTACATGTTTTTAATGTTAATATCTTTAGTTGTTAATATTTTTTTCATGTTTTTATTCTTAATAATTTTGTTTATAGTATTTATCTTTTATATATGTTCATTTGTACAAAACTTTTTGTTATTCTGTATTCACGTGTGCATTGACACATAATGTTGCACTACGTTCTTATTTACTGATTTTTTTTTCTTTGCAGACTGAAGATGTGCAACTTTATGCACGAAACGTTTCTGTAATGTTTTAATTACTGTTTTAATAAATTGACAAATATACAAGATAGTGTTTTATTTATAATATTTAAATTCGTCGATAAACTCCAACATACCTTATATATATATATATATATATATATATATATATTAACAGCCGAAAATCGATCTGTACTTTTTCCGTGGGTTACCCTACGTTATGTTATTCAAGTTGCACAACGTTTGTGTGTGGTAGCTTAATTGTTCATTGCTTCGAGTAAAACAGGTTTCTGACATTTAAAAAAAAGAGTGATTTATTAATATATTTCTTATTAAATCAATAAAGACTTATAGAGTCTTCGATTGGGTGCTCTACTATGCACCCAAGTCACTCGGCGTGCCAGTTTTGTATTAGATTGGGCGAGCAGTTGTTCTAGAGTTGGTAAAATTTGTATTCGATTGGGAAAGGTAACTGCTCTGAGAGTGCACTGCGAACACTTTTTCTTGCTCTGGCTAAAGAGTCAGAGCAGCGTTGTGAAATGTAGCACGTAGCGATATTTAAAATCTAGTATGTTTATTAGAACTAATTGAATCTTTATAAAGTAGTGATGTATCTTTTTGGATACTAAATCAAATTAGGAAATTAAAAGACATAAAATAATTTAAAAAAAGTAACATTTTGGGAATATAAATAAACAGAAAACAAATAAATTATTGCAATCACAAAAATAAAATAATAAAAATTATACATAAAGTATTATCCTGCACTTAATAATAACAATAATAAAAACTTATTCGATTGGGAGTTGCTCTGGCGCGCTTGCTAGGGAAACTTGGATAGAGCATGATGTCATTTGCTCGCTCGCAGAGCAATTCCAGAGTAGTCCAATCGAATACGCCATTAAATACACAGCAAATCGCTGAACAAAAATAGAAAAATTTTCGAATTCCTATACGTTTGCAGTTAATGGCCAAGAATATTACTAGGCTACTTACAATACAGCTGTGTAAGAATAGTTGCAAAATCAATTACACATTTTATTTTGTTTTTTTTTTCCTCCTTCACGGCTTGTGTTATATTTAAAAACCAATGTAATATTTTATTTAATATTTATTCTATGATTTATAGAAATTTATTTGAATACTATTACAATAAAAAAAAAAAAAAACTTTAAAAAGCGTTTCTTTTGATACCACACAATAAATTTTAAAAAATAATAATTTTTTTCAGTGACAAAAAATTCGTTATTTTGCCAAATATTAATTTGATTAAAAATTCCTGTTGAACTATTTTGGTCTCTATCAATGGGAAAAAGGTGGTGGACAACATTTTTTGACACATTTTTGGCAAAAGTCACAAAAGATACCCCACTCAGACTTTTAAATGTTCTCGTTAAATATATATTTGATTATATTTTTTCCATTATTTGTTTATCTAAAACTAATCTATAGTTTTCCTATAAGTGGGGCAAAGAATTGTACAACAATTCAACAATTTCAATTTTCTATGTTCAGTCGTTTGATCATATTTCTACGGAAGAGACGGACAGACAGATAGACACACCAGTTATAAAGGTCTTTGTCATACCGACAGACTGACAGACAAAAAGACGGACAAACAAACAGAAGGACAGGCAGGCGGACAGGCAGACGGATAGATAAACGGACAGACAGAAAGATAGACAGACAGACATAGAGACACATGAGTGACGTTATAAGTTTCTTTGGTCATATATATAACTGCCTTAAAACCAATGTTGTAATTTTTAGTACAGTCATAAAAAAAGACAAACTTGCAAAATAAAGGTAACTCGCTTTACGACAGCCATCTGGAATTGAACATGTCGTAACAGTGATGTATGCTTTTACTGCATTGAGAATAGTTCTTGACTTTTGCTAGTAAAGAAAAATATTATTTTTCTCTTTAAATTTTCTACATCATTAAAGAAGGAAAATATATAAAAGTTTATCCAAAACTGAAATTCCTTTAATACAAAACTAACTTTTCACACTTCATCTAGACTTTTCAACTTTTCAATCAATTTGTCGTGTAAAGAAAATTGGAAAACGCCTACGACAATTCCAGATTTCAAAACACAAACTAAATTCAACTTTAATTTTCTGATCAGTTTTACAGTTTCTGAACATTTTTAAAATCATTTTAGTTGTAATATATATTTATAGCACAGACTGTAAGAAAATGTATAGAAAATTACTGTAAAAATTCTGGGTAACTTTTTTACCTTAAATAATTCTGTTATGGCGGGTTGCTAACGTAAGAATTATCCCTAACTCAAGTTAAAATCATTTGTATTTGTATGCTACAACATACAAAAACAAATGATTTTAACTTGAGTTAGGGCTAATTCGTACTTTAGCAACCGGCCATTAATTTTACATCGTGATTTAAAAAAGTTGGTTTGTAAAATTACATCCTGTAAAAGTACATTAATATCCCAAGAAATCGTAATTAAATTTAAAAATATATATATACATACGTTCTGGAACATGAATTCGGAAGATAATGGTAAATCAACTTACCTGAAAATTAAGAAAAAAGGGACAAATTAGTTTAGAATAATACATTGGAACAAGCAAAATTAAAATAAATATTATTTCCCTATATTATTTTAGGGTTAATTGAAGTTTTCGCTGCCTAATGTATAGGTGCCGATATTATATCTGTTCTTTTTACCGACCGCCAACATATATAAAGGAGGTATTGTGATCATACCGATTTTGACATTTCGAGATTTTGATGGATCTCCACGAATTGAGGTCCCTACATAACGTTTTGACTATTTTTGGCATGATGTCCGTCCGTCTGTCTGTCTGTCTGTCTGTCCGTCCGTCCGTCTGTCTGTCTGTGTACACGTGCAGAGCAAATTCGGCTGAAAGGATTTTTATGAAACTTCATATTTAAGATGATTTTTATAAATATCTTTGCAAGCTTTGAGAATGGTTCAGATAGAACCGAAACTAGTTAGCAAGTAAATAAATCTTTTTAAATATTTGACTAAATTCATATTTTAGCTTCTGCCATCAATGGCACAAGTTGATCAACTTTTGGTAAAAATCGGTTGACTAAAAATGGGAGTTTACTCGTGTCGATTTTAAGATTTTTGTGAATATTTCACAACAGAAAAATATTTCGAAAAAATTTATTGAACAAAAGTTGCTATAAAATCAATAATTAATAACTTTTATTTGAGACGTTTTTTGATAAAATGAAAAATTTCGATAAATTTTTGTAAAATTTTTCGAAATTTTTTCTGTCTCAATTTTTTCATACTTATATGTAACGTTTCCATGGTCATGATAAATATAATCTCTGTTAGAAAATATTAGGCCGAGTTATTTTTACTTTGCTGCTAGAATGTAATTTATATAAGTACTTTATGATGGCGGTCGGTCCTGTGGTGGTAACAGCTGATTTTTTTTTTTTTTTGTTAGATTGGTATACCTTTCTTATTATTAGCTGTAAAATATCAAATCGATTGGTCAATTTTTTGTAAAACCTTATTTTAATAAAGTCATAGGTTTTTAATATTTAGTTCATACCCATAGTGATGATTAAACGATTATTTTTAACATTTGCGGAAATATAACATAATATTGTGTTTTATTTCTGCAAGGGTATTACACTTAACAATTAAAAACAAAAGCAGCTTTACTATCGCTTCTCTACCACAGACTGAAGCAGCAGTACGAGAGCATTTACTCCGGATACACTATTAAGTCCTGAGTTGGTACGGAGCCTAGAAACATACATAGGAATGGGGACGCAAAAAAAGGCGAGATGATTAGATCCTGTTCTCACACTCCAGGCCCCAGCTAACAATAGTTTGCCAAAATTTATTTTTTGCGAATACAAGAAAGGATGCCAGAGACATGTGGATGTAGAATGATCGGCCATAAGTACTCCATTATTTGCATACATTTTAATGGTTTGTATTAACAACAAGACGATCTGGAAGATCTCGTTGAAGAGGAAGAAGAAGAAATAAATAACAACATGAAAAAGAAATGGAGACAGAAACGAAACTAATTGGGCTCAACATTGCTAAGAAGTGTGACCAAGCGGACAGAAATTGAACTAGTGGAACGAGTAACTGTTTATTGTTTACTAGTGGCTACCTCGTGTTGTTTGTATCACGTTTAAACTTAAATGTTGCAGTTTGTTTGTAACATTAACTTTTGATAGCAACTATTATTCTTTTTTATATTATTTTGTGTTATAATGAGTTGTCATAACACAAACTGCTGTGTATTTGGTTGTCACTCTAGGAAACGAAGTGAGACAAACATTCACTTCCATTTTTGTCAAATGAACATTTTTTCCAAATGATAAATAAGTAAAAAAGCATGAGAAAATACAAGAAAAAGAGTGAGAGTGTGCTAAAAGCATCTAAATGCTACTGATTACATCAATATTGTTAACTTATTAATATTTAACAAACTAGTATTTATTAAAAATATATATATTTTTTTTTTTTTATTTTTTTAATGGCCTTTGCTACTGTGGCAATTAGCCAGGACAATTTTTGTTTGAGAAAATTTCCATGCCATAACCGGGATTTGAACCCGAGCCCCCATGGTTGGTAGTCAAATGAGCTGACCACTACGCCATAGCGACCGGCAATTAAAAATATTCAACAAATAAGAAATACTCAATTTTAAAAATACCATACTTCTCGAGCATAAATAAATATCTACCCGTGTAACTTTAATACAGGATTAGGGCATGCGGTCTCAAAATATTGTACGTAGATATTCTGATACAGTTTCACTGAAGTGTTTGCTGTCAGTTTTGATTAATTTTTTTAGGCAGGGAGTTTCTAACAAATGTTACAGTTTACAGGTGCAGGTTATCTTACAGTTTTAATTTTCCAGTGACAAACTAGTATTTATTAAACAAATTAAATAATGCATGAATCTCCTGCTTTACAGGTGCAGTTATATTGAATTAATTTTAACTTTCCAGTGACTTTGTGAGGTGGTGATTTTAGACTGCTTGTTTGTAAACATAACCCACATATGACGTGCTCATCGTTTTTCCGAAATTCCGTATAATACAACACGACCGGCGTTTAAAAACACCTCTCCTTCAACTGTGCACTTAGAAGAAGGTGTTGCACTTAAAAAATTAAAATGATTTAGTAAGGATAGCTGTTAATTATTGATTGTAAATCGAAGATTTAACATGTGAACAAATGAGGACAACTTTCCATTACTCGTTTCGATCAGTTGTTTCACAGCGATCACGGCGCTACCATTGTTGAGTCCAATAGGTGAGATGGTAGAGGAAATCGATATTGACAACTGAAGTTGAAGGCATGGAGGCGCAAATGCAGTAATATGGGTTTAGATATTGGAGGCAATCCACTGTATACCCTATTATTTGCAGATGACCAGGTTCTAATAGCTAAAGACGAAGATGATTCCAGCTATATGGTGAGGAAACTAAGGTAAGAATATAAGAAATGGGGTTGAAAACTGAATACCTCGTTGTTGGTGAGAAGGGAAGAGACCTCAAAATAGATGATGAAATCATCAGAAACTGTCAGTCATTTAAAATCCTAGGTGTTACCCTATCAAATAGAGGGAAGGGTGAAGATGACATCAATAATAAAATAGGGCAAGGGAAGTGTGTAATAAGGCAACTAAACCCAGTATTGTGGAACGACAATATAACCAAAAGAACGAAAACAGTTATCTACAAAACTATTCTCGAAAGTATCTGTACCTATGGTTCAGAAACATGGAAGCTCACACAAAGAAATAAAGCCCGACTGAGCGCCGTGGAAATGGACTTTTGGATAAGGAGTTGCGGTGTCTCCAAACTCGAGCACGTTTGTAATGATACCATAAGAGCAACTATGAACGTTGAAAACTCCATCATAGAATCGATAGAAAACAAACGACTCTTATGGTATGGGCACCTCCAGTGTATGCCTGATAACCGATGGCCCAAAAAGATTTGTGAGTGGATTCCTACGCGCAGATGAAGACCAGGGCGACCAGCAAGGACCTGGGCTCAGGATGTGCGAGAGGCGATGGAGGCAAGAGGTCTCCGAGATGGCGACTGGATGGACCGAGTCACCTGGCGAAAAGGAAGCGAGTAACGGCGCCAGCCGTAAACCACTCGCTATATATATATATAGATGTAAATTATTGACGAGTAATATACAGTATATAAAATGTTCTTCTTTAATCGTCAGTTTTATTTAGGAAAATTAAAAAACAAGTATCAAGGTACGTTTCGCGTTTATTAGTTAACGCATCTTCAGCCTAAAATAATTATATACATAGAATTACAATGTTATATTTATATAAGAAATGGTATAACCGGATTTTAACAATATAATCAAAGTTTAGGTTGATATAATTGTAGTTTTGTAAATATATTGATAATAGAATTAAAAATTCACCAGTAGATAGAAGCAATCATGGTACACAGTGGTCAGATGGTAAAAGTCCAAAATTTTGGTCAAAAGTTAAAAAAATTTGGATGTCAAGATTTAAAATAATAAAATTCACTGTGTACGTGTAATGTATGTCAGGTGACTGTGATAAAAATTCTATTGCAATATCGTAATCTGGTAATCAAGGTACGTTTAAACTTGTAGAAAAAATATATCATAGCAAATATAGGGTCAATGACCGCTGTCTGAATTTGAATATATACGGGAAGTTAAATTTAATGGATATTTTATTGAAATATGTATTTTAAGTTTAGTGTAAATTTTTGAATAAGGGGTGGTAAATTTTGCTCAAATCGTCAATGTCTGTCTTTTTGTTTACGTTTTGTCTTAGTGTGTCGAGTATATGTAACATTTCAGATGTAAGTCTTTTATCCCAATTTTTTTCTTTGTCTAATATTTTAACATTAAGGTAGTCGACATTGTGATTATTAGTAAACGCTGAAGATGCGTTAACTAATAAACGCGAAACGTACCATGATACTTGTTTTTTAATTTTCCTAAATAAAACTGACGATTAAAGAAGAACATTTTTTATTATATATATATATATATAAGTTTAAGTTACATTCTCGCCGGAAAAAGATTCACGTTGAACGAGGCCTTCCGGGATCTTACCTTTTGAATGGCTTGAAAAAGTTGTATAAACGCTGGGCAAAGTGTATCGAGCTAAAAGGAGTCTGTCAAAAAAGTCAGTCTGTCTGTCTGTATGTCTGTCGGTCTGTCTGTCTGTCTGTCTGTCTGTTCGGTAAAAATTGTAGCCAAACGGCTAAACCTAGACAGTTGAAATTTGGCATGCTTATACAACTCTTTGACCCGCACATAGGAAAAATACTAAAACATCTAAAAAACATATCCCCCTAAAAATATAAACAAATATATGCTCATCGAAAAAAAAATGAAAGCCCTTGGTACGTGGATTAACGATCAAAATTTTATTTTTGCAAAATAAATTATTTTGAGGCGATTTTTGCCAAAATTGTGTAGATGGTTTAAACTAAAAATCTGAAAAAATTCTCAGTAATGTACATTGGTGTGAACCAGAATAGTACAACAGGAATTTTTGATCAGATTATGTTTTCGGAAAATAACGCATTTTTTGTGTTTTTAAGTAGAATATGTAATGTTGCGACCACTTGAGTCACAAAACTATTCAAAATTACCGCTTGCGGTAATTTTTATAAATTCTTATTTTTCATATATAATTCTAGCTTTCATTGTATGAACTTCTAGAATCTTGTATTATTCTGTCTGAGACGGCGACTACTCGATTGTCTTTCATCGAGAACAGACGTCTTTTGAGTTTTTTTGCATAATATCTAATATACTGTGTTTCGAGTTTACCAAGACGAGGCTGCGAGCTATTTGGTAAACTAGAATTTGTGCTTGACCACATTCGGGATCTACGTTTTTTACAAGGAAAAAACCCCCGTTTTGGATCGCGTCAAGAAGAGTTATTTTGATATTTTTCAACATATCTATAAAGTTCTCAAGTAGCGTCTATTTGGAACTACCAAATATCCAGACGAGAACCAGGAGAACCTAGACCACTCCAGAAGTTGGGCCAGTAATCAACCGACATCGGCGATTCCACCAGGATATTGTAGAGTCCGATTGTGGATAACTGAAGCCAACTTCTGTATCTGTACTCCACGCTAAGTATTTTTCCGTATTTTCATACGGAACGCATGAGTACACATTTCAATTCATATTTTTTCATTGTATTTTGACGCGCCGCACAGTTCAGTACCTGTGCGTGCGCACATTGTTAATTTTGCCACTTGTTAATTTAGATTCTGAAAATTGTAAATTGAATATTAATTTGTGTATAGTTTCTCACCTCAATGTATCTGGTTGTGTCGGGGAGAAACATATATTTGTAAAACTTTATTTATACTAATTTCCGCTACATTTTCCACAATTAATTTTTGTTTGTTATAAAAATTATTCAAAATAATTTTTCGTGTTACTCACAGCAGTTCTACGATATCAACGGCTGATTAGGGATTCAAGAGGACAGAATTGTGTTATTACTCCTCCAGAACCACTGTGTGGGCCCCTTCGAATACCTCTACTCCCAGGGAAAACCAAACCACATGTAATAAGTCTCCAAGCATAACCCCTTGGAGTGAAATACGTCTGAACCCTGCCTGTCCTTTTTTTTGTTTGTGAGTATAACTCTGCTCTGAAGTAACGCGCCCCCTTTTTTCAACGATTTACCTGCTGCAGGTTAAATCCGCACATCACAAATTTCTCAGCAGAACCGTTTATTGGTCACCACGTGTGGCGGGTCCTACGATCTTAGTCGTAGACCTATGTGACGCCGCGACGCCTGCGTCTCTCCTACGAAACCAGCGCAACGGGCGCCACATGTAATATATTTAGTCCGCTATTTAACATACTAAACGAGTGATCCTGTATAGCACAGTGGTAGCATTGTCGCTTAGTGAGTTGAAACTACTGTAAGAAACTGTGTTCGAATCCCGTCAATTTTTTTTGCATTTTTATTTTGTTTAGATTATTTTGTCAAAATTCTAGTTATATTTTGGTAAATGTTGCATTTAATTTTTAAAAGCGTAAATCTAATAACCAGTGGGAAGTTTTGAAATTATAATTTAATTCTATATTTGAAGGTATCAGAGGGCGAGGCTTATGATTTAAATAACCAATGGAAGCCATAGGCGCAATTTTCAAAATCTTAATGAACCTTGCTATATATATATATAAAAAAAAATACTGCACATATTTAGAAACTTAAATAATGGTATTAGGCATTCGAATTAAAATTCATAAAAAAATATTTTGACATAAAATTTGTTTTGGCATCCCAAATAATCATTACATAGTTAATAAATACCTGCGAAACCCTGAAATGTGTGAAAATTCACACTTCACATCAATTTTTTCTGTGGTAATGTAATTGCACCGATGTTTTATAAAGCTTGAGAACTACTGTTACAGTTGTTAATTGTATGTAGTAGGAAGCGAATGCAACTCCCTCTATATTGTCATTTCAGACTCATGTTTACATTAAACTAGATACAAACTGTCGTTACAGGCGGGAGCTAAGTTTGCCCACAGGATAATATAGTGTGTGCTCTGATCTATTATGTCGCCCGTTCCATACACTAATGAACTATGGACACACGGATGCTATGGATAGCTTGAAATTATGTTATATCGAAGCCGAAGGGATGACCAACGGTCACTGTTATTAAGGAGGGTGATTGCCGATTAATTTCTTAGTCCTTGTTTGTCTTTATGACTATAATCCTCCCACAGACATCAAATTTACATTAGATAGTGCAGACAAACTTTAATCAATTGTAAATTTTTGAAACGAAGTAGATAGATAACACAGGTCTACAAATTTACAAATGCTTTAAGTGTATTTTATAAATTTATTTTTTTATCTACACGAAGCATACGTCAGCAAAAACATAAGATCCAAAATAATCTGGACGCCGTCACACATAGGAATCAAAGGAAATGAAACAGCCGATAGAGCCGCAAGAGAAGCCATTTATGTAGAAAAACTCCGCAACACCATAGACGCTAATGACTTTAAATGCCACATTGCAAAACACACCACAAATAAATGGCAAGAAGACTGGGACAACACCATCAATAACAAATTAAGGAAGATAAAAAAAGATACAAAAAAATGGGAAGCAAAAAACGACAGGAAGGAACAAACCACCATCACCCGATTGAGAATAGGGCATACCCTCCTCACGCATCAACATATCTTCCAAAAACAACCGAAGCCAATATGTGATGTTTGCCAAGTCGACCTAACTGTAGAACACATGCTGACAACATGCAGAAAATTCTCAAACGAACGCCAAGCGTGCAATATCCCCGACAAAATAGAAGACACCCTAAGAAAGAATACAAACCAAATCAATGATGTTATCAAATTCCTGAAAGAAACCAATTTATATGACACAATCTAAATTACATGCCGTACCTAATATAATATACTTTTAATTCCGTCAAAATGTTACTATTACTTAAATACAAATGTTAAATATTACTTATATCATACTATATAACTGTATCAATTAATGTATACACCAATGTACCGGGTACTAATGACCAAGAAGTCGAAGCACTATGTTTGCAAATAAAAAAAAAAAACAAAAAATTATTTTTGTTTTTGTTTAACGTCCAATATTGAGAAGTGAAATTACCGATGGCAGCGTTGTGCTCCAAGACAATATGGCTGTCATCTCTAGTACTAAGCTGTCAATATGCTAATAGCGAACAAGTTAATTTAATCACATTACATTTTTATTTTATGCGAGTAAATATTTGCGAAATTTTCTAATTTTTAAGCTTTACACATGTATCGAGGTGTATAACAGAAGGTGAGCATCAAATTACAGTATTTAAAGTTTAATTTCAGTAGATTTATTGAAGTGTAATTTGTAGTTGAACAGGTGTTAAATGCCGGGCACGTAATTTTATGTGGTCTGAGTGTCGGTCATCTGAATTTACAATATAGATTCTGTTTGCAAATAAGTGAATTATGTTGAAATAAAATTGCATTATGTTGAAGTGCATTGCCTCTTAAAATAAAATTAGTTTTAGTTGGACAGGAGCAGCTGAAAGTTAAATATGCAACTTGCAGGTGCAATCATATTAGTGCAGTTTTGTTTTTCTGCGACAAATGTAATGAACAAACTAGCATAGTGTCAGTTACTTTTTAACTCAAAATATATTCCCATGCTTTCCTCCTGTCCATAACCAAATCTTTTCCCAATCTGGACTTAATATTAACTTTCCCTCAATATTTCTTAAGAAAAGAAAAAACTAAGTTGTCTATCTTTGTCCTGTCTTGAATGACAACCAAAAACACTACAATTTGTTCTAGTTTTATAGTTTTTCACAACTTCTATCGACATTCTAACAAAAATTCAACACTAGAATATATGTAATAAGTTCAAACAGTACTAGAGCGCCTAGTACAATATTTGACCACCAGACTACGTATTTGACCATCGAGCGTGTCAGTTCTCAATAGTACGAGGGTTGCCTCTTATATTTCGGGATTGCGCTAAACTGTGCTGCCATCTCGCAACTGACGCTTCTATCGTAAAGTTTGACGTTTTTAACAGTACACGTACTCAAAACGTTTTGACGTACGAACGCTTTTTGTTTTGTTTACAGTAACTTGAAAAAATATTTCTAAAATGGAATTAAATCGTGAATATTTTCGTGTGATTATTTTTTACATCTTTCAATTTGGATTAACCCAACAACAGTACATCGATGAACTTAATTCGACATTTGGCGATGAAGCACCATCAAGGACTACTGTTTATTAATGTTTTTCCTACTTCAATCGTGGCCGTAGTTCGCTTAAGGACGAATTTCGTGAAGGTCTTATTGTGAGGTCTTCTTAAGAACTTATTGTGAGATTGAGGTATCCTTGGGCATTAGTGGGAATAGCACACATTCACTATTGCATGAACATTTGGGCGTCAATAAGATTTTTTCGCGTTGGATCTCACATAATTTGACAATCTCAGTGGAAAAACCCTCAATTGGAGTGGAAAAAGTGCAAACCAATTTTTGCACTTTTCAAGCGCATGCGAAAGTGTATTTAACTTCATGGAGAATATTTTGAAAAACAACAAAGCCACTTTTGTTGATAAATAATTGTTTTTGATCTCAAATCCCGGAATATAAAAGACAATCCTCGTATGTATACAAAATGTATATCCCTATTTAAAATGTATCTAAAATATACCTGGTTTATTACTGGAAAAGTAAATTTAACATTTTGAAACATTTGAACGTATCACAAAACTTTTCATAAACTTGCTATCATGAAAATGTTCTCTCTTCATCCATCAATAGGATTGCGAATTTCACGAGATAACCACAAATCTTTTTGTTTGAAAGGAATACCGTGATAATTCGTCTATTTCCGTCACATTTCGTCACTATCTCCTTTAGTTATCAGTAATCTGCGTTGCTCCATTGGTCTGTGCCATTGGCTTTCATCAGATTCGTTCAAAGGAATTCTTTTAGTTATCAACTGTTCGACCATTTAACTTGACGCATTCCTTTTACTTTAGGCTACGAATCAATCTAAACTTCGACAACTATAAGGATTACAAAGGATTAGCAGTTTAGGTAAGACGGAAAAGATGGGATTACGACAAATTGATGCTTAATTAATTGACGAAAATTACAAGTTATTTACGCACAACGTTTTATTATTTCTAAAGAACGGAAAGATATATGCAATAACCGATTATATCTGTCTAGATTCAGGAGTAATATGATCAGTATATTCATTTTTTTAACGTATACATAAAAATAGAGTTGCAGTAGCTCAGTGGTAAGACGGTTGCTTACAGAGCACAGGAACACGAAATTCTTTCAAAAGTGGTGATAAGCAGAGATAGGAAGTTGGAGTCGAGACTCGGAATCAAGAGTCGAAAAAACTATTGACTCCCGTCCCTTTGATTTAATTTTTATCAAGGTTGATAACTAGAGCCCGGACAAAAAAGTTTTTAATTGTCAATTAGTTCCTACTTATATTTTCCAGTGGTGTGTCTATTTCTTAATTAAATTAATATATTTTAAATTTATATTTATAACTAAAAAACTAATAATTAATTAAAATGATTCACGGTAAGTTCATCGAAAATCAATTCATCGAAAATCAATTCATCGAATGATCAATTCATCGAATGATCAATTCATCGAATGATCAATTCATCGAATGATCAATTCATCGAAAAAATTTTGTTTTAAAATATTTGAGAGGAATGCCGAGGGGATCGGAAAGCCAAAAAAGCAGTGGTCAATAAAAGTTGACAGACTACACTTATTAAATAACTATCATACTTGGTCTATTAATAATTTTTAAATTTTGCATTCAGAAAATACGCCAGGTAAAAGATACCTGTTGGATTATTTTGAAATCGAACAGGGCTCCTTAGATCAGAAAAACCCGGTTAATGGGATCATAAATGTACTTAATACACCCATTCTTAAAGGATTATAAAAATGATATTTCCCCATCTGTTAAGTCTTAAGGATTTTGTGTTATGTACATAGTTTTACTATTCATATTTACTATACCACACATGATTTGTTCAATGTACGGTGATTCTAAACAGGTGGCATTGTTATGTTAGTGTGAGTTTGTTTTGTCATTAAACTAGATGATGGGTAGCTCGCTTCGCTCGGCTTCTTCTAACCAAACCCTTACTAACCTAACCTAACCTAAAATAGTGTTTTGACATTAAACTAGAAGATGGGTAGCTCGCTTCGCTCGGCTTCTTCTAAAAAAACCCTTACTAACCTTACCTAACCTAAAATAGTGCTTTGTCCTTAAACTAGAAGATGGGTAACTCGCTCCGCTCGGTTTTAAACTTTTACTAACTAAACCTAACCTAATTACCTTGTTTTTAGGCGCATAGTACTTTATTTTCCCCCATATTAGCCCAATTAAAATGCGTATCATTGTGTATGAATTTATAAAAATTATTTGCTTGCAATTGCCCATAACCTGTCTTATTAAACCTTAAAAACAAAACATTTATTTCTTTTATTATATAAGTTTTCTTATTATATTTCTTTATTTATATTCAAACACTATGTCACTTTATTTACCTTTTTTTAAACCATATAAAAAAATTTACGCAATTATTTCTTAGTCTGTCTACTTTTATTGACCACTGCTCTTTTGACTTTCCGATTCCCTCGGCATTCCTCTCAAATATTTACAAAATATTTTTTTTTTTTCGATGAATTGATCATTCGATGAATTGATCATTCGATGAATTGATTTTCGATGAAGAAAAGAAAACTAAAGATCTGAAAGAGTCAATAAAAAAAGAATTAGAGTAATTTCGACAAAAAAAAAAATATATATATATATATATACGAGGGAAGTACATTCAAATAGTTTTTGATTATTTGATGACTATTCGTCTAACGAGTGTTGAACCTGAGAGAGTATTTTCGGGAGCTGGATTATTTTGCACCAAAATTAGATCTCAATTAGGAGATAAGACTTTGGATAAGTTAAGCTTCTTAAGAAGTTATTTTTTTAAAAATGTTATTTAACCCTTTACCGCATAGTGTGCCATGTATGGCACATTCCGATTTTTATTTTTATTTTACTTTTAAAACTGAATCAGAACGTTACTTCATGAATGTTCATATATGCCACATACTCAGCAATGGATCCTGCAGTATCTCAAGTAATGGGCTGCAATAGATTTGAGGATATCAAGCGGAATTTGCACTTCAACGATAACTCTGAATATATTGAGAAAAAACAACTAGAAGATACGACCTTTTCTTTCAAAAATTCAAGGGCGACTGCTTTTAATTTCTAATGAAGAACACCTAGCAATTGACCAGCAAATAATACGGAATCATTTTCTTTTGTAACATAATGTAGAATCATAATGTTCCATGTATGGCACAAACCCTAAATTATTATTTTAATTATTATTTTTTCATAAAAATTATAATTAATATTTTAAATACATTTTTTTAATTAATTTTTCTATCAATAAGAACCAATTCCTAATGCTCATGAATTATTTCAGTCAAAAATAAAAATTCATGCAGTAAAGGGTTAATAAAAATGGTACTACATTGCTATTTCTGTATTAGTTTATTAATATTTTGTTTAGAGAAATATTTTAATTTTCATATTTTTTATATTCTATATACTTACTTTGCAATAAATGTGAAATACAAATCGAAATTTCTTATATTTTTTAATACCTTAATGTTATTTTTCAGGAAAATAATTATCGGTAATTTACCGGTAAACCGGTATTTCACTTTTCATTTACCGAATTACCGGTAAATGAAAAAGTCGGTTTTTTTACAAACCCTAGTAGCGACTATCGAACGTGTATAAACAAAATTTCTAGATATAAAACCAGGTCGTAGAGGCGGTTCTGACTGTCAGAAATTACCAGACGTATAAGTATCATCTCGTCTTTTGGCTAGTACACATTACAAATATATAATAATGCTAATGACCCAAACCACTTTGATAAACTACTACTATCATGTAAAAAATACGAAGTTGAACAAAATGAACTAATAAAAACCTTAATTTCTGAACAAATGCCTCTACTTAACAACATAAAAATTATATTGAGTCTTCATAAAAAAAAAATATATATATGAATCTGTAGCGACATATTTAGAGTCTACAAATATTAAACTATGCAGAACTATTATTAACCTCTTCATTAAAAAATTTAAAAATGGAAAAAAACACAATTTTTTTTTTATGATTGAATTTTTACTGAACATATATATCTTTCATAAAAGCCATTTCGGGCCCAAAATGGGATTGAAAGTTGATATTATGGTGCATAGTGTGGGTCGAGAAATAAAAGAAATTCATAAACACTGCAGTGGTCCTGTCAAGTGACTAAAGCAGTTAAGACTGCAAATTTTATAATATTTTTAATATCGAAGTCCTTCTGCGATCCGTCACCGAATTTACTTCGTAAGCTGTACGTGACCTATGTGTTCGACCGCACTTGGAGTTCGCTATTTCCGTATGGTCTCCTTGTCTACGCAGAGATATTAACCTTATGGAAAATGTTCAACGCCGTACCACCAAACTCTGTCGTAAATTAAGAAACATGCCATACGAAACAAGACTCTCTGTGCTTAAACTCACAACACTGGAATAGCGACAGTTGCGTGGTGATTTGATAACAATTTTTTGGCTAGTGCGTGGTGATTTTAAGTGCAATGTATCGAGTTTACTCAACTTTTACAGTGACTGTCGCTTACGCGGACATGGACTTAAACTCAAACACGAAGCTGTTAATAAAAATGTGCGGGCTAATTTCCTAACTAACAGAACTGTTAATTTATGGAACAAGTTACCCTCAAGTGTGGTGTTCTCCGAGACTCTGAATAGTTTTAAAAATAACTTAGATACGTTTTTTAGTGACAAATAATGTTAATTGTTATTAGTCAAATTGTTTCTTAAGATTATGTAAGATACTATAGTGCGTTCAAAGGTGAGTTTGCGGTACTGGGCATATGGAGTAGTTCTTTTTCATACTCTCTAATGGGTTTACACAATGACGCTATCCTTTTCTTGCTTGTCGACGTTGCCATCTCTAAAACGCGCTGATCTGTGAAGACGCAGTATTCTACAAATAGCCATTTGTTTTTGTTGAGTGTTATTTTGAGTTTTATAAGAGTTGATTTTTATAAATCATACTAGTTTTTCATATTATTATAATTGACACATTTGACACTTTTACAACATTTGGCCACACTGCTCCCATTTGCCATAAGAGATATACTGCAAACTCACCTTTGAACGCACTATAGTGGTAGTAATTTTTGTGTACTTATAACTTGTTATTGTATTTTTCTTTATTTTTATTTTATAGTTGTATTTTTGTATTTGAGCAGTACAAGCCGTAGGCTTCCGCTCTTAGGCTCGCTTAATAATAATAATAATAATAATAATAATAATAACGCAGGGGAAGTTCTAAATGGCCATAACACCTGGCTATTTGCTAAGCTTTCGGGCCTGATGATCCCGCGAACCCTGAATCACGCAAGGAAAGTTCGCAATGGTCGCAACATCTGACCATATCGAGCTTTTGGGCCTGATGATCCCACGTATCCTGAATAATAATAATAATAATCGGGGTACGGCGGTCTTTTGACCGAAAAGGCTTAGCGCCCTTTCCCCCCGGATCGCTACCACACTGTTACCACGGCAGGAACCAATTGGGGGTAACGTCGACCCTATCATCTGGTCGATGAATCCTGCCACCGTTTCATGGGGCCAACCTTCCCATGAAACGTATAAATGGTTCAAGAAAGTATAAGAAACCATAGAGCTTCCCACAACGGGTCCTTCTCGGATGGGGACCCACAAACAGTTGGGCGAAGCTACAATCCCGCTAGCCGGGCCCGCCACAGGTGGACACCCGAGGAGCAGGAAGACCTGCTTCAGGTTTACGAGGCAGCGTCACCCCATCGCAGGGGCTACATGGTCAGAGTCCACTCACAATGGTGTGAAAATCATCCTGAGCTGGACTTCATGACGCAACAAAATCTGCGCGACCAAGTAGCACGCCTGCGACGCAGGATGAGGCGATCGAGACGAAGAGAGTCGAGAAGGTTGTCCCAAATACCGGTACAGCCATCGACACCTGCAAGCCCACCAACGGGAGGTGGGCAGATAGCCACTGGGTCTTCCCCAGTTTATGCAGGAATAACATCCTCTTCACCGGAAAAAAATCTCCGCGAGGATTTTCTAGCCCTTCTCTCGCCTCATTCTGAACGTACCCGACTCGGACACAATAAGTTCAAAGTTCGTGCTGATGACCTCACGCGACTTCATGAACTTATTGACAAGCAAATTTCCCCTCAGAGTAGTCTCTGGGATATCGACTGTGCTGTATACGCTGCAGCAGCTGTGCTGACGCCAAAGCGGGCTAAGGCTTTTAACGGCAAACTGCGTATACAGCAATTAGAGAAGAAAATGACGCGTTCACGTCAGGAAGCTTCTCATATTCAGTGTGGTATTGATGCTTTACGAAGTATTAAGCCGCTAAGTGCGAATACTAAGCGCATATTATATCAATTGCGCATAAAGCATCACACACTGAATTTGTCCACTCTCTCTCTGCTAAAGCAGAAAGCGGTGGACAAATTGAGAGCACTAGCCCTGGCAAGAAAGAAACTGGTCAACCGGGTTAGGACCATGGAGGAAAATACTATGTTCCTCACGAGCCCGTCACGCCTTTTCATGGCCAAACCTGAGGTTTCTGAACCGTCATTATCAGTCGACAGGACAGAGACTTTCTGGAGGGAACTTTATGAACACGAGGCGATCGTGCAGGACACTCCAGTTTTGGAGAGATTTGAGGAATTCTGTTCACAACACCTGACAGATCCTCAGGCATGCCCCCCTGTTACCACGGAAGAAGTTACACGTGCTATTTCGAAAGCGCGCAATTTCGCTGCACCAGGAGTTGATGGTATTATTGCTTTCTGGTGGAAGTCATTCACAAGCGTGCACGGCCATCTTGCACGAAATTTTACTTCTTTTATCCGTGGCGAAATACCAATACCATCTTGGTTACCAGAGGGGCGTACAGTATTAATCCCCAAAAAAGGTGATTTAACCAACCCGAAGAACTACAGACCTATTACTTGTCTCAATACGCTGTATAAGATCTTCACCAGCGTATTAAACGAGCGGGTACTGAGCTCCATTGCCTCTGTTTGGTCAGACATCTACGAACAGAGGGGATCGAAGAGGGGCCAAGCAGGTTGCAAAGAAAACCTTATTATCGACCGGTCAGTCTGTCATGACGCGTCGTATTTCAAACGCAACCTGTCAATGGCTTGGGTGGACTACGCAAAAGCTTATGACACTACGTCACACGCTCTCATTTTAACATTATTGCGCATGTTACGAGTCCACCCGGAGATAGAGAGATGCATTGGGCAACTTATGCCCCTCTGGAAGACACAATTTGTTGTCCCAAGCGGATCAACTGCAGTGTCGACAGAGTGGATATATTTCAAGCGTGGGGTTTTCCAGGGAGATTCCCTAAGCCCGCTACTATTTTGCATCTCACTTCTTCCTCTATCGATCGAGCTTAGGCGCGGCAGTGGCTACATGGCGGGTCCCCCGTCGAAGCGTAAGCACAAAATTACCCATCTCTTTTACATGGATGATTTGAAGCTCTACGCCTCGAACGAGAGGAATCTGCAGACCGCCTTAGATACTGTTGCTGAGTACACTGCCGCGATAGGTATGCAATTCGGGTTGGAAAAATGCGCTGTTTTTCATATCTACAGAGGAAAAGGTTTAGACAACGGTGAAGACGTTCAATTGGTTGATGGGAGCATTATAAAACATCTTAATGCCGAAGGGTCTTACACATTTTTAGGCATCAGTGAGAGAGGTGTCCAAGATGTCACTCTTATTAAGCAGGCCCTTCGCAGCAAGTATATGGCACGACTTAGGCAGATATGGAGATCATGTCTGTCTGGCAAGAACAAAATCGCTGCCACAAACATGCTTGCTGTCCCATTAATTTCATACACTTTTGGTGTAATGAAATGGAATGTTGATGATCTTAAGGATCTCGACAGAAGAACCAGAAAGATCATGAACATCAACCGAAGTCTTCACCCGAAATCTTCTGTGCAGCGCATTTACCTCCCTCGTCAAAATGGGGGTCGGGGATTACTAAATTTGGAGTGCTTGCACGATCGACTCGTCCTGGTTACAGCTAACAGTATCCTCAGAAGTCAGGACCCACTATTAAAATTCGTTAGTGAGCACGAATTTAGTGGCAAAGGGGCGTTTCTTTACCAGGCAGCGCGAAGAGCAGCAACGAGATTTAACCTGGCAGACTTGAGTCCCGTCAGGGAAAACGCTGGAGTACAACTCTCTCGGGAGGAGTACAACAGAGTTACCGGTTCGGTGAAACGAGGCGAGACAGACATGTTGACAAAAGAACACATGAGTAAAAGTATGCACTCTGTGTTCTTCAAACATATTATAAGTCTAGAGTTGTCCACCGAACTCACGTTCTCGTTTCTTAAGTCTGCTGGTTTGAGATCGGAAACAGAAGGTTTTGTGTTTGCGTGTCAGGATGGTGTTATAAATACTTTGGCATACAGGGCCCGCATATTCCAAATAGCGGAGTCCACACTCTGTAGGTTGTGCCACCACCATTCTGAAACGATAATGCACATTCTGTCTGCTTGTCCATCTCTTGCAGCGTCGAGCTACGTGTCTCGACATAATGCTGCTCTCCGCGTGCTCTACTATCATCTTAGACATGCCTATGGTATTGACCAAATACCGGTCATACCGTACGTCCCTTCTGACATAGAATCGGTGGTGGAAAATTCCAAGTGCCGAATTTATTGGAATTACTCCTTCCCCACCTCGAGGTTACTGACAGCCACTAAGCCGGACATAACCCTCCTGGATATCGAGACCAAACAGATGTTTGTGATCGAATTCTCAAGTCCAGCTGAGAAGAATATCTCTCTCAAGGAGGAGGAAAGAGGTCCAAGTATATGGACCTCTTGTCCGAGCTTAGAAAGCTATATCCCGGGTATAAAGTTAAGCTTGTAGTCCTGATAGTTGGTGTTTTGGGTGGCATGAAAGCCTCCTATCGAAGGGAAATCGAGTCCATTCCCGTCTGCAGATCTTCTGCCAACTCTTTGATCTGCAGGATGCAGAAAGCAGTGCTGCTCGGGTCGCTCCGCATTGTGCGGGCACTGGATATGGCGTAATTTCCGCGGCTGCATATCGCCAGGGTTTGGGATGCAGTCGTGTGTATTTAGCTCCACTAGTCTCTAGTATGACGCGGCTCAAAAGGTTGCTGAAGTTTGAGATTAGTGGACGCTTGTCAAGACCTGACAAACCCCAAAATAATAAAATATTTATTTTCTCTCGTACCTGGTTTAAATCATCGTAGCTGTCTTTTGTCTCACTTCCACATACCATGCATCGTATTTATTTTCGCCCGAGTACAATCGGGAGTGATCTTTTCTGCAGGTAAAGTTTGCCCGAGTTATCTCGGGTGTGGGAATTTTCGCACATAATAGCAACCCGAACATACTCGGGCGTAGTCCTTAATCTATTAACCGCTTATTAATCATATTTGATTATTATATAAATTTGTTAAATTAGCTAAATTAAGAAATGTCGAACTAGGAAATCATATTCATTAAATAACATACATACTCCATTGTGAGACCTTCCATGGCCCCCTTCAAATAGTGTTATCAAAGTCCTGCCGTGACGGACCTCACTGGCAAATTCCCTTTTTCCCGTCAACCTCGCCCCCTTGTTTAATTCTCAAATCATACTCATCATCCTCGGTTAGATTAGATAAGGTTAAAAGAGAAATATATAAATAATCGTAGCTGGCAATGGAGAAATCTGAAAGCTAATTTCATCACAAAAAAAATTTCGTTTGTCCAAATTATATTAAAAAATCAGCTGTGGCCACCACAGGACCGACCGCCATCATAAAGTACTTATATAAAATACATTATAGCAGCAGAGTAGAAATAACTTGGCCTAATATTTTCTAACAGAGATATTATTTATCATGACTATGGAAAGGGTCATTCCATATCAACTGGTCTAATTTTAAAAAAGTGCCCCGCGCGACCATCACGGATTTGGCTGAAATTTTCTGTGGAGGACTCTCTATGACCCAAATGAACTTTGGTAAAATTTTAGGTTCACTGGTGGAATATTCATGGAGCTACAGTCCTTTGTTTGACCCCATACTGGAACCCGCGACAGTACGCCAGCAAGATTTTGTCAACTTTGAGTCCCAATATCTTATTCACAAGCTTTTCAAAATGCACGAAATTTTGCCAACTTGTACAACTTTATAGGCTTTATTCAATGATATTAATTAAACTTTTTATACGTTGCACCCAAAAAGTGTAAAGTGGTTCAAAGTTGGCCAAAAATTTTACGATTCAGAAAAAAATGTAAAGTTTAGTTTTCTACAGCTATGGCTGTAGTTAAGTTACAGTCGTGATACTTTGCACAAAATGTCTTTGTATAACTCTCTTTTCAAATGTTTGGTTTTAACTTTCTAGCTATTTTTGTTAGCTTACAAATTTAGTGTAAAGTTTGTGATTTGTGTAAAATAGCCAAAAATAGGGTATTTTCAAACCGATTTTGCAAAAAAGAGTCATCTAGAAACTTTTTGAAACCTATTCCATTAGAAAGAGCATGTTTTAAACCCCCTAAAAAAGTGGAATAGATGTTTCAACGCAGACATATAAGGCCCTAAAATCAGGGTGCAAAGCAGGGCGGCATTGACACGCCGATGCTGAATTCTACAACATGCAATTTTCTATCTTTCAGATTGTTATTTGTTTTTATACTACATACAGGTACTGCTTAAGTACCCATGTCTTACTGTCGTACCTCATTGCATTGGCAACCTCCTATACCTAAAACACATTTCTATGGCAATCATCTATGACATAACCGCGAATGAAGCGTTACTGGGTGGGTCGAACTTTTTGCTGCTTGCGAGTATATTCGTCATACCCGTTTCATTAGAGAAATGTGTTCGTCATACTAATTTCATTAGAAAACTGTGTTCGTCATACCCGTTATGTTCAAAATCTTTATTTTATTGAGAAGAAATTACACATACATAACAAATTTAATACTAATAAATTAATTTTATTGATAACAAATATATATTTTATTTTGTATCTTTGAATATTTTAGTAAGATATTAATTGATTATGATTATAGGAATGAACAAAATAACAATAGTTAGATATAAGTGAAGAATTACTTATAAAACACAGGCTATTGAATGTATTTATTATCACTGCACTTGTCTAGACTTCACCTAGATATAATGTGTAAATACCCCTGATACAAACAACAGACAGGAATGAACTTGTACGCGATTTATAACTATATGGGTAACAAATTTACATATATAGTGTAACATATGCGGTTATTTTCGTTTACTTCATTACATTTTACCTTAAATGTGTTGGTGCGTGTAAGTCTCCTAAACTTTATATGCCCGTTGCACATTATCATTATATAATTTGATTCCAAAATGAGTGTTGACACATCGGTAGCACATTCCTCCTCCGCTTCCGAGTGCATTATTGGAAAAAAATTGTCATCGAAGTGCCATAGTTTATACTATTGCAAACAAATCGGATTCATTTTCATTGGCAGCTTATCGGTTTATGAAAAATTACTCATCAGTCGCAGATTAGAAATCGATCTTCAAGAGGATGATCAAATCTGTTTGGACCATAAAGCCATGTATCTTGAGAAGTACGAAACGACGCAAAAATTGTGTTGCAACCCATTTATAAAAGAAAACCACATTGTTAAAACCGGATTGCTAAAAGTTGATCTGACGATGTCGGATGATCTAAACAAAGTTTCGAAAATACGTATAAAGCCAGGTGAGAAAATCTGCTTAAATGCAAAGCTCAGTAACATTTTTACAATCTAAAAAATGGTCACTTTCATCTTTCAGGTCAGAAAATTTGTCCTAAGTGCAAAGCTCAATACCTTTCAATGGTAAAGACAAAAACTGATTCTTCTTCGGATGATTTTGATAACATTGATATAACGGACACAATCAATACAAGTTTGACTGCATTGGGCAGCTCCCCATTGAAGATTCGAAGGGTTAGTGACAGAGATAAAATCGGATATGTGAAACGAAAAATTGAGTGTGTGCAGAATATCTTAGTGGATAAAATAACGACTGCCATTGGAGTAGCAGCTGAAGATATTGGCCAATCTAGTCTATCTGCTGAGTGCAAGTTATGTGAAGATTATGTTGATCTGATAGAGGAAATGAAAACGAAGATCGACATATCCAGTAGATCGACAAAAGTTCAGTTGCTAACGATGGCTCCAAAGAGTTGGTCCATAAAGGAAGCAGCTAAAAAGTTTGGGGTTTCAGAACGCATGGTAAAAACGGCTCGAAAACTGAGGAATGAGAAAGGCATATGTGCTGTGCCTGATGCAAAAGTTGGTAAATCATTACCACAAGAAGTTGCCAATAAAGTTCGAGATAGCTATGAAGATGATGAATTCAGCCGAATGTGTCCAGGCAAAAAAGATTGTGTTTCAGTTCGGATCGATGGTGTCAAAGTACAAAAGCAAAAGCGATTGCTATTATGTAATTTGAAAGAGATGTACGGCTTCTCCAAATTTTGCGAGCTGCGGCCAAAGTGGTGCGTAACCGTCGGTGCTTCAGGCATGCATTCTGTGTGTGTTTGTACAATACACCAGAATGTAAAGCTAATGGTTCAAGGTGCTAACATCAAAGATGATTACAAATCGCTAATGGAAAAGATGGTGTGCGATTTGAATGCCAAAGACTGTATGTTGCAACGATGCCAGCACTGCCCTGGTGAAGAAGCACTGGTCAAATATTTAGAAGAAACAATTGAGGAGTACGATTCAGAGGAGCTGATTGAATTTAAACAGTGGGTTCATACTGACCGTGAAACGTTGGAAACGTGCATTTTGATGGTGGATAATTTCATCGAAAAGTTGACAAGCAAAATTTGGAAGCTAACAGCCCATCATTTCGTCTCAAAGCATCAGAGTGAATATTTGAAGTCATTGAAAGAAAAGTTGAAAGAAACGGAACTGATTGTCTTAATGGATTTTGCTGAGAACTACTCGTTCATTGTCCAAGACGCTGTCCAGGGCTTTCACTGGGAAAATTCACAAGCCACAATACATCCGTTTGTTGTTTATTACATTGACGCAGAGGCAAAGTCGCAAATTGTAAATTTTTGCATAATTTCCGATCATATGCAACATGATACAGTAGCCGTTCACGTATATATTCAAAAAATGATTGAGTTTTTGTTGATTCAAACAAACATCACAAAAATACACTACTTTAGTGACGGTTCAGCTGCACAATATAAAAATTACAAGAATTTCGTCAATTTGTGCAACCACAAAAATGATTTCAACATTGAAGCTGAATGGAACTTTTTTGGCACAAGCCATGGAAAATCGCCCTGTGATGGAGTTGGTGGCACTACTAAACGCTTAGCTGCTCGCGCAAGCCTCCAACGGCCATCATCTGAACAAATATTGACACCAAAAGATTTGTTCGACTTTTGTGACCAAAACATACATGGAATTAAATATGTATATGTTCCAAAAGAAGAAGTTGAAAATAACAAGAAATTTCAAGAGGAAAGGTGGAAAGAAAGTAGGACAATAGCCGGAACGAGAGAACACCATCAATTTGTACCTGTCGATTTGAACTCAGTCTGTGTCAGCAGAATTTCAAACGATTCGATAAATTTTGTTGCCAAAGTTTCTGCTGCTATCTCGAGTTTGAAATTACCCAAACTATTTCCTGGCTGTTATGTTGCCTGTATTTACGACAACAAATGGTGGGTCGGCAACATAGTGGAAATTTCAGTAGAACAAAATGATGCACTGGTAAAATTTATGCACCCTCACGGTCCGACTGTTTCATTTTATTGGCCAGAAAAACAAGACGTTTGCTGGGTTCCTGAGCAACATTTCATTTGTATGCTTTCTGCTCCCTCTGTTGCATCATCTGGCCGACAATACCAATTTGCAGAAGCAGCACTGAAGAACGTGGCTCGTAAGTACAAACACATGTAAAAAGGACTGTTAGTGGCTAAAATCAAATTAGACTTCGGCTTGGGAACCCTATAAGATACCCAGTTTAGGCTTGGGAACCTAGGATAAGCAGCCCAACCATCGGCTTGGGAACCAGAAAGATACCCACACAAGGCTTTGGAACCTCGACAAAGAAACCGAACTGCAGGCTTGGGAACCTGGATGAAGAAACCCACCCGTGGCTGGTATTGCACAGCTATCGGGCGTGACCTCTATGGCGATGGGGTTGCCAGTTCAAGCTTCTGAACTGGTAGTGACAAAGTCACCATGGACCAACGCAAAATATACATACCTTTATGTTAAAACAACTGACACTCTTGAAAGATAAAGGAGAATTGCATGTTGTAGAATTCAGCATCGGCGTGCAATTCCGCCCTGCTTTGCACCCTGATTTTAGGGCCTTATATGTCTGCGTTGAAACATCTATTCCACTTTTTTAGGGGGTTTAAAACATGCTCTTTCTAATGGAATAGGTTTCAAAAAGTTTCTGGATGACTCTTTTTTGCAAAATCGGTTTGAAAATACCCTATTTTTGGCTATTTTACACAAATCACAAACTTTACACTAAATTTGTAAGCTAACAAGAATAGCTAGAAAGTTAAAACCAAACATTTGAAAAGAGAGTTATACAAAGACACTTTGTGCAAAGTATCACGACTGTAACTTAACTAAAGCCATAGCTGTAGAAAACTAAACTTTACATTTTTTTCTGAACCGTAAAATTTTTGGCCAACTTTGAACCACTTTACACTTTTTGGGTGCAACGTATAAAAAGTTTAATTAATATCATTGAATAAAGCCCATAAAGTTGTACAAGTTGGCAAAATTTCGTGCATTTTGAAAAGCTTGTGAATGAGATATTGGGACTCAAAGTTGTTGAAATCTCGCTGGCGTACTGTCGCGGGTTCCAGTATGGGGTCAAACAAAGGTCTATAGCTCCACAAATATTCCGCCGGCGAACCTAAAATTTTTCCAAAGTTTGTTTGGGACATAGGGAGTCCTCCACACAAAATTTCAGCTAAATCTGAAATGGTCGCGCGGGGAGCTCTAGACCACTTGACATGGAATGACCCGAAACGTTACATATAAGTATGAAAAAATTTAGACAAAAAATTTCAAAAAATTTTACAAAAATTATTCAAAATTTTCGTTTAATCAAAAAACGTCTCAAATAAAAGTTATTAGTTATTGCATTTATAGCAACTTTTGTTCAATAAATTTTTTCGAAATATTTTTTGTATTATTTACAAAAATCGACACGAGTAAACTCCCATTTTTAGTCAACCGATTTTTACCAAAAGTTGATCAACTCCTGCCATTGATAGCAGAAGCTTAAATATGAAGTTTCATAAAAATCCTTTTAGCCGAATTTGCTCTGCACGTGTACACAGACAGATGGACAGACAGACAGACGGACGGACAGACAGACAGACAGATGGACGGACGGACAGACAGACCGACAGACATCATGTTAAAAATAGTCAAAACGTTATGTAGGGACCTCAATTCGTGGAGATCCATCGAAATCTCGAAACGTCAAAATCGGTATGATCACAATACCTCCCTTATATATGTTGGCGGTCGGTAAAAACATTTTCACTCATATAAATTCAGTAGACAAAAATATTCAAAAATTTAAAAAAAAAAAAACCTTATGCACGTCAATTGAATATATCTTAAATCTTATCAGTTATGAAATTTTAATGAGCTTGAGTTATCCAGTTATGTAATGTGATTGATACATATAACACTTGAATGTAGATTGTAATTTGAATAAACCATTATATGGGTATCAGATTTTTTGAATTGCGGATAATTAAATCGAACACTAGAAAAGTCAATAAAAAATACAATAAAAAATAGGTCTAGTTATAACAACTTTGTTTGTAATCTACTTTAGTGCCACACTTCTATTAGGTTTGTGCCTAATGGGTGGTCAAAATTAAATAAATAATAAATAAATACACATTAAATTATAAAATATAATATTCCTCTTTTATATATGATTTTATTTGTAAACGCAGTTAAAATCTTATTGTAGGTAGTTAAACTTTTTATTTCAATCTTAATAATAATTTAGTTTCCTGAAAAAAAAAACGAAATTCTACTTCTGGTTGCAGCACCTCATTTGAAGTTCCAAGACGCTGATGTTCTCATACGCCTTACTATATCCTGTTTAAGATTGGATTTTATCTGGAATATCCTGATATTGTAAGTTCATTGATCTTTTGTGTAGTTGATAATAAAGTGATATTAGTTATCATTTGTGCTACGGAACTAATGAAGAGCGTTACTCGCTTCAACTATAAAGTCATAAGTCAATCTTAGAGACTAAAACTGTTCCAAACTCTAATTACTTTTGAGTACATAGCACCCCACTTCGGCCACTGCTATTGTCTATGTGCTGGATTATGTGCCAGGACATTAAATTCATGAGTAGTGTTTGTCTAGGAGAAAAGGAATCGTATTTTAAGGCATTGGCTTATCAATAACATGATTCTACTCGTTTTATACAGTGAATTTATTCTTTTATGCAACATGTACTATGTCATTACCATGGATATAGTTTTTGACAGCAATATAAATCGTGTTCATTTTCTTTTGCAACATAGACAATTAGTGTGTATACTTTCGCTCATTACTGATTTAAAAATTAATCAACATGTATATACAGATGAAGAAAAAATAATGATGGTAACTTGGTATAATTCCCAAATGAGTTTAAGAGAAGTTTTTGCTGTATTTAGTGCAACTTATCCAGATCGGCCAATACCAAATCCCTCTATAATTTCAAGACTAGTTAATAAATTTCATCGCGAAGGATGTCTTAAGTCAAAACATAATAAAAAAAGAACAACATCCCACGTGCTTACAGAAGAGAAGCAGTTGGAAATATTATTACAAGTGGAAGAAAACAATCAAAATACTTTAAGATCAATTGCACAAACCGTTGGTGTCAGTACTGGATCTGTTTTTAACTTCTTAAAAAAAGAAAAGTTTCGATCATACAAATTTCAAAATCATCAAGAATTGTTAGAAAGGGGCGCAGCAGTACGTATGGTTTTTTGTTTTGAATTGTTTGAAAAAATTAATTCCAACCCAACAATGCTTCAAAGAATTTTATTTACAGACGAAACAACGTTTACTCGAAATGGTGAAGTGCACAGACAAAATTTTAGGTACTGGAGTCGAGAAAATTTACATTTGTTTCATTCCTCCCGAACTCAAAATCCGCCAAAATTAAATGTTTGGGGAGGGATAATAGGAACCAATATTATAGGGCCTTTTTTTATTGACGGTAACCTTAATGCCACAAAATATCTAGCCCTTTTGCAAAATCAAATATTACCTGCGTTGCGAAACTTGAATAATAATGGACAAGTATGGTTTCAACATGATGGCGCACAAGTCCATTAAGTATTCTAGAATAGTTAAAGAATATTTACATAGAACTTTCCCAAAAAGCTGGATTGGAAGAGGAGGGTCGATGAATTGGCCAGCGAGATCTCCGGATTTGGCACCCAATGATTTTTTTTATTGGGGATATTTAAAGGCCAAAGTATATAATGAAGAACTTAGGGATGTTGCTGAACTGCAAGACATAATTGTTTAAGCATCCAACAATATATCTCAAGAGCAATTGCTGAATGTTTTGAATCATTTTTATGATCGCTTAACATTTTGTATGCAAGTAAACGGAGAAACTTTTAAACATTTATTATAAGTTTTCATTAGTTATTTATTTATTATTATTATTATTTTTTTTTTAATTTGTATTTTCAATAAAATATTTTGATTTTGCTAGTAAATATGGTTTTTTCTATGTTGCAAATGAAAATGAACACGATTTATATTGCTGTCAAAAACTATATCCATGGTAATGACATAGTACATGTTGCGTAAAAGAATAAATTCACTGTATCTATCTTTTGCAGTCAAGTACGATGACTATTGAGTAAGTACGATGTTTGTCTCTTAAACACAAACAAATGTGAAAGTATGGTTATTTCTTTAAGAAAGTATAAATTTGAGAGTCCAGGCTTTATTAAATTTTTAGGGGTATATGTTAACAAGGAATTAAATTGGAAACACCATGTTGATCATGTGAGTGCAGTGACGCAGCCAAGGGGGGGCGACGGGCCTGGGCCCCTCCCAGGACCAGCAAATTACACGGCGCTGCTCGGAGAGTTGAAGATAAAAATTTTTAACCGCAACAGTAGTTAATTTTTAAATTACTTCATTGTAAACAAAATTGGAATTTTTTATTTTTTATTTATTTTTTTTTTCGTATAAATAAACATTTTTTTAAGATTGCCTACTCTTGATAGGGGCCGTTATTGTTCAAGTGAAAATACATCACTTTCCCAACATGCTCCAATGAATTATATGAAGGGGAGCGTTGATCCTTTTTCCCCTTGACACATCGACTAAAACATTCGCCCAGTCAAATGATAAAACTGTTTTCAACAACTAATTAGTCGATTCATTTAAGATAAAGTGGAAATCTGACTTCAGCATAACCTTCACACGAGTCTGTTCGTTCGGTACAAATTGTGGCCAAACGGCTGATTTAGAGAACTGAACATAAGTAAGAAAAATATTGAGACTTCAAAAATATATCCCGCTAAAAATATAAATAAATATGTTTACGACTTTTCAATTTCTTACAGCAAAATAAAATTTTATCAAAAAAACAGTATGGATTTATTAAAAATTTGGGAACTAAAGATGCATTAGAATTTATCACTGATTTGTTGTACTCCAACTTAGATATAAGTAAACCTACAATAATTGCTTTCTTAGACTTGTCAAAAGCTTTTGACACAGTCAACCATGCAATCTTATTAAAGAAACTTGTTAACTATGGTATAAGAGGCAAAGCGTTAGACTTAATTACTAGTTATTTATCTGAAAGATACCAAAAAGTAAGAGTAAATAAAGCATATAGTGAATATAAAGAAGTGAAAATAGGTGTACCACAAGGTACAGTTTTAGGACCTTTATTATTTATATAAATGAATTGCTAGATTACTTAGAAGATAATGAAATTGTCTCATATGCTGATGATACTGCTATTATATCTGCAGCTAAAACCTGGAAAGAGGCTGAATCTAATTTGAATTTAAAACTGGATTTTGTATCTAACTGGCTTGACTATAACAAATTAACATTAAACACTGAAAAATCACTTTTCATTACTTTTGGAAATTATAATGATAGTGTTCCCCTGAATTGTCAAATTCAAATCAAAAATAAGAACTTAGAGTTGAATTTTGTAAATACTTGCAAATGCATTTTTTCATAGCATCATTAATTATGTTATAATAGCTTGGGGGGGTGCTTATAACAATTGCCTATCAGTTCTACAACAATTGCAAAATAGACTTTTAAAAATAATAAGCAAAAATAGATTTTTTACAAATAATTACCCCTTAAATCTAACACAACTGTATGCATATAATTCACTTTTACATCACTATCAAAATCTCAGTTTTTAATTTAAATTATCAGCTAGTGTAAAGCTGCATTCACAGTTACCAAATTATACTTACAATTTATAACTATAATCAAGTATTATATTTATACTTAGGAGAGCATTCATACATACCAAATTATAATTATGATTAGTAAATGCTACCATCTGTTGTTACAAACAAAAATTACTATTGCATGAACCCACCATCTACGTTTTTAACCATATTTCATTTTTAAATATATTAAAATGGTCACAGTTTCTCATGTACGAATTATTTAGGCAGTTATATGATCCATAATTATAGTTTTTTGCATGTCGCATTTATTTTGACATTTCAAATTCACTTATAGGTTAGTTTCTGTCCCTTTCTCGCTGAGTGTAAATATAAGTATAAGTATAAGCATGAAGTTTGCAAACTTTTAAATTATACTTATAATTAAGACACTTAAGTACGTTAGTGTGAATGATTACGTAGGAGGTAATATGACAAACTTCTAATTATAAATCGAAATCATAAGTATAATTATAATTAGGGAAGTGTGAATGCAACTTAACAGGAAACAAAAGCTTGAGACTCCCGATAATGAAAAAACTGTCTTAAGCAAATCAAGTTATGTTAAAGCCATAAAATTTTTTAATCAACTACCAGTTGAACTAAAATCAATAAAGAATATACCTACATACAAAAACAAATAGACTCAAACTGAGAACATGGATACAAAATAATATTATTGCAACTATCAGTTAAAGAGCAAAAATAAATTAAAACAAAACTTGAATTTCGGAATTATCCTAATTATATCTTTAGTTTTAAGTTTAGTTTTTATTTACATTTATATTTTTGTAATCCACGCCTGTACAGGTATTTTATGCCTCTAGGTTTTAAGATTATTACATGTAAATCTTTCTTTCTGTAATAATTTTGTGGTTTAATAAATTAAATTAAATGTATTTATCGAAGAAAACATCAAGTGAAAGTTTTTGATACATGGATTAACAATTACATTTATCAACAAATAATGGAATTATTATTTGATATAAACATCAATATCCAACAGCAGAAGTGTCGATCTGATTTGGATCGCAGTCTATTTTACATACAAAATGATAAGCAGTGACGGTACTTTAAATATCCCGAAAGGTTTCTTGACATTTTTTATAAACAGAAAAGGGGAAGAGAGTATATTTTACATTTTTAAATATATTTTCCCCTAAATAAGCTCAAGTGATTTTGATTACCACTTCAGGGGTCACAAAAAATAAAGTTGAGGGCCGTATGCGGTCCGCGTGCCCTCGAAATTTGATTCGGTATGGGTCGAAGAAGGGTCTTGTATAATCTTATTTTTGTGTGCCGAGATAGCAAGCGTGATCTGAGCAGACTGTTAAGAGCATACTAGGCCTTGTTTGCAGAAAGGATTCAACAGGCCTTATCACACTAGAGTATTATTAACGTCTAGACCTGAAAAATTAAAGTTTTTGTGTTCGAATGGAAGTCATTTTTGTGTGATGTGAAACCTGGGTTTTAAAGACTACGCAAATGAAATACGCGTCAATTCCTCTGTCTTTTACCCAGGTATTACAAAATGCGCGTGCGCCAACTGATGTTATCTCGCTCTCAGCTGATGCGTCTTTGTCTTTTGTTTACGTCCATGAGTTTGTTGTTTAGTTTGTATTTTCAAAGAGCAATAGGTATTTAAAACAAAATGATATTAAAAGAAGGATTAGTTAATTTAGTTAAAGAAAACCCGCCATTATGGAATCCACAAGATCCAATGTATAAATTAAAAACAGTAAAAAAGGTTTTATTTGAAAACATTTCAAAATATTTGGCAGCAGAAGTTCTTCAAATGTATTATATATTCTATCCATCCGAAGAAATCTTCTGTAGCTGTTTGGATCTTCCAATTTTATTTCTTCTAATAAATTGTTAAAACAGCCCCTTTCATCTATTCTTTTCAACCCTAATCTAGTCCAACATTTTCTTTTTTTCCTATTTTTAGGGTTTTATTATTTTATTAGTTGCTGACAATATTGTTACTCACGCCGACAAAGTTACTATTTCTTCCTCATTCATAATAAAAAAAGCTTTAAAAACCGAATTTAAAATAACCTTTCAAAATAAAACTGTCAACTGTCATAATACCACGATGTGCGCATGTGTAAACAAACAATTTCTAAGTCTTAACTAACAATCAAATACCGTTATGTAAGTCCTGAAGACTTCAAACCTAAAAAAAAAAAAACTACATAAATAAAACTTGGATAGCGCTCTAGTGTGATACGCCCTTTAAAGTTATCTCTTTCGTGATGTTGCTGTTGCTATTCAGATTTTCTTCCCTACTCACTATTCTTTCTTCCTCATCACGTGTACTTCTATTTAGTAATCGTTTGTAATATTTAAAGACTTTATTTTTTAACAAAAATATCCGTTATATATGTTAATTCTATGTTTATGGTTAGTAATATCCAAACATGATTTCGGTTGTGAACTGACATATCGATAATTAATATCTACTGCTCGTTTGTATTGCAATCTCCTGTAATGTGTTACTCTCAAAACAAACATAAAAAATTAAATTGATATACCGAGCGTACGATACATAATTATTCAATTTGGGTCTGGCGTGTATTAAACCACAAAAATCCGTAAAATATTCAAACAAAAATTTCACTTTTATAAAAGGCTAGGATTTGTACAATTTTTGTTGTTTCGTAAATTGGGAATGTTTATTTATTTTTTATTTATAATATGTATCTTCAATATGTATCTCTTGCCTAGATAGAAGAGTCTTTTGGAAAATCCTGGAGCAAGACAGCATCCCTAATAAGCTTATTCAGATAATGTAGAAGATGGACAGAGATTCTAGAAGCAGAGTAGGCCATAGTCAGTGACTAAATCCCAATACTTACCGGTGTCAAACAGGGTTGTCTACTGTCACCTCTACTATTTCTGCTAGCAATTGATACAGTTATCTAAATACGAAAGCTACCTTTTAAGTTTTTACAAAAACTAAGAAAGAAAAAAAAAATTGAAAAGACTTGTTTTATTGCTTTTCAAAATATTCGCTTTTAAGATTTATATACTTTTGAATGCGTTCAAACCAATTCTCGAAACATTTTTCCCAGTCTAAAGTTGGTATCTCAAATGGTTTTCGAAGGCTTCAAGAACTTCTTGAGGTGATGAAAATCGCTGTCCACGCATTTTTTGTTTGACATTGAGGAACAAACAAAAGTCGTTAAGGGATAAATCAGGTGAATACGTGCAATGAGACATTAATTCGATGTTTTTCTCCTTCAAATAATCAATTGTTTGACGTGCTGTGTGAGAGCTTGCATTGTCATGATGAAGTAATACTGTAATGTGACGTTTTTGGTTGTTTTCCCTGATTTCGTCGATGATTTCTGGCAAACAAATTGTTGTATAGCATTCAACATTAATTTTTCTCCGATCCTCTAAAGGAATGGTTGCGACATGTCCAGTACAACCAAAGAAACAATCAATCATTTTCTTGGAAGTGCTTCGTGAACGAACAACTTTTATGGATTTCGGTTCATCTTGGAACCCAAATAGTAGATTGTTGCTTAGTTTCCGGTTCATGTGGATAAATCCAAATTTCGTCACCTGTAATGATGTATACGGATTTTGCAGTGCCTAGGTTGAATTTTTTTAGCGTACCCTCACACCAATCAACACGAGTCTTTTTTTGAGCTTGGGTCAAATTATGCGGAATCCATCGGGAACAGATCTTTTTCACAGCTAAATGTTCATGCAAAATCGAATTTATTACAATCTGCGATATGCGAAAAGATGCCTCTATCTCACGGTAAGTCACAGGCCGATATTCTTCAATCAGTTTGCGCACAACATCGATGTTTTTTAGAATCACAACCGAATTTGGTCGACTTTCACGAGATTCATCACTGACGGACGCACGACCACGACGAAATTCTGCAAACCAATTGTAAACTCTTTTCTGATGGTGCTTCATTACCAAAAGTTAAACGAAGCGAATCTGTATTGTTGTTGAGTTAGGCCTTTACTAAAATCGTAAAAAATCATACAACAAAAACCTTCACGAGTAATATCCATTTTTTCGGACTTTTTTTTAACGCTCACTGTCAACAACTACTCGGATTAATTTATAAGCTGCCGCTGATTTCACAATTACAAATGTCAAATTTTTCGAATATAGTAATGACACATTTCAATATTGCCATCTAGTGGTCCTTTGTAAAAACATAAAAGGTAACCCTCGTATCTTGAACGTTTAGCTTTATTTATTTGTTTTTTTTTCTGATTGAAGTCGATCTACTGTTTAAAAGTTTTTCCAGGCCTGTTTAATTTGCCAGTCCACTACAGCAGAGGCTGTGTATAGAAGAAAAAACAGTGTCAACATCATTAGCCTACAGTACTGTAAATATTAATATAAGTTGAATTGAAATTGGCCTCATGTTAATCGATATGTTATTGGTATTTTGTACCTTGTAGTTTATACCACAGAAAATAAATTCTAAACCAAAATTTATGCGAACAGCATGCTACATTTAACACCGAAACACATATATCCATGTACTAGCTGTGGTCCGACAAAACAAAAAGTTTGAGACACATTGATCGTGTACAACACAACCATACAGTAACCAATACACTGAATTAAAACAGTGGTTCTTGACTTGTAAAAAGAGTTTTAATTAATGATATAATAGAGTTCAAAACTATGTTGTTATTTTTCTCAATCTAGAATCAATTTTTCTTTGGACCTACCATCGTCAAGTGACTGGATTTTCGGCATCTCTAACAGCTGACACGAGACTCATTCCTGTGAAATTGGCATGAAAATTGTGCATGAAATACACAAACGAAACTTCCTGTGGGGGTTCAAAAATATGTAATTTCTTTTCAGAATACTTTAACTCCGTGTATACAGCCTCTTCTGTTAGTCCGAATTATATACAAAAAAATAAAAATACATCACATAAAACCTTATCTTCCATAAATATATGAGAATCCGAATTTTTAAAACAATAGATAATTTAGACATAAACAAAGGTGCTGCCTAGTATTTTTATAAAAAATTGCGCTAGTTCCCTCAGTTTACCACTTTCAATAATATTTAATAAATCCATTTCAGAATCTTTCTTTCCGACCATGTGGAAACAAGCACTTGTGTCCTCCATTTATAAAAATTGATGTGAAGTGTGAATATTCACACATTTTAGGGTTTCGCAGGTATATAATAAGTGAAGGCGGTATGCTGAATGTGTAGGACAAATTTTACTTTGTAGTAATCACGGCAAAATGAACGATATTTTTAAAATAATTTATCGTCTGTTAATCATATAATAAGACTGGTTATTAAATTTACGCTCTTAAAAATTAAATACAACATTTGTCAAAATATAACTAGAATTTTGACAAAATAATTTCAACATAATAAAAATGCAAAAAAAAAACAGAAAAAATAAAATTCACTCCGTACTCGAACTCGAAACCCTTCGCTTCCAGTGCATTTTACCAGTGCTCTAACCCATTGCGCTATCGTACGCCTTGCGTGTGAGTGTCTTACATTGGTATAAGTTTTGTACTTTGTGAACCAAAAACCACAAAAAATATGTTATTTTCCGAAAACATAATCTGATCAAAAATTCCTGTTGTACTATTTCGGTTCACACCAATATACATTACTTAGAATTTGTTTGGATTTTTAGTTTAAACCATCTGGGCTACAGGGTGCGGGACAAAATTTTTTTTGCACAATTTTGGCAAAAATCGCATCAAAATAATTTATTTTGCAAAAATAAAAATTTGATCGTTAATCCACGTACTAAGGGCTTTCATTTGATACCATACTCAAAATTTTAAAAAAATATTTTTTTTTTCGATGAGCACATATTTGTTTATATTTTTAGGGGGGTATGTTTTTTAGATGTTTTAGTATTTTTCCTATTTGCGGGTCAAAGAGTTGTATAAGCATGCCAAATTTCAAGTCTCTAGGTTTAGCCGTTTGGCTACAATTTTTACCGAACAGACAGACAGACAGACAGACAGACGACAAAATGACGGTATAAGGGTTTTTTGGTCATACCTACAAAACCCTAAAAATGGTAACAAATATATGGTCGAAAACTATCGACCCATTTCAAAATTATGTATTTTCGATAAAATTTTTGAAAAATTGGTTTACAAATATTTGTTTAATTTGGTTAAATTGGATATTATTTTAGAACAACTTGGGTTCTTTCAGGGAAGGTCCGTAGACACGAATTTGATTTTGTATACTGATTTCATATTGAAGGAGATGGACAAAAGAATTCAAGTTGATGCTATCAAGGTGAGAAGCGTATATGTCAGAAGTTTTTTCTTAATATTTATCTGTTCAAACAATATTTCGGCAAAAAAGCACTGTATTTAAGTCACTATATTTTAAAATACTTCTTAATTCACATAAACTGCAACACAACACGCTACAAATATTATCCAAATATACGCTTCTGTTTAATTTAGCCAGTCACCACCAGATGTCTCACTATTATTTGCAGTCACGAATAATAACTTAATTATAAATATTGGCTATTCCAAACCTTTAGATGGAACTAGATTTTGTAATCTAGTAACTTGTATAATATAATTCGACATTTTGACCATTTTGATTAAGCTTTGTAAATCATACTTACAATAAACATTTTTAGGTTAATGTTAATATTATTGTCATTTTCATTACATTTTGATTTTTTGTGTCATTTTTAATACAAATGTCTCATTTCTAAAATTCTTACATTTGCCAAAAATTTTAAAATGTATTATTTTTTTCATATTTCTAATAACTGTCAGTTTATAATAAATGCCAACAAAAAACTCAAAAATTCGAAATCCTCATTTAGTTCCGCCTAAACCAAATAATTGACCTTTAAATTTTTAATAACATTAAAAAAAAAATCAGCAGTGGCCACCACAGGACCGACCGTCATCACAAAGTACTTGCATAAAATACATTCTAGCAGCAGAGTAGAAATAACTTGGCCTAATATTTTCTAACAGAGATAGTATTTATCATGACCATGGAAACGTTACATATAAGTATAAAAAAATAGATACTAAAAATTTTGCTCGTTAGTTATTGCATTTATAGCAAAGTTTGTTCAAAAAATTTTTTCGTAATATTTTTCTTTTGCTAAATATTCGCAAAAATCTTGAAATCGACATGAGTAAACTCCCATTTCTAGTGAATTTACCAAAAGTTGATCAATTCGTGCCATTGATGTCAAAAGCTTAAATATGAAGTTTCATAAAAATCCTTTTAGCCGAATTTGCTCTGCACGTGTACACAGACAGACGGATGGCAGACAGACAGACAGACAGACAGACAGACAGACAGACAGACAGACAGACAGACGGACAGACGGACAGACGGACAGACAGACCAACAGACATCATGCTAAAAATAGTTAAAACGTTATGTAGGGACCTCAATTCGTGGAGGTCCATCGAAATCTCGAAATGTCAAAATCGGTATGATCAAAATACCTCCCTTATATATGTTGGCGGTCGGTAATAACGACTGTTATTAACTAGTCTATTTCTTTATTTAATTAGTTCTATTTTGATTATTCTTGTTCCATTTACTAAATACACGTTAATTCTCCAGTGTCTACACTACAAAGTAACGTTATATCAAATATCTATGTTGTCTTTTTGCGTTAGAACGCTTGTTACGGTAGATAGCAGCCTTTAGTTTTGATCCAAACTACCCCAACAAAACCAAATGCATGTAATTTTACACGAGTCAGCAATTACGTGGCGTAGTACAGCAGTTCAAGGTCATCTTTTGAACCCTCCGGCTTTTGTAACAGAACGTGGGAGTTATCAAAGAGTCTCGATATCAGACGGCAAAAACTATGTTCACACTCTCTCTATTCACTGAATGTCTCGGTCTGGACTCAAATAATTGTTTAATAACTCCGTGAATTCTGTGGCTAATGTCGTCATTTGTACAACATTTAGTTCATCTCTAATGAAAATTACACAAAAAATATCTAATTTTGTACCTTAAATTCTCTATTTTAGGATTTTGTAGGTACAAACTCTGTCGGAAAATAGCCAACGGAGTGGCCGAGCTCGTTAAATCGCGCAGTTTTGACTGGTTAAAACAGTCCGGATTGTGAGGATGCTAGTTTAATTCACCGTTGGTGATATTGTCACGGGTTGAAGTTACATCAGAATACAATTGTTTATCAAAACGGCTGCTGGTGTTGTCCGTTAGAAGCTGATGTAAGTCTCGTTCTTGCCCCGGCTTCTCCTGGATCAGTCGAGCCACCCCAGGTATCTGCACGAGGCGAACACGTGGAGAAACCCTGTAGACAACACCCACATTTTGTTTTCGTGAGTGAACAGCTGGGCTGGTTCTTGGGTAGCGTGATGACTGGTTACAAGAATGACTAACCACGACTCTATTCCCTAAGACCATTTTATAACTGTTAACTAGGACACTATGATGTCAGGTCCTACCTGAATTGTTTTGGAAACAATATTCATTTGTGTAATTGTTGGCAGCAATTAAATATCATAGTCATCACAATTGAATAATGTTTATCAACACATTAGAATGTAGTTTAAAACTTATGTTGACAAACACGCAACACTCTGCACAGTCTTTAATGCCCAAAACCGTAAGTCAGCAACCTTGACCTACACAACCTAAAGGCCGCTCAAGGAATTGAGACATTAGAACACAATAATACCATAATAGGGGATACGCATAAAATTTATATTTCCTTAATACTACATTTTTTGGATATGTTAATGTTAGTTATGTCACCTAACAAAACAAAAATCACATTTTAATTAATATTATAGCCAAATTTTTTAATCAAAATATTGTAACTTTGAAATAAGCCGACCACGGCGCGAAGGTTGCCGAGTAAATACGACTGAGTTTGACGTCAAACGACTGGGGTTTGACGTCACAAATACAGCTACAACATAATCTTTACGTATGTATATTGTATTGTTCGAGAGTTTTGTATTTGTTTTTAAACAATTTTTCACGCATTTATTATTAAAATGACAGATAAAGATTTTGTTAAGGCTCAGAGTGATAATTTACTCAACATGCATTTATGCACACAACATAAAGTTTACTTTTTTCTGAAATATCGGTTTTATTTCGCCTCATAGCTTTCAGCCACAAATTTCGCCTTTTCTGTTGTTTTTCGCCATCAGGTAATGATATAAATTGTTTTTTTGGATTTCTATTTGAACTATTTGTACACATCGGTACTAAACAATATTTTGGACTATGTTTCGAAGTACTGGGGCCTGGATCTTCCATATTTTATATACTTTAATATAAAATGTAATTCGGTAAACATGTATAAATTGTTTTTATAGAATTAAACTTTATTTTAATTAAAATCACACTAACTTTACATAACCTATAAAAGTTATACAAGCAAATAAGTTCACAACAGACTATGTAGGTTGCACGCTGTACACTGGGTAGGCTAGTAGTGTACTGCGTCACTTAAAAGGGGTACGACGTCACACGTCGTTTTCGCGCGCTACATACATTTATGATTTTTTAAGACTTGTTTGCAAAATGCAAAACTATTTTTTATGTTTATATGCAACAAGAGGAATATAATAAAAAATTAAAATAAAATCATGCCTATCCCCTATTGTGACAATATTATTAGAGGGAGAATAAAAGTGAAAGACTTAGGTGTAGTATTTAGACATGATTTTAATTTTAGTGACCACTTAGACAATATAGTGAATAGTGCCCTCAGAACTTTAAGATTTGTACTAAGAAACAGTGGTAGTTTTAAGATATCTACAATTTGGTTACTGTACTGTGCACTAGTTGGACCTAAATTAGAGTACGCGAATACAATCTGGAGCCCAAAAACAAATATGTCCCATAAAAATCAAATAGAATAAGTACAAAAGAGATCTGTAAAGAACCTGACTCAGAAATTAATCGGAACATATCCTTTTTGAATCTCTTATGCAAACCAGTTAAAAAATCTAGCTCTCAATAATAGCAAGAAATTTCAAACATTAGAAAGGAGACGCGACATCCACACTTTGAATTTCGCATTTAAATTATTTAATAATGAACTAGATGCCCCAGAACTTCTTCAAAATTTAAATATTCGAGTCTCTGACATAAGATTGAGAATTAAAAATGATCACTTTTTCAAAATTTTCGCATCTATGTCACCACTGAACAAAATGCTCAGTCTAGTAAACAAGCAAGTCTCTGATAGAGATGTAGATATTTTTTACGACAATTATAGAAAGTTTGTTAATATAAAAATAAATTAGACTAGTTATATTTATTAGTTATGCTATATTGTATTTTATTTTTCTATATTATTAGTATTTCTATATTATATATAATATAATACGCAACGTGTGTCCCGTGTGGGTGCGTGTTATGACGTCAAAACCAAATTTGAAGCGAGTTTCCGAAATGTTACGAAATATTCCGAAGCTCTCCGAAGTGTATATTGACATATAACGCGTGATAATAATAGTTGTTAATTGATATGTTTACACAAAAATAATATAAATTAAAATTATTAGTTGCATAAAAATAATTATTTTAAAAAATATTTGCTTTTGGTGAAAGTATGTAAGAAAAATGTGACATTCTTTTCTTTATTATTATTTTTTCAATGCTATATTATTTTTTTATTTCTACGATTAACGTTTTAAATTTTCAAAAATGTAAATATACCAAAAATTACCGGCCGAGTTTGATCATTCATATCAGCGCCACTAGGTGACAACTTATTTGCGTAAATTTAAAATTGGTTCGAAATATTTAAAATATTTTGGTAAAAATTACAAATTGATACATTCAATAGTTTGCACCTTTGAAATTGTATGTCATGTTGTTATTAAAACATAGTAAAAAATTTGACTTTCTTAAAATGTCATTCCATTTGACAAATGTCATAAAGATAAATGATATCTTAGTTATAATGACCTTAAACAACAAATTTGAAGTAGGTTTTACAACGTAAGGAATATTTTGAATTGACAAATTTATATTTAAAAGTCAGTAGTACACTATAAAAGTAGCCAAAATAACCAGATCTGGTTTGACGTTACAAATGTGAATGCAATATATTAAAGCGGACAAACAATTAATTTTTACTGTGTAATAGTTTCTCACGATTTATTTCAAACTGATTTGAGATATAGTGTAAGTACGCTTTTTTCCGAATATGTATTTTTCCGTGTGGGATTTTTTGCGTGTGTGTATTTTTTCATGGGCGCTTTTTTTCGTGTGCGTATTAATCCGTGTGCGTTTTTTCCGTGTGCGTATTTATATTATATAAGAAATTGGAAAATTTATTTTAATAAATATATTTTAAATTTAACATCTCAAATCATTTTTAGTTTTAACATTATAATTGTAATTCACTGTGTGAAAATGAATCGTTAAAGAGTTAATGAATAAATAATTCAGAATAATTCTCATTATTTGTCCAGTTTTTAATAATGGGCGAAGAGTTGATTCAATTTGAATTGGATGAAGTAAGGCGTATGGCTAAAGAAAGAAGTCAGAGGCTTCGAGCAAGTTCCACATTAAGGTAATGATGTGTTTGCTAACACAGTTGGCAACGGGTACACTAGTTGTTATTATAATTGTATTGTATTTTTTCAAGTACTATGTAACTGGACTTGTGCACTACTATACAAATCTGTATAGTTACTGGTTAAATAAATAAATAATTCTTTGGGGTTCTCCGCATGGTTTCCATTGTTTTGATTGGTCTTTGGTCTCTGGAATGTAGTGGTGTATCCAAATATTGGTGTAAATTTATCTCTCGCAATTTTAGTCGGTGAACGTTCATCACGATTCCGTGGAATTTTCTAACCCTTTATTCATCGGTAGCTGTTTTCGGGCTACCAGAACGTGGTGCATCATCTGTGCTTGATCGACCGCTTTTAAATTCTCCAATCCAGTTTGCAACTGTTACATATGAAGGAGCAGACTTGCAATGAATTCCGTCTAACTCCCTTTTTTATATACTTAGCATTTAAGACTTAAAAAGAAATGTTTTATCACTTTATGGAACTCGATTCTATTAATGATTGACTGTCACGGCTTTACTGTATGCAGGATCAGTCTGGAAATTTGACTGCAGTTATATAAAATATTAGGCTTTCAAAACTTATAAACGAAATGCGCGTGCAACGCCATCTTTTAGTTCGTTCTAAAAACTTTGAGATCATCCTTCGTTTAATATAGTTATAAATATTACTTTTCAAAGGCCTGCACACCTCAGTCCATGTACGCCACTGTTCTCAATATTTCATTGATCGATCATGTATGTGTTTTATTAAAATTGTTTGACAAAGTTCGTAATTACAAAAAGGACTTTCAACCTACAAGCTGTCAATTTTAAAACATGGATATGTAGATCTCGTACCCAGGATTTTGTCCGTTTGTCCGTAAATATAGGGTTAATTTATGCAGGTACCCTAATGATGGACTGTCTCAAATAGCTTTCGTTTGTAACTAAATTTACATGGATTTGTAGATGTTTCTCTGTTAAATTGGATATTTTTAAATTCAAATTATTTATACAATATTTTTTTCTGGTTTATAGTTGACGCAAAAGAAATCAGAATATTGGTAGGCTTCAGTGACGCACCCAGGAATTTTTGTTGGGGGTGGGGGAAGACAAAATTATTTAAATTATAAAAATATAAAGTGATGACCTAAAAAAAAGGTCCTCACTTCTAAAATACAAGTAACGACGTAAAAAAAAGGTCCTCATCTCTATTTTAAAATTTTTCTAGTGTTTTTGTGTGTTTTTATTTTTATTTTCTTCCTTCTTAGGGGGGCCTGGGCCCCCGGGCCCCCTCCCTGTGTGCGCCACTGGTAGGCTTACCATACGGCCTGTATTGACTGGGACTGTCCCGGTTTGAAGGATTGGTCCTGGCATCCCGACCAGTTTGTCATTTTGTCCCGGATATTTGGTAAAAATTAAAAAGTATCGAATATACACGCAGTACAAAAAGTGCAGCCTTAAAAATGGCGATTAGGCAACTAATTAAAAATAACAAAGAATTTTTAAAGAAATTTCACGTTAGTGATAAATGTTAATAACTTTTTAATAATGAATTATGTTCATAATAATAATTAAAATTATTACAATGAGCTATTCCAAACTTTTAGGCGGAACTAGATTTGCAATTTGTAATTTTTATAGTTTGAACCGAGCTTTTAATCATTTTTGCTAAGCTTTGTAAATCATACTTACAATATACATTTTTAGGTTAAGGTTAATATCATTATAATATGTCATTTTCATTATATTTTTATCATTATTAATACAAATTTCCAAATTATCATTACTATTTTTTTGTCTTTAAAATATGTAAAAACTTATATTTTTAACAAAGGCTAAAACTGTGTAAAACAATCATTTACCAACAAATTTTTTTTAAAAAAATCCTAAAATTTTGAAATAATGATCAAAAGTTTTTTGATTCCGATTGTAGCCAAAATATAGTTTTAAGCTAATTTTATGGTGAGCAATATGAAAAAAATATTTAAAAAATTCATGCTTTCTTAGTTTTTGAGTTAGAGCCGATTTAGAGTCAGTTTTTTGCCTATAATTCTCAAACTTTTGCCCAAACTTCAAAATGGACCCAATATTATTGATCTATGACCAAAAATATATGTTTGTACTAATTTTCAATAAAATCGGATATAAAAATCTTTTGCTTCAAAATCACGATTTTTTCTACCCCTTACGATTTTTTCGATTTTTGCCCATTTTCAAAGATTTTGGATTACTGCCCATACAAAACTTAATAATTGGTTTATGAAAGCCCATTTTTTTTTAGACTAAACAATGTAGCAGAGTTTTAAAAATTCAAACCGCATATTTCTATCCCTAACCATTTTTTAATTAGGATTTATCAAAACTTTCAAACAAATTTTTTTGTCCCAAAATATTGTTACAAGTCAATGAGGAACTCAGGATTTCAAAACTTTTAACCGCAGGTCCTTTATAGCTTCTCGTTTTTGAGATACGTCCATGCGAAGATGAATATTTCTATAAATCACCCAATATTAAAATTTGTCATAATTTTAAAATAGGCAAAGAGGCCTCAATTTTTTTCTTAACTAAATAAACTACGTGGAATCTAAAAATTTTAACCGTAGATCGTTATCTGTAACCATTTTTGTGTTGTGATTTTTTTTTATTTATCAATTTTTAGAAATAATGTAAATTATACCAATAAAAAATTGCCGTTATCTCAAAATCCATTAAATGAGTAAGACCCCAAATTTTTCCTAGATTAAATAAACTACGCAGGATCGAATAATTTAAGCCGCAGGTCGCTATCTGATAAGATTTTTAAGTTGTGCTTTTTTTAAATTCACAAGTTTCACAAATAATGTAAATTATGCCATTAAAAAAAATTTAATCTCAAAAGCTATAAAGCTTTTTCCAGGTAAGAGCCACATGCGGCTCTGGGGCTGCGAAACTCTACCGCTACTCTAAATTTACGTCAGCTTTGACATAGCTGTTCCAGTACCTGTAAAACCGATTTTAACGGTTTCGAAAAACTTCCCTTGTTTGAAAAAAATCCACAAATTCTTTTAGTTAACTATTTCAATAACCAGTTCAGTAACTGCTAGAAACAAACCGCATTTCTGATTTAATTAAATTACATGCATCATCGTTACCTTTGTTACCTTTAGGACACGAGAGCCATCTATGTATTACAGAGAACATTACAATGGAGACGGATTATAAAAAACTTCTCAATGCCTAATTAAAATTTGTAACAATGTTCATTGAAGTATTTTGCACATGGGATTAGAAATTTGTATCTCCTATATCAAAGATTTTTTTCAATAACATTCGCCTTTATGCATATCACAGGACTGTGAAAGAAGGTATAAATTCCAAAGCAACTTAACTAGAAAATATATACAAAAAGAGGAGAACGATCTAGGACAGTTAATTATATTCCTTGTTTAATATATTCCCGACGGCAGGGCTCTTGTCTGTCGCAGATGTATTCCTTTTGCTAGACCATACGATATGTGTTACCTCCGATTCACGGTAAGTTCATCGAAAATCAATTCATCGAATATCAATTCATCGAAAATCAATTCATCGAAAATCAATTCATCGAAAATCAATTCATCGAATGATCAATTCATCGAATGATCAATTCATCGAAAACCAAATATTTTGTAAATATTTGAGAGGTATGCCGAGGGGATCGGTAAGCCAAAAAAGCAGTGGTCAATAAAAGTTGACAGACTACACTTATTAAATAACTATCATACTTGGTCTATTAATAATTTTTAAATTTTCCATTCAGAAAATACGCCAGGTAAAAGATACCTGTTGGATTATTTAGAAATCGAACAGAGCTCCTTAGATCAGAAAAACCCGGTTAATGGGATCATAAATGTACGTAATACACCCATTCTTAAAGAATTATAAAAATGGTATTTCCCCATCTGTTAAGTCTTAAGGGTTTTGTGTTATGTACATAGTTTTACTATTCATATTTACTATACCACACATGATTTGTTCAATGTACGGTGATTCTAAACAGGTGGCATTGTTATGTTAGTGTGAGTTTGTTTTGTCATTAAACTAGATGATGGATAGCTCGCTTCGCTCGGCTTCTTCTAAACAAACCCTTACTAACCTAACCTAACCTAAGATAGTGTTTTGACACTAAACTAGAAGATGGGTAGCTCGCTTCGCTCGGCTTCTTATAACAAAACCCTTACTAACCTAACCTTACCTAAAATAGTGCTTTGTCCTTAAACTAGAAGATGGGTAACTCGCTCCGCTCGGTTTTAGACTTTTACTAACTAAACCTAACCTAATTACCTTGTTTTTAGGCGCATAGTACTTTATTTTCCCCCATATTAGCCCAATTAAAATGCGTATCATTGTGTATGAATTTATAAAAATTATTTGCGTGCAATTTCCCATAACCTGTCTTATTAAACCTTAAAAACAAAACATTTATTTCTTTTATTATATAAGTTTTCTTATTATATTTCTTTATTTATATTCAAACACTATGTCACTTTATTTACCTTTTTTTAAACATATAAAAAAATTTACGCAATTATTTCTTAGTCTGTCTTCTTTTATTGACCACTGCTTTTTTGACTTTCCGATCTCCTCGGCATTCCTCTCAAATATTTACAAAATATTTTTTTTCGATGAATTGATCATTCGATGAATTGATTTTCGATGAATTTATTTTCGATAAACTCGTCGGTTACCGTTACCTCCTTACTGGTACTCTTGGTTATTGGCGGAGGAAGTAGCACGAAGTCTTCACGACTTATCCTGATTTTTAGAGGTCCATGCAACCCGATGACTCGACCATTGTCATGGCTCTTCACGATACAAGTATCACGTAACCTCCACCAGTTGTCATGGCTCTTCGCGATTGAGTCAAACAGACGCCTCCACCACATGTCACGCGGGTGATTTGATGGAAAAGCAATTCCTAGTATAAACAACATACTTTATTACACATTTATCAGTTGCAACAGTGTTTGATGGGAATTTTCCTGGGAGCTGGGGGAAGTCTCTTGTCCACCCTATGCTGACCGGGATTGCCTTGAACCTTCCTCTTGACGAATCTTGCCCAATAGGGAGTCGAGGAGCCTGGTAAAGTGTTCGCTCACATAGGGACTACTGTTTGGTCTACCCAAAGAGTAGTCGTAAATGAAGTCCGACTCGTGGTCGTAACCGTGGTGTAGTTGAAAATCAAAATGAAGTTGGCTAGCTTCCTCTGACTGGCTTCCATGCAACATCCAATTACTTATACTTCCGATTGACCTAATTCCGATATTCATTCCTCATGACGAATATTACGTAATTACGAAAATGCAGCGTATACTTTACGTTATCAGGTTATACCGACTGAAAAATTGTTTTTTAATCAAACAGCTGTACGCCACAAGAAATAGGTGTCACAGTCCTGACCTAGGATTACTTATGTGACAATATTTTGAGATCTTCTTCCCCATGAAATATGAGGGTTGCTTAATAATAATCCAAAATATTCTCCGGTATCTACTTATGATACAGAAGTGACAAAAAGTGCCTAACGTGTTATTTTTTCACTCTTGTCGGAAGAATAATACAAACTAATGGGGTTTACACAAATGCACCCACGGCTACAAGCATGTCCGTCATGGACGTCATATATTATAGACAATACTTTAGCATTCAATGTTTTGCAGCCAAAACCACGTGGGGACGAAAGAAATATTGACTACTGAAAGTATAGTATGTTTAATTTACATTTATTTCTTGCAATTCTTGTCGGCATACTATTAAAGTAATAATAATTCGTCTTCAACTATCAACTTCGTCTCTGGAGGTGTTGTTGGCTTCACAACAAGGCGCATGCTTTCAGTCTGTGCTATATGACATCATTGTTATCGGTAGAGACCGAAGAATCAGAGAGCGCTTTGAAATCAATTCAAATCAATTTGCAATTTGTAATCTTAAATATTACGAAATATATAAATATGGAATTACAAGAAGATACAGATATTGAAATATGTATTCCAGAAGATATAATCGTTACGGCAAATAAGGTAGAGCAAAACTTGTTGCCTCAAAAATCTAAAGATGTTTATTTAAAAGAATATAACATATTCATGAAATGGCGTAATCAAAATAAAATAAATTTCTTTACAGAATAACATTAACTTATTCCGAGGAAAAATCAAAAAAAAAATAAATCATTCACATTATAGTCCACGTACTCCAAATTGAAAGCCTCATTAATTAATAATAATAATGTAGATATTAGTAAATATTCCAAATTTATAGCTTATCCTAAAAGACAATAAGTTGGATATAAAGCAAAAAAAAAAAAAATCACATATTTTTTAGAGAAGAAATCTTAGAGTGCCATGCTCGATGCTCTGAACTGACAAGTTCGTACTGAACATATTCCGAGCGTAGGTTATTTCTCCGCATACAGTTGTATTGTGTGTGTTGCCTGTGTAACACAATCGTATATGACCTACAATTTACTATCCTGGAATCCGAACCACTAATTATTTTGGGAAAATTTTACTAGAGATTTTACCTCGGTAGTTGCCCGATGCCTTCCGAGGGAGAAATGGTCGGAAAAATGTAAGGTGTTTTTCCTGTACCGGGGAATGAACCCTGGCCCACCGCTTACTAGACCACACACTAAAAAACTGAGCTACGATCGTTCTCAAGAATTTCTGAGAAGAAATAAATAAGTTTAATATTTCTGCTATAAAAGAAAGTAATATTTGTTATTTTTTAAAATTGTTACAAAATAAAAGGTAACGGCTACATTAAATTTTTTATTTTTTCAGTTAGAGACAGTCGTAACAAAATATTGTTTGAAACACATGCATAAAGCGTCTTTTTTCACTCATGAGATTGCCGCACTCGCCTGCGGCTTGTCTAGTCAAACTTCGTGAAAAAAAGCACTACTTTATACACTTATTTCATAACTATTCTCTATAATTTATAATAAAAAATGTATTAAATTTAGAAACTAAATGACTCAGTGCGTCAACCAAGTTAGTACGTGAACTTGCGAATCCGTACGAATCCGCAAGGCATTACGGCGTCCGTATTGTGGTATCCATATTAGAAAACGGAGTTAGCAATGATAGAATTAAGTAGCAACCCTTGTACAATTGAAAAAATTCTGTAACATCTTAACAAATTTGATAACGTTTCTCTTCTAAGCACTTAACAGAATATTCGTTTATTATCACAAGGTATGTGTAGAAATAACAAAAATAAAATTGTTTCCGATCAAGATAGAAAAATGCTTCTCAGCTGGTATATACAGTCACTGTTTTACCGACAACAAACTTTTATATACTCTTGATAGCAAAGTTCTGTATCAAAGCTTGTTCAAATAGCATTCTATAGCCATTGGAAAAATGTTTAAAAGAGAAAGGATAAACGAGGGAATGGAAAAGAAATAATAAAAAGTATTCCTGAGTTAAATATCGCAAAGAAACCAATCATTGGCGTACAAAAATATCCCTGAGGATTTTATAAAATATTTTTTTTCCTTTATTCATTTTTAGTCATTTTTTTAATATTGCTTTTTTAAATTATTATTGGTTGTTCACGTACTCCTGCAAAAGTTTCGACTTATTCAGTTATTCTAAACTAGAGTTTCGATTTCCCCGCATATTTTTATTTCCCGAAAATTCACGAGACTTTTTACAGACCGCCAACATAATCTATAAGGGAGGTATTGTGATCAAACCGATTTTGATATTTCGAGATTTCGATGGATCTTCACGAATTGCGGTCCCTCATAACATTTGGACTATTTTTAGCATGATGTCTATCAGTCTGTCTATCTGTCTGTCTATCTGTCTGTCTGTCTGTCCATCCGTCCGTCCGTCTGTCTGTCTGTCTGTTTGTCCGTCTTTGTACAAGTGTAGAGCAAATTCGGCTAGAAGGATTTTTATAAAACTTCATATAAAGGGTGATCCAAATTGGATTCCGGGATTTGAATTGCGCGCCATTTTCGTTCAGTGAATGTTGGAAGTTTGCATTTTTACAGTTGGTATCTAAATACATTGCAAATTCATCATGGCGTCGTATACTGTGCAGCAACGCATAAATATCGTGCAAGTTTATTATGAAAACAGGCGATCAGTTACGATTACGCGAAAAAAACTTCCACCACTTTTTGGACGGAATAATGTTCCAAGTGAGCCTGCAATTCATGAACTACTGCAAAAATTTGAAACAAGTGGTATGATTATTGATACACCCAGAGTTCGCTATCAACGCAAAGGTCGTTCAGGTAAAAATATTGCTTTTATCCGTGATAGTGTGCAAGAAGAACCAAGCACGTCTCTCCGTCACCGTTCATAGCAAGTAAATCTTTCATATGGCACTACTCAACGAATTTTTAAAAAAGACCTGCATTTAAAGGGGTATAAAATTGCCTGACGCAAGAACTAAAAGCAGCGGACCACCAGAAACGCCGTACATTTGTGAACTGGGTTTTAGAAAACCTGGTCATTAGAATTCCTGGTCATGTTGTCTCTCAGAGGGGCGACATCAATTGGCCAGCGAGGTCTTGCGATCTAACTCCATTAGATTTTTTCTCTGGGGCTATTTGAAGGAAAGGGTCTATGTCAACAAGCCTGCTACGATTCCACAACTAAAAGAGAACATCAGACGTGCAATTGCTGAAATCGAACCGCATTTATTGGAAACGATTACGGAAAACTTCGCTAAAAGAATGGTATCATGTCAGCGACGACGTGAAGGGCATTTGGCCGACATCTTATTTCATAAATAATTGCCAAGTCTATACTTTACGCTAATAACAATAAAATTCGGATTTTTCCAATACGTTGTGTTTTATTCAAAAAACAAATCCTAGAGTCCAAATTGGATCATCCTTTATAAGCTTTTGGCATCAATGGCACGAGTTGGTAAAAATCGGTTAAGTAGAAATGGGAGTTTACTGATGTCGGTTTTAAGATTTTTGCAAATATTTCACAACAGAGAATTATTTCAAAAAAAATTATTTAACAAAATTTGCTATAAAAGCACTAACAACTTTTATTTGAGAATTTTTTTGTTGTTGTATGTATGAATGCATGTTTCCATGGTTATCGTAAATTATAAATACACATTATGAAATTGTCAACGTAATATAATACGTTACTGTCTTTTACAATAATAACTACTGTGTTGCAGTATTTTGTGATGGCGGTCGGTCCTGTGGTGGCCACAGCTGATTTTTTATAGTATTTTCATAGGTCAGCATGTCAACGAGTTATGTTTACAAACAAGCAGTCTAAAATCACCACCTCACAAAGTCACTGAAAAGTTAAAATTAATTCAATATAACTGCACCTGTAAAGCAGGAGATTCATGCATTATTTAATTTGTTTAATAAATACTAGTTTATTAAATATTAATAAGTAAATAATATTAATATAATCTGTAGCTCTGAAATGCTTTGAGCATACCTTCATACTTTTTGTCACTTTTTTCCCCATAATTATAACATTTTTCCAACCTTTTTGCTATTTATCTATTCCACAACACCAAATTTATTTACTATTTCCACAAATTGTTTTTCATTTGGAAAATAATGGAAGAGAATGTTTTTAATACTGTTTTTACTAGAGTGACAACCAAAAACACAACAATTTATGTTATGACAAGTCGTTGTAACTCAAATTAATATAAAAAATAGTAATAATTGTTATCAAAAATTAATATAACAAACAAACTGCAACAATAAACGCGATACAAACAACACGAGATAACCACAGGTAAACAATTAAGAGTTACTCGTCTCACGAGTTCAGATTTCGTCCACTTGGTGTTATTTCATAATGCTGTTGAGCCCAATAGGGCGTCAGAACCCACTGCAAAGATTATTTTAATAAATAAATTGCGACTGGTGGCATTCATGTCTCATTGTGAGTACTCTTGGGTTCAAAGAGCAATTTTACAGTTTTTCCGAATAATTTTTCTCGGTATTAAGGTAATATAAAATTACATATTTTTCCTGAAACACCCTCACTTTTCTGAATTTGCTCTAACAATCTCCCCCACACAATAAATTTTCCAAATATGTCTTAATCCAAATAAATTCCAAAATTTATACAATTATAAACGAACAAACCCTACTTGGCAAGCAACAAATCTACTTGAAAATCAATCATGTCAGAACCGTATTTTTTTGTGAAAAAAACAAACGAATTTCTGTGCTAATTAAACACGTATCATTGATATAAATCAGGAAAGTCCGCTTTTACCGTATATTAACCGGGAGACTGCCGTTGCTACTGCTACCAAATGATTCATTTCCGAAAGAGCTTCGCTTACAATTTGCATTCTAGTGCAGTGGACGATCGTCGAACCCGTTCAGTTATTCCGTAAACAAACCAGGAATTACAACATTCAAATAGGAAAGATTAAATTACGTTAAAAGTTGATATTACAAACATGGGCGCCCACAGTAATAGGCAAGGGGGACACTTGCCCATCCTTGAAGTCCTAACTTAGTGTTTATTCCAAACCTTTAAGATTTTCACTTGCCAGACCTTAAAATACCGTATGTCCTTTTTCGCTTGCAACACAGAAGTTTCCCATGTTAAATTTTTCATTGCATATTCTATCTCCACGATGAGTTTTAGACAAAAACTTTATTAAAACAAATTGTTCAATATTTTAGTCCCAGCATTGTTTTTCTTGTTATTCACAAAACCTAAATAGCAGTCCCAGTAATAAATACCATGAGTTCAAAATGAAATTTGCCTTTGTAATAATTAAAATTGGAAATTATAATATTTTTATTTCACAGGTACAGAAAAATAAACATAAAAAACTAAAGAAGCTGTTCAAAATAACCGCTGTTTTCCTGCTGACGCAAATTTACTCGTATTTTCATATTATTAAAAGCATTTATAATAATTTGAGGAGTTCTATTGTCACACTGTTCGGTAATTCTGTTTTGCAGTTTCCCGATATTGTTAATAGGGGTCTTATATACATTATTTTTCAGATAAGGAAATATAAATTAATCTAAAATAGTCAAGTCTGGTGATCTAGGTGGAAATTCTGGATTTGAACGTAAACTAATTATTCGATCGTCAAAAAAATTTACGAAGGTAATTGATGGTCTCTTGAGCGGTGTGGGCCATCGCGCCATCCTATTGGAAATAGCTTTGCTGAAGCTCATCCTCATGAAGCAGATTAATAAATCCACGTACAATATTCTGGTATCTCTGAGTAGTTTTGTGGAGAAATATGGGTCCGATAATACGTCTTCGAGACACAGCAATCCAAACACCAACTTTTAACGGGTGCAAGGGAGTTTCGCGAAAAGTATGAAGATTTTTAGCAGTCCATAACCTCATATTTTGTGAATTAATATACCCCGAAAAGGTGAGCCAAGCCTCGTCAGAAAAAAAAAAAAACGTTAAATTTAGCAAAACATCATTGTTAATTAAATTTTATTGGAACCAGTAGCAATACACAATTTGCCTATTCTGATCTGCTGGCAGCAAATCATGTAAAGCAAGAATTTTGTATGGGAACAGCTTAAATCTTTTTTGACAATAGTATGGCAAGTTTCTAATGATAAACCAGTCTCTTGTAAAAGTGTACGTAGTGAATTGCTCGTTCATACGTTGACGAACATCATCAACAGTGTGATGTATATTTGTTTAGGCAAATAATTAAATAAAACGTTTTTTATCTAATATATATTTATTATATCTTAATTATGTTTATTACAACTGTGTGTCATATGATGACTCGAGACCGACTGTCGCATTGTCTTTTCAAGCAATGTTCTCGCTTGTCTTACATGCCAGTCATAACCAAACAAAAATCTTACAATCATATTATACAACAAACAGTATTTTGAGTACGAATCCTTGGCCTTCCAGTTCTATCTCTATTATTAATGCTCCTTGTATATCAGAAAAAATCAACACATCTTCTAAGTGCTCTGTAAAAATCTCCTTCAAAGAAAGCAATATCTGGAAATTGCAGCCGAAACTCCATAAAAGTCTTTGGGCTGCAGTCTCAGTCCCATGCGTACTTTTCGTTCAACATCGTTATCACCCGCGAAACTTTTGACGCCAAGATGCTTCTTTGAAGACCAAACCATGTGAACATCCTATTGCAGTTGCTATGCTGCAATAGCATCTCGTCCACCCGTCGAATTGTTGCATCATTCGCCATTTGAACCCAGTTCAATGTTCGTCAACAACGTTTAAACGCCCTTCGGAAAATTTCTCGACCCAGATGTACACTGATTTACGCGACTAACACTCTTCACTGTAAACAGGATACATTTCCTTATGGATATCCTTTGCAGGAAGAACTTTTGCCCGCAAAAAATGCACAACAGCACGTTGCTCTTCCGCGGTATACTCTTCGAGCACGATCGCCATTTTAACTCTGTCTGCGCACGCACACGGCAACTGTCACTTAAGTGTTATCAAGCTGGATTTTGCTGCTACCTAATAACACTTTTGGAAATAGCTCACTGCTATTTTCAGCTTTCCAACATCAGTTTGTGACCTAGTTACTGACTTTCCTTCTTAATTTCTTTTTGAACTCATAGTATAATGAAACATCTGTTTTGTTATTTTTAACATATACACGTAGTTTAGAGAGTAATCTATCTTGTCCCTGGTAGATAAGTTTGTTTATATGTTGGTGATAAGGAGATTTACAATTGCAGATGTTGAACGTATGGTAATGTGAAAAGTTCTACAAACACTAATGTTTCAAAGTGCACAAATAGCGGATTTACAACATGTTCTTAGTTACCTTCACCCATTTTGTGGCTTAAGATTGATCGCTAGGTAAATTCTAAAGCATCTAAAGGGAAGAGATACCAGTAATTGAAAATAAATAGACAGACGAACGATCAAGGGGAGAAAAAATTGACAAGAATTTATGTACGGAAGAAGATTAGGTTTATATTTTTAGAAAAATATTTACTTCATGGAATTTTCACCAAAATAACTACATTTCTCAACGAAAAATAACAGGACACTGACATTTTTTCAAAATTAACATTAATAAAGGCCTATTTAGGCTTCCAAATTAAGCTTTAGTTGGGTATAATTTTTACCGACCGCCAACATATATAAGGGAGGTATTGTGCTCATACCGATTTTGACAATTCGAGATTTCGGTGGATCTCCACGAATTGAGAACTCTACATAACGTTTTGACTATTTTTAGCATGATGTCCGTCTGTCTGTCCGTCTGTCTGTTCGTCTGTCTGTCTGTCTGTGTACACGTGCCTAGCAAATTCGGCTTTTTATGAAACTTCATATTTAAGCTTTTGACATCAATTGCTCGAGTTTATCAACTTTTGGTAAAAATCGGTTAACTAGAAATGGGAGTTTACTCGTGTCGGTTTTAAGATTTTTGCAAATATTTCACAACAGAGAAATATTTCGAAAAAATTTATTTAACAAAATTTGCTATAAAAGCAATAACTAACAAGTTTTATTTGAGAAATTTTTTGATAAAGCAGCATAAATTAAACAAGTACTTTGTGATGGCTGTCTGTCCTGTAGTGTCCACAGCTGATTTTTTTAGTTTTAAATTATTTAATTTATATGTTATTTGGAATACCATAGAAAGATTCTGTATAACAAATTATGACCGTTGGCACTACTACAGTTTAAAAGTACAGTATACTTAAACTGTAGTTTCCCTTAATCGAAGTTTTATTTTAACGTGAATTGCACAACTGCAGTTTATGCATGGTTTAAGTTATTTACAAAATAATGTACTTTATTTAAAACTGTTTTTGAAGGTTTCCCGGTCTCGTGTCCATAAAGGAGTGCCGGAATTCTGATTTCAAATAATGTAAACCAAAGACCTACCGTTCTTTGTTTATTTTAATTTTCACACCCTCTTCCACTCAACCATATTGGAGACAATGCTACCAGATATGTGTAGTTGGCGACGTCTTCAATGTTTTGCCTATCGAAAACAAAATTATCCGTATTTTTCCTAACAATCGGTACAGATTTTGTCTCTTCATGGTTTTTTCTAGGTCGACAGTAATCTTCGCCTACAGTGGCTTCTGTAATCGGTTTTAAAGTTTGTTTTCCATTTTTCCGATTGTGTGGGCGATATGGCAAATGTCACTAGGTTAATCATGATCATCTTAATAGCTCGTCATTATCCATTTATTTCCATTGTTGTCCTCAGTCTTCCAAAACGATGTCGAAGAGAATAGGCAAAAGTATGCAACCCTGTTTAACACCGCGATTAGGAATTTAATTACTGAGCCAACCTCTTTGAATTATTTGGATGCATCTTGATAGAAAAGTTTGATGGTACTGATTATCTTTTCTGGGACTCGTCTAGTCTTAAGGTCTAAGGGAATTTTGTTTTCAATAGTTTGCACCTTTGAAGCTGCATGTCATGTTGGCATTGAAAAATGTCACTTTTTTAAAATGCCAATCCATTTAACATATGTTATAATGAAAAATTATATGCAGACACCTTTATTTTGGACGTTTGCCATTGCTGATAGTACTAGGCTAGAATAGTACAATATAATGAGTATTAGTATCAAAAAAGATATAATACTTCAAGAGTAATATAAAAAATTCGGACGTTTCGGAAACTGCTCAACAATCTGTTTCCGTCTTCAGCGATCAAGTGATGTTCATCACTTCTCGTATAATGATCATAACCTTATCAACCTAAAGTCGGTTTTACAGCGTAAGGAATATTTTTAATTGACAGTCAGTAACACACTATAAAAGTAACCAAAATAACTAGATCTAGTTTGTTCTTACAAAAGTGAACAGCTTATATACGTAAATTTGTAGAGCTAAAGTGAGATAAAATATTGACATTAAATATTTTGACATAAATAGTTTGACTTTACATTCAATGACGTTACGTATATTTTTTGTGCTACTGTTAAAATGGCAATTAAACGGCGTTCAACAAATTTACCACAGAAAAAGAGGATAATATAGACGAGGAGTTAATGAAAATAATATTTTTTAATATAAAAGTAATTGAAAATAAGAAGGAAATTATTTTACATTCCTTAAACAATATGAATTAAACTTTTTAGCAATTTTCAGCCAGACATCTTTATTACTCTGCCAATAATTGCGTCGGTTTTCTTATTTTCTATCATTTTTATATAAATAGTAATGCTCAAAGTATTGTTTATAATGCGTTGTAATCGTATTGAAAGAAATACATATGTAAAAATACAAGACCATGTTTAATTAAAAATATATATTTATATATTGTTCTCTATATATCACATTTACAATAAATGTCCAAAATATTCTAAAAACGGTTGTCTATAATTTATAATTTAATCCAAACAGATCGTCGATTTCGTCAAAATACAACTAAAAGCTATATAAAACACTAAAATCACTATTATAAAAAAATATGATGTATAACTACACATTTGTATATACTTTTAAAATTATATTGATTTTCAATTAAAATTGAAATATCAACACATTTTGGGAACTTTTTTTTTTGTTATATGTTACTTTATTAAGCACTTCATGTTGCCTATAAGTTATTAGACAAATAAGCCTATTTATTAGCAACCTAATAACTATTTCGGGGTGGAACTCACGAAAAAAAAAAATATTTGTTGCTAATAAATTTATTGGACAGTTTATTAGCAACTGGAGCTCTCGGCCCTGAGACAGAAAAATGCTTAGCTTTTTCAAAAACTTTCAAGAAGTTAATAAAAGCCCTGTCGAAGCTGGATCGACATTTAATTATTAGTATACAACTTATAAAGTAAGAGTTGCTTAAATTAAGATGCATAATAAAATAAACTCGAGCATTTGTATTCAGTATTCATACAGCAATAAAATAATCTTTATGTTGTAGTTTATTAAAATATTTATTAAATATTGAATAGGATGTATGGAGGAATGCATCTCACCACTTGTATATGTGCTATGATGTCAGCGTTAAATTTTATAGTCTCAGACTTGGAGCAGTAAAACGTCATGGCTTGTACGGGTAACGAGATGGTCTTATTTTAAGAGTTACTGTTGAAGAAAATGTTTTGACCACATATAAAACTGATATACAATTTAATTTAATGCGCACGTAAAGACAAGCTGGAAAAATGAGCAGCAGAAACATGCAAAGCAGAACTTTCTGTTGAAATATATCTACAAATAATTCATGAAAATAATGCAAATTGAGTGTGAGCTCGCTCCGCTCCGCTCGCATTCTATAACTAACCGAACGTAGCGCTGCGAGAGACCTCAAATTTACGCTGATTTATGTGGAAATATAACCTAAAATTTCAAGTTATAAAAGTGAAAAATAGTGAAAACTGTAAAAAACTACCAATTTCCCTACCTAATATAATTTATTATTATCTAAGAAATATGTCTCTACAAAAAATTCTTGAAAATAATGCAAATTGAGTGTTGTGTACATACAGCCTTGGACAAATGTATGGAGCACACATACAGTTATAATATAACATCTAAGTTTATGTACATTGTAACTTGTATATATTTGACAAGATGTTTTTAAAATATCATTGACACATTCTAAAAGACGTACGTCTAATCAGATAACCGAAAATGTAAACAGAGTTATGATAAATCTTGAAATACAAATAAATATTGGCTCAGATCTGTTACGTTTTGTTTGCATAAAATTAAACAACTAGGGCTTGGATTATTATTACACATGCGTTTGAAGAGAACACTGTTTTATTGAGTTTAACTGAATATTTTTAATCGTATTAGGGTTAAAAACCGTGAACTCACTGTGGCAGAAAGGAGCCAAATTATATTGTTCCATTCACAGGGACAGCTGCAGGTGAAAATTTCACAAAAAATTGAGTTCTCAAGAAAAGCCGTGCAAATTACCATCAAATGGTTCCAAGAGACTGATACTTATGAAAACAGACCAAAAACCGGAAGAAAACGTGCAACCACTTCCAGAGATAATTGTTTTATAAAGAGAAGTGCTCTTCGTAAAAGCTCAATATCGTCAAAAGAGCTGGATAGTGATCTGTGGGAACATAGAGAAGTTAAAGTTTCTTCTAGAACAATAAGAAGACATCTAGTGGAATCTAATTTGCATCGAAGAAGAGCTCGCCGAAAACAACTGTTGCCCGAGCAACACAAAAAACTTCGCCTTGAGTGGGCCAAAATACACTTAAATTGGACACCTGATGAATGAGCGAAAATCATTTGATCTGATGAGTTCAATATAGAAGTAAGCATTGTAATGGTTTAATGACTTACGATTTAAAAGAAAAATAAATTTCTAAGCAATTATTGTACTAACAATATAAAATTTTATTTAATATAAATTTACGAAATTAAGGTTTGTTTGTTCTTTTGTGGATCAACTTTTTTGACATCCTGGACTCATATTTGTTAGACGTAGGACGAGTGAAGCTTTTCATCCTAACAGCATCATCCCTACGGCCAAATTTTGTGGTGGTAGCATCATGATCTGGGGTTGCATGTCGGCCAGTGGCTTAGGCGAAATGTTTTTGTGCGAGGGACGCATTATTCTGCTCGTTATATTACCATGCTTAATGAAGTTTTGGAGCCATCAATATTAAAATTATTTGATAAGGATAATCCAGAATATGTTTTTCAACAAAATAATGCCACCTGTCACAAAGCCAAAGCAATGAATGGTTTTCCAAAAGCATTGTGCTACTTTTTGCATGGTCATCAGATTTATCGCAAATTGAACATTTATGGTCGCTTCTGATAATCAATGTGTTTTTATAAATGCATATCAAAAAAAGGATTGAAGAAAATTACTGTGGACGAATGGTTCAATGTACGATCCGGTGTACGTAAAAAACTTGTGGTCAGTATGCCTAAAAGGGTACTTGTGGTAATAAACGCACGAGTAGGTACCACACAATATTAATAATTTTAATTAAAGTTGTCATTAGGAGCTGTATGTATTATTTTATTTACCATTTTTCCTGTAATAATCCTAAAATTCAATAAAACGTATGGTGATTCATACATTTGTCCAAGGTTGTATATATGACACCGTAGCCTAATCTTAATTGAAATAAATATTTATTTACCTGCTAAACTGCATGCACAGTTAACAAATGTCCACTGTTTTCTTCCTCCCGTAGGAAATATTTCATGAGACTGCTTTCTTAACGTTTTTCCTTTTTTACTCATTTTATTTTCAATAAACAAAACAATTATTTACAATACAAATATTGTCCTGAAAAGGACATATTTTAATCAAAATCGCTATTAGATAAATAGCAAAACAGAGTTGTAGATGGCACTGGTTCAGTACAAATGACACTAGAAAACATTAGCAATCGCAGACAAACCCCGAGGTGGGATAACCTACGGCAGTGTTTCTCAACCGTTTGTGGCATGGGCCCCCCCAAAACAACGTAAATATTGTCTGCGGCCCCCTATATATCTTTATATATATATAAAGAGATAGAGAGAGAGAGAGAGAGAGAGGGAGGGAGGGATCACAAGGTGTATCAAGATAGAGGAAACACGTTTTTTCTCAAAAAGACGATGTGTGAGCAAGTTGGGAAAAAATTTGGTGATCAGAGTTTACCCAAATAATTGGATGGTAGTATTTAAATTTTGCGGAATAAACCGGAAGTACAGGATATCAAGGACAACTTCGATTTTTTATATAGGAACGTATGGCATGTTGGATATATTTGGATAAAGCTTTTGAAAAGAAACAACTTTTACATAAACATGTTTTTAATATCTGTTACGGTTACCTATAATGGCTTGCAAGTATTTTTATTTACAAGTGTTCAAAGTTGCTTTCCATTTTGAACACTTTCGCAGTCTTACTTTTTAGTTAATAGTAGCTCGGAGCATAACAATAAATATTGCACGTTCAAGTCGTACCTACTTGAAAGTACTTGAAGTACCTCCAACTCGAACCATTTTAATTACTTGTCAAAATAAGTATAATTTATTTTATTTATGTTTAAAAGGTATATTTTAATGAACATTAATGTCACATATTTATGAAAATTTATCTTACAAAATTGAGCGTTTTTCTATTATAATTAATGTTCCGATCTTATATGACTTCGCGGCCCCCCGACGAAGCTTTCACAGCCCCCCGGTTGAGAAACGCTGACCTACGGTACACGTTTGTATGTATAAGTACGTTTGTCGTAGCTATACCGGACCAATAAACAAAATTTTTTGATATGCTTAATTTGTATTTCTCTAACTATTTTGCCAATGTGAATGGCAGAGACACACATCAGTACGTTAATTAATATTTCAGTCATATGACCTAGACTAGACTTCTCTGGACAATCGAACTTTACTTGCTACACCGTCTGTAGGCGCCTTTACCAAGTTCCAACTTGCACTAACTTGCTCAACTAATCCCGCTCTACCCTAGATACGAAAATAAAAAAGTAACAACCAATTCTACAGTTGTCTACAAAAAAACTGCAACAAGTGTAAATCCCAAATTAAATCTATCAATTAATAAAAAGTACTTTAAGCTCTGTACTTAAGCGTCAGTACACAACAAAACAAGTCCGTCATTTATATCTTAAACTCTGTTATGACAGCATCATTTAACAAGGTTTCATGACGTGTAATTTGACGTCATTCTAACGTTACGGAAGGCGATTTGTTGTGATGTAATTGAACTGTTGAACTCATTCGAACCGTGAACCGAAAAAGACGAAGTAAAGGGGAAAATATCTGTGGTTTCAGACTTTGGATTTAATTGGAAAATAGATTAAAGTATTTTATTATATTGTTTAATTGGGTTATTAATAATAAATTAAATTAATGTTATAATAAATTCGGGTAAATTAGATAGACGAGAATAATGCTCGACAGGTAGCCAGCTGTTAAGTAAAATTTGATGGCTATAAATTTGAATTTTGAACAAAACTTGGGATAAATTTTCAAGAGTAATAAAGAACAAAATGATTTCTAATTGTGTTGATGATTTCTCTTCTTTTATGGTTTTATACAGATGGCTAAAAATCCTTTATATAGTTCACTAAACTCTACATGATGATTGTTCGACTGCGAACTAATAAACAAATATACGAGGGAAAGTCAGTAATTAAGTCACAAAAGGCTATTAAAAAAATACCCAAGGAAATACAAGGTGTCTCAAAAGAAATTTTATATTTATTTAGCTTACTGCGTGAACGCAACGTATCCGAGGGGCGCGGGGGTTATGTCAATCGGTAGGCTGGCTCTTGGGAATTCAGTCGCTATGGAGCGTTTTTCGGGAGCAGACCGCGCGTTATGCGTGCGACAGTTTTACAAAAACGGTGATTCGGCGACTGTAGCGCGTAGAAAATTCTGCAGTATTCGAGGTTTTCGTCACTTAAATGATGCGCCAAGCATTCCTCTCATTCGACATTGGGTTAAAAAGTTTGAAGAGACTGGTACAACGCTGGATAAATCAAAATCCAGGCGACCTAGGTCATCAAGAACGGTAGAAAACGTGGAGAATGTTAATCAGTCTGTTCGTGACGACCCGAACCTTTCAATTCGGAAGCGCGCAAGTGCTTTAAATGTGCATAGATCATCATTACATCGCATTATGCACAAAGACTTAAAGCTGCACCCCTACAAAATTCAATTGGTGCAAGAATTAAAGCCCCAAGATGCCAGTCAGAGGCTTAATTTCGTAAATCAGGTGATTGAGCAATTTTCAACGTTTACCAACATTTTGTTTTCAGATGAAGCTCATTTTCATCTTAATGGCCACGTAAATAAGCAGAACTGCCGCTACTGGAGTGCAACGAATCCGAAACGCAAACATCAGAAACCCCTACATTCGCCTAAAGTGACCGTATGAGCTGCGATGTCGGCGCGAGGAATTATCGGCCCTTACTTTTTTGAAGACGAAAGGGGGCGTGCAGTTACAGTGAATTCAAAGCGTTATGTGGAGATGTTAGACAACTTCTTGGTATCTGAACTGCAAAACTTTCCTGGCTATAACCAAATAACATGGTTCCAACAGGACGGAGCAACTTCACACACGTCCAATATGTCTCTGCCACGTGTTCGTGAAATTTTCTCAGGCAAATTGATCTCCCGGAGAGGTGACATAAATTGGCCTCCACGCAGTCCAGATTTAACCCCTATGGACTTTTTCCTATGGGGTTATCTTAAATCTAAAGTTTACGCCAATAAACCGACTTCACTGGCGCATTTGAAAGAAAATATCCGTCACGAAATGGCAGCCATCCCTGAGTCCACCTGCCGAGACGTCATAAGTAATCTTACTGTTCGATTAAATGAGTGCCGAGAACGCGAGGGTCTACATTTAGACGATATTATTTTTAAGAAATAAATCCCCAAAAAGTGTATTTTAATAATTAATAAACATTTTTTCTATATACGGCTTACTTTTTTTTTAATCGATCCACTAACTATAAAATTTCTTTTGAGACACCTTGTACTTATCCAAAAACAAGTTTTATTTTTCAACAAAGTCGCCACCAACATTAATACACTTATCCCATCGCTTTATCAATCCCCCAATGCCTGCTGTATAAAAGTCTTTGGGCTGCAGTCTCAGTCATACCTCTCGTTCAACATCGTTATCACCCGCGAAGCGTATGCCGCCAAGATGCTTTTTTCTAGGCAAAACCATAAGAACATCCTATTGCAGTTGCTATGCTGTCTATTGCAAGCCGCCTGTTAGCATGAACCATCTCGTCCACCCGTCGAATTGTTGCATAATACGCCATCTGAACGTGGCACCCAGTTCGATGTTCGTCAACAACTTTTAAGCGCCCTTGAGAGAATTTCTCGACCCAGTTGTGCACTGCTTTACGCGAGAAACACTCTTCACTGTAAACAGGAGACTGATGCATATCCTTTGCAGGAAGTCCTTTTGCCCACAAAAAACGCACAACTGCACGTTGCTCTTCCGCAGTATACTCTTCGAGCACGATCGCCATTTTCACTCTGCCTGTGCACGCACACGGCAACTGTTAAGTGTTATCAAGCTGGATTGCACTGCCACCTAATGACACATTTGGAAATAGCTTCTATTTTTAGCTTTCCAACATCGGTTTGTGAAGTAATTACTGACTTCTCCTCGTATATCTATTTTACACAGTTCTATGTAAAATTCAATTTTGAGATTCTTGTATACAACGTCTGTCCATAGTTTTCAGCTTCGTTTGTTATAACGGCATTGTTTATAATAATTTATATAAATTTTTTTCTTCTTCGTCTGTAGCAATGGTTTGTTATATATCATTCATGAACATTATCAAGAGAAGAGGTCCAAGTTAAGATACTTGTGGTACATTTGAATGAACAGAGAAATATAATGTTTCAATATCTTCAAATAAACGTGCGTGTTTTTGTATATGAAACGTATCTATTGCAGCTGGGAGTAGATCGAGTGAAACAAGAAAACAGCTTAAAAAAAAGGTAGGGCGTTCTATAAAAAAAAAAAAATACGGTACAGCAAAAATAAATATTACAAAAACCATACGCAGTACTGTTGCTCCAGCTAGCTTCTATCTATAATAATGAACGATATATCAATGGTGATACACTTATAATAATAATAATTTATTTTCATATTGTCAACTAATTACGAGCCATGCACTCATCAGTATAATGCATAATTACAATTTGCGTACAACTGATAAATCTTATATATCCTTACACAAAACACTTGGCTGAAACACTCGGTTTATGGATCAAAAAATTGTACAAGCATTCCAAATTTCAACTCTCTAAGTGCAGCCGTTTTGCTACCATTAATATCTACCGTACAGACTCACAGACAGACAGACAAACAGAAAGACACATGAGTGACCTTATAAGGATGTTTGGTCATACCTACAAAATCCTAATAAATATCCATCGTCTATTTGACAGTCTTAAACCTACCCTGGCTATAATAAAAAAATCAGCTGTGGGCACCACAGGACCGACCGCCACCACAAAGTTCTTGTACAAAATATATTCTAGCAGAAGAATAGTTATTATTGTAAAAGACACGTATTATACGTTAACAATTTCATAATGTGTATTTATAACCATGGAAACGTACCTGTATACATACAAAAACCAGTGGCGAAGGGAAACCTCCGCTAGACTTGCCCTCCCATAAAAAAAAATAATAATAATTTTTTTTTTTAAATATTTAGATAAATCTTCAAAAATGTTCAATATAAAATTATGTTCTATACAAATTTTTGTCCAAGGCTTAGTTTACTAGTTACGAATTAATTATCATAACCATGGAAACGTTACATATAAGTATGAAAAAATTGAGACTTGGAAAAATTTTAAATAATTTTACAAAAAAATTTCAACATTTTTCGTTTTATCAAAAAACGTCTCAAATAAAAGTTATTAGTTATTGCATTTATAGTAACTTTTGTTCAATAAATTTTTTCGAAATATTTTTCTGTTGCTAAATATTCGCAAAAAATCTTAAAATCGACACGAGTAAACTCCCATTTCTAGTCAACCGATCTTCATAAAAAACAATAGGGTTCTTCCCATATAATAGGAGAATTTTTTAGTACCAGACCGAATTTTCTAAGTTGAACCGTTCTTGAGTTATCGTGTATACACACAGACACACACACACACCCACCCACACACACACACCCACACATACACATACGGACGGCACTTCGAAAATAGGTTTTTTGGAGTCCCTGGACCATGAAACGTGGTCATCAGTCAAAATCTCGACATCGAAAATTTTCGCGATTACAATACTTGCCCCTTATATATCAAGGTCGGGCAAATAAAAATGTCTCAAATAAAAGTTGTTAGTTATAGCAAGTTGCTTTTATAGCAACTTTTGTTAAATACATTTTTTCGAAATATTTCATTTTTGTGAAATATTCGCAAAAATCTTAAAACCGACACGAGTAAACTCCCATTTCTAGTTAACCGATTTTTACCAAAAGTTGATCAACTCATGCCAATGATGTCAAAAGCTTAAATATGAAGTTTCATAAAAATCCTTTTAGCTGAATTTGCTCAGCACGTGTACACAGATCGAAGGACAGACAGACAGACAAACAAACAGACAGACAGAGAGACATACAGACCGACAGACATCATGCTAAAAATAGTCAAAACGTTATGTAGGGACATCAAATCGTGGAGATTCACCGAAAAATCGAAATGTCAAAAGCGGTATGATCACAATACCTCTCTTAAATATGTTGTCGGTCGGTAAAAATTTCGCATACCACTGTTTTAGCATAACATCCTTTATAACCTAAAAAATACATCAAACCCTATTACTGAAGTATCTAAAACATTTCCTTCGTTATCTTTGAAAAAATGATGCATGTAAATTTTTTTTCCGTATTGATAAACAAACCCCCTGAACATAAAAAGCAAAAACAAAATGATCAAAACATATATGGTGCGTAAATATGATAGAGGAAGTAGTAATAAATCAATCTAACGCACTGATATTTCTGCTTTGAAGACACCTAACATATGGTTATCAATCCAAATGTTTTATGTGTTGTTATAGGGTGGATTTTAAACGAATATCAGATCAAAGAGAATGTTAGAAACATTTTGTACTAAAAGGTATTGATATAAAACTTTACGTAGGACGGTAGGAAAGTTTTGCGATACGGCTGTATAAATAAACATAACAATTTTTTCTTGCATTATTAAATCGACCATTCAAAACATAATAGATACACAGATAAATAAATGTAGGCAGTCCGTTATTTGAAGTGCAAGTGTAAACTTATCAACAAGAGTCAGTTAATGCGACGAGATCATCGTGCAATAATTTTGTTCAATTTCAAACGTGGTTTGTCTGCAGAAGAGTGTATCTCGAATTGTTTACTATTTTTCTGACCATTGTCCAAGTCAGACAGTGACTAGTCGTTGCTATAAACAAATTCAAAGAGATATTTTTAACCTAGATGATGATCCTCGTCCAAAAAGGCCCCATTAAATAGTTTCTCTTATAAATATTGCTGCGGTTAAAAAACTGCTCGCTGAAAATAGAATAACCAGGTCTACAAGTATGAAATGCGGATTTTTTTCAAACTTGCCGCGCAAACAGAGTGTATAGTTCTAAATTTCAACACATATGGCGTTTTGTTAAGTTATCATTAAGTGTCAAATGCGTATAGGTTATAATTTGAAAAGTGATTATATAGTTTTGTTTTACTGGGTTAAAAATGTCAAATTTTGTGCCAAATAAAGAGCATTCGCGGACAGTACAACTGTTTTGTTTTCATTTGAAAAAATCTGCTGCTGAATCATTCCGACTCCATCGGAAGATACGTGTGAACGATGGTTTCAGCGTTTCAAAAGTGGTGACTGTGATCTTACAGACAAAGAACATGGAAAACCTCCAAAAAAATATGAAGATACAAAATTGGAAACATTGCTACAGGAAGACGATAGTCAATCACAAAAACAACTAGAAAAGCAGTTAGGCGTTAGTCAACAAGCTGTTTCCAATCGCCTACGAGCTGGGTAAGATCCAGAAAGTCGGCAGATGGGTTCCACATGCATTGAATGAGAGGCAGACGGAAAAACGCAAAAACACTTGTGAAAATTTGCTTGCACGATACAAAAGAAAGTCTTTTTTGCATCGTATCATTACTGGCGATGAAAAATGGATTTATTTTGAAAATCCCAAACGCAAAAAATCATGGGTGAACCCAGGCTCACCATCCACATCAACTGCAAGACCGAATCGCTTCGGAAAAAAGACAATGCTCTGTACTTGGTGGGACCAAAAGAGTGTGGTCTATTATGAATTGTTAAAACCTGGTGAAACAGTTAATACCCAACGCTACCAACAACAACTGATCGAATTGAACCATTCGCTGCTCATAAAACGACCAGAATACAAAATAAGACAGCACAAGGTAATCTTTCTTCACGATAACGGTCCATCACATAAGGCAAAAGTAGTTTGCAACACATTGGAGGTACTCAAGTGGGAAGTGCTAGCCCATGCCGCTTACTCACCAGACTTGGTCCCTTCAGATTACCACTTGTTCGCATCGACGGGTCACGCATTTGCCGAGCAGCACTTTTGTTCATATGAAAATGTAAAAGAATAGCTAGATGAATGGTTTGCGGGGAAAGGGGAAGAGTTCTACTGGCGAGGTATTCACAAATTGCCTGAAAGATGGGGAAAATGTATAACTTCTAATGGAGCATACTTTGAAAAAATAAACTTTTACTGTTCTTTTGAGTTTAATGTGTTTTATTTAAAAAAAAAAAAAAAAACGCATTTCATACTTGTAGACCTGGCACATACAGGCAGATAAACGAGTCTTTGCACATTAATGCACCATCCATTCAATTCTTTGTGACCATCTGGAAGTTAGGAAAATTTGCACTCTATGGGTACCCCACAACTTGACAGCACAAAAAGCAATAGAGTTGATTAGTGTAGAAAAATGTTAAATTTGACCCAGGTTTTTTGGTTTACGGCATTTTCAGAAGGAAGATAGTTGATTGAAGATGAATCACGCAGCGGAAGGCCTTCATCTTCAAGAACCGATGAAAATGTCAACAGAAACCGGGATCTTGTGCGTTCAATCGACTCACACTACCGTTCATTAGATTTTGACCAATGAATTGGGGACGAGAAAATCGCCTTGTCCCACAGCAATTTCAATAAACGAATTTTTGGCCAGTAAAAACATTCCTGTCCTTAGCCTCTTTTTTCGCCTGACTTGACTCCTTGTGACTTTTCCTCTACCCAAGATTTAAAAATCACTTCAAGGGAGGGCATTTTGGGACAATCGAAAAAATTCATACGTCCGTAACGTAAATGAAAAAATCTGCTTGACACACAGCAATTTCAATAAACGAGTTTTTGGCCAGTAAAAACATTCTTGTGGCTCCTCGGTCTCCTTATTTGTCTGACTAGAGTCCTTGTGACTTTTCCTCTTCCCAAAATTGAAAAATCACCTCGACGTCATTTTGGGACACTCGAAAACATTCAAACGTGCGTAACCAACCACCTGAAAGCTATTCTAGTATCAGAGTTTCAGCACTGCTATGAGGATTGGAAGAACCGTCTTCAGCGCTGTGTGGCTTCCCATGGAAGATATTTTGAGGGAGACGATATTGAATTGTAATTCTGTTCGAATAAAATTTTTTTTTAAATCAGTCCGGTTACTTAATTTACACACCTCGTACAATAACTTACATATTGAGTATTGCTTTTCATTTCCTGTTGAATAAGATCTATGTGATGTATTTCCCATTATTTTCCATTATAAAATAATTTCATCTGCGTAATAAGAAACAGTTTACAGTAAACCGTATCGTATTTTCAACGTTGGTGCTGCTTTAACCACAAATACATGTGCTGTTGGGAGCAGACACACTGTAGCTGCAAATCAATTTAGTTTCTTGAAATCCCAATGGCGTCGCTACCACATCAACCGCATTCCCGGATTATCATTCGAACATTACTTATTCTCGGTAATTGAAGTTTAATTAATGCTATGATTAAATTACTAATACACTTCTTATTATCAACTCAAGATTGTCAACTAGGGGTTGTCTTTCGTTACTGTGTCACGGAAAATTTTAACTTAAAAGTTGGTAACTAAATAACAGTTTCGATTTTCATCAAATTTGGTACATGGAGGTTAAATGAGTAGGTGCTTAATATAGGATAGGTTTGAAAAGTGCCCACTACCCCCAAAGGAATAAAATTGGCAAGGGAAGAAAATTGTACATTCAAATGCTTAAACTGCGTTCAGTGCTCTTAAATTAGACGACTATAGGCAAGTTTGTCATATGGTAACGCGAGCAACCGTTCAGACCTCTAATTTTAATACCTTATACGTTCTCGATCGTCGTTTTCAAAACTTTGTAGTTAGTGAGTTGTTTAATTAGACATACATATAAACACATTAGCTATCTCAGTCTACATCGTAGAGAAGGTTTATATTGTATGCCTTTACATAATCTAACAAAATGTCATCGCACCGATTACAACAAATCTCGCCCAAAATTACAAAGACAAACAATAAATGTGATCAATTTAGGTTATTAGGTTAGGTTTAGTTGGTAAAAATCTAGGACAGCAGACTTAGGAAAACAATAATAGATAATTAACATTTTACGAAGTCGGCGTAGTTGGTTTAAAAATACAGAGATGTCGCACTATTCGTAATTCACTAATTTCCATAGCTGCAAAAGCTGCCTTGAACGTTAAAACTATCTACTAAACTTATCCACAACGCAGAGTGAACAGTCTAATAATTTAAATAGCTCTGAACATAAACTTAGTCTTGACATAAAAACTGTTACAAAATTTTAGGGCTTTGCCAAATAAACGGAAACAAGTTTTTTAATTTTAAGAAGATAAGCTACCCAGTACAAAGTTACTTCAAATAGGCTATTTTGTGCGTCTTTCTTGAGTCCACAATCTATGTTTTTTTCAATTCTCTAAAACAAAAACCATCAGCAAAAAAAAACTTATTTCGGTTTTACGTCGCTGTATCCGATCCCGCACTACTGTGGTTGACAGAACCAAAGATACCCAACACGACATACGTTACTATTTAAAAAATCAAAGTTGTCCTTGATATCCCGTTCTTTCAGTTTGTTCCTCACTTCACATATACTAAAAACAACTATAGCACAAAATTTAAAAAAAACGAAAATCGTGAAACAAAAAAAAAAAAAATGCTGTAGTTGCGGCTATAATTTTGTTATTAAAATTTAGTAAAAAATCACGATCTTGCTGATGGTGGGTTCGTAAAAGTCATATAAATGCATTTATTTTTTCGTAGTTGGTTTGAAAAAACATAGATTCACAACATTCGTTACGCATTTATTTTCAGAGCGGTGAACGCTGTCATTAAAAGTTAAAATTTTCTACTAAATTTATCGACAACACATAGCGTAAAGTATACTAATTTTGAAGCTATGAATGCAGCTTTAGTTCTATATAAATTCTCTTTAAATTAATTGGGCTCAACAATGACATTATGTAAATCAAGATAATCAAAAAGTTGTTCTTTTTTGTTTACATCGTTTTGCAATTAATAATAAACAGCTATCTTTACTAATTTAATTGTTTAAGTGCAACACCTTCTTCTAGGTATGTACTTGAAGGAGAAGAGTTGTTAAACGCCGGTCGTTATGTTATGCGGAATTTCGAGAAAAAAATATGAGTATGTAGACATATGTGGGTTATATTTACAAACAAGTAGTCTAAAATCACCACCACACAAAGTCACTTGAAAATTAAAATTAACTCAAGATAACCTGCACCTGTAAAGCAGGAGCTTCATGCATTATTTAATTTGTTTAATAAATACTAGTTTGTTAAATATTAATGAGTAACCAATACTGATCCAGGGGGGTGAAACTCTAATGGCAAAACGAAAACCATATTACGTTCCATAACCCAACACGAATAGCGCCCCAGTCGCTGCCAGTCTCTATAGCTACGTGCATGACAGGATGTTGCCTGTTACGGCTTCTGTCATTAGCGTCAAAATCTGTCCTTAGTGTCAAAATCGTCTTCTCTAATTTTGTAATTTCATTGTTTAATTCGGAAAATGGGTGTTAAATGCTTTGTTTTGGGGTGTGATAGTAGTGAACCTACAAAATATCGCTTTCCAAACCCGAAGACACGTGTGGCTCCAGAATTGTATAAAACGTGGATGAGGAACATTGGAAATCCAAAATTGGATGGCATGTCCATGGAATTACTACTACTCTACCATTAGTCTACTTGATAAATAATTATTTCTGCTAGTTATTGTTTTTCTGTTTCTGTATAATTCCTAATTGCTTGTTCTTAATTGTAAACATAATTAAATGTTATTATTAAATGATACAATTGTTATGATTTATTTTGTCTATTTTTAATATTGTTGTCGTTAATAATATTAAAAATAGACAAAATAAATAAATCATAACAATTGTTTCATTTAATAATAACATTTAATTATGCTTACAACTATATCCACTGAAGTATTTGAAATACCCGCGAAAACCCAACCCATTCCTCCCCTACCAATTTTAGTACCATAACCCAACAACTACAGCGCTAATTTGGTTCCAAAAAATATAACGGCAGTTTCGCATCTATTACCTTCTTTATCTATGTACTGATCTTATCTGTAGCTCTGAAATGCTTTGTGGACACCTTCATATTTTTTGTTTCTTTTTTCCTGTATTTATAGCATTTTCCATTGTTTTTTCCTATTTATCTCTTCCACAGCACCAAATTTATTTACTATTTTTACAAATTGTTTTTCAATTGGAAAATAATGGAAGTGGATGTTTCTATCACTTCCTTTTCTAGAGTGACAACCAAATACACAACAATTTGTGTTATGACAACTCGATATAACTCAGATTAATATAAAAAATTGTAATAATTGTCATCAAAAATTAATATTCCTCAAACTTCAACACATAAGTCTAAACGCGATCCAAACAACACGAGATAAACACATGTAAACAATAAACAGTTACTCGTCTCATCAGTTCAGATTTTGTCCACTGGTGGGGCTTTATAGCGCCGTTGAACCCAATAATTTTATTTCAGATTGTTAGTTTTTTATAAGAAAATTATAATCAAGGAATATAGAGTGATAAGTGGTAGTTTTACATATTGTTAATAAAATAAAATCACAGTACCAATTTATTTTTGAATATCCAGTTGGTTTGAAGACGAATTATGTAATAAGATTATAGTCCTAGGTTTAACTAAAAACATTCAATTCATGTAATGGAATCCGAGACAGGAAACAGGTTCACCAATTGAATAGGAACGTGAGAGTGATTGCTCCTTATTACCCGAACAGGCTGGGTTCGAGTCCCCGCAGGATGAGGTCCTATTAACGTCCAGAAGGGGAGTTGCGTTAACTACATATAAGGGGGTACTTACAATACTCACCTTATTAGGAGACCATTAAGAGGACCTATTAAAGAGGGTTATAGGCTTTGTCACAGATTTTTGATCTTTAATTGAATATTATTTGATATTACGAGGATTTTCAATAAGAAATCCTTCTTACGTTACTTGGTACACAAAGATATTCATGTGTTGGGTTAGTCGACAATGTTACGTTCGGAAAATTCAAGTAATGCCTCATTTTCATGGTAGTGTCAAAGGCGTGACAGGGATGAGAGGCGTGGTGTTATATTTACAAGTTCGAATTTCATGGTGGGGTTGGAGGCGTGATAAGGGCGCGTTTTCGATTTTGACATTTGTATATAACCCAAATTTAACCTAAAAGTTTATACAAGTGTTTGGAGTAAACGGTTATTCAATTTCATTAAATATGTCGTCAAATCGAAGGAGACGTCTAGCTCTTTTCTATGCATATTTAGACTTAATGCGATATGAAGAAAAGCAATGGTGGGTACGCCCCATATATAAAAACAGACGGCAACAGGGTGATTATTTTAACTTGTTGTAAGAAATGAGACACAAAGTACACAGACAGTTACTTCAATTACAAGAAAATAATTTCATACACAATCTTTTTTACTGAAATAAATTTGACATCACAGTTATTTGAAACTTAATCCATAATAATAAACTTTATGACTGCCGACAACATTGTAAAAGTCGCTATTTCGCTACATCAGTTTACGTTTTTTTAAGTTTTTTTTTTTTAGGAAATTAATATAAGTTTCTCGCTAAAGATCTCATCATTCCGAAAAAATATATCTGTTTCTATGGTTTCGACGGTGCGGCCGGTGCTAGAGTTGAAATTTCTAAACTTGCGACACCGCACTTGTAACACCGCGCCTACGATACCATGGTACGAGTTTTTTCAAAATAAAGCGATCCTATTGGTTGAATTTTTTGTTCCACACTTCCAACACCCGCATGAAAATGAGGCATAACACCCACTTTCCGTGCTACTTTAGATGGCGCTTTTAGTGTGCTAAATTAGATTATTCGGATTTATTATATTTCTATACCCTCAAGTGTTCTTGAAATAACTATATATAACAATAGTTTTAAAATTGCCAACATTTTAAAACAAGATAATATTAAGGCAGGTTTTTATAATAAAAATACCCGAAGAAGTAAATTAGTTAATAACAGAATAAGTCAGAAAGAAAATACTTTCTATTCCGATATCTACAAAATTCAATGTAATGATTGTAACGCTTATTACATAGGGCAAACTAAACGTAATTTTAAAGTCTGATTTCAAGAACACTTGAGGGCGTGGAAATATATTAAATTCGAATCATTTAATTTAGCCAAACATCTAATAGACAACGGACACCATTGCAATGAAAAAAGTTTAGAAATTTTACATTTAGAAAATAAAAGTGGAAAACCGACGTACTTCTTAGAGGCATTTGAGATTAAATATGCACAGCGAGAAGGGCATAATTTCATCAATGATCTGTTGAAATCTCCAATTCTCAGGTCTATGGTCAATGGTATTTCCTAATCCCTTCCCACACCTATTTGCTCGTAGTAGTTAACCTGTATATTTAGGTAATATTGTCAGCATTTCTTGTACATTCATTCTTCTGAAGATGGCATAACAAGCCGAAATATATTGAGTTTTAATACAATGTTTTGTGGAATATAAGTGTATTATTTACTATTTATTCAGGAAATTTTGTTAAAAAGGAACATGAAGTTAAGTCTAATGCCCCCAAGAAGTCATTTAATCGAAAATGGTATTAAATTCAGGAGCACCAAACAAAAACCATTGTTATCGGTGAAACATGTCGAAAAACGACTCGCTTGGGCCAAGGAAAATTTAATGCCTGATGCAAATCCTATTGAAAATGTTTGGGGGTAGATGAAATATAAGCTTCGAACAAAAAACGTTCAAAATTTGAATCAGCTAACTCATCAAATACGGCAGATATGGAGATCACTGCAAAGTCGTATGCCGAAAATCTAGTTGAAAGTGTACCAAAAATATGCCAAGCAATAATTGATAATAATGTATATTAAACCAATTATTAGGTAGTAGCGTAATAATATTTACAGTAAATTTTTTAATTATTTTTAGTGTTTCCTTTTCTCTCTTATAGTTCGCCAAAAATCAATAAGGACGTCTTATTATATAGACCGTATATAGAGATAAATAGTGACCCATATAATTTATATCGTGTCTCATTTTTGAAATCAAGACAGTTTGGAAGTAGATTTCAGAACTGTCGTTTTTCTGAAGTATTTGTAAATTTATTCTTGGATTTTATTCATTTTAGGGTTGGTAAAATTAAATTTAATAGGCATTTACCTTCAAATTTTTGGTTATAATTGCTGTCATTATTTTTAATTGCTACATTTTGACAGATTTAGGTTGATATTATTTATGGAGAACATTATTTTTAATAAAGGAATTTTTATTTTCTGTATGAATAAAAAATAATTTATGGGAAATATGGCTTTAAGAATGAAATTTTTATTAAAATCGACGAAAAATATTGCATTTTTCAGTTTAATTCATCTTTTGTATAGGTAGTAATTTTTATTATAATATAAAATATAACGTCCGGGATATCAATTAAAATTTCTGAATAAAATGAATAAAAACTGGAGCAGGAGGACTTTTTTAATTCAGTAGCGTGCATATATTCCAATGACGGGACAACCTGAGATGAAACTAAAAGGATCCCGCTAGAAATATTGATTATTATTATTATTATTATTATTATATTATTTATTTTACATCGGCCTTTATTTCTGCAACGAGGCTAATCGTCGATGCCAGGGGGCGAGCTCCTACACCTGGATGAAGGGTGAATGATTGTGAAAATGAGAGTAATGTAAACATATTATTCTCGCCCGAATAATATCACCAACGAAGCAGGCTCGAACCACAGACCGGACAGTCGTACTGGGTTTCCACCAGTACAAACCGCACGACTAAATGCGTTCGGCCACCACGTTGGCTAGATATATTGAGAATCAGTTCGTACAACGTCTTCCGGCCACATTTTAATTTTATTGCACAAAAAAAAAGACTTGTAGGAGTTTAAAAATCTCTAAGATGGGTAACTAATGGCAAAATTTTATTTTAACAATTAGTTATTCGTGTTAAAAGTTATGTACTTAATATGCGATATTATATAGTCTTCGTTCAAACGGGCATTATTTATTGTTACAGCCTGTTTAATTTGCAACAAAAAGTATTTGTTTATGCAGGCATTGTATTACCTCCCATTACTTACAGCTTCGTAATAAAACGGTTAAATATTTTTTTATCAGCCTTTAAAATACAACATTAAGATAGTCCCATTTTTAGGATTTTGTAGGTATGACCACCAAAAAACTCTTATAACGTCACTCATGTGTCTGTCTGTCTGTCTGTACGGTAGAAATTGTATCCAAACGCCTTTCGTAGAAAGTTGAAATTTGGCACGCTTATACAACTTTTTGATCCACATATAGGAAAAATACTGAGAGTTCAAAAAAACAAATCTCGAAATAAATATAAACAAATATATATTCAAATATACAATTAAGAAACAAATATTTATTTTTGAAAAATCAATTTTATTTATTGGATTACCCCCACCCTATCTCTCAGAGTGATTGATCTAAAAATCTGAAAAAAAAAATCACCGCGATAACATTGATGGGAACCGGAATAGTTTAACAGAAATTTTTGATCAGATAAGTTTTTCGAAACATGTCGATTTTTTTGTGTCATTGATAAAAAAATATATTTTTTCAAATTTATTGTGTGGTATCAAAAGAAATCTCTTAAGACGTAAATTAAAAAACGATATATAGTTTTTTGAAATTCGTTTCTTTTAACACGAATTTGGCCAAAAATGTGCAAAAGTTCTTGTCTCGCACCCTTTTACCCAAAGGAGTTAAACTAAAAATCTGGAAAAATTATAGGTAACGTATATTGATCTGAGCCGCAAACATATTATAGGAATTTTTTATCAGATTGTGTTTGAAAAATTTTGCAGTTTTTGTGTTTTCGACAAAATTATTTTTTTAATTCATGATTAAATTATGGCTAATAATGTTATGGATTTTTTGTATTTATAGCTAAGATAGTGCGTGTATTTTTTGAAATTAAGAATATTAAAAAAATATTATATTTTTTAATACTAGCGAACTACTCACACCACACCACACTACACTCTACACTGTAAACTAATTCTTATTAATCTAATGAAGACTTGAATACATAGCAAATGTAGAAATAAACGGTGGGATATTTGGCAAATTATTTAAATTTTGTTTAAAAAAATTAAATAGAAGCTCTTAGTTCTCAAATAACGCATAAAAGTGATTATCAAAAAACTGTTAGTTTTGATATGAAGGTATATTCAGACATCCAGTATTATGTTTGCTTCTTTCACTTATTAAATACCTACGAAATCCTGAAATGTGTGAAAATGCACATTTCACTTCAATTTTTTTTGTTGGCCATTATATATACATATATGTTTTTCATAATCGAATAATCTATCAATCGATTAATCGATTATTTTCGACCAATTTAATCGAAAATCGATTATCATATTTCGATTATTTGAATCCGTTAACCCAAGCTTGACCAAATGGGGTGTGTCACACCCCAGTATATTAATAGTGGAAATGATGTATCTATTGACAATATTTATGAATTAGTTAATATTTAACAATAATTTAATTTTTAATCGACAAAAAAATCAAAAACACCATTTACAAAAACATATGTCTAAATTATATGGTAACCGACGAGTTCATCGAAAATCAATTCATCGAAAAGCAATTCATCGAAAATCAATTCATCGAAAATCAATTCATCGAAAATCAATTCATCGAAAATCAATTCATCGAAAATCAATTCATCGAAAATCAATTCATCGAATGATCAATTCATCGAATAATCAATTCATCGAAAAAAAATATTTTCTAAATATTTGAGAGGAATTCCGAGGGGATCGGAAAGTCAAAAAAGCAGTGGTCAATAAGAATAGACAGACTAAGAAATAATTGCGTAATTTTTTTTATATGGTTTAAAAAAAGGTAAATAAAGGGACATAGTGTTTGAATATAAATAAAGAAATATAATAAGAAACTTATATAATAAAAGAAATAAATGTTTTGTTTTTAAGGTTTAATAAGACAGGTTATGGGCAATTGCACGCAAATAATTTTTATAAATTCATACACAATGATACGTATTTTAATTGGGCTAATATGGGGGAAAATAAAGTACTATGCGCCTAAAAGCAAGGTAATTAGGTTAGGTTTAGTTAGTAAAAGTCTAAAACCGAGCGGAGCGAGTTACCCTTCGTCTAGTTTAAGAACAAAGCACTATTTTAGGTTAGGTTAGGTTAGTAAGGGTTTTGTTAGAAGAAGCCGAGCGAAGCGAGCTACCCATCTTCTAGTTTAATGTCAAAACACTATTTTAGGTTAGGTAAGGTTAGTAAGGGTTTGGTTAGAAGAAGCCGAGCGAAGCGAGCTACCCATCATCTAGTTTAATGACAAAACAAACTCACACTAACATAACAATGCCACCTGTTTAGAATCACCGTACATTGAACAAATCATGTGTGGTATAGTAAATATGAAGATTGATAAAGAAGATTGGTTGTGAGCTTTTAAGAAGTAGAAGGAAAGAATGGCCAAGTGTATTATTGTTGAAAAGAACTTTGAACATATTTAAAATAAAATCTTAAAAAATATGAACCATATGTCTTATTCTCAGTAATACTATCGAGACTGTCGTATGCATGAAATATAGATCTTATTTAAAAATTGATGGACTACAGCAATAATCCAGTATTTTTGAAATAGTAAATAGATAAGGTTGTAATAAATATCACACTCAAAAACAAACATGACTAGTAAAGCATTAAATTTAAAATATGAGGATTGAGATAAAAATGAAACCATTTCCACTATTATTTGTCTGTTATATTTATTTGTTTCCAATATAAATTCTACACTATCTTACCAAATTTAGCGAATATTTTCAAATACTAAACACTTTTCCAACCAATTTAAATATCTAAGATACACCAGATAAGCCACAAAACTTTTCAGAAGAAATAAAAAAAAATCTTTATAGTAAGTTTTTAACAATATATGTCACATGAAGGATTTATAACAAATATTTAAATTTAAAATACATTATTCAAAGAAACTTTTAGACAATACCAAAACTTTGAAATATGCTGAGAGTAAGAACACATAAAAATATTTTCAACAATATGTTGGTTTCTTAAATCTAACATATTTATGTTTATCACGATATTTGTGAAATTTTTATGAGTTACTCTAGATTTTATTGCTAAGATTCTTATTTAGAACACTCTAAAATGCAGTATTTTTCGAGAATTCTCTCAATCCATCGTTGAGAATATAAATACATATTTTACGAGAAGTGTAAAAATTTTAATGTACATTTATAATAAATGTTCCACAACAGTGTACCCTTTTATATCTAATACAGTTTGAGTAGATCACTTCTTAATCTCCTTTATCTAGATCCATATCTGAACAGTCTGTTCAATCTAAGTGTGCCACCATTGCTACTTCGAGAACTATAAGAGCTACGAGGTTGGTTAAATTAGTAAAAAAATACCATTTTGCAATTAAACAACACTATTAAAAAAACAAACTATTACAAACAAAACAAAACTATTAACAATTTTTTTTATGATCAGTGGTTCACCAAACATGAGACCCAACTTTCTTATTTTATATGAGGACATAATTTTTTTATATAATTGTTCGGAAGGTAATTTTATTCTGAATTTACAGTTTAGTACCCTTCCATCACAAAAATTTTAAGAAAAATGCATGTTAAATTGACATTAATTTAAATCAAATCGCACAGGAATCACCGTGCTATGAATAAAACAAATGAACAAATCATAATATTTTTGTTTGTTTGATTAATAAGTAAATGTCAATTCAACTATTTTGTGAAGAATTTTGTTAAATTGTTGAAGAATTTTGTTTCATTTGTGAAGAATTTAGTTTAACTATGGCCTAGTAACTGAATATTTAAATGAACAATTTCCAAATAAGTGTATAGGCACCAATGGCCCTATTGCATAGCGCGCAAGGTCTCCAGATTTAAATCCCCTAGATTATTTCTTATGGGGCTATGTAAAAGATATTGTTTATAGCACTGTGCATCCAAAGGTACAACATTTGAAAGATAATATTGAAGATATTATATCTAATATTGATGAGAGAAAATTAAAAAAGGTCCGAAATAGTTTACTTCTAAGGATTGAATTATGTATTAATAAGAATGGAGGCAATTTTGAGCAATATTTGTAATTAAAATTGTACTTAAGTCTGTTCCAAACGGTTAGGCGGAACTAGATTTTGCAATCTAGTTACTTTCATCGTTTAAATCGTGCTTTTCGGCCGTTTTGTTTAAGCTTTGTAAATCATACTTACAATAAACATTTTTTGGTTAAGGTTAATATCATTTTAAAATGTAATTTTCTTTATATTTTGATTTTTTGTGTCATTCTTAATACAAATTTCCCATTTATTTATTTTTTGTCATTAAAATATGTAAAAAAAATAATTTAATTTTGACATATGTCATTCGTTTCCATGGTTTCATTGTTGGAATTTTAAATTTTGACATTTCAACGTAAAAAATGAAATAACCCAAGCAAGGTCCCTTCTCGTGACAACCTAAAAGAACTAAATTCCTATTTAGTTCCGCCTAACCGTTTGGAACAGACTGTATGTCATAGAATTAAACTGTTCAATACATTTTGATATTCATTTGTTTCATTCATAGAACGCTGATTCCTGTGAGATTTGATTTAAATTAATGTCAATTTAATATGCATTTTTCTCACTTTTTTTTTATGGAATGATACTAAACTGTGTATTTGTTAAATTGAGAATAAAATTCCCTTCCGAACAAAAATATAAAAAAAATATGTTCTCATTTAAAATAAGAAAGTTGGGTCCCATATTTGGAGAACCACTAAACATATTTTTTTTGTTAAAAGTATTGTAATAAACTTTTAAAATTGTATTTCTTTGCTAATTTAACCAAGCTCGTAGTTCTCATAGTTCTCAAGATAGTAATGGTGGCACACTTAGATTGAACATCCTGTATATTGGAGGTTGCATTGAAAGTAGTTGTTTTCTGGTGTTTTATGAGTATTTATTTCGATAACAAATCGTGAATACATAATCAAAATATTTGCTCTCGGAAGCTATGACTTTCTCCTATTTTTCTGGCAGAAGTTGAATTCCGCGACGAAAGAATGGTCTGTTTTTTGAGACAATCAATTTAACAACCCAATTTTCGACTTCTCCGTAGTTATGGAAATGTGTATCTTCCAAATCGTGTTGCATCGAATGGAACAGATGGTAATAGCTTGGCGCCAGGTCTGGAGAATATGTTTGGTGCTGGAGAAACTCCTATTCTTGCTCCATCAGTGTTTATTTCCTGGCTATAGCACAATGGTTTTTCTGTCATGCAGAAGAATCACATTCCAGCGATTTGATACAATTGTCGTTTTTGCATCAAATTATTATTCAAACAATCCAATTGTTTTCGATAACATTGGGCGGTGATTGTTTCATTTGGCTTTAACAGCTCATAATACAGAGCATGGCTTTTTGATCGTGGATGTTTCGCTTTGGTGTCGACGTTGATATCTGACCAGAATCAAGTCATATTTCTGGCGTTTCCGGGTTGTCGAAATAAATCTATTATTTATTGCTAATCACGATACGCCATAACAAAATCATTCTTTATGCCTTGCAAGCAAAGTAATCAAGATGTTTAAATGATTAGCAATGACATTTTGGGTAAATTCAAGTGGCAGCCATCTCCCTTCTTTTTGGATTTTTCCCATGGCTTGTAAACATCTTGAAATGATTTTTTTTTATCTACTTCGAGCTGTTGAGCCAATTCTTTGAGTGTTTGAGCAGAATTCTCATCCAATAGAGCATGCAGTTGTTTATCTTCGAACTTTTTCAATTGTCTTGGTCGTTGTTTGCCGTGAACGTCACAATCACCATTTTTGAATTATCGAAACCAATCTCTACATGCTTTTACAAGCAATCCATGAGCTTCAGCTGCACTTTTTTCAAATCAAAGTAGTATAGATGTACACATCGGAAAAACAACTTATCGCGTTCCATTTTAATTCGGTTGTAGAAAAGCACTTATGTAAACAAAGGATGGTGTCTGATTAATGAATTTTAGTAGGAAATGTTCACACTTCAAAACGACATAGGAAACATCTGTCATTGCCTACAGCATACGAACCTAGAACCATCTACGCGTGAATAGCAGTTTGCAATGCAACCTCCTCATGAGAAATACAAGGTGTCTCAAAAGAAATTTTATATTTAGTGGATCGATTAAAAAAAAAGTAAGCCGTATATAGAAAAAATGTTTATTAATTATTAAAATACACTTTTTGGGGATTTATTTCTTAAAAATAATATCGTCTAAATGTAGACCCTCGCGTTCTCGGCACTCATTTAATCGAACAGTAAAATTACTTATGACGTCTCGGCAGGTGGACTCAGGGATGGCTGCCATTTCGTGACGGATATTTTCTTTCAAATGTGCCAGTGAAGTCGGTTTATTGCCGTAAACTTTAGATTTAAGATAACCCCATAGGTAAAAGTCCATAGGGGTTAAATCTGGACTGCGTGGAGGCCAATTTATGTCACCTCTCCGGGAGAGCAATTTGCCTGAGAAAATTTCACGAACACGTGGCAGAGACATATTGGACGTGTGTGAAGTTGCTCCGTCCTGTTGGAACCGTGTTCTTTGGTTATAGCCAGGAAAGTTTTGCAGTTCAGGTACCAAGAAGTTGTCTAACATCTCCACATAACGCTCTGAATTCACTGTAACTGCACGCCCCCTTTCATCTTCAAAAAAGTAAGGGCCGATAATTCCTCGCGCCGACATCGCAGCTCATACGGTCATTTTAGGCGAATGTAGGGGTTTCTGATGTTTGCGTTTTGGATTCGTTGCACTCCAGTAGCGGCAGTTCTGCTTATTTACGTGGCCATTAAGATGAAAATGAGCTTCATCCGAAAACAAAATGTTGGTAAACGTTGAAAATCGCTCAATCACCTGATTTACGAAATTAAGCCTCTGACTGGCATCTTGGGGCTTTAATTCTTGCACCAATTGAATTTTGTAGGGTGCAGCTTTAGGTCTTTGTGCATAATGCGATATAATGATGATCTATGCACATTTAAAGCACTTGCGCGCTTCCGAATTGAAAGGTTCGGGTCGTCACGAACAGACTGATTAACATTCTCCATGTTTCCTACCGTTCTTGATGACCTAGGTCGCCCGGATTTTGATTTATCCAGCGTTGTACCCGTCTCTTCAAACTTTTTAACCCGATGTCAAATGAGAGGAATGCCTGGCGCATCATTTAAGTGGCGAAAACCTCGAATACTGCAGAATTTTCTACGCGCTACAGTCGCCGAATCACCGTTTTTGTAAAACTCTCGCACGCATAACGCGCGGTCTGCTCCCGAGAAACGCTCTATAGCGACTAAATTCCCAAGAGCCAGGCTACCGATTGACATAACCCCCGCGCCCCTCGGATACGTTGCGTTCACGCAGTAAGCTAAATAAATATAAAATTTCTTTTGAGACACCTTGCTGTTTCATTCGATGATAATTATTACCTTAGATTTTATAACTAAAATAATATTTTTAACTTAATTTTGATGGGTTTTATATGATGTCAATAATGACGAAATAAATTTTAAAAATGAAGCTACAATATTTATATACTGATATTATGATTTTTATTTTTATATACATTTTCTACTCAAATAAAGGTTATGTTTAAGATCCATAAATCCAACGATTTCACGTAATTATACTTTAAAAAATGTAATTGTTATGTTACAATTTGTAAGGTTATGTATACTTAGCAGTACAGTTAACAGTTTCTATAATTTGTCACCCGTAAGTATTGGCGTTATCGATGATTACACTGAATTTATATTTCCGTAAATCTGTAAGAGTCGTAATAACAGATTCTCAATGGATTATAGTTTTACGGATTTACGAACATACGGGCATGTTACATAGAATTGCACCATATAGCTACCACGTTTATTTGGACTCCTACTATACAGTGTCTGTAAGTGGGTAGTGCTCTCTCCTATACATTCTTAACTTGTTGACCAATGGACTATTTCCCAAAAACAAAACATAATTTTGAATTATGTTCATCCATATACTTATCTGTTGGTAATGGTAGCTTAATTAAAGATGATAAGTGGTAATTCCGTATAGTAAATGCTGTAATGAATATAGTCGGATAACTTTTATGTGATGGTATCGTACTTTTTATGGCATTACTTGTTGCGCTATTTAAGATGGGTTATTGCTTTTATAGCCTTATGTGAGAGCATTGCAAAGTGCTCTTGAAACTAAAAACTATTTCCACCAAGTCGGCTACGGTTACAGTCAACTTTAAAATCAGCGACATATTTAGGGCACGAAACACAATAAAAGAGAGAAACGAACCGTACAGCAATCCTCGAAAAATAAACGCAAATAAGGCAACAACAAGAAACACGATATATATGTTAAAATCTGTATGAATATCATTTACAATGGTTGGGTTCAGGAACAATTTTTCAACCACTACTCAGCTGATTAGGCTGTATGATGTATGCCACTGATGCGTTCAATAAAAATAAATATACTGGTGTAATATTATGTGATATCTTTTTAATATTATGTGATACCGTTTTATCATATGTGTCTTCTATATAATATGATAAAATTGAATTATCCGAATTACATCTTTATTATTATTATTTAATATAATCAATTTATACTTAAGCCAGTAGCAAAGGAAGACCTTCGCTAGACTTGCCCGACAGTAAAATCCTAAAAAGAAACAGATTTAGGTAAATCTTCAAAAATACATCAAATTATGTTCTATATAATTTTTTGCTCAAGGCTTGGTTTACAAGTTACAAATTTTTGAAAGTTTAATAACTTTCGTTTCCAGTTTTGGATTTTTATAAAAAATAATAGGGTTCGTCCCAATTAATCGTGTAATTTTTTAGTACCAAACTGAACTCTCAAAGTTGAACCATTCTTGAGTTATTATATATATACACACAAATATGAAAAATATTATAGTGGTTGTCCCCCAGGGCTCAATACTTGGACCTTGCTTATTTATAATTTTCCTAACAGATGTACCAAAAATAAAAAATACGGAATTAGCACTTTATGTGGATGACACTGCAGATTTCACGTCATCCTCGAGAACTGATACAATTGTTAACAGGCTTACACAGTCGGCATTCAAAATAAACACCATTTCACAGAAAGGAAAACAAAATTAAACACAAACAAAACCGAAACAATATTACGAACTAAAAGACAATTAAATGTAACACAAAATATTAAAACCAATTCGCCAAATGGAAAACAAAATTAAACACAGACAAAACCGAAACAATATTAATAACTAAAAAATTGATGTGAAGTGTGAATTTTCACACATTGCAGGGTTTCGCAGGTATATAATAAGTGAAGGCATGCCGCTGAGTGTGTAGGACAAATTTTGCTTTGTAGTAACCACAGCAAAATGAACGATCTTTTTAAAATAATTTATCGTCTGTTAATCTCAGAGCTTTAAAAACAAATTTTATGTTAAAATATTTTTTTGTTAATTTTAATTCGAATACCTAATATCATTATTTACGTTTCTAAATAACTGCAGTATTTTTTTTATATAACAAGGTTCATTAAGATTTTGAAAATTGGGCCTATGGCTTTCATTGGTTGTCTTAAATCATACACTCCGCCCCTCTGGCTTCGTATAAATGACACAGAATGAAAATATAATTCCAATTGGTTATTAAATTTACGCTCTTGAAAATTAAATTCACAATGTGCTAAAATATAACTAGAATTTTAACAAATTAATTTAAAAATAATAAATATGAAAAAAAAAAAAACAAAAAAAAATTGACTCCACAAGCCAGGAACGAACCTGTGTAGTGAATAACGATCCTGTGTGGTTGTCGAGCAACTGAGCCACTAGACCACCAAACGCTTATCAACTTAGTGTGTTGTAAGAGTATAACATGTATGCATCGTCAACCAAAAAACACAAAAAATGCGTTATTTTCCGAAAACATAATCTGATCAAAAATTCCTGTTGTACTATTCCGGTTCACACCATTATACATTACTTAGATTTTTTTCATATTTTTAGTTTAAACCATCTGGGCTACAGGGTGTGGGACAAAAATTTTTTTGCACAATTTTGGCAAAAATCGCCTCAAAATAATTTATTTTGCAAAATAAATTTTGATCGTTAATCCACGTACTAAGGGCTTTCATTTGATACCCTACTCAGAATTTTAAAAAAATATTTTTTTTTTCGATGAGCACATATTTGTTTATATTTTTAGGGGGATATGTTTTTTAGATGTTTTAGTATTTTTCCTATGTGCGGGTCAAAAAGTTGTACAAGCATGCCAATTTTCAACTCTCTAGGTTTAGCCGTTTGGCTACAATTTTTACCGAACAGACAGACAGACAGACAGACAGACAGACAGACGACAAAATGACGGTATAAGGGTTTTTTGGTCATACCTACAAAACCCTAAAAATAACTAAATGTAACTCAAAATATTTAAATCAAAAATGAAGAAATTGAATGTTCTGATTCTATAAAATATCTTGGTGTTTACAAAAACTGTAGCAGAGGCAGTAGGCATTTCATATGCAAGATTAGTGCCACATATGCTAAAAAACGACCAAAAGCAAGTGCGTATGACCATTTCTCAGCAATGTCTAGACTTGTTCAAACGCAGTACAAAAGACTTTTTGCAACGTTTCGTAACTGTCAATGAATCGTGGATACATCATTAAACTCACAAACAGAGACAAAAAAAACAATCAAAACAGTCGATAGCACTCGCTGAACCCATCAGCTGGTAAGGTTATGGCCTTTCCAGCTGATGGGTAAGGGATTTGGGATTCACGAGGAATAACAAACCAGTATTATCGTTATAAGGCAGATTGAACAGAGAAATCAAATCCAAACGGCATCTTTTGGCAAAGATGAAAATCTCGTTTCACCAAGAAAAGGCACCTTCCACAAATCGGTAACTGCAATGGAGAAACTGCACGAATTACGATTCGAATTAATCGAACATGCACCGTACTCTCCAAACTTGACTCCCTACAATTTTCCAAAACACAAAAAATCGTTGTCTGGAAAGATATTTTCATGAAATACTGACATTTTTGAAGCTCTAAATGGATATTTTGAGAGCTTAGATAATTCTTATTTTGCTGAAGGAATGAAAGATTTTGAAAATTGTTGGACTAAATGTACAGAAATGAATGGAGACTATGTATAAAAATAAATACAATTTTTCCCCAAAAAGTTACGTTTTCTATCTCGCTGTAGAAACTTTCCAATCTCCCCTCGGAAGTCCAGTTGTTGTATTTGAACCTTCTAATAGTTACCTACACCAGTGGTTCTCAAACTGTGGTCCGCGAGTCAGCTCTTGGTGGCCCGCGTACACAAAATTTTATTAGTATTAATAATGGGCCTTTACGAAAAAAAACATTTTTTCTTGATGTTGGTGTTCCGCGGTGAGCGTGGAAGTGGTTCACAGCTGTCAAAAATTTGAGAAACACTGACCTACACCACTGGCAACACTGTAAATTTGACCAAATTAACCAGTATGTTTACATTCCGTTGTACTTTTTTCAATCTGACCATTTTATTCAACATTAAATTTGATATTTATGTCATTAACTATAATGCTGCAATATATTTTATAAACAAAGAACTGATATTAAATACGAAACATAAAACATATAAAGCAGATAAATTCATCATGTTTTACCGTTGTTTATAATTACAGCACTAAAATTGGATAACAAATTAATAATGCTAAATCTATGCAGCATCATATTTCAATGCATTCATTTTATATTTTAAATGATTGTTTTTATATTTAACTATGAAAATACCAAATGAGTCCTGTAAATTATAATGAAAGCTTCTAAAAATAGTTTCGATGAATATTATATGGGTTTTTAGTTGGGAAATTTTTTGTTTGTATTGTTGGTAGTAATCTTGTCATAAAATGGTGGATCTCTCTTAATATTCTTTAAGTACGAGGTATGTAAATGAAGTAGCCGGACTGGCAACACAGCGTTTGATCTGGCAACATTTGGGACGCGGGACTTGGACGGGCGGTAGGTGAACTTATGATACACCTTCAGTGCGAGTTTGAACTCGCGAGAGTAATTTTGTTGTCCGTAGTAATTTTTTTCGTGAAACAGTTTTTTCTAGTGTGTTCTAAAAATGAGTGACATTCATTTCGAGCAAAAGGTATCAGGTTTTGCTTCAGACTTGGCCACAGTGCAACGAAAACTTTTGCAAAATTTCAGCTGCCTACGGAGGCAATGTTTTGTCAAGGACCCAGATTTTTTGGTGAATTAAGTCATTTTCAGAAGGAAGAGAGTTGATTGAAGATAAATCACGCAACGGAAGGCCTCAATCTTCAAGAACCGATGTCGATAGAATCCGGGATCTTGTGTGTTCAGATCGTCGGTTGACAGTCAGAATGATCGGGGTAGAGATGAATTTGACACACTACCGTTCAATAGATTTTGACCAATGAATTGGAGATGATTTATTTATTTATTTATTTTACATCGGCCTATTTCTGCAACGAGGCTAATCGCCGATGCCAGGGGGGAGAGGTTCTACACCTGGATGAGGGGTGAATGATTGTGAGTAATGTAAACATATTATTCTCGCCCGAATAATATCACCAACAGAGGAGAATCGAACTACCGACCGCACAATCCAGACTGCTTTTCACCAGCCCAAACTGCACGACTTAATGCGCTCGGCCACTCCGTTGGCTGAGTTGGAGATGAGAAAATCGCCTTGATACACAGCAATTTGAATAAACAAGTTTTTGGCCAGTAAAAACATCCCAGTGGCTCCTCAGCCTCGTTATTCGCCTGACTTGAGTCCTTGCGACTTTTTCCTCTTCCCAAAATTGAAAAATCACCTCAAAGGACGTCATTTGCGAAGTCATTTTGGGCTGAAAGCTATTCCAGTATTCGAGTTCCAGCACTACTATGAGGATTGGAAGAACAGTCTCCAGCGCTGTGTGGCTTCCCAAGGAAGTTATTTTGTGGGAGACAATATTGAATTGTAATTCTATTCGAATAAAAAAATCAGTCCGGTTACTTAATTTACACACCTCGTATATAGATTGCAAGGTAAGAGAGAACTATAAGTTAACTATCGTTTTAAAAACTTATCAGTTTATAGTTTACTCACATATAAGTAAACTAGCTGAGTACCCGTGCTTCGCTACGTTATATTGACGGTCTGCTATCATCGTGCAATTATTATAAGTCATGGTTCCTCTATAGATCACATTGCTTACTCTCTCCTCAAGTGTAGATTCACCCCGTTGGAGGCTCATTAGTGTAAATTTTTCAGTTTGTTTCTAAACATGTGCACGGGTAACTTTTATAAGCAAAAACCTAGTCGATATCTCATTTGTCCTAAGAGATATATAGGAATCCGTGAAAAACCATTTTACTCCTTTTCACCCCGTAGGGGTCGAAAAATCTTTTCTTAGTAGGTTCTTACGTCATATCGAGAAATGTACTCTTGGAATTTCTTATTTCTAATAAAAAATACTAATTTACCCCTTTAGGAATGAAATTTAAAAAACTGTCAGAATACTATCGAAAGTTTTAAAAAGTCACCTATATGCCAGAAAAGAATGCAGAAACCATGGAGGGAATATACTTTGCGAATATCATGTATCTATGTCCAAGGGATGTTCTATTAATTAAAAAATATCCTTTTACCCCTTTAGGGGTGAAATTTTGAAAAACTGTCAAAACCATTTCGAGATATTTTAAAAAGACATCTATATGCCAAATAGGAATTTTATAACTCAACCAACACAGAAAATACGGCGGTTTCTATAATTGTTTCTGATTGTAGATTCACCCTTTTAGGGGATGATTAGGACAAAATCTTGAAATAGGTTTTTTACCATTTATAAGGATAATCTTTATAAGCAAAAACCAAGGCGATATATTATTGACCTAAAAGAAATTGAAGAATCCGTGTAAACACATTTCACCCCTTGTCACCCCTGAGAGGTCGAATTTCGAAAAATCATTTCTTAGGGGGTTCTTAAGTCATAAAAGTGATATACTCCCCGAATTTTATGTTTCTTTGTCTAGACGAAATTCTATCGAATAAAAAATACCAATTTACCCCTTTAGGGGTGAAAATTAAAAAAACGGTCAAAACACTTTCTAAATATTTTAAAAAGGCACCTATATGCCAAAAAGGAATTTTATAACACAATAAACACAGAAGATGCGAAGGGTTCTATAATTCACCCTGATTATAGATTCACCCCTTTAGGGGTCGATTAGAACAAAATCCTGAAATAAGTTTTTTAATATTTACATGAGTAATCATTGTGAGCAAAAACCAAGTCGATATCTTATTGGACCTAAGAGATATTAAGAAAACCGTGAAGCCACATTTTACCCCTTTTAACCCTCTTTTCACCCACTTAGAGGATGAGTTTCGAAAAATCCGTTCTTAGTGGGTGCTTACGTCATGGAGGGAATATACTTGCCAAATTTCATGATTGTAGGTCCAGTGGTTTGGGCTGGGCGTTGATTATGAGTAGGTAGCTTAGTTACGATTTTATATATATAGATTAGCCAGGTTCGACACTGGGAGCTATTTTAGCAATTTTAAATTCATGTTAAACATTAAAAAGTGTACGTAAATCTCTGTAATGTATTGTTTTTCCGTAAAACAATGTATCATATATTTGAAACAAAACACATAGATCTCTAAACCTTACTAATTAAACAATCACACTAATCCGTGTCGTTGTATAGGTAGGTGTATTGAATCAGTGAATACATGGGGTGAAACCGTTAGTTATCGATCTGTGGTTCTATCAGTGTCCGGACAAGCACCGGCGATATATGTAATATGTGTAAATCCCCACTTGTGATCGCCGGACCACCTACTCTAATCAAGAACATTGTCCCAAAAGTCACTAGCCAATACTAACCCACTACTACATTATAATTATATGCTTGTTTATACTATCACATGATTAATTCCATTAAACAAAACATCTAGTGGGTTTAGCAATTTACATATTATTACTAGAAAATATTGTCACGTGGGTGGTTTGGTGTGGAAGCAAATTTCAGGTTCAAATACAAAATACTTATTCTCTTCTTAATCTAAGATTGCGATCAACGTGTTGTGATCACATGATTAACAGTTAGTTTATATACGGAACAAGAATATGGAATGGGAGATAAGTACACAAGAATAAAAAATATGAAACCGTTTATATCGGACATAACATTTCGTCGCTGCGCCTGCGTACTTGCGTTGGCCTGTGTTTAACGGTTGTGGTTGGACAGGTTGTTGTGTTTAATATAACCTTTAAAAAAATATCGTGTTCAATAAAATGGATTCAGAAGATTTTGTAAATTTATTTGCTTGTGTTCCACACATAATATTGTTGTTTCCAACCTTCTGATCACAGCTGGAAAACATCTGTTCAACAAATTTTATTACGGCCGATATTTTGACCGTTGTGCGCATGCTTATCGTCTCTTATTCTTGGAATAAGAATAAAATGTTAAATATTACCAACTATTCTTGTGTTTAAGTTAAATTTCGTTCCTACATAAACCGATATACAGCGCAGCCATGTTTTAACATCTTGTGTACTATTCTTATTTCCGATTCCTTATTCTTATTCCGTATATAAACCAACCATAAGTGTCATCTTCGTTTAATTCTTTTCGAACTATGCGTCGCCAATTGACGCGAACTTCGGCATCTCTAACAGTTGTCACAAGACTCGTCCCTATGAGATTGGATATAAAATTGGTACATCAAGTAGATGGTATACCGCCGCGGTGCTTCCCTTCTGATTTTCCCTCAATACTGACATTAATTTAAGCCAAAACTTCTGGGTTCGACACATATTTTTGTCATTGGAGGTACAAGTAAAGGGGAGACGACATTGTGCAAGATATGAAGCTACTTGCCACCAAAGCATGGAGGTACAAGTAGAGGGAATATACATTTATACATATTAAGTATAAAAAAATTATTAAAATACTAGTGCACTTGTTGCCAACTGTGTTAGCAAACAAATCATTACTTTACTTGCTCGACACCTCAGACTTCTTTCTCTAGCCTTACGCCTAACTTCATCCAATTCATATTGAATCAACTCTTCGCCCATTATTAAAAACTGGACAAATAATGAGTATTATTCGCACCGGTGTAGGTCGGCACGAACCGACTCAGCTCCTAGTATTTTTATATTCTTGGAATAAAAAACTATTTCCGTCAGATATCGTTATCAAAAACCACACAATATCTAGAATCAATAACCTCGCTGTCTCTCTCTCTCTTTTTCTCCGTAGTATCGTGATTGAATTGGTAATGTCAACATCTAATCAAATACACTCTCCGCAGCATCCTTTGCTGTCCTCGATGTTATTTATAACAGAATCCTTTTACGGAAGAAAGATGTGCGAGAGAATGGTCACCTTGCTTTAAAGCACTCTAAGCAGTGTTTGTAATGGCCGATTTTATGGTTACCGCATTCTTCACTTGATCGATTGAAGACCTCACTTAATGGGGATAGACGGCAAATCTGTTTCTAATATTTTTAGGATATGCTAGCTGGAGTACACGTACTTCGTACGGTTTTTGTGATGTATATTTTTGTATTTTTTTTTAACGTGCTTGCGTGAAACTCGGACAGATAGACAAAAACATTTTATTATCTTAGAAACCAAATATGTGACCGAAAAAATAAAAAACAGATGTAATGTAGCCTTCAATTTTATTATTGTAGAAGGGTAGGTCAATAAGTTACTACAAAATCTAAGAGATGGAAGATAGTAGTAGTATCGAAACAAGTTTGTTTCTGAAGATTACCATCTGTCAATAGACTGCTGTCAAATTTTCAGCCATATCCATCGCGTGGTTTCATTTTTAAAATCGACAGAAGCAAAAAACATTTTGAACAATGGAAAAAACTAGTTTCGTGTAGTGATTAAACACTTTCATTTGAAAGGCAAAACACCGAAGGAAATAAAAGCCGAGTTGGTTGAAGTTCATGGCACATCTGCACCAGCGTATAAAACTGTTTACAATTGGGTTAATGAGTTTAAACCTGGTCGTACATCCACAATTGATGAATATCGTTCGGGACCACTTAAAGTGACTACGCCAGAAATGATAGATAAAATCCACGATATGGTCTTAAGTGACCGACGAGTCAAAGTGCGTGAACTTGTTGAGACCACAGGCTTATCATATGGCTCAGTGGTTTTATTTTTTATCAAAAAATTGGGTATTGAAAGATATCGGCAAGATGGGTGCCGCGTTTGCTCACAGTGGAGAATAAACGCAATCGTGTGGTCGATTCATTAGCTGGTTTGACGCTTTTTTGTGGCAATTCTAGCGAGTTTCTCTATCGATACATAACCGTTGATGAAACATGGATTCACCACTACACTCCAGGCACAAAGTACCAGAGTAAACAGTGGATTTCTGAGGGCGATCTAACTTCAAAGAAGGCTAAGACTGCGAAATCATTCACATTGACTACTTGAAAAAACGACGAACGATAAATGGAAAGTGTTATGCGTTTTTATTGGACCAGTTGAACGAAGAAATCAAGAAAAAACGCCCAAATTTGGCCAAGAAGAAAGTGCTCATCCATCAGATCAATGCATGGGTTTACAATTGTGCAGTTTAGATAGCGAAAATGCATGAATTACGCTTCGAATTGCACCTGTATCAACAGTATTCACCAGATTTTACCCCCAGCGCCTCTTTCCTGTTCCCAAACATGAAGAAACGCTGGAAAAAAATCACGTCGAACGAGGAGGTCTTCATCAAAACAGAGGGCCTATTTGAGGGTCTTACTTTTTGGATGGCGTTGAATTTTGAAGAAATGCTAGGCGAAGTGTATCGAGTTAAATGAGACTATGTTGAGAAATAAAAATGAATCAACCCAAAATAATGTGTTTTTCGACCTAAACCTACCCTCATAGACAGATCTGTACTGCAAATAAAATGACACAATTGAAGAGATAATTTTACGTTAAAAATATGTGATATTTTGTCGTTGACTGTATTTTAAACAAACATAAAGCTGTATAAAATTCAGTGATTCCTTTATTTCTACTCGTGTATGAAACATGTCGCAGTAAAGCAAACTTTTTATTATTTTTCGCGTAATCACTGAGATGGGAAATATGAAAAGCGTTGAAAAACTAGCACAGATATTTTTCCAAATACGAAACATCTGTGATGTATTGAAACAACACATTATTTCATTGTCAAAAATAGCAGATTAAAAAATACTCTCTAGTTTTCAAAATAAAAAAAAAAGATTGTTGAAAAATGAAATATTTGACGTATTAGCTATTGTTATATTTTGCGAAAAGCAGGATATGATATACTAAGGGTAATGAAATATTGATATATGAAAATATTGCAACCTGATATTATTTATTATGATTTTTAAAATATATCTGAATTTTAGAGATATTTTTTATTCGATAAAAGCCCAACAAATACAAAAGGTCGATTAAGAAAAATGTCGACAAAGAAAAAGGCTGACAGACAAAAAGCCTACAAAGACAAAAGGACGACAGACAAAACGCCAACAAACAAAAAATGACAGACATAAGGCAGACAACGACAAAATGCAGACAAAAATAAAATGCCGACAGACAAAAGGTAGACAAAGACAAAAAGCCGGCAGACAAAAGACGGACAAGGACAAAAATCTAAGAGACAGAATGCGGAAAAAGACAAAAATGCCTCCTTTTACCCAAAGGGAAAAAATAAAAATTTAAAAAAATTATAGAAAATGTACATTGATCTGAGCCGGAAACGTACGAGAGGAATTTTGGATCAGATTGCGTTTTTGAAAAATATTGCAGTTTTTGTGTTTTTGACAAAATTAATTATTTTATTAATTCATGGCTAATATTGTTATGGATTTTTTGTATTTATAGCTAAGATAGTGTTTCATTTTTAAAAATTAAAAATATAATATTTTTTTTAACTAAATGTTTAACTAGGTTAAAAAAGTCTACACTACACTCTACACTGTAGAGTGTAGTGTGTAGTGTTCAGTTATTTTATTATACTATTATATGTTATGATTCAACTTATTGTTTGAATTACTTTAGATTTTTGTTTATAAGGTACCAAAGAGGAATAAATTATTTATAGTAATGAAATACTTATTTATCAAATAACGCATTTCTGAAATTGAAAAAAATTAAACCATTTATCAATATATTTCTCATTAATTTAATGATAAATCGAATACTAAGGAAATGCAAAAAAAAAAACGCTGGGATATTATTTAAATTTGGTTTAAAAACATTGAATGGAAGCTCTTAGTTCTCCAATATCGAATAAAATTGATAGTCGAAAGCTGTTGATTTCGATGTGATAAAATTTAAAAAAATAAATTAAATAATTCCCAACGCCTAGATAGGCGTATAAGGGGCAGAGAAAGTAAGTTCTCCGTTTCTAGACCACCAGCCATAGATATGAAAGCCGCGTGGTCAGTGTGACTTTCGAACGGTCCTATTATCCTTGAATGAACAGGTACTCATTTATAAATATTAAATACTTGAGGCTGAATCGACCCCAGAGCTGTCCTTCGATGTGATATAGAACAAATATTCCTAGACACCCAGTATTATGTTGACTTCTTACACTTATACCTACAAAACCCTGAATTGTGTGAAAATTAACACTTCACATAAATTTATTTTATATTTCAGGTTCAACAATGTTAAAAAGCTGGTAGTAGCAACCAGTACTTCTGTTGACTATTAAATGGAGACAAAATCATTTCATTCCACACATCTGTTGAAAATAACTGTAAAAATCAAAAATTATTGCCTTGGTTATGTTTTTTTACGATGAAATGAAACCTCATTACTTCATATTTCAACCAAAACACGTAGCCATCACAGTTTGAAAAGGTCTAATAACCAAAAATTGACTATAATTTTTTAATTCTCTACACTGAAAACACATTCTCTGGCTACATTAATCAAAACTTTGCTTTAAAAGTTACGTCAATGTTACATAACCTCTAAAACTGTTTCATAATTTATAGCCAAAAACAATTGAAACTTTTACCCAAAAAATATCCCTCAAAATATCTAAAACTCATGACCCTCTCGTCCGAAAAACCAAGAAAGTTTTATTTTTGAACGTGATAGTCAAGTTGCTTTATAAAGTTGAGAATCGCTAGACAAAATAAATAACAAACTTTCCTACGTGCTTCCCGGAATCTGTGATGTGAACACTGGCGTACGTATTAAGGAACAAAAAGGGTTAATATTGGGTTCTAACAATACAAATTTATTAACTATATATCCAATTATATTATATTATATTCTCGGGAACAGGAAGAGAGCAAACTTCCACTACCAGACTACGAATTGGACACACAAGATTAACATACAGCTACAAAATGATGAAAGAAGATCCCCCATTGTGCAATGACTGATACACAATCATTACAGTATAACACCTTATTACAGATTGCACTAAATATGACACAAGAAGAATAACAAAAAAAACCCTACATAAATTTCTAACAGACACAAAACTATACAGACAAATATAGACTACTACTAACATACATAATACCCACATAATGAAATATAATAAACAATATCTTATAAAATACAATACCGGGTACTAATAACCCAAGATGTTGATGTACTTTTAATTAATTAAATAAATATCCAATTTACAATGTAATGGTATGAATTTGCCCATGGAGTTGGGGAAGTCTTCGATCCACCCCGTGTTGGCCAGGATCGGCTCGGACCTATATCCGAGGCGGGGGCTGTCCATCAGGGAGTCGGTCGCCACCGTGTTGACTGTAATTTGTAGAGGAGTTGGCTAGGTTCCTCTTCCCGGATTCCGTACGACATCCATGTGCTTATACTTCTGATTGACCTAGTTCCGATATTCATTCGTCATGACAAATATTTCCTTATTACGAAAATGCAGCGTATGCATTACGTAATCAGGTAACATATGTTAGACGCTAACAAATAGTTTTTTAATCAAACAGCTCAATGGCACAATGTCTAGTTGTCGCAATCCTGACCTAGGATTACCTTTGTGACAATACGATAACACAAATTCTTGTACATGATATAGGTTAGGAAATACTGTTCTAGATGCGTGTTCTTAAATACGAGGGCGGTAGGAAAGTTTTGAGATGCGGCTGTATAAATAAACATAACGGGCCATGTTCATAATGTTTTACTAAATCTTAGTAGCACTACTAAGACAAGTATACTAAGCGTTACTAAAAATGGGTGTTCATAATACAGAATTATTGTTAGTAGTGCTTAGTAAATTGTAATTTAGTAGTACAGATTTAGAAGTGCGGAGAGACTGTATTAAATACATTAAAATAGCAATTGTGTTCATAATACTGATTGACTTTAATCATGTATATGAGAGATTTGCGTGTATGTTCGTGAAATTCGTGAATTACGGGCACAATTGCCAAGAAAATTTTATAGTAAAAGAAAAAATGTATTGGAAATATTAAGTGAAGAAGATTTCAAAAAAAATTATAGTTTTTCAAAAGACAGAGTTCGAACATTAATTGAAATCTTACATGACGATATAAAACCGGTATCTTCAAACGGTGGAAGTATTTCTACTGAACTACAAATATGTATTGATTTACGTTATTTTGCGAAAGGTTCATATCAACAAGATATAGGTAAGTAGTTAATAACATGAATAATTAGTTACCATTATGTTTTTATTCAGAATTCTTTTAACATAACAATGCTTATTGTAGCTGATTTACATGGAGTCAGCAGAGCAACTGTCTCGCGAATTATAAAATGTGTTAGTTTGGCCTTAGCCAGAAAACGAGCACAATTTATATTATTTCCTGCAGAACTAGAAACTGTAAAACGAAAATTTTATGACATTGCTCAAATGCCTAATATAGTTGGTGCTATTGATGGGACGCACATAAAAATCAAAAACCCAGGTGGACCTTATCGTGATGCATATGTATGTCGTAAGGGTTTCCATTCATTAGATGTACAGGTAAATTTATTTCCAAAATGTATGACAATAAGATAATTTATTATATTTTTTCACAGGTTATTTGTGATGCAAATTGTAAGATAACCGATAATACAAGCTAGTAACACGCCTTCCATCTCTTTTAACATGTTGAACAGTGCATATGTCTATCTCTTTCTAATTCCAACAGCAACGTCGTCAAATTTACATCGATATTAGTTAAAATATCTTAGTATTGTGATTATGAACACTACTAACGATAGTATCCTACTTGCTTATTTTAACAAGTAACGCTTAATCGCAATATTTAGTAAAAGATTATGAACATGGCCTAACAAGTTTATTCTTGCATCATTAAATAGACCATTCAAAACATAATAAATATACTGATAAATACATTTTATGTAGTCTCATGTAGTTTATCTACAATTATCTACAATTTCAAACGTGGTTTGTCTACGGAAGAGTGTAGTAACTCCGAAATGTTTACTATCTTTTCTGAGAATTTTCCAAGTCCGATAACAGTGTTTCGTTGGTATAAACCTAGATGATGATCCTCGTCCAGAAAGGTCTCGTGAAACAGTTACTCCTGTAAATATTGCTGCGGTTAAAAAACTGCTCGATGAAAATTGGTGATTTACATACAGACAGACAGAGGAATCTTTGCGCAATAAGGCACCAGCTATCCAACTCTGCGTGACTATCTGGAAGTTAGGACAGTTTTCACACTATGGGCACCCCACAACCGGACTGATACACAAACAGCAATAAGAGTTGAATGGTATCGAAAAATGTTAAAAAATTCGAAATAGGACAGTCGAAATACGTGAACTCCATTATGACAGGGGACGAAAGGAGAAGTCAAGAAACAAGATGGCTCTTTGAAGACGAAGAAACTCCAACCGCGGTAAAATAATCAAGATCTCTGAAAAAGAAATGTCGATTACAGTGCTTATAGACTATGTTCGAATCCTGGTTCTACTTTATCATAGTACTAAATTACGTGAAAATATGTCCAGCCGTTTTTGCGTAAATCTCGGACAAACAGACAAAAATTAATTTTTTTGCGGTTATTATCTTAAAATTATCTAAAACATGTAGAAACCAGATGAGGTAGAAAAAATAAAAAACAGAAATAGCCTCCAATTTTAATATAAATAACTGACGATAAACAATTTTGTTATTGAAGCATCAATAAATAAAGCTTATTAAAAAGAAAAAGTTTGAAGTAATTGGTTATCTACCTTATTCAGTAGCTGGCTAAGAACTGAAGAATTGGATATGCGGAAGCTATCCGAAAGAAGAATATGCGTCCGTCTTTAATGAGTTAGAACGCCTCTTTTATTCGAGACTATACATCTCACATACGATCACTACTGGTGGTTACTGTATTTTTCGGACCATAGGACGCACCAGATTATAAGACACACCCCAAATTTATGAGACTATTTTTAGAAAAAATATTTATCATTACGATAACTTGTACCAGCAACATTTTGTTCATCTTCACTCTCTGTCCTATCAGTCGTCTCGTTAATGTCACTGTTCGTATTGTTTTCGTCTGAACTATTGTCAATCTCTTCAAAAACCAAGTCATATTCGATACTATCCAATGCGTTGCTTATATCGCATTTCTTAAAAGACCTTATAATCATCTTTTCTTTCACCTCCTCATGAATTTTTTACCCAGGTACTGTTGAAATTGTTCATTTCAAACGTCCTGCTGTTGTAACCAGGGATGGGGAGTCGACAGAAAAATTACCGACTCCCGACTCTCGACTCCGGAGTCGATATTTTTGAAGGCCGACTCCGACTCCCGACTCCTTTCTCTCGTAAATTGTAAACTCTAATCCAAATGTTTAAGCGGAACTAAATGGAATTTTTATTTTCTTAAGTTATCATGAGTTCAGTTTTTAAAAAAGTGGGCTTTTGTTAAACAAAATGATACAAAGCCTCATTCAATCCTTAAAAGTTAGTAGATTTCGATATCTAATTCCGCTTAAACCAAAGAAACAGACTATACTTACATTAAATATCTTGGGTTGGGGTGAGCTGTTTTTATAAAATGTCATTTTAATTTCATCTTGACTATCGAGTCATTTTTAATACAAATTTTCGAATATATTAGTTTTAGAAATTTTTGTTTTGTATTACTGTACTTTATTTTTCATAACACGTCACATTTTTCTTTTCAGATTTAGATTTTAGCTGCCAACATGAAACATGAAATAATCAAAAAACTCGATACAACTTGAGAAAATAAAAATTCAGTTTAATTCCGTTTAAACATAATAAACAGTGTCTACAGAAAAAGAAAAATTAGATAGGACTAAAAACAAAAATCTTTATCTTGCATCATTAATCTGTTAATACTAATAATGTTAATTAAATTTTTAACTGGAAAGCATGAAGGAAACTGTGTAAAACCGGTATTGAATATTTTTAATTTCATTTTCGTTCATGAACAGAGAACAAAATGTCGTTCCTGTTTCCGTGCTTTAAAAAATTCTAGGTGTATGTTATTTTTTGTTTTCGGATTGTTCTCATCCTTGATAAAAATTTAATCAAAGAGTCGGGAGTCGATAACTTTTTCCGACTCCCGACTCCGACTCCGACTCCTCCAAAAAGCTTCGACTCCTCGACTCCCGACTCCCGACTCCGACTCCGACTCCGACTCCCCATCCCTGGTTATAACATCGTGATTTTGCTTTATCATTCGTTTGTTCCACTCTTTCCGCATAATATTATTAAGGCGCAATCTTTTCACCATAAGGTAATCCTTTAGGTAACTATCTGACAGATAATGTTATGTGATACTTTCTGTGCTGAATAAATGTCATCCCGTCTTTCAGTACAATTTTATCTATCGGATAGTCACCTAACGGATAATAAGACTGACATATTGAATTCACTGATTGGTATTGACATTTATTCAGCAGATGATGTTCCAGATAACCTTATCTGTTGGATAGTTACCTAGAAGTTTACATAAAGGTGGAAAGACCGCGTCTAAATGGTTGTCGTTGACTTGTAAGGCCTCCAGAAATGATAGCTAATTCTGTATACATTTCTATTATATTTTCTTGGTTGATTCTGTTTTATACGTTCTGAATTGATTCCATACTAACATCGCACGCATTTTAAACAACGTACCTATATTTTCGGACCATAAGACGCACCACTATATTAAGTCGATATTTCTGCATAAAAAGTTACGCCTATGATCCGAAAAATACGATCTTTCTCATTTTGTTGAGTTGGTTATAATATTTGTTTCTCCGTCTATGGTTGCAAATGTTAGAAAGAATTGTAATTTGTTTCAGGACTAGACCAACAGCAAAGCAAGATGGCGAGTGTCGATGATTCCGGAAATCAATGACGCGTACTTAAAGGAAAAATTGATGTTGAAACAAGTTTGGAGTTTTGTCAAAGTAAAATAAATCGTATGGATATATTTCAATTTATGTTTCCTTTATTGTATTGATTCAAACTTTACAAATGATATATTACTTTTGTTTGCTATAGATTATATTTACCAATAGTAGTATAGAGTAAAACAGAGATAAGTTGGGATCCACCGAAGGTGTCTGATCAATTTTTTCCAAAATTTCCCTACCGCTTACAGGTAAGTAGTTTTATTTTCCTGAATTTTTATCATCACGGTGAATTTTCGCAAATCAAACCGCATGTACTCGTTCATTTTAAATTGCTCACAATTGCTATCTAGAGAACTATAAGAGCTACGAGGTGTCTTAGATTAGACAATAAATACTGTTTTATAAGAAAATATCAATGACTGAAGCAATCTTTTATTTCTCCAGTAGTTCTCAAATTACGTTGTGCAACTTTCTTATTTTAAATAGGGAAACACATATTTTATTTTTACTTATTCGATAGAGTATTCTATTCTGATTTCAACGATATGAACAAGTCATAGTCTTGCATAACAAAGTAATCGAAAAAAACGCAGATTACGTTTATTTGAATTTTATTGCTTTAGAAGTTTAGAACTTTTGAGGTTTCTGGTTAAAGAACTGATTCAGGTGATTTTTCACCAAGTCTTCCAGGAAAGTAAAGTTTATACCATCTAAGCTGCTTTGAAGAGATCTGAATAAATGGTAGTCGAAGGGTGCAAGGTCAGGAGAGTATGGTGGATGAACCAAAACATCCCAGCCAAGCTGTAAAAATTTCTGTCGGATGGTGAAAGACACGTGTGGTCTAGCATTGTAATGATGGAACGCAATGCCCTTTCTGTTGACTAATTCAGGCCGCTTCTGGTCGATTCCCCGATTTAATTCACTTAGTTGTAAACAGTATTTCTCCGAATTTATGGTTATATTTTCTGAACGTCACGTGGAATTGTCAACGACATCCTCACCGTACACAGCACAAATCATTTTCTGCATCTGCGAAGCATTCTTGCCTTTTCGGGAGTAAAAAAGTATAATATGTCGAAAATGTGCTTTATTTTATGCCATTTTTAGTGCTTAACAAAATTTTAAAACACAACCAAATAATTTTGTTTTTCCGATTTACTCACTGAAATGTCTTATATCAAAAGACTTAACACGTGTGAAGTTAATAACATATCGGTTTTGCAATGCAATAACATCTAGCGCTAAAAACGGGATAATATTTTGCATCAACCCAATCTTTGTCACTAGCAAGCTATCTACTATCTCTATTACTAGCCTAAAGACGTCTACAGACGGAGTGCCAGCGTTCGCCAATGTTAGTTCTGACGCTGGCCGTAACATGTAGGACTGGCGATCACTTGTACATGCTTACCATACAGACGATGTGTCGATAAAGCTAGCTGGCCAAGTACAAAAATAGCGAACATGGGCCAGCGCTTATAAAATCACCTCTGACAGTGAAAGTGAGGTTATGGTCGCAGCTTCGACCTTTTGATATCCAAATTAGATTAAAAGTACAAAAAAATTATGTGAAGTGTGAATTTACACACATTACAGGGTTTCGCAGGTATATAATAAATGAAGGCGGCATGCTGAGTGTGTAGGACAAATTTTGCTTTGTAGTAATCAGGGCAAAATGAACGATATTTTTAAAATAATTTATCGTCTGTTAATCTAAGAGCTTTAAAAACATTTTTTTTTAAATATTTTTTTGTTAATTTTAATTCGAATACCTAATACCATTATTTAGGTTTGTAAATATGTGCAGTATTTTATGTATATATATATATATATAGCAAGGTTCATCAAGATTCTGAAAATAGCGCCTATGCCTTCTATTGGTTGTTTAAAGTCATATGCTCCGCCCCTCTGGTTTCGTATACATGACACATAGAATGAAAATATAATCCAACAAATCAAAATGGTTATTAAATTTAAGCTGTTAAAAATTAAATGCAACATTTGCCAAAATATAAGTAGAATTTTCACAAAATAATTTTAACAAAATAAAAATGAAAAAAAAAAACAAAAAATAAAATTGTCTCCTCTGACCAGGAGGGAACCCTAGTTTGCTACAAATTTTTTTTGCACAATTTTGATCAAAATTGGATTAAAATATTGATCGTAATCCACGTACCAGTGCTTCCATTTGATACCCTGAAAATTTTAAAAAAATATTTTTTTTCGATGAGCTCTTATTTGTTTATATTTTTAGGGGGATATGTTTTTTAGATGTTTTAGTATTTTTCCTATGTGCGGGTCAAAGAGGTGTATAAGCATGCCAAATTGCAACTTTCTCGGTTTAGCCGTTTGGCTACAATTTTTACCGAGCAAACAGACAGACAGACAGACAGACAGATAGACAGACAGAGAGACAGACAGACGACAAAATGACGGTATAAGGTTTTTTTGGTCATACCTGCAAAACCCTAAAAATTAGTTTTTACTTATTATAGTTGAAGGTAATGGGATTCGGACCAGTCAGAAAATAAAAACAAATTTATTAACTTCGCTAACGTTTCGATTTCGGTTGATGAAGATTTAAAATAAAAATCGAAACGTTAGCGAAGTTAATAAATTTGTTTTTATTTTCTGACTGGTCCGAATCCCATTACCTTCAACTATAATTACTAACTTACGGACGTAACTCATCTAATCAAGATTAGTTTTTACTTTAAGTAGACTTCATAATTACGAAAAAATGGTTATAACCATCCTTTTGAGCACAAGACTCTTGACTTATGTGATGACAAGTGTGTGCGCATCATATTTACGATGCTAACATGCATGTACGGGCCCTAACAACTATATGTTCGGACACTTCATAATTTCTCTCTAAATATTTTTCTTGTACACCGTTATTCCCTAAATATATTTTTAATTAATTTTCTGAATTCTATTTTAGATTTAATTCTATTTTAACTATTCTATGATGATAAAATAGAATTAAAAATATATTTTAATTAGGCTTTAACGTTTATTTAAACTAAACTCAGTTGACAATTAAATGTTCGGACAAAACTATATGCATATTCAATATGCCTAAATAAAATTGTATTTAGGGTTGTATTTTGTTTTAATTCTGAAAAAATTTCTGCCGGCTCATATTTAACTTCATATTTTGACGGTTTGTTAATTTTGTGTGAACTGTTGTTTTAAAATGGCTCGAGTTGTGACAACTCCACAGAAAGTGAGAGAATTATATATAAGCATGTTTTGTGAAGGGAACAAAATAAGTGTAACTGCTAGAGATATGAAAATGTCAAAATATACAGTTTTTGACATAATAAAATCGTATGGTGAAAACGGTACCATCGATATAAAGGAGAAAAGTCCTGGACGTCCGACTTTAGTATCAAATAGACAGAGAAGAGAACTTGTAAAAACGTGTAAATAGACCAGAAGGGCTACTGTTAGGAAAATACCGGCAGACTGGAATGAGGCTGGAAGATCTAAATTTTCCAGAGAAACATGCAGAAAGTGGATTCATAAAAGTGGTCTTAGTTTTTATACGGCAATCATACCAATGTATTTTTTTCAGTATTTTATTAAAACTGAAATTCTACATTTTAGACAAAAGAAAAACCGTTCTTGACTGAACGGCAGAAAAAAAGCGCTTAAGTTAGTGTAAAGAGCGAAGGGCATGGACACAAGAACAGTGGAATTCGATTATTTTCAGAAGCGTTTAATAAAGATTGCTTGAAACGCACTGTTAAGTTTCCTGCTGGGGTTATAACTTGGGGCTGTATGTCCGCAAGAGGTGTGGGATGTATGCGGTTTGTTAATGGAATGATCAACGCAGTTAAATACCAAGAGATACTGGAAAATAATTTAAAGCCCAGTGTCGAAAAATTGTATCCTGGGGCAGAATTTTCAACAGGTCGGAGCCTCCTCTCACACGGCCAAAAGCACTCAAAACTGGTTCGAGAAGAATAACATGATCGTACTTGATTGGCCATCCAGTAGTCCTGATTTAAATATTATCGAAAGTCTTTGGCATAAGATGAAATAAAAAATTAGAAACAGCCCACAGAGAATGCTGGAAGGTTTGAAGGCAAAATTAAGGAAGTATGGGATTCAGTGACCGTAGAGTGTCAGGTCCTATTAGAATCAATGCCTAAAAGAATTGAGGCAGCAATTAAAGCGAAAGGGGATGCAACGCCTTATTAAACATCTAAAGGATTTATAATTTTTATTAAATATTAATTTGTCCGAACCTTTAATTGTCAACTGAGTTCAGTTTAAATAAATATTAAAGCCTCATTAAAATATATTTTTAATTATATTGTATCATCATAGAGTAGTCAAAACAGGGTTAAATCTTAAATCGAATTCAAAAAATTAATCAAAAATATATTTTCTAGTACATCACAAGAAAAGTATTTAGATATAAATTATGAAATGTCCGAACATATAGTTGTCAGGGCTCGTACAAGTCGACACCGATGTTGGTCAAACTCCTTTGACTTGTAATAAAAATACCGCCTTGGAAGCGAACGTCGGCCAGTGGCAAGCCCAGACTACGTAGGCTATGACTTGTGACTTGTTGCCCATACACACGATCCGCGGAGTTAGACAAGTATAAATACTGGCCATAGCTTGCCACGCCGTCTGTAGGTGCTTTATGGGTCTATTCTGTATGAGTTTTCTACTGCTGTAAGCGCTATAACCTTGCAAAATACAGCGCTGTAAGGAAAGTGCTATTCTGTATTGACACGCGTTGCTCTGTAAACTCTACACCGATGTAAAATATCTCTGTAAAGTTATGGCGATATTTTTCTGGCCGTAAGTCAGTTACAGTACTGTATAAGAGTCAAGTGGTATTGTTCGTGTCACCTAAAAAAAAATTAATGATTCAAATTTCGTCCTATTTCTAATGCAACTACTACAAGAGGATCATAACAGGTAATTATGCTTAAAATATCACGTTACAACCACACATAAACTTTTTTTTAGAAATTATATACGAGTCAAAAAAAGATTGTTAAGGGATAGAGAAAATCCATTTTCTATCCCTTAAAATCATTTTATGAAGTTATTTAGATTGCATAAAAATTTAGTAATAAACACAATCAATGAATTAAGATTATATAGTGGACCTTTTTTTCATGCATACATGTTATCATTTATATATTTTTATATACAGGTTTTAGAAACTGTATTTTTTAAGTAATGGATCCTATCAAGCTATTACAGTGGCTCACAATTTCACTTCTATGAGCCAGTCTATGGTTAGTAGATCGATAATAGAAATTTGTTATCTGATAACAACACATCTAATGCCAATTCATATAAAGTTCCCCACTACGAGGGAAGAAAAACGTGGAGTGAAAGAAGAGTAAGTTTTGCATAATATAGCAACAAAAGCAAGAATACCTAACTATGCTGATATTGATGATGATGAGCTTGAACCTGTAAATAATGAAGATCCTGAACCTGAAAATAATGAAGATCCTGTACCAAATGGTAAAATATTTGAAAAGTATTTAAAATTTTCAAAAACTTATTTAAAACTTTTTTTAACAGTTAAGTGTTATATGAATTTGGGAAAGCAGATTAGGAATTTATATGTTCAGCAGTCCATTGCATAATTTGATGTAAAAAATATGTTTATATGGAATAAAGATACATAAGATGCAAAGAGAAACTTTTACTTTTATAAACAAATTATAACAATAATTAATAAAAATTACAAACGTAAAAAACATGTGTATATGTGTATATACAAATATGATATACACTTACCGATCGATGACATTGATCAATACCTTAAATTTTGAGGTTAGAAATAAACATAGTGAAGTTAGCTACAATGTAAGCAAAGTTTAAATCGACCGAAATTACAGAATGTGTTACAGAATATCTAATGCTCAATATTTACAGAGCCGCCGTAACTTGGCAGTTTACAGTGCTAAACTCACTACAGCGCTATAGTGATACAGTACTGTAAACATGTTTTTACAGAATAGTCCCATTAATGTTGCGTAAACATTAAAGTACCAAAATAATACCAAAATGACTCTCGTATTAGATGTAGCGGACCATCAATTTCTCGAAAATCAGGCAAGTGCTGCTATCTAGGTACAACATCCAGATTTAACCAGATTACATATTTAATAATTAACAATGATCGTACCTATAACAATTCTGTGTGGCTCTGTAAGCGATACAGCGATGTTAGGTTTTATTGTGCTGTTAGAGAATCAATGTATCGTATAATTTAACAGTTATAACGGTTAATTTCACGGATATGAACTCTATATGACATTATTGTTCAATCATTGAGAAGTAAGTAGGTGCTTCAACTGCAATATTGCATCAGTGTCCGCTTCTGAACGTAAAAAATATATTGCCCATTAACGGACGAAGAAATTCCAATACAATGTTGAAAGAAAGTGTTAGAAGATGTACATTGTTAAGTCATTTAAAAAAGGAATTAGTAATCGTAATGGGTATTGAGATGGGTAATAATCTCCACAGAAACAAGACAGATACATATATACGTATTAAAATATGTAATACTCTGTAGGAAACTTATTTATATTCAACATATAGCATACTAATAAAATTGAATCAACCTAATTAAGGTGTTTGAAAAATTGCTCCAATGGTATTTGCAATCCTCTCCATTGATCCCAGTGATGATATTATCTTACAGTCAATATTCTTGAAGGAATTCGATATATTTCTGGAATTATTATTAATATTTTGTAAGACTTTTGGCGTTTTTGTTCAAAATAACCCCCTGTTAGAATTCCATTCTGACTATCACAATTAGTGTTTCTTCTCGAGTATTCTTTCTCGAGAATTTCTCGAGAAAAAGTTATAATTCTCATTTTTCATTTCTCGAGAAATGTAAATTTTTTACTCGAGAAATTTTAATTTTTCTCGACGCCGCGTTAAACGCTTTGTGCTTTTAAAAACTATTTTTAAAAAAATATAAAGTTTAGTGACTGATTATAATTTAATTTTGATCAAGTTAGTCTCCCGCAACCCAACTGTGGCAACAGATCTCTACAGGATCTGCAATAGTGTATTGTGATAATAATCAAGGACAATATATACTGGAGCTAGCAAGGATCATCTGATGTCCTTGCTACAGTACAACTACAGCCTATTTATAATATTTAGAAGAAGCGATTTATAATATTTAGCTAATTAACATTTATTGTTACAATATTTTTTTTTAATTTAGCGTATTTTTTATTATAATCAATTACATTTCATTTTTTGTTCAGTTTAAAACTATTATGTAAACGATTAAATACAAATAAAATAAAATAATTTTTATTATTATTATTAATTTCTTAATTTTTTGAAAATTTCTCTATACATATGCATTTTCAATTAATATGCAATTACGTGCCGTTTTCGTAACCCTTTTTAAAGGCCCGTTATCCATTTGTTCTAATGTTATTTAAATGAATACTTTAGTACTTACAGTTGACTATAATTTTAACATGTTTTTATCCTCTACAATATTTTCACCATTAAAAAAGAAATATATTCTAATAATTATTTTTTTTCGAGATTTCTCGAGGATTCTCGAGAAAATTAGTCTAATTTTTCATGTTTCGAGAAACGAATAATGTCAAGAAATCAGAAACACTAATCACAATATGTCAAAATTTCAAAATGGAGCCAGTTATTTTCGATAATGCCGAATACAAAACAACATCACAGGGGACAATCTACGAAGACAGTCGATTGTGCATAGGTGTCATGATACTGTGTATGTGACTGTCGAGAAGTCCCTGCACGTTTAAACAAGTATGCAAATACACAATATTATATTTGTTAATCCATCGTATTACTAAATTACAATCTCGATAATGAACTAATCCATTCTTGACTAATCCTTATCTAATACACAATTCTACCATTTGCAATAATTACATTGGCTGTAGTTGTACTGTAGCAAGGACATCAGATGATCCTTGCCAGCTCCAGTTTATATTATCCTTGATTATTATCACAATACACTATTGCAGATCCAGTGGAGACCACTTAGTGTTATGAATTTTATTAAGTCATCTGTGAACAGCAGTGATTTTAATTATGTTTCATAGGCATAACCTATATAAATGTAGGCATAACCTATATAACCAATATATAGGTATAAATTAATATTCAGAAAACTTTAAATTAATGAATAACAAAATTTAACCTCTCCAGGAATTAAACCTGCCACTTTCGAGTGCCACGGATTTCATGTTCTAGTCCAGCATAGTTTTATTAAATAATAAAAAAAAAAAAACTGCAACACTCTGATTTCTTGGAGTCATGTCACTTGATTCAATATTTTTTGTGAATAAGCAGAAAAATTTGTATTCTTCTATGAAATTATAAGTTTTTTATACTTTCTGTAAGTTAGTTTAGACGGACTTAACGATTTCTGAAAATGGGTGACTCATATGATGTGATTCTTGTTTCACGTACAGATAGTATGCCATCCCGCCACGATCTTTCTTGTCCACTTCTCTTTCTTCGTCCTATTGCGCTCCAGTCTGTCTCTATTTATCCATCTTTCTTCAATTGCTATGTGTGTTAAAATGTTCTTTTCTACATCCATTCTTCTTATATCTTCATTTTTCATCTATCCATTCTTATGACTCTACATCTTCTCCAATATTAAATTTCCGTAGCCGTGATTTTATATCGAATTCTCTTGTTCATAACCCAGTTCTCCGCTCCATATTGTCATAATGCTTTGGACCAGAGTTTCTCAAACTTTATGAGGCGCTTAGCACTTATCACGAGAAGAATTCGTCGTGGAGCACTATCATTGCTATATATATAGCTCTAATAGATCTCGGAGCACTAGTAGACGCACGCGGAGTACAGTTTGCGAAACTCTGCTTTGGACTATAATTTTGTAGGTATATTGTACAAGGTGTCTCAAAAGAAATTTTATATTTAGTGGATCGATTAAAAAAAAAGTAAGCCGTATATAGAAAAAATGTTTATTAATTATTAAAATACACTTTTTGGGGATTTATTTCTTAAAAATAATATCGTCTAAATGTAGACCCTCGCGTTCTCGGCACTCATTTAATCGAACAGTAAAATTACTTATGACGTCTCGGTAGGTGGACTCAGGGATGGCTGCCATTTCGTGACGGATATTTTCTTTCAAATGCGCCAGTGAAGTTAAATCTGGACTGCGTGGAGGTCAATTTATGTCACCTCTCCGGGAGATCAATTTGCCTGAGAAAATTTCACGAACACGTGGCAGAGACATATTGGACGTGTGTGAAGTTTCTCCGTCTGTTGGAACATGTTCTTTGGTTATAGCCAGGAAAGTTTTGCAGTTCAGGTACCAAGAAGTTGTCTAACATCTCCACATAACGCTCTGAATTCACTGTAACTGCACACCCCCTTTCGTCTTCAAAAAAGTAAGGGCCGATAATTCCTCGCGCCGACATCGCAGCCCATACGGTCACTTTAGGCGAATGTAGGGGTTTCTGATGTTTGCGTTTCGGATTCGTTGCACTCCAGTAGCGGCAGTTCTGCTTATTTATGTGGCCATTAAGATGAAAATGAGCTTCATCCGAAAACAAAATGTTGGTAAATGTTGAAAATCGCTCAATCACCTGATTTACGAAATTAAGCCTCTGACTGGCATCTTGGGGCTTTAATTCTTGCACCAATTGAATTTTGTAGGGGTGCAGCTTTAGGTCTTTGTGCATAATGCGATGTAATGATGATCTATGCACATTTAAAGCACTTGCGCGCTTCCGAATTGAAAGGTTCGGGTCGTCACGAACAGACTGATTAACATTCTCCACGTTTTCTACCGTTCTTGATGACCTAGGTCACCCGGATTTTGATTTATCCAGCGTTGTACCAGTCTCTTCAAACTTTTTAACCCAATGTCGAATGAGAGGAATGCTTGGCGCATCATTTAAGTGGCGAAAACCTCGAATATTGCAGAATTTTCTACGCGCTACAGTCGCCGAATCACCGTTTTTGTAAAACTCTCGCACGCATAACGCGCGGTCTGCTCCCGAGAAACGCTCCATAGCGACTGCATTCCCAAGAGTCAGGCTACCGATTGACATAACCCCCGCGCCCCTCGGATACGTTGCGTTCACGCAGTAAGTTAAATAAATATAAAATTTCTTTTGAGACACCTTGTAGTTTTGTCCTTTTTGTAAGTTTTCTATCCCAGATAACTGTGTTCAGCAGCTTAACGCATGTTCTTGCTAGTATGTTTAACTTATAATTCAAGAAAAAACCTGTGGTAAGCGAATAGTTGAAAATCGTAGAACTTCTTAGTAATGTAGCCTGAGAGAATAATTTGGCAGAGAGATATTTCGTAAGGTCGTATTCACAAACAGCACCACAATGCTAGTAGCCAATCTTCGATGACGACAACACTTGAAGACGACAAGTAATTTTCTATTATATTCTTAAACTCTTGATGGCTTTCGTTATATTGAAGTACTTAACAGACTATTGGTTGCTATGTCACTAAAGATGTTAAGTGAAAAAAGTTAAGTATACGGGATCTTATTTATATGATTACAAGTTAATATTATTAAGGATTCTTTGAAAAACATTGTCTGACAAAGTTTTTCTACGTAATGGATTTTTTTGTGTGATTTTCATTTGTAATTTTTATATTTTTTGCTCAAATTGGTAGCAAATAAAGTAAAAAATAACAAAAAATAAAATATACATAAAAGACTCATCGAATATCACAGACAGTAATAAATATCATATTAAATACGATGCAAGACTTCACAAATAAATCAATAAGTTCGATTCCCTCAGGAAGAGTACTTGTTTATGAGTACTCTGTTGTCGTCTATGGCAACTGACAGATCGTAGGTCTAACATCTCCCTGACATCCTCGAACTGTACTAGGTTAAAATGAGTGACAGATAAAACTGTGAACAGTATACTTATTTTTGTATTATGTATATTTTCATCCAATATATATATATAGGTGTGCGTGTGCGTGTGTGTGTGCGTGTGTGTGTGCGTGTGCGTGTGCGTGTGCGTGTGCGTGTGCGTGTGCGTGTGCGTGTGCGTGTGCGTGTGCGTGTGCGTGTGCGTGTGCGTGTGCGTGTGCGTGTGCGTGTGCGTGTGCGTGTGCGTGAGCGTGTGCGTGTGCGTGTGCGTGTGCGTGTGCGTGTGCGTCTGCGTCTGCGTCTGCGTCTGCGTCTGCGTGCGCGTGCGCGTGCGCGTGCGCGTGCGCGTGCGCGTGCGCGTGTGCGTGTGCGTGTGCGTGTGCGTGTGCGTGTGCGTGTGCGTGTGCGTGTGTGTGTGTGTGTGTGTGTGTGTGTGTGTGTGTGTGTGTGTGTGTGTGTGTGTGTGTGTGTGTGCACGTGTGCGTCTGTGGGTGCGTTAGTGCGTGCGTGCGTGCGTGCATGTGTGTGTGTATGTATATGGTAAGTCTAGGTAGTTTGATGAAACCATATACTGTTGTTTAAAGAGCAAATCGTTGAAAACATATCTAGTAATATGTCTCTATTTTCTGCATTGTCGTCCCACAGACAAATGATTTCCAATATTCTTATAACATCATCATTCTGTTCTCCATCTTCATTACTTTTAAAGGGTTACCAAAGATGGTGTCAAAAGTTTGAAATATCTTCCATTAGCTGTACAAATAACTACAAAACAACAATATGGTTTTACCATGGGTTCAAACACACTTATCACGATTTTATTAGTTGAGTTTAGTTAAGTTTTTTTAGGTTGATAGAATTTTTTAATAACCTTTTGTCGCGGAAGACGGGTCCGGTGTAATTAGAGAAAACATTCAGAATTGTTTCTTGCCTTTAAATTTTATGAGATCGTAAAAAGGATACTATATTTTTTGGGTGTCACTAAAACATTCAAAGTGGTGACTTTAATGTCGCATTTTGTTAAAATCATTTTATTTGCGTTTAATTGACTAAGGGAAGATAAAGGGACATCTAGAAAAGTGATTTTAAATATTAATTCATATTTTTTTAATTTTTGCACCAGTTTGGAATTTTCATCAACTTTTTTTACTATCCAAACCTTTATCAGAGTCTCTTACTATCAGAGTGATAATAAGAAAACATAGATAACAATATTTATCTAAATTTTATATTGTTTCTTCCTGGGTAGGTGTAAATAGCCATCATTTCTGTACATTCATCAGAAATACGTATTTTTTTAAGCGCACACAGCAAGGCACCAACTGTTTATAGGCGGTTACAAACGACTAAGCAGAGTTCGTAATTTGTATAAATATCTTCTCAGGACATATCAGGATTACTTACATTTTGAAATGCCTAATTGCTTTAATTCTGTCTTATATCATATCTTAGTCATGTTACTCGTTTCTTTTACATAAATTCAAGAAAAAAAATCAGTAATATATTTTCTAGAAGATAAATTACTGGAGTGACAGTTGTATATGCTTCGGTAATACTGGGTAAAAAATCTAGGAATGTAATTTTTCTTTTTTAGTTTATACTATTTTCATGTGTAACATGGTAGCGTACAGCAATTTCATCGGACTTAAAAATAATCTAAAATTCACGCAGTTGTGACCAGAGACGGCGCTAGCTCTTTTGGCGCCCGGGGCAAGCCCGCTAAAACGCGCCTTTTTTTAGAATATGCACTGGCGTACCGAAGAGGGGGGTTTAGGTGCTCGCAATCTTATTTCAACATATTCTTTTCGAATACTAGTTATGGTTAAGTAAATTTGCTAATACAGTGTTACCTCGACTTACAAATCTCTCTATATACAAACTTTTCGAGATACAAACTATTTTCATATCGTATTTTGACCTTAAGATACGAACCTTGGTATTTTACTTTTCAAATGAATACTAGAAACAGGCTACTACAGGCAACAAATCGAAATCTCATAAGCTACAAAACCCGACATAAAAAAATTGTCCTTTTTCTACAATTTAATGGAAGATGTAGAAAAACTTAATAAAAACTTAGAATATTGTCATAATTATGATATAATTGTATGCTAATGTCCCAATTCCTTGAGCGGCCTTTAGGCGGTGTAGGCCGCGGTTGCTGACTTACGGTTTTGGGAATTAAAGAATGTGCAGAGTGTTGCGTGTTTGTCAACATAAGTTTTGAACTACTTTCTAATGTGTCGATAAACATTATTCAATTGTGCCGACTATGGTCTTTAATTGCTGCCAACAATTACACAAATGAATATTGTTTCCAAAACAATTGAGGTAGGAACTGACGTCATTGTGTCCTAGTTAACAGTTATAAAATGGTCTTAGGGAATAGAGTCGTCAGTAGTCAGTTATTCAATAGTTATTCATTCGATCTTTTTTTGTGAGCACGCTACCCAAGGACCAGCCCAGCTGCTCAAGTCACCAACCCGAGATGTGAGTGCCGTTTACAGGGCTTCTCCACGTGCCTCGTGCGGATACATGGGGTGGTTCGACCGAACCTGGAGAAGCCGGGGCAAGAACGGGACTTACATCAGCAGCCATTCTGACAGTTAATTGTATTCTGATGTAAAATTATTATTTTATAATAAATTTTGTAGAAAAGATGTCCGTTCTTGAATCCACCCCGTGACAATATATATTTAAGTGTTTGTTTTGGCACCCTAGGTCTGTGCCGCTGTCGCCCCTGCCTTTCATCTCCGCTGGTTGTGACTGATGAAAACCGTCTTACTTGTGAGTAGCTGGTTCAATGTAAAATAAATGATATATATATATATATATATATATATATATATATATATATATATATATATATATATATATATATATATATATATATATATATTAAAACATCGCAGTTTGTTTTAAACTATTATTCAAGATGCGTATAAATTAGAAAATAATATTAAGTATAAGTTAGAAGTACCAGTATTTGGGAAGCGGGAACGTTTTCAAAAAATCTATGTTTTGTCGATTTTTCTAAATATTAAGCTCGATACGGCTAGTGTTAACGTAATCCGATGGAACTGAAATCTTGCATATTTTAAAAATCTACATGTTGTTTTGAAGTCTCGAAATAATTTACCACTTTTGCATTGTACGCCGTTGACAGTGGCGCACCCAGGGGGGTGCCTCCTCCCAAGAAGGAAGGAAATACCATTTTTTAAATTTTTTATCATCATGGTCTTAGGTAAATATATAGATATGTATAAATAAAGTAGAGATGAAGACCTTTTTTTTGTCATCACTTGTATTTCAGAAGCGAGGAGTTTTTTTTTTTTATATCATCACTTTTTTTGTTTACCCCCCCCCCCAAATTCCTAGGTGCGCCACTGGCAGTTGATATTGAGAATTTATAACTATTAACTAAAAGGTTGAAAGGAACTGGTTTAGATTTGAGAAAATGACATAAAGCAGTCATCTCTATTAACAGTAGATTCAATCTAAAATAGATTTTGCAAATAAAGCGAAATCTTTCGATAGTTGTCGTTCGTTATTGAATGCTGTTCACGAGATCTCGTATATAATTGCATTTTTTGCAATGGAAGAACAGTGATAATAGGCAAAAAATAAATCCGTGTCCAAGTACCGTTTCATTTGACATCTATCGATGTTGTAGAGAGTGCACTTCATATTGGTATGTAGGCTCTTTTGACACGCATGCACAGTTGAAAGTTAAGGGTTTCTGAGTGTTAAATTTAGTTTAATATCAAGAGTGAGGTGTGAACAATAGCGGACGAAATGGGATTTTAGGAAAGTAAGAAATATTCAATGAAACATTGGAGTCCTCCGGGATTCAGTCCTTTTCTTATAGTCGGGTTTTAATTTCCTTTTTCTTCGAGTCCATTTGTTATATATTCCTTAACCTGTATGATGTAGAGGATAAGGCATTTATATTAATTCTAATCACATGTTATAAGAATCTATAAATTATAATTTATAATTATTAAATTCGGAAGTAGTTGGAAGTTTACTTACTTAACATGTACATGTTTTTAATTCTAAATAAATATTATCTCTTGCAATTTTTCTCTAAAACAATTAGAAAAGCAGAAAATTGCATATTTATTATTTTACATGTTAAATTGCTATGGCCGGCAGGTAATTCACCACCTTGTATAAATTCGAAAAAGGATCAGACTGGTTTCGGGGCCCGATGATGATAGAGTCATTGTAAAGCTGCCCTTGTCTAGAAAATCATAGCAATCTAATTAAAGGCCGCTATTACAATCGTTGGATAAAGCTACAATAACGCTATTCTCGGTATAAAGTCAAAAAATCGCTTTTACAATGCACGGATAAAGCTCGGATAGGATAAACATCGGAATAAACACCAGAACATCTTATCTGGCCAACGACACTTCAGATAAAGGGCAGTATAAGTTATTCCCTTGCTCTGACTGGTGATTAAGTATTTGTTACCCAGCAACGGTAAAAAAATTAAATTGACATATGATAAATGTCACATTATAACGTTTTATTTGAATTTTTATTACAGTTATATAATTGAGGTTGCAGCACCGTAGTGGTTAACTCACTTGCTTTGAAAGTGTCGAATCATGAGACCGATCTAGTATGGGCAAAAAGATTAAAAAAAAAAACTTGACTGTTGCAACTATAGGCTCAGATTCTTTACAATGAGTATCCCTGAATTAAATTTCGGAAATATGTGGCATGCTTCACAATGCACGGTGGTCTCAGCTACTGTAAAAAGTATTCGTTAGGTCATGTCAGAGAACGCTAGTCGCGACCTGAATATCTCTAAAACTTAGGCATTGCCATACGAAATAATAATAGTACAGTAATCTGTCGTTATCCATGTATTTGTTTAGCAGTTTTCATTACACGCAGTTATGAAATAATAATTTTATTTATTATTTAATAGCGTAGCAATTAACAGTAGCAGCCGATTATCGCTGGAATATACTCCTAGCACTTTGAGCGTTTCGAATCTAACTGGCAACTATTACCCCTTCCGCACTATGTACACATAATGCCTGTTTTTGTATATGTATATATGCACTACTGGACTGCAGCTGGTTCAATTGAACCGGTTATTTATTTATATATTTTTCAAAATGCGAACTGGTTGTCATGTTGTTATACAGTGAAAAATACTCCTGTTATTAACCAGCGGTGACAAGGGATTGCAGTACATAAATATGAAACACAATCAGAGCCACCGCATAGGGTTGTACATAGTCTGCACCGCACACGAGCAGCTCATCACGGTATTTGGTAAAGATTCTAATAGAATTTTACTAGTAGAGGGTGATCTTATGAAAATTTACTAGAGGTTTGATTCTATTAGAAGGCGGTTTTATGAATATTTGCACACGAGAGGTTGACACTAAGGCGGCAAATATAGCACAGTAAATGAATTCCGAGTCGAATATTTCGACATCTCCCAATATTTCCCCAAACATGCTCAAAGATATTGTCACGTGGGTGGTTTGATTCAGACACAACTCCTGGTTTCAACATAACAAATTTATTAAATAATTATATAACAATTACAAAATAATGTTGGAATTGGTCCATGGAGTTGGGGAAGTCTTCGGTCCACCCCGTGTTGGCCAGGATCGGCTTGGACCTATCTCCGAGGCGGGGGCTACCCATCCGGGAGTCGAGGAGCCTGGAGAAGTCTTCTCCCACTCACATGGTCACTACTTGCTTTGGCGTCACTCTCGATACTAGGATCCGGCGTCGGTGTCGTGGTCGTCACCTTCGGGACTAATACGTGCAGTAGAGTTGGCTATGTTCTACTACCTCAATATTCTCGACATCCATCTATTAAGTACCGAAAGTTAACCCAGTTCCAATATTCATTTGTCATGACAAATATTTCCTCATTATGAAATTGTGATGATCTGCAATTTCTTAATCAGGTCACATACGTCAGACGCTGACGAATAGTTTTTAATCAGACAGCTGACCGTCACAATGTCTAGATGTCGTAATCCTGACCTAGGATTACCTATGTGACAATATTGTTAACAGTAATGTCAATTTAAAATATGACTTTTCTAATATGTCAGTTTATATGTCAAACAATACCAACTTTATTTTATTTACAATAAAACCATGGATAACTATCCGAGAATAAAAAATTCATTGTAAAAGCGAACGTTGAAATAAACATCGGAATAAACTTATGCCTTAGATAAAGTCTGTTCCTTTGGTTTAGGCGGAACTAGATTTTCAATTCTAGTTACTTTTACCGATTGACTGAAGCTTTTGATCATTTTGTTCAGCAAAAGCCAACTTCAATATATAAACCAGTGGCGAAAGGAAACCTACGCTAGACTTGCCCTCCCATAAAAAAAAAAAAAAATAAAAAAAAATGTAAACTAAAAAAAAAAAAAATTAAATATTTAGATAAATCTTCAAAAATACATCAAATTATGTTCTATACAAATTTTTGTCCAAGGCTTGCTTTACTAGTTACGAATTAATTATCATGACCATGAAAACGTTACATATAAGTATGAAAATATTGAGAAATTTTAAATAATTTTACAAAAATTTTTCGAAATTTTTCGTTTTATCAAAAAACGTCTCAAATAAAAGTTATTAGTTATTGCATTTATAGTAACTTTTGTTCAATAAATTTTTTCGAAATATTTTTCTGTTGCTAAATATTCGCAAAAATATTAAAATCGACACGAGTAAACTCCCATTTCTAGTCCACCGATTTTCATAAAAAACAATAGGGTTCTTCCCATTTAATAGGAGAATTTTTTAGTACCAGAACGAACTCTTTAAGTTAAACCGTTTTTGAGTTATCGTGTATACACACAGACACACATACGGACGGCACTTCGAAAATAGGTTTTTTGGATTCCCTGGACCATGAAACGTGGTCATCCGTCAAAATCTCGACATCGAAAATTTTCGCGATTACAATACTTGCCCCTTATATATTAAGGTCGGGCAAGTAAAAAATAGCTAATGACAACTTACAAAAATGAAAATTCCGGTTAGTTCCACCTAATCGTTTGGAATAGACTGTAACTACTTATCCGAGGTTTGTAAAAGCGGCCGTAAATCTCTAAAATATATAACTGTAAAAAATATTATTATTTAATTCGTTAAATGCCATTTTACTGTTTTAATCCACAGTGAATCTATATTTTAAAACCCTAGTGATTAATTTTTGGTGATTACCAGAATTTTTTATTCCACTAACAACAGCAAATTTCATTAAAAAATTAATTCGCACAATTGTCAACTAAACGAAATCCAATATTTTCGATATTCATTGTATTCATATAATGAATTAGACATTTAAATAAATTATTGGACGCTATTTAGCAGAACTTTGACAAGTATTCATATAGATAAAATGTTATAGAACAATGAATTACATTTTCGAATATTTTGATCGGAGCATGCGTAGTTAAATTCGCTGATTGATAATGGAAATTTAGTAATTGATTAGGTTAATGATTCTGTTAACAAATTTATTTGGTTGTGACATGTCTGTTTTGAAATTTAATGTTGTTCAATCTAGGTAATCGTAATAGTTATATAATACTAGGTTATTAACCGTCAACAATGACGGATTTAAAAATAAAAATTTCAATTGTTTGAATGTGTATTTGGTTTTATTTTTTAACGTATCCTAATTTCATCGCCAGTCTGCGAATCATGGGACAGGATATCACCAGTTAGCTAATCACGGGAGAGGGCGTCACCTGTCAGCCAATCAAGAAACAGGGTGTCCCCAGTTAGCCGATCACGAGAACTTTAGAAAAATTGACGACATAATGTTACCGACACTACTAATTATATAGTTAGATTATTTATTCATTAACTTTTTAAGATGAGAAAACGATTCATTTTTACTTAGTACATTACATTTATATTGTTAAAATGAAAATAATTTGAGATGTTAATTTATGCCTACGAAACCCTAGACATTTCTATATGTAATTATATTCGTAGATACTTACAGAATAAATCTGCAAAATATTGTTCATACCAACTAAAGGATATAGGCTTGTCTAGAGTTTCTCGTTTATGCCTACGAAACCCAAAACATTTATATATAAAATTTTATCCGCAGTTTCTTAGAGAATAAATCTGCAAAATATTGTTCATATCGGTCAAAGGAAACAGGATTATCTACAGTCTTTTGTTTATGCCTACGAAACTCTAGATATTTATGCATATAATTATATTCGTAGAGTCTAGAAAATAAATCTGAAAAATACTGTTCATATCGGTCAAAGGATATAGGAGTACCCTAGGGTTTCTTGTTTATGCCCACGAAACCCTATACATTTCTATAGGTTATTTTATCCGCAGATTTTTAAATAATAAATCAGCAAAATATTTTTCATATCGATCAAAGAATATAGAAAAGTCTACAGTTTCTTATTTATACCTACGAAACTCTAGATATTTCTATACGATGTTTTATCCGCAGATTTTTAGAGATTAAATTTGCAAAATGTTTTTCATATCGATCAAAGAATATAGGAGTGTCTAGAGTTTCTATTTATATCTACGAAATCCTAGATATTTCTGTATGTAATTTTATCCGCAGATTCTTTGAGAATAAATCTGCAAAATATTGTTCATATCGGTCAAAGAATATAGAAGTCTCTTGTTTATGCATACGAAACCCTAGACATTTATGTATGTAATTATATTTGTAGATTCTTAGAGAATATATCTGCAAAATATTTTTCATATTGGTCAAAGGATGTAGCAGTGTCCAGAGTTTCTTGTTTATGCCTACGAAATCCTAGGTATTTCTGTAAATAATTATATTTGTAGATTCTAAGAAAATAAACCTGCAAAATATTATTCATATTGGTCGAAGGATATAGCATTGTATATAGTTTCTTGTTTATGCCTACGAAACCCTAGACATTTCTATATGTTATTTTATTCGCAGTTTCTTAGAGAATAAATCTTCAAAATATTGTTGATATCAGTCAAATGATATAGGAGTATCTAGAGTTACTTGTTTATGCCTACGAAATCCTACAAATTTCTATATGTAATTATATTCGTAGATTTTTAGAGAATATATCTGCAAAATACCTGTCAATCAAGTCAAACTGGGAACACCCTGTTTCCCAGTTAGCCAATCACGAGAACCTTAGAAAAAATGACGTCACAGTGTTACAGAATCACTAACATACGGTAGCTAATTATATATGTACGATAAAACGTATTCACACTTCTCCTTTTTTATTTTTTTCATTTTTTAAAACTGAAACCTTCTTAAACAATTTCAATTCATTCTATTACTCTAATAATTTCCACAAAATTTCAAAATACGGAGATAAAAACACTCAAAATGCATAAGCAACATAAAATATACATAGAACAACCCTCTGAAGAATGAGAAATGAAGAAAGTGTTACATCTTGAAAAGTTAAAAGAATAGACAATACGAGACTGATGAAATGTGCGATACGTGTCTTGCGAAGGGTGCGTGAATGAATAATTAATGAAATGGATAAGTAGGAGAATGGTGGATAATGCAACGGAGAAGAACATGTCGCGTATTAGAATAGGCTTATAACAGAGATTACGATAACATGTTGCTGTATTACATGATGAATTATTTATATTTTTACTTCAATATTGTATGCTCTGACAAAACAACGCTGTTAGGTTGGATTAATTATATTAATTAATTTATTTATTTACTAAGAGTTATCTTGGCTTCGTGGTAAGATAGTTGTCTACGGAGTACAAGGACTCGGGTTCGAATCCCACCACCTCCTTCGGATTTTTATCTTCCAATATTTAATACTTAAACGGGTCTATTCTGTATCGTTTGTTGTTAAAAAGATTTGGTTAAAAAAGTTGATTAAAAATTAACATTTTAACTAGGAGTTAAAATTTTAACCTTTTGTCTTATTTTGTAACTCAGGTTATAACACAAGCGTTAAGTTTTTAACTTTATGGTTAAAAGTATGTTGTGTTTTATCTACAAGGGAACGTACGAGTTGTGTAAATTAAGTAACCAGACTGGCAATATAACGTTTGATCTGGCAACATTTAGGACGCGGCATGGGGACATGTGATACGCCTTCAGTACGAGTTTGAACTCGCTAGAATATTTTTTTTGCGATTTTTTTCGTGAAACAGTTTTTTCTAGTGCATTCTAAAAATGAGTGACATTCATTTCGAGCCACGGTGTGCTATCAGGTTTTGCTTCAGATTTGGGCACAGCGTCATGAAAACTTTTGCAAAACTTCAACAGGCCTACAGAAACAGTGTTTTGTTAAGGGCCCAGGTTTTATGGTGGTTTAAGTCGTTTTCAGAAGGAGAGTTGATTGAAGATGAATCACGCAGCGGAAGGCCTTCTTCTTCAAGAACCGATGAAAATGTCGACAGAATTCGGGATCTTGTGCGTTCAAATCATCGACTGACAGTCAGAATGATCGGGAAAGAGTTGAATTTGACTTACACTACCGTTCAGCAGATTTTGACCAATGAATTGGGGATGAAACAATAGGCCTTGTCACACAGCAATTTTAATAACGAGTTTTTGGCCAGTAAAAACATTCATGTGGCTTCTCAGCCTCCTTATTCGCCTGACTTGAGTCCTTGTGAATTTTTTCTATTCCCAAGATTGAAAAATTACCGCAAGGGACGTCATTTTGGGACACTCGAAAACATTCAAACGTTCGTAACCAACCAGCTGAAAGCTATTCCAGTATCTAAGTTCCAGCACTGTTATGAGGATTGGAAGAACCATCTCCAGCGCTGTGTGGTTTCTTAGGGAAGTTATTTTGAGGGAGACAATATTGAATTTTAATTCCATTTGTACAAAAAAAAAAAAATTAAATCAGTCCGGTTACTTAATTTACACACCTCGTATAAAAATACTTTATCGCTTGTATTTTTTGGCATAACAGGTTATGATTCAAGATGTATGTTCTAAAACGGAATGCAGGTCTAGAAGTGCAAGAAATGCAGTCAGGAAATGTTTAGATAGAAATAGGAAATCATCCGGTCGGATAATACGGAAAACTTTTGGTGCAACTTGGGATAATACAGAATATTTTCCAACTGATTTTAGTGTCGGATAATCTGGACCTCGGATAATCGTGACTCGGATAACTACGATTCTACTGTAGTGTTTCGAAAAAGTTATGTAAAATTATTCCCTGTCCTGTTGTATGGCGAAAACTTGTCAAATTAATAAATAAATAAGTCAAATAGACATAAAAAGATGGAAAGAATGCTTTCTGGCCCTATACGAAGGAACAGAGTACAAGACGGAGGAAACAAGGACAGAAGAGAAGACAGAAGACCCAAATGCAGGGGAGATCACAGAAGAAGAAACAGAAATACAAATAAACAAGTTGAAAAACAAAAAAGATCAAATAAGAAACGAAGTATGGAAAAACAACAATCAAGAATTAAAAAGAGGACTAGTGAAAATATTTAACAAAATATGGAAGGGGGGCGGTTTTCCACAAAGCTGGAGGAGAGGTATGATCGTCCCAATACACAAGAAAGGAAGAAGGGAAGAGTTAGGAATTTATAGAGGAATCACTCTTTTAAATAGTAGCTACAAGATATATGCATCCATGATAGCTGAAAGGCTGCAAAAAGATTTAGAAGAAAAAGAGATTTTACCTAATAATCAAGCGGGGTTCAGGAAAGGAAGGGACGCTTTGGATAATATCTACATTCTAAAACACATAGTAGATAGAGAATTATTAAAGGGCGAAAAAGTATACGCACTATTCGCAGACTTAAAGGCAGCATTCGACCTAGTAGACAGAGAACAGCTATGGGAAATGATAAAGAAAAAGAACGTAGACCAACAACTGTTAAAGAAGATCAAGGAAATATACGAAGAAACATGTAACGAGGTGAAAGAAGGGGAACAAGTAAGTGATAAATTCTGGATAAAAAAGAGTAAGACAAGGATGCCCACTGAGTCCTGTTCTCAGTATACATCGCTGACCTAGAAGAAACGATGGCAAGCGGGAGGAATAAGAATTGGCAAGCAAAAAATATGGTAGCTGGCTTATGCAGATGACATAGTGCTACTGGCAAAGACCGCAAAGGAGCTAAAAGATATGATAAGAAGATTTGAAAGATACATAAGAGGAAAGAAAATGAGACTCAGCATAGAGAAATTCAAAGTAATGGAATTCTGGAAAGGAGGTGGAAGAGAAAAGAGGGAATGCTGGAAATGGGAAGGACAAGAAATAGAACAAGTAAAAGAATTCAGATATCTAGGATACACCTTCCAAAAGAACAACAGAGACACCAAACATGTGAAAAAAGGACGAAAAAGGCGAAAATGGCATTAGGGAAGGTATGGAGTATCGGCGAAAGGAAACTGAAAGAAGATTTTAAAAAAATAATGTTTCTCTTTGATACCCTAATACAAGGTATGCTTCTATATGGCTCAGAAATATGGAGATGGAAAGAATGGGAAGAAATAGAAAGAGTACAAGAAACGTATATTAAATGGACTTTGGGATTAGACAGGCAAACACCGAGCTATATAGTTTTAACAGAAACAAAAAGAGACAAAATTAGGCTAAAAACCGGATCGCGAGCTGTAAGATACGAACGGAAAATAAAAATTTGCAACAACGAAATCCTGATGGAATGCTGGAAAGAAAGAGAAAACAATGCAGAAACAAATTGGAAAACGGAACGAAGGAAATACTACGAGAGAAATGGCTACAGCAAGGACGAAATAAGAAGAAGGCAGGAAGAAGGAGCCGCAGTTGAAAATATAACTATAGAAAGGGATAGAGAGATACAGCTACAGAACCAGCAGAATAAGATCGACCAGGTCAGGTATTTTAAAGAATATCGGAGCATACAAATTCAATGGGTGCCACAATACTTGCAAGAAAACAACTAGCACCAAAAATCTATAGCAAGATTCAGGTGCGGAAACGAGACAGGGGCAAGTAAGTACTGGAAGACGGGAGACTGTGCAGAACATGCGTTGAAAGGCAAGAAACAATAGACCATCTAAAAAACTGTACAGAGATAGGAAGAGAGACAAGGACAATACAAGAATTGCTGGACGAGTCGGGTGCCGTGGTGACATGGGTGAAAAAGGTGTTCCAGAAAAGAAGAGAAAAGGAACTGGAGAAAGAAACATAACTACTTTTTTCTGAAACTTATGTGAACTTTGTTCTTTTTGTTTTTTTTTTTTTAGATGTTTTTATATTTTTTATATTAGTATATTAATTACTAGCAGTGCACCCGATGCTTCGCTACCGGAAAAAAACAGCCGTAGCCAGTTAAGACCAGGTTTATGTCGCAGTGGGTTCAATTTAGTTTGGTGCGAATCGTTTTATTATGGTCCAATTATATATTATTTTGTTTTACTCGTACCATTTCATAAATATGTGCTTGTACACAAATGATTTAAGTAAGGACTTCTTTATTAATAACACAGAATATATTATATTCTATCGTACTAATAACATATTTCCGACTAATATTTCCGAATAAATATTTCTTATAGAATGTTACGTGAATGATATTTTAGAATCAAAGTTATCAGAAGAGAGAAACACACAGTTTTTTTTTAATAGAGAAATACAGATGGATATTGGTTCTTAAAGTTCGTTAAAGTGGGAATCCGTTAACCGAGGTACGCCGTTAAAAAGTATCCTATCATGGAACTGACAATATTTTAACCATATATACAAAATTTCATATAAGTCCGTCCAGCAGGTATTAAGATTTTATTGGAAAAAAAAAATCACAGACAGACAGACAGATAATAATTCTAAAAATGTTAAAATAGTTTAAGTATAATAAAGCTATTAAAGTCAAAACACTATAGATGTATTAAATAGAAAAGATTTGTTTATTTATTTTAAACATCTTTTGTCGTTAAACAACATGTTTTATCTTAAGTCAATAATAAGTGATAGATTTACTCTAGCCCCCCAAATTCATGATTTCTTTTTTCTGAAACGACTTTTTTTTCTGTTATATTAACGGCATTTCCATCTGTATATCAAATTTTTACTCGGTACCATATCTGTAAATGGATTAGAATTTCGGGACATACACATAAATACTCTCTTTTATATGTATAGAAGAAGATTTTATTTAACAAAAATATAAGAATAAGCAAATACCTCACACTAAAAAAAATGCTAATCGAGAGCACTCTAATGGACCTTCGTCGAAAAAATAGGTAAATAAAATAACAAAATTCATATATATCCGCAAAAACAAAAAACCAGAAAACAGGTTTTGCCTCTGCATACACTAATCAATAACTATGATCTTAAGTTTTGTTAAATAATTGAAAAACGAAAACTCTTATCATTTCTAACAAAGCATCTATCCACTGACAATAATGTTTAGGTCGCGCCATTTCCGATATTGGCCGAACGCTCGACGAAGTCAGTATAGTTATACAGTCAAGTATTGAAGAGAAATTCCTGCTTTCTCGCTGAAAGTCCCATAAAGGTTTCAATGGTCCAATATAATTAAAAACAAAATTATTAATTTCTCGTTTCTGATGGGACTTTTTTGAGATTTTCGATTTTTCGAGTTATCATGAAAGCATTTCCTACCTCTATACAAAAGTTCAATTCGGTAGCATATCTGGAAGTGGGTTAGAATTTCCGGACATAGCCACAAATATTCTCTTTTATATATAAAGATTGGATTGTTAAATAATATTAATTATTAGAATACTAAAATATAGTAATAATTAGATTATAATATATATTATTATTATTATTATTATTATTTATATAGTTAATTCTGGAAATTAATGTAATAACTGTACTCCATTCAAAGCCGAAAGTCAAGAATTCAATCAAAATCAAGAGATAGATATATATCTATCTATCTATGTAATAAATAAATACTTTACATTATGAAAAAATAAATCATTTCGAAGTCATTGATTCACGAAACACCCCTCGTACTTCTCCATGTATCATTAAACATCATCCCCTGGTAAAAATATTGACTTTTAACTCTCCCACCTTATTTTAAAATAATCATGTCATTATCTTAACGTTTGTGAATTTCCAAGAGTACCTTAAACCTAATTTCGTCAATCCGTAAGTCCTATTTAAATCTGACTTGTTCACTGAGATGTGAGTGAACCAAATTATTCCCGTGGGATACCAAAGGACATCGCAACCAGAAAGGTTGTGTACATAACAGCTTGTAATGAAGAAAAACTTTAGTTTTAAAATTTCAGTCATTTTCAGAGAAAATCTAGAACAAACTTCGCTCTTTTAAAATATTTCTGAAGTGCTATTAAAGCTTTATTAGTGTTAGATTTATGGAATATTTTAGGTAGTGGTTAAGCTACTTTTGTTGTTTAAAACTTTATTATAACAATTAGTTTAAATATATAACGCGTTAACATTCAAAATGTGATTTGGCACAAAATAAAAAAATTGATGTGAAGTGTGAATTTTCACACATTTCAGGGTTTTGCAAGTATTTAATAACTGAATGATGATTATTTGGGATGCCAAAACAAATTTTATGTCAAAATATTTTTTTATGAATTTTAATTCGAATGCCTAATACCATTATTTAAGTTTCTAAATATGTGCAGTATTTTTTTTACATAGCAAGGTTCATGAAAAATGCGCCTATAGCTTCTATTGGTTGCTTAAATCATTAGCCCCGCCCTCTGATTTCGTATACACCAAACAGAATTAAATTATAATTTCAACACTTCCCACTGGTTATTAAATTTACGCTTTTAAAAATTTGATGCAACATTTACCAAAATATAACTAGAATTTTGACAAAATAATTTAAACAAAAGAAAACTGCAAAAAAAAAACAAAAAAATTAAAATTGACAGGATTCGAACTCTAGTTTGTAAGTTACCTGTTTGACAAATTAGAAAACCAATGACTAAATGCACATCGCTATGAGCGTTGACGTATCAACTTGGTTACATAGCGAATTAAATATTTAACAAGTATTTGGTTAACACAAAAAATGCATTATTTTCCGAAAACATAATCTGATCAAAAATTCCTGTTGTACTATTCCGGTTCACACCAATATACATTACTTAGAATTTTTTTCAGATTTTTAGTTTAAACCATCTGGGCTACAGGGTGTGGGACAAAAAAATTTTTGCACAATTTTGACAAAAATCGCATCAAAATAATTTATTTTGCAAAAATAAAATTTTGATCGTTAATCCACGTACAAAGGGCTTTCATTTGATACCCTACTCAGAATTTAAAAAAATTTTTTTTTTTTTCGATGAGCACATATTTGTTTATATTTTTAGGGGGATACGTTTTTTAGATGTTTTAGTATTTTTTCTATGTGCGGGTCAAAAAGTTGTACAGGCATGCCAAATTTCAACTCTCTAGGTTTAGCCGTTTGGCTACAATTTTTACCGAACAGACAGACAGACAGACAGACGACAAAATGACGGTATAAGGGTTTTTGGTCATACCTACAAAACCCTAAAAATGGAGATTTTCGTATCAGTGTCTTCATATAAACCACGTGTTAAAAATATCTTACCACTTTTCAGTTGATATTCTGCATAGGTTTGGTCCCAAGCTGCCAGAAGCTCATCGTCGCTATTAAAATGACGGTCTTTAAGCATAACCTTGATGAAAGAGAAGAGTCCAAAATCACAAGAAGCAAGATCTGCACTATTCGGAGGGTGTTCTAATACTTGTAGCCTAGAATTATTCAAAAATTCTGTAGTTAGTAGAGCTGGATGCGTGAATTATTTTCATACAAGCGCCAAGTGTCAAGGCATGAATGTGGCAAGTCTTGAAGAGACTGAATCAACTGAAGCAAACAAAACTCAACTTAAATGTTTTTGATCTACTAGAACAACTTTCGCAATAATCCCTCGCTTACCGAAGAATTCGAGTCATTTTCTTTTTCACAGATCTTGATTGTTTTACCGCGGTTGGAGTTTCGTCTTGAAAGAGCCATATTTTGTTTATTGACTTTGATGGCACATCATAATAATACAGCCATGTTTTGTCCTCTGTCACAATGGAGTTCACGTATTTCGGGCAGTCAGGAAATGATCATTTTAATTTTTTTAATCATTTTTGACACCATTCAACTCTTATTGTTGTGCATCAGTCAGGTTGTGGGATATCCATAGAGTGCAAAGTTTCCTAACTTCCAGATGGTCGCGAAGAATTGGGATAGCTGGTGCGTTAGTGTGCAAAGACTCCTCTGTCTGCCTGTATGTAATTCGTATTATTTTCTTCGAGCAGTTCTTTAATTGTTTCACGGGGCCTTCCTGGACGAGGATCATCATCTAGGTTAAAAATTTCCCTTTGAAATTGTTTATACCAACGAAATACTGTGCTCCGACTTGGGCAATTTTCAGAAAAAATTAGTAAATCTTTCGGAGATACATTCTTCCGCAGACAAAGCACGTTTGAAATTGTACAAAATGATTGCACGATGATCTCGTTGCGTAAACTTACTCATATTGATAAGTTTACACTTGTTAAACAATAGATTAACTATAAAATATATTTATCTGTGTATCTATTATGTTTTGAATTGTCTATTTAAAAATGCAAGAATAAACTTGTTATGTTTATTTATACAGCCGTATATCAAAATTTTCAGACTGTTTTGTATAAGAAACTGATTACCTCTGGGGGTTATATGCAGCGTTAAGTAAGTACACAAGTTATGTCTTTTATTTTATTTATATAAGCTAATTTGTTTGAAATAAAGTCTACTCCGGTTATTCCGGCTCATTTGTGGAGGGCGGAAGTGGTCTAGTGTGATATCCCCTCTCATAGACCGGAAGTTCGCCATTTCCGCTCCACTTATGACCCTATTAACTAGAGTATCGACTCATTCGTTGCTAATTGCAAGATAAATTAAGGGGTGAAAAACTAAATACTTCTCCTATCTGAAAATTCATGTCACTTCTAATGTTTAAATTTGATGTCAATAACTAAATAATAGATATCAGACAACAATTTTCTGTATTTTTTTAAATATGCTTGTAGTTTGACATTATTAAACTATCATAATAGTTTTTTCATCAAAAGAAAAAAAAAATCTTAATAAATTTTATAACAATGAACTTTCAAAATAGATTAAACTTTATAGAATAATTCAATTTTTTGGTCCTAGCATCATTAAAATATCTAACCTTTTAAAAAATCAAGTTACAGTTGCATTTCATAATCAGTTCACTCTAAAAAATATTTTACTCAATAATCAAAATGATCGCAAGGATAAGTTGGATAAGAGTGGGGCTTACCGAATCAATTGTAATTATTAGGGTTTTGTAGGTATGACCAAAAAACCCTTATACCGTCATTTTGTCGTCTGTCTGTCTGTCTGTCTGTCTGTCTGTCTGTCTGTCTGTCCGTTCGGTAAAAATTGTAGCCAAACGGCTAAACCTAGAGAGTTGAAATTTTGCATGCTTATACAACTCTTTGACCCGCACATAGGAAAAATACTAAAACATCTAAAAAACATATCCCACTAAAAATATAAACAAATATGTGCTTATCGAAAAAAAATTTTTTTTTTTATAATTCTGTGTAGAGTATCAAATGAAAGCCCTTGGTACGTGGATTAACGATCAAATTTTTATTTTTGCAAAATAAATTATTTTTAAGCGATTTTTGCCAAAATTGTGCAAAAAATTTTTTGTCCCACACCTGTAGCCCAGATGGTTTAAACTAAAAATCTGAAAAAATTCTAAGTAATGTACATTGGTGTGAACCGGAATAGTTCAACAGAAATTTTTGATCAGATTAGGTTTTTGGAAAAAAACGCATTTTTTGTGATTTTTTGCTAATAATGTACACAAGTTATAGCTTTGTAACACGCCACACTGTAACGTGTATGCTGGTCTAGTGGTATTAGACGCTGATTTTTCACCCAAGTAACCCGATCTGAAAGGGATCGAACCCTGTGAGAGAAGAGACTATATTATTTTTTGTTTTTTTTTTTTTTAATTTGTATATTGTTTAAATTATTTTTTCAAAATTCTAGTTATATTTTGGCAAATGTTTAAATTATAATTTAATACTGTTTCAATGTACACGAAATCAGAGGGGCGGAACTTATACAACCAATGGAAGCCACAGGCGCAATTTTTAAAATTCATAATGAACCTTGCTATATAAAAAAAAAAAATACTGCACATATTTAGAAACCTAAATAATGGTATTAGGCATTCGAATTAAAATTAACAAAAAAAATATTTTAATATAAAATTTGTTTCAGCATCCAAAATAATCATCATTCACTTACTAAATCCTGCAAAACCCTGAAATGTGTGAAAATTCACACTTCACATCAATTTTTTTTACATTGCTAAAACCGCATGTAATTTCAACATACGAATAAGAGAGAGAACATTAGAGCGTGAAGATTGGACCATAGTGATAAGTCTAATCAGAGCCGCAATAAGGGGGGGCGGAAGGGGCGACGGCCTTGGGTGCATTAAGGAAAAGGTCGCTGACGGGCTTGACTAAGGGGCGCAATTGCGAAGGCGAGGACCTTTTTTTTGCTCGTCATTTGGATTTTGGGAGGTGAGGACCTTTTTTTTGCTCGTCATTTGGATTTGGGGAGATGAGGACTTTTTTTTGCTCATCACTTAAGTTTTGAGAAGTGAGAACCTTTTATTTGCCAAGGGCCTCTAGTGCAAGTTTTCCTTACTGCGGCTAATGTAGCTAAACATATGCTTAAACATAAACATACTTTTATTTTTGACAACATTGAAATTTCACATATACAGCCGAAAGGATTAAAATTGAATTTATTAAAGGTATTTGAAATCAAGAAAGCGATTTCTAAGTCAAGAAATTTCATGAATGAAAAAGTTGAGTTTAGATGGTCGCCCCTTCTTAATCCCTTTTAATCCTCTCTCTCATATAATTTTACCTTGTAGGTAGGGTTTTCCTAATTATAGCCACATTTATTCCAATACCCTCTCCTCTCTAATAGTTTGTAATTTTTCTGTTAGTATGTATTTCTGTAAACCCTTTGTATTTCTGAAGATGGCTTCATAGGCCGAAATACGTATCAAATAAACTTGTTTTATTTCTTGAAACTAACCGAGTGTTTTATTATCTTTTCCTGTTATTCAATATGTTTCAACGAGAGCCTACAACTGAATCTATCGATTTATTAAATAGTTTTGACTTAATTCAAGTGATGAGCAAAAACAAAGGAAAAACCATGTGGTGAGTAACAACATAGCGCTTCTTTTTTCAGTTCTGGTGCCTCTTTTTCCAGATCTGGTGCCCTTTTATACTAGTGACGGTGAGGACTCTATAACCTTACCCTCAGTACGGTTCTGCAGTTGTGGTGCATCCCCTTAAAGAACAAAATACTTTTTGAATAAAAAGATAATAGAAAACTAATAGGTCAATAGAGATTATTTTTTGTTTTTGTATTATTTATAACTTTCAATCAAATTTAACGTAATATTTTATCCTACCAGTGGAATTTTTTATTAATTTTTTATTCTAATAAAATTTTAACAAAATACGTGCTGGTAATACAATAAGCAGAAAATATATGATATGTACTTTTTTGTTATATTTTTCAATAATGCTGTACGAAGCATCTGTTGTTTTACCACGATACTTGATTATATTAAAAATAAATTTTTGTAAATTAATTCAATATTAACAAAAAAATCCTGCTTTTTTTTGTTTGATGTATGAAAACCTAAATGTAATTATACACAGATTAAAAAAAAAAAAAAACTATTTTATGTAAATACAATTAAATACATACTTTATTAAATTGTTAAGAAAATCTAAATATACCTATAGTCTGTTTCATTGTGTTAAGTGCGTAATCCTGCAGTGTTCCCGAATGGAGACAGTAACCAGGTTCTTGCTCTGAGGAGCACTACCAGGTTTACAAGTATGAAATGCGGATTTTTTTAAAAAATAAAACACATTAAACTCAAAAGAACAGTAAAAGTTTATTTATTCAAAGTATGCTCCATTTAGAAGTTATACATTTTTCCCATCTTTCAGGCAATTTGTGAATACCTCGCCAGTAGAACTCTTCCCCTTTCCCCGCAAACCATTCATATAGCAATTCTTTCACATTTTCATATGAACAAAAGTGCTGCTCGGCAAGTGCGTGACCCATCGATGCGAACAAGTGGTAATCTGAAGGGGCCCAGTTTGATGAGTAAGCGGCATGGGGTAGCACTTGCCACTTGAGTGCCTCCAACGTGTTGCAAACTGTTTTTGCCTTATGTGATGGACCGTTATCGTGAAGAAAAATTATCTTGTGCTGTCTTCTTTCGTATTCTGGTCGTTTCATGAGCAGCGAATGGTTCAATTCGAACAGTTGTTGTTGGTAGCGTTGGGTATTAACTGTTTCACCAGGTTTTAACAATTCATAACAGACCACTCCCTTTTGGTCCCAACAAGTACAGAGCATTGTCTTTTTGCCAAAGCGATTCGATCTTGCAGTTGATGTGGATGGTGAGCCTGGGTTCACACCCATGATTTTTTGCGTTTGGGATTTTCAAAATAAATCCATTTTTCATCGCCAGTAATGATACGATGCAAAAAAGACTTTCTTTTGTATCGTGCAAGCAAAATTTCACAAGTGTTTTTGCGTTTTTCCATCATCCTCTCATTCAATGCATGTGGAACCCATCTGCCGACTTTCTGGATCTTACCCATCTCTCGTAGGCAATTGGAAACAGCTTGTTGACTAACGCCTAACTGCTCTGCTAGTTTTTTTTGTGATTGACTATCGTCTTCCTGTAGCAATTATTCCAATTTTGTATCTTCATTTTTTTTTTTGGAGGTTTTCCATGTTCTTTGTCTGTAAGATCAAAGTCACCACTTTTGAAACACCGAAACCATCGTTCACACGTATCTTGCGATGTAGCATATTCACCATAAGCTTCTCGAAGCAGTCGGTATGATTCAGCAGCAGTATTTTTCAAATGAAAACAAAACAGTAGTACTGTCCGAGAATGCACTTTATTTAGCACAAAATTTGACATTTTTAACACAGTAAAACAAAACTATATGATCACTTTTCAAATTATAACCTATACGCATTTGACACTTAATGATAACTTAACAAAACACCATATGTGTTGAAACTTTGAACTATACACTCTGTTTGCGCAGCAAGTTTGAAAAAAATCCGCATTTCATACTTGTAGACCTGGTAAAATGAGCGGTAGGACTGTATTTGCGCGCAATCTACGCGATTGTAGAATGCTGGAGATGGGATTGGAGATATACTGTATCAAAGGGCCCTTTGAACTGCTGTAGTCTGGTCCATTCTGGAGTAGGAGAAAATGGGAGACACCGCCGCGTTGATACACTTAATAAGTCCACGACGTATGTACTTGGAACGGACATTCGCAGACAATAGACCGAAAACGGGTGGTTTACGGAAACACGAGGCTGTAATAACCTGAATTAACGACCTAGCCAAACGCTATCAATCAGCGCTAGTTGGATACTATATTAGAAAAAATATGAAATCTAAGAACCCCCCACTTAAATAATAAAAAGGTTGCACAGGGGAGAGGCGCGAACACTTTGGTTTAAGCGAAATAATGGTTTTGTTTTCTTAAGTGTTAGCGAGAAACGTTATTGCCAAGATAATTTCATCGTTTATGTTGGCAGAAATCAATAATGTCAAAATTTAAAATGCCAAAATGAAATCAAGTGACATCTTTATACAGGGTTGCCGCTTTTCAAACCTAACCATTGGGATCTCGTGAACCGTAAGAGATACGAAGTCGGTTAAATTGGGGCAATGTTGCTGTATTAGTTGGCCACTTCAATGATGTACTTAGTTTCCCGGAAAAGTGTACAGGTCACTAGATACGACCAAAAAACTGATTTTGATCGATTTACTTTTTGGCTTACATTTTTTTTAGTTTCAATTCATACAAGTTTATAATTTGCATGTTCTTCAGGCACTTTTTTACGAAAAATTTACAGCCGTCCTTAAAATTTTTTCGTTTTCGAGAAAGTCATACAAAATTCAATTTTCATATGGGTTTCAAAGTTGTCTTTAAATGCATTAAATCGAGATTTTTTTGTCTCTTTCCAAAGATAAAGCACATATTAGTTAAAATGAAAATCAACTGAGAAATTATAAAATTATTGGTTTTATTTATTTCGATCAAGTGTACTTTGGAAATAAAATCAAAATTAATTTTTTTTCCGGACTTATCACCGTTATATTATTTCTTTATTAATGAAAAATCATATTCACAAAATAATTCCTGCCGACATTAATGAAACATAGTCAATAAACAGTTTTCGTCCAGTTCGTAAGTATCTTATAAAAACGTCACCAATTCGTAAGTATCTAAAATTTCATAAAAAATTACATCAATTCATAAGTATCTTCCAAAAAATATCGATTTGCGAGTACCTAAAAATTCCTTAAAAATAACGCCAATTCGTAAGTACATTCTAAAAAAAAGTAGTCGTCGGTAAACTTTCACCAAAAATGTCGCCCCTAACGTCTAAAAGTTTTGACACCCCTGCTGTAATATTATAATAATAATATAATAATAATAATTTATTGGTGTTATGTACATTATGAAAAAATATTCACACAAGTCAAAAATTACATGCCAATTTAGATAAAATTACAATAGAAACAGATTACAATGATATTACAATATATTAAAATGAGGTTAGTTAACAATTAAAATATTTTGAAAAGTCGATAGTATAAAATTCACATATAATATATAAACAGTTTTCCGTCAGTATGAATTTCATTCTGAGTTTAAAGCTCTTTATGTTTAAAACCCTGATCTGCTCAGGTAAATGATTGTAAAGGATTGCGGCTAGATACGTACCATTTTTAGATTTACTTAATCTTAGTTTTGGTAGCCTTAGATTGCATTTACTCCGGATGTTATAATTGTGAGTATTATAAATTTTTGCAAAGTAAGAGGGATTTTCCTTTACATATAGCAAACAGGTATATACAAATAAACTGTAAACAGTCATTATATTCGATTTAGTGAACAATGGGCGGCAATGAGCCCTGTAGGGCGCATTGTTCACTATTCGTATGGCCTGTTTCTGTATTTTAAAGATGCGCTCAAGAAAACTGCTACCTCCCCAGAGTAATATGCCATAAGACACACGTGACTGGAAAGTGGCAAAGTAAAAAATGCGTAAGGTTTCGTATGAGACACACGATTTAAGTTTTCTCAGCGCAAAATTATGTTTCCTTAACGAAGACGCAAGAAAATCAATATGCCGTTCCCAATTTAATTGGCCGTCGATAAATAAGCCTAGGAACTTGACTGGTTCGCCAAAGGTGATGTCATTGGCTATATTCCGGTTTAGCGAGAATATTAAATTATGAGTTTTATTCTCATTTAGGGTAAGGAGATTGGCAGAAAACCAATCTTTGGCTTTGCTCATCGACTGCTCGGCTATTTGGTGCAGTTCTTCAGGAGAGGAATGTCTGGATAATATAGTGGTGTCATCTGCGAATAGGATGACATCAGAACTGCCAGAGGAAACATATTTTGGTAGGTGGTTTATGTATAATATAAACAATAAAGGACCAATAATAGTTCCTTGGCCCACTCCGTATTTGATATTTTTTATAGATGATAAAATACCATTTTTTGTGACGAATTGCGATCTGTTCGTTAAGTAGGATTCAGTAAGTGAATTAGCTACGCCACGAATTCCGGGCGACTCAAGTTTTTTTAATAGTAACTTGTGAGGTACGCAATCAAACGCTTTTAACAGATCACATAGCGTTATTTGGGTAAATTCATGATTTTCAAAACCTCGAATGACGAATTTTATAAGTTCGGTTGCTGCTTGGGTGGTGTTCATCTTAGGTCGGAAACCAAACTGTTTATTTGTATAGTATGGTTTTCACATATTTTTCCATAAAATGTTTTAATACTGTTTAGTCCTGGAAATTTCTTCTGCAACCACTATTTTTAAAAAATTGTTTAAGACAGAACATCCGTTGAATTCTAAACAATAATTTTCCATAAATTACCGACTAACTGTCCTTCAGATTAAATTGAAAGAATAATATGTTGTCAACAAAAAAAAAGATCAATTTATTTGTTTGTTTTCATTTCCTTATACGCAGTTCTGCGTAAGATTTAATATTTTTATTTGGCATTTCAAAATGTCAAGTTGTCATTTAAAATATTCCGAGAAAACAACCTTTCCCCCAAGCATGGAATATCAACTCTAATTAGTACAATACTCTAAAATCGGGATAAAATAAGGGTGTAATTAACAGTTTCTATTAGACACTGACAGTAATTAGAAGAAATTGGATTCTTAATGCAATAATTTTAAACGTCTAGACGAATTTACAAAAGGAAACGTCTTATGAATTACTGATTGATTTAGAGGAAACGATTCTGATTACTAAAGAAATGTTTAAACAACAAAATGTTTAAATTTTGATTATACATCGATTTTTTAATAACAATAAATATATTAAGGGGGTGCACAACTGTAAAGTTCTTAGTCCTTACTAGTTTCTTTCACAAAACTAACAATCTGAAATAAAATTAGTAGCAGCCTATACATCAAAAATTGCAGCAAATTGCAATATTTCTAGCATAAAATTAAAAAAGAAATACGCATATACCAGGGTGTATCTATGAGGTATAACCAAATTTCAGCCTCAGGTCCTTTAGACCAAATGATGAAAAAAGTTTTAATGAACATGGTTTCTTCGAAGCCTTGTTTCTAAGAAAATAGTATTATTTATTAATAGTAATATTTTTTTTTTTTTTTATTTATTTATTTTTTATTAGTAATATTTATTTTTACATTTTTTAACTTTAACTTCCATTTGTTTTTAATAAATTTGTCATCTTGTACAGTGTTTCTCAACCTTTTCTGGCATGGGACCCCCCAAAATAACTTAAATATTGTCTGCGGCCCCCCTATATATATATATATATATATATATATATATATATATATATATATATATATATATATATATATATATTTGTTTTACCGCTTATGCAAGCCAATTCTATGTACTCAATGGACGGTGTCAAACCAAAATTGACGTTTTCAGACCAGGGGAATGGTCTGAAAACGTTTTTCATGTTTTTTGGAGCTCTTGCACCCTGATTATATAGCAGCGATGACAGAGAAAATTTCACAAATGGTCTGAATACGAGGGTAGATCGTATATTTATATACAAATTTAGTTCACTGATTTGTCGTGAAGAGCGCGCGCCAGTAGTTTTTGTATATAACTTTTTATACAAAAAATGTACGATTCCGACTTTGTCAGACCAGCACAATTCAGTCGACGTTGTCAAGCCTTAAATCTGGCAACACTGTATAGAATGAGCTAGATAAACATTCCAGTCATGATAATTTTAGTTCATTGTAAGAACTTAAATATTTTCTTTCAATTTGTCTTACAGAAAAACTTTAAACTCAAATTTAGTTTTGGCAGACTCGTAGATACTTGAAAACAATGCATATAACCGATTTGTATCAAATTTGTTCAAATTAAAATTTTGGTATTTGCGCCATGAAATTCTTCTTTTTTTTCCAATTTAGAAATAATTACATTTTTATAGTTTATAGATTTTTTATGAGACGTTAAATTTATTTAATATTTTTATTAGAATCCCAAATAAATGTACATTTTAATAAGTTTGAACTTTGTTCATATATTTCACAGAAAATTATTCTAATACGGACATTAATGTCCATAATTTATTCTTAATTCCAAAGAAGAACACAAAAGGTTTCAAATTACAAATAACTCGTTTGAACAATTACTTTTCTTAATTCTAAAAAATTAAAATAATTGTAAAAAACAAAAGTTCCCATTTCATTTTGAGTATTGAACATTTATGTGTACGTTTAAGAGCGTACTGTACCTGGGTTACGCTCAACGGATACGTGCATTTGAAAGGGCCAAAGAATTTGAACCAAATGTTGTCGGATCAATATGATTTTTTTTTAATTTGAAGATAAAGATTGGCTCCGTTGGATTTAAGAGTTAAAATTTGATTTTATTTTTAATTTTCAGTTTTACAATGTCCTAAACTTTGTCTAACTTCACATCACTGTTCCTCCGTAAATCAATAACAATTGCAAATTCCATAGCTAGAATCCTATAGATTGTACTTTTATCTTTAAAATGAGCCCTTATTTATGAAAATTAATTAATATTTAGCACCAATTCTTTGGCCCACACCGAAACACTATTTATATGAAATACTAGCATTTACAAGCATCGAGAGATGTATCCATCTGGTAGCGTGGTTTTAAACTAATCTAATCATAGTAGAGGGAGTCTTAATCTCCGCCTTCGTTTCCTACACATATCTTTGAATTCGGTTGAAATGGGTAACAGAAGATCTTTGGAATAAAACAGTTTGTGACGTCAAATTTACCTGTTTTATTTTAGACTTTCCGTGGTAGAATACAAATTCATATTGACACAAAAAAATGGTCCCAAAAATTAAGTTAAATAATTATGGCCGGCTTCTGAAAGCTTAGTTAACTATAACCAAATGGTCAGAACATGGTTGTTATGGCAACGTATGGGATTGTTATACTGTAATCGAGTTTAACCAAAAGGTTAAATAAACCCCTAAAGGGGTGAATCTATGATTATTAACATAATTTTTTGATGATAAAAAAAAAACTATTATTTCTACAAAATTATCTGTAAAATCAGAATTGGTAATAAATATTAATCACTTTTCACATACAAGAGCTTATTTTAAAGATAAAATTACAATATAGAGTGGTTAAGTGTTATCATTTGTAATGTTTATTCATTTACTGAGTAACAGTCATGTGAAATTGAAAAAAGTATAGCACTGTAAAATTGAAAATTAAAAATAAATCAAAATACAAATTTAAACTTATTAAAATATTTAATTTATTTACTTTAATTTTTATTAAAATTTATTTACTTATTTACTTATTAAAATTTTGATATTTTCTTTCATATCTTGAAATTTAAAAAAAAATCAAATTGATTCGAATATATTTAATCTATATTTTATGATTCCCAAAAATACAGGTTGATTTATAAATATTAGCACTTTTCCCTCTCCCTGTAAGCTACTTCCACTTTGGTCACTCCCCCAATGACGTAATACGACTTCTCGCCACCGCACCCCGCGTGCAACGATGGACTTTGGAGGTGGCTACATTCGCCTCTTAACTTCAAATTTTAAGATGCCATATCATAGGCTCGAAACCTGGTTTCACTCTGTCATGACATTAAATTACGAGAAAATATATATAGCTCTTGTTTTTTGAATGTCAGATAAATAAACCCATAGAAAAAAAGCATATCAGACAGACAGAGAGATTTTTTTTGTGAATTTTGTCTTACATTCACTTGGAACATGTAGAAACGAAAAATGGGTACCAAGAAAAAATTATGTGAAGTGTGAATTTTCACACGTTTCAGGGTTTCGCAGGTATTTAGTGAATGATGATTATTTGGGAAGCCAAAACAAATTTTATGTTAAAATATTTTTTTATTAATTTTAATTCGAATGCCTAATACCATTATTTGGGTTTCTAAAAATTTGCAGTATTTTTTTTTTATATAGCAAGGTTCATTAATATTTTGAAAATTGCGCCTACGGCTTCCATTGGTTGTTTAAGTCATAAACTCCGCCCCTCTGATTTCGTATACATTCAAACATAGAATTAAATTATAATATCAACACTTCCCACTGGTTATTAAATTTACGCTTTTAAAAATTAAATGCAACATTTGCCAAAATATAACTAGAATTTTGACAAAATAATTTAAACAAAATAAAAATGCAAAAAAAAAACCGAAAAAATAAAAATTGACGGGAGTTGAACAGTAGTTTGCAACTTACGAAGCGAGAACGTTACCACTGATCTACGAACGTTCATTCCTTTACTGTGTTAAATAGCGGATTAAATATTTTACATATATTAGTTAAAAACACAAAAAATGCGTTATTTTCCGAAAACATAATCTGATCAAAAATTCCTGTTTTACTATTCCGGTTCACACCAATGTACATTACTTAGAATTTTTTCAGATTTTTAGTTTAAACCATCTGGGCTACAGGTGTGGGACAAAATTTTGCACAATTCTCGCAAAAATCGCGTAAAAATAATTTATTTTGCAAAAATAAAATTTTGATCGTTAATTCAGGTTTTAAGGGCTTTCATTTGATACCATACACAGAATTGTAATTTTTTTTTTTTTTTCGATGAGTATATATTTGCTTATATTTTTAGGGGAATATGTTTTTTAGATGTTTTAGTATTTTTCCTATGTGCGGGTCAAAGAGTTGTATAAGCATGTCAAATTTCAACTTTCTAGGTTTAGCCGTTTGGCTACAATTTTTACCGAACAGACAGACAGACAGATAGACAGACAGACGACAAAATGGCGGTATAAGGGTTTTACAAAACCCTAAAAAAGAACAGATTTAACCTCCAATTTTATTTATATATGTAAATTTTCCACAACTTTGTAAATTTCACTTAGAAGATAAAAGGTTGTTAAATGATGCTTGTTGTTACGTTTCACAGATTAGTTCACTGACTGTAGTTTCGGCTCACCGTAAATTTGAGAATTGCCAGAGCCGAAACTGCACTCAAAAAAAAAAAAAAAAACAGTGAGATATAACAAAAAGGTCTAATTAAACAACCTTTTACAAATTTTTTTTTTTCTCGTTTATGATCCACCTGACACGCATACTTCTTTTTGGTGTATAGAATTTCGTTTATCGGTGATTCTAAGGATCGTGCTTAATTTTACTTATCACAAGCAAGCCTGTGGCTGCCAGCAATAAATCGTTTGTGCTTGCCGTTGACCGCTCGCAAGTAGATAATAATTAAATTGTTAAAATAATTTGTGTAAAAAATATTTAGACAAATTACGGGCTCTGCTTAGCAACCGGCTATAAGCTGTACGGGCATTTCTGTGTGCGTTAAAAAATAGACGTAATCCTGTCTATATTACTCCTACATGTACACAGATTGAAAATGTGGTCACAAAACTTGAAATCAAGAGATCTAGACTCATCTCGCGCTGTCGCGTCAATGATGATGATGACTTCTCTTTATTTTTCATATGAGAAATATAATTGTAAATATTACCTTTTATTATCACGACAGTAATAGTTTACTGAATTTATACAGTAATAAATGTCCTTAATAACAAAATACGTAAATAATACGCCAATATAATTAAAACCAAGATACAATTTGTAAAAATATATTTTAATGCGCAGTACAACCTAGTGGCTGTGCTTTTCGGGTCAGGTATGCGACAGTATTGACTAATATTTCTTCATTTTATTGAGTAACAAAATTATTTAATTTGAAGTGTAATCATTTTCAAAAACGCGTGAAAAAAACAGCACAGAAGGATCCCCCGAATATATTTTATGTATAAAATAATAATCGGCATATATTAAATGTAATTACTAACTTATGATCAAAAAGTCTTTCAGTCTCAGATTATAAATCGCAGATCTTCTTTTGTTAATTGAGTATTCATAATGCACGTGTCATTTGTCGAAAAAAAAGGAGATTTTCTTATATAAAACATAGCCGCCCGAAGAAAGGACATTTTGATCCACATGTTACATTGCAAATACGTATATGAATTATCAACAAGTGTTTTTTCACATATAATATTATTATTATTTATTTAAAATGCACTCTTGAGTGTAAACATACTCCTGAACAGTAGGACTGAATGAGTCGGTTTGAATGTTTTCAGCTTTACAAATCATATTATACACTATGATAAAATTGGCAACGTCGCAAGGCCTGACAATGTCGATTGAACAACACTATTTTATACAGGTGATACTGAAAAAGCGGTTCCATATACTGGGTCTAATAATGTTTATTAAACATAGCGATTTTTTTTTTTGAGATTTTCCTACCCCTCTCAGTGTGCCCTGAGAGTTATAACTGGTAGATTCTATATCTGGCATATATACACGCGAAATCCTTTAAATAACGGTAGGTCTTAGGTCGCCTGTTGGATATCATTGGTCTGACCACGTCGGTTGTATCAATATATATATATATATATATATATATATATATATATATATATATATATATATATATATATATATAAATATATATATATATATATATATATATATATATATATATATATATATATGTGTGTGTGTGTGTGTGTGTGTGTGTGTGTGTGTGTGTGTGTGTGTGTGTGTGTGTGTGTGTGTGTGTGTGTGTGTGTGTGTGTGTGTGTGTGTGTGTGTGTGTGTGTGTGTGTGTGTGTGTGTGTGTGTGTGTGTGTGTGTGTGTGTGTGTGTGTGTGTGTGTGTGTGTGTGTGTGTGTGTGTGTGTGTGTGTGTGTGTGTGTGTGTGTGTGTGTGTGTGTGTGTGTGTGTGTGTGTGTGTGTGTGTGTGTGTGTGTGTGTGTGTGTGTGTGTGTGTGTGTGTGTGTGTGTGTGTGTGTGTGTGTGTGTGTGTGTGTGTGTGTGTGTGTGTGTGTGTGTGTGTGTGTGTGTGTGTGTGTGTGTGTGTGTGTGTGTGTGTGTGTGTGTGTGTGTGTGTGTGTGTGTGTGTGTGTGTGTGTGTGTGTGTGTGTGTGTGTGTGTGTGTGTGTGTGTGTGTGTGTGTGTGTGTGTGTGTGTGTGTGTGTGTGTGTGTGTGTGTGTGTGTGTGTGTGTGTGTGTGTGTGTGTGTGTGTGTGTGTGTGTGTGTGTGTGTGTGTGTGTGTGTGTGTGTGTGTGTGTGTATATATAAAGTAATATGTTATGAAACTCTAAACTGGGACAAAAACGGGGACAAATTGTTTTATAATTACAGCGAAAGTTAATTATTTTATTTATTGTACCAGTACAACAAATATTTTTAAGAGCAGGTTCTAACTTATAAATTGTTGATGCTATACCAATATAATTCAATATTCATTTAGTCAATAATCGGGATTTATGAAAATGATTTAAAAAATAGTTTTGTTTCTCTAGTTATAGCCGATAGTGTATGCATGTATGTGTTTCTATTATCCATAGAAGCACATTCTACATAAAAATGACTTACATTATAAAATTAACAAATATTTCTACAAATACCTTTCCAGTCTTTGGTCTGCATAGAGTCCAAACACTAAAGTCCACACTATAACACACTATTTCAAGTATTTTCTGCACTTTTATCACTTAAAAATAACTAAAAGCGTCAGAAAAAAATGAAGACGCCACTTGCATAAATCACGTATCACTACATATCAAGATGGTTAATCTTGATAAAGCTCATTAAGGAATATAGTCATTAACAATTAATACATAAGGAACAGAATTGCTTAAAATAATTCTTTATGAGAATAAACACATATATTAATATTTTATCAATAGTATACAGGTGGTTGAAATTGAACTACCGGGCCCAATACACTATTTTTTTATTATTGAAGATGAGGTATAACGTTAAATTTGGAAGTTACTTGGTTCTACATGATCTAAAATAGTTACTTTGTATCTTTATATAAATAGTTATACATTTTAATTGAGGATTTGTTAAAATTTCAGAGCTATAGCGTTGGAGACACGGCCTATATGGTAAAATGGGAGGACAAAAGTGATAATAGGATGACTTTTAGGTTATCAATGATAATTCTGAGATCTCAGAAAGGGATGAAAATTACTATTGGAAGTATAATGGAGTTATCTCTCGAGAATTTTATACAGGTTAATTTTTTTATTTACGGGTTCATTTGGAGGGCTAAGGTGTCCCCCCTGGGCATTATGACCTTAAGGCTCGGTCTTTCCACCTTCATTTAAACCACTATATTAGTTTAAATTAGTTGTCAAAATAAGTATAATTTATTTTATTTAAGTTTAAATAGTATATTTTAATGAATATTAATGTCATATATTTATGAATATATCTTGCAAAAATGAGCGTTTTTCTATTATAATTTCATGCTTCGATTTTATATGACTTCGCAGCCCCCCGACGAAGCTTTCATGGCCCCCCGGTTGAGAAACGCTGATCTAGTAGTATTTGCTTTTCAAGTAACGTAATTTTTTTAGAAGCAGAATAACATACAGTTTTAAAAGATGTCCCCCTACATATTAGACGTCAAGCGTTGTTCATGTATGATGAAGTTCCAGTTCATTCCAGTCTGATAGGGAGAGAATATCTCAACAATAATGACCATGGACGCTGGATTGGAATAGGAGGCCCAGTAACATGGCTGGTTAGAATTCCTGATTGCAATCCACTAGATTTTTGTAGGGCCACCAAAAGATCTTGTTTATAAGGATCCAATTCCAATAGCAGAAGTATTACGACAAAGTATTGAGCTAATTGCCGAAATTGTTAGGAATACCCCAGGAATATTCGAACGAGTGCGACAATCTATGCGAAGATGTTTAGAAGCATGTGTCTTAGCCAGAGGAGCTCATTTTGAACACTTAATCTGGTTGTTTGTTTTAATAAAAGTTAAAATTAAACAATGTATAAATAAATATAAGGGAAAGCCGAGGCATAACGGGCTTCCGGGGTATAACCGGCTCCCCTATTTTGGCTGTTAAAGCATGCCACCATGTTTGGGTGCATTCCAATCACGTTCAGTACTTCGCTAGTGTCTTCCGAGAGTGGTTGTATGACTGAGAGCTGGCGTTTACATTTTGTAAATTGGTGAAACGTGTTTTTTGCTGTGTTGATATATTTTTCACACATATCCAGACGTTGATTGCTTCAGTGCAGAGCATGTAGCCAGTGGACACATTTTTTTGCGCTGGAGAAGATGGTAACGATGAGGAATGCACTCACGTGTATTCATTCTGCGTCATATTTTAGCTGATTTCCCATTATACCCCACCCGTGCTCATTCTGCCCCGACACCGAGGCAAAATGAGCACAAGAAAGCTTTTTTTTTATATCGTCATAACTTTTATTAAGTTTTTTTACTGTCTGTAATAATTAAACAATAAATCATCTTACGAATAAAAGTATTTCGAATTTTTTTACGATATTCCTTAAGATTTTATTAAAGATAATCCTTAAGGTGCCCGTTATGTCCCAGCTTCCCCTACTATCGAGTTCTTAGAAATAAAGCTTCAAAAGACCCATGTTCTTATAAACTTTTTTTCATCTTTTGGTCTAAGGAAACTGTCCCTGAAATTTGGCTTTTCCTCATACACACACCCTGTATACAGAAACCGATAGACCTCTCTTGTTCGGTAACTATCAAATCGAACGTGTAAATGATTTCCATTACTTGCGTGATTGCAGACAGCAACGTGGCTGTAGATGTAGAAAGTATAATTCATACAACTTAGACATACATATTTAGAATTCTGTGAGTACACCTGTAATACACCACAAAAAAAACTACCATCTCCAAGACATACGTGACGTTACTATACTTCTGTACGGCTGCGAGATTTGGCTCGTTACTGAATCTATCAAGAGAAAAGTGCAAGTACTTGTAAATCGGTCATCGAAGAATCCTTCGCAGTTATTAGCCACGTAGAATAACAAATATAGAATTTGTGGAAAGAACTGGCCAAATAGACATAAGCTTCCAAATAAAAAGAATATAGTACGGTTGGTTATGGCAAATTCGTCGAAAAGGTCCTAGCGAAGTATGTCACTATGCACTAGCATACAACCCAAGGGTAGTAGGAGAAGAAGGCAACCCAAGAACAACTGGCGTCGCTCAATACTGTCAGAGATAAATACATGGAACTCTCAAAATCAAGACAAAAGATTCTACAATAACATCACTGTCTGAAAGCCAGTGAAAGATAGACGAGTTAGATGGTAACATTTTATAAACAGCCAATGCTCTCTATAAGGGCAGACCAAAATCACCCGATGATGGACAAAGCTTGATGATGATGATGATTAAAGATGGCCTTGTAAACCAGTCAACGCAAATTTGCGTACGATGCGATAAATTGTACCTAAAGAAAAAATGTAAGTTAAAGCTTCATTTTCCAAATATGTTTATAGCTATTTTTGATTGCTACAAATTCTTCCAGACATAAGTACGTATAGAAAGTATTTAACGTCCAATTTTGTATAATGGTAGAATTAGGAAATAATTTCATTCAGCTTTTTGGACAAGTAGCGTTTATTTTAAACAACACAGCATTTCACCAACAACATTGTTGGCTTCTTCAGGTGATATGTTAGTTAAACGTAAATCTAACAGACTGTACATCAATCATCTCCAAGGATGGTGAAATTGCAGAATATCATATGACAATATATGAACTTGAAGTATACAGAAAATAGGAAAAACAGGAATTAAATTTTGAATATAATACTATGATGACCATAGGTAGTGACTATTAATTAAATTTACATATCAAACAAGACTAGATATAAGATTTACAAAGATTCAATAAATAAAGAATGATAGTAAGACCGACCAACGCATCAATATGAAAGGCAGTCACACTATCCACCCTGACAACCTGGTACGCACAAATCACAAGGTTGACAGTGTCACCCCCTGTACAACATGATTCACTAATAACTCTTAAAATCATCAAACTTCACATCCAACTAAATCAGTGAAAAAACCCAAAAATAAGCAATGAAATCCGGAGCAATCATACAATTCGACGTACTAATCCCCCAAAAACTAATGGTACGCACAAGAGTAATGAGAGAATGGTACCTCGAACGGTATATCAAGACCGAAGTTCAGAACCCTTGGAGAGCTGAACACCTATTTAAAATGGAGGTACATTAATTGCAAAAATAATGCTAATTACATTGGTAAAACACCAAAAAAATCCCATATCGGTAACAGTGAGAAACCTAAAAAGACATAGAGCAGTAAATCATCATACAGTCCGACGTACTAACTCCCCAATAATCGATGATTCGCACAAAGATCTTGCGGAATGAGTACCTCAAACTGTATATCAGAACCAAGACTCTATTCCCTTATAAGTACGTATGTAATTTGTTTCTTTCATATCTTACTTAATAGTGGATGGTTAATAAAAAGAAACTTACCGTTTCTTGGTACGTAGATGTTCATGTAAAGACAGTCTTCGCTCTGGTTCGCCAAGAGGGGTAATAGTTTCTCAAGGTACAAGAGTCTGGACCTGGGATGTTCCAAAAGAGCTTCAGTACGATTACCGATATCTGGAAGCTTTTGCGGACAAACGGCACTGAACCGGTCAGCAAGCCGTGTTGTTCGCCACATCGATGGAGTTACCGGTGGCATATATCTGCAAAAAAAAAACAACAATAATAATAAATATATAAAGATGGTTAATTAGCATAAAAAATGTGTAAATAAATAAATAAAAATGTATTATTAATAATCAAGTTTAATCGAAAATATTTGAAAATATTCGGCTATCATCCTCTCCTTAATCTATTGACACCTTTAACTTCCAGCTTCGTCGTTTATTTTGTGAAATACTAGCTGGAGTACCCGTACTTTGTACGGTTTTTGTAATGTTACGTAAGATATTTGATTCAAGTAGAACAAACATTTCTTTATTCTAAACCACTTTTTTACCGACTGCCAACATATACAGGATGTCCCAGCCAAGTTGCTCACCATTGCTATCTTTGTTAATAATACAGATAGAGATTCGGTTAAATGGACAAAGTTCGAGTATTTTTTGTAGAAAATATTATGACATAATCAAAAATATTTTTGTATGTTTCGTTGACAAGATACTTTGAAAATAAAAATTTTTTTAAATGGAATATCCTGTATATTGTTAGGTCATTGGAATAATGATTAACTTATTGAATAAACAATTGACAAATTGACAAACTTATAAAATAGTACGATTGAAAACTTACATATAATAAAAACAAAAGTAAAAATTACCAAGTATTTTGGTTACAAATATTGTTCGAATAAATATCCATTATTGTTTAAACACAATCTTATTCTTCATTTTATGTTTCGCATTACATTGCGTAACATATTTTTAGAAATTTTGATGCAAGCAAGAGATATTTTATTTTTTAGTTCGTCTAAATTATTAATTGGATCTCTATAGACGGTATTTTTCGGAAATCCCCAAAAAACAAAAAATTTTAAATCAGAAGATCTAGGAGGCCAGTTAATAGGTCCATTAGTACCAATCCACTTGTCGTCATATTTATTTTGTAAGTAATTATTTACAAGATAGGCATTATGTGCAGGTGCACCATCATGTTGAAAATACTTCAAATTAATTCTATTAGCTATGGACACATCGTCAAATAAATCTTGAAAACTATTTTCCAAAAAATCTAAATACTTTACAGTAGTCAAATTTCCTTCATAGAAATACGGCCCTATTTCATAGAATATCAAGCATGTGTATTTTCTCGTAAATCATCTCTTGCTTGCAGCAAAATTTCTAAAAATATGTTACGCAATGTAATGCGAAACATTAAATAAAGAATAAGATTGTGTTTAAACCATAATGGATATTTATTCGAACAATATTTGTAACCAAAATACTTGGTAATTTTTAGTTTTAATTTTATTATATGTAAGTTTTCAATCGTACTATTTTTATAAGTTTGTAAAGTTGATATCTCCGTTATTAAAAAAATTTCATTATAACATGTTTAGTTTTTATAAAGACAAAAAAATCGTTGTTCCAATGTTCTAACAATATACAGGATATTCCATTAAAAAAAAATGTTTATTTTAAAAATATCTGGTTAACGAAACATCTAAAAATATTTTTGAGTTTGTCATGATATTTCCTATGTAAAATACTCGAACATAGTCAATTTAACCGAATCTCTATCTATAATATTAAGAAAGATAGCAATGGTGAGCCACTTGGCTGGGACATCCTGTATGAGGGAGGTTTTGTAATCATACCGATTTTGATATTTCCAGATTTCGATGGAACCACGAATTGAGGTCCCTACATAACGTTTTGACTATTTTTAGCATGATGTCTGTCGGTCTGTCTGTCTGTCTGTCTGTCTGTCTATCTGTCTGTCCGTCCATCCGTCCGTCCGTCTGTCTGTCTGTCTGTCGGTCTGTGTACACGTGCAGAGCAAATTCGGCTAAAAGGATTTTTATAAAACTTCATATTTAAGCTTTTAACATCAATGGCAAGAGTTATTCAACTTTTGGTAAAAATCGGTTGACTGAAAATGGGAGTTTACTTGTGTTGATTTTAAGATTTTTGCGAATATTTTACAACAGAAAAATATTTAGAAAAAAATTATTTTACAAAAGTTGCTATAAAAGCAATAAATAACAACTTTTATTTGAGACATTTTTTGATAAAACGAAAAAATTTTTTCGAAATTTTTATCTATTTTTATCCTAAGTATCTATTTTTTATACTTATATGTAACGTTTCCATGGTCATAATAAATAATATCTCTGTTAGAAAATATTAGGCCAAGTTATTTCTACTCTGATGCTAGAATGTATTTGATACAAGTACATTGTGATGGCGGTCGATCCTGTAATGGCCACAACTGATTTTTTTAATAAATATTCGGCTTGCCTCCGTGTCAAATCGACTGCTCAGCAGATGACTCAAACATGCGGTGAATTGTCTTTTACTTTCTGGAACGATCAATCTCGAAGTTATTCTCAATTGCTCATCAGTGTACTGTATGAGACAATGACTATTGTTATCAAATAAATGAGTGTTAATCCCCCTTGGATCGACGACAAAACTTCTGTATGATGTCTAGGTAACAGATAAGCAATGTTTCTATAAAATTCTATGAGTTGTAGTTGAGAAGTCAATGACGCACTGAAAGAGTGAACATAAGTTTTCATGTTGGTGAGTTGTAACTACGCCATTGAGCGCAGTGCAATTTCAGTTCTCCGTGCAAAGCTTTGCAAGCATACTACTAGATTTATCGTCCAAACCCTCACTTACCTTTAAAGAAAACCAATGTTCAGCTATCTTGAATCCTTACATGAAATAAAATTTATTGAAAAGTGGAAACCGATTTTATAAAAGCTTTAAAAATTCAAATGATTTAAAAGATTTTGATCTGAACTAACACATTCAGATGTTAAGATAAAGAAGAGTTTTTGTTAGATATTTTGGAAATAGAACATCTAAACCAGGGTTTCCAACCTTTTTTCATGGCGGACGGCAAGCGAGCTATAAAAAATTCGCGGATCGGCAAGTTTAGAAAGTAATGTATATCGCAAAAGTTTTATATTTTTTACTGCACTGATTACAAACATTATTGGCCATAATTTAGCCATGAATTAAAAAAATAATTAATTTTGTCTAAAACACAAAAAATGCAATGTTTTTCAAAAATGCAATCGGTTCAAAAATTCCTTTCGTTCGTTTCCAGCGCAGATCAATGTACATTACCTATAATTTTTTCAGATGATTAGTTTAACCCCTTTGGCTAAAAGGCGACGAGACAAGAACCTTTTTAGCACATTTTTAGCTAAAATCGTCTAAAAAAAAAGAATTTTAAAAAACCACTTTCAATCCTTAATCTACATCCTAAGAGCTTTCTTTTGATACGATAAATTTACCTCACATTAAATTTTGATATAAAAAAATCGACATTTTTCGAAAAACTAATCTGTTCAAAAATTCCGGTTCTCATCAATTTTCAATATGGAGATTTTTTTTCATAAATCTAGAGAGATCATTTGAGAGATAGGGTGGAGGACAAAAGATTGTTTAACATATTTTTGGCAAAAATTCCATAAAAAGAATTGATTTTTCAAAAATAATACACACAAGTGCTAAGACACATAAGTGACAATATAAGGGTTTTTTGGTGGCAATACCTACAAAATCCTAAAAAGAAACATATTATTACTTAAGCAATTAACAGAAGGACCGAGATTTTCATCTCAAAATTAAGTGGGATTATTTATATTTTATATTATTATTATTATTTATATTAACTTATTAGGCTAAAAGTTGCATAGTAAAATGATTTTTTTTGGTGAATAAATTTTTTGGAAGGTTCAGCTATGTACATTTTTTCAATTGGATGAATATTTGGGGAGTTACGGGGGACACCCTTAATCAAAAATCTACATATATCTCCCTTATTAATGGCAACAGCAAAATCATATATTACAAAAATTGTTTGTAATAAGAAAATATACGAGCCCTGTCCACTTTCAGTTGGCCAGCTATGAAATTTTCAGTTTCTTTAGAAATTATTAAATAATAAATAAAAGTAAATGCTGCTTTGTACATTTGTTGACAATATAATCATATTAGCAGCAAAGGGGTCAAATTTTATTCCGTAATATTTAATTTGTGATTATAAAAATAATAATCGTAAAACAAACGTATTTTTTGAGTTCATGTATTCTTGTACTGTATATAAAATAACTGGGTTTTTGCGGTAACTATGCGTAGTAAGCGTTGGAAAACAAAGTTTATTTATTGACTGTGATGTATTAAAAGTGTTATGTCTAAATAATTGTAAAACATGGGCAGAGGCAAAGCTATTGATGAAAAAATTCGGTTAATCATTGTGAACTTAGCAAAAAGAGGAAAAACCAATTCCGAAATCGGAAAATTATTAGGTTTGTCAAGATACAGAATTAGAAATATTGTAAAATTGTACAAAACAAGTGGTTCAGTTACCCCAAGCCCCAGTACGTGAAGAAAATTACACTGACGGACAATGACAAACGTGCATTGAAAAGAATTATTAAGGATAACGTGCTAACTACAGTCAATTGAGTGTACTGTGGAGCGATGTTGTTGAAAGACGTGTTTTAAGGTCTACATGTCATAAGGAAGCTAAAAAATTAGGATCTGGAACCTATAAGGTAATATTTTTTTAATCTGACTCTTAAATGTTTATTTACAGGAATTTATAAAACTTTCTTAGGCGAAGGAAAAACCATTGTTGACGTCTAAACAAAAGAAAAACAGGTTGAAATGGGCAAGAGAACATAAAATATGGAATTGTGAAAAGTGGAACAGCGTGCAATGGAGCGATGAGTCTAGGTTTGAAGTCTGTGTAGGGGACAACCGGAGCAGAGTTGTTCGTCAGAAACATAAAGCATAGCATCCCGATTGCTTGAAAAGGAAGGTGAAATTTCCAGCATCTGTCATGGTGTGTGGTTCAATGTCTGCAAGAGGTGTAGGAAAACTTCACTTTATCGATGGCATTGTTAACACAGCCAAATATTTAAGTATTTTAGAGGAGTCTCTGTTGCCAACTATGAAACATGCATTAATCTCTGGGGAGGATTTTATTTTTCAACAAGATGGAGCCGCTTGCCATATGTCAAAAAAAATCTTTGAAATGGTTCCGTGATCATTCTGTTGCACTTTTAGAGTGGATTTCAAGTAGCCCAGACTTATCCCCCATCGAGACACTTTGGCACGAAATGAAAAAACGATTGCGTATAACACCGGCTAGAACAATTCCAGAATTAAGACTAAAGCTTCAAGAAATATGAGATAATTTTACTCCTCGACAATGCCAAGACCTTGTAGATACTATGCCTAGAAGAATTAATGCCGTTATAAAAATGAAAGGTGACGTTACCCAGTGGTAACTTCTGAAATAAGTTTCCAAGTTAATGGCTTTCCAATGGAAATATTATTTTTTTCTTATTAATTTACTATAATAGTTGTAAATATTAATCGTAAATCTCTAAAATGTTTAATTGAAAATAAAATATTACCTAGATTTCATAAACTATTCGCATTCTGTTAATTGAACACCAATAAGTAAAAATTTCGTAGCTGGGCCAACTGATACTGGACAGGGCTCGTATTTTTTAATTTATAATTTTTTTCATTTAGATGAATATTTAGGGAGTTACGCTGGACGCCCTAAAGCTAAACTTTTGAAATATCTCCTTTATAATTGACTTAACAGCAAAAATATATTTAACAATTATTATTATTATTATTATTATTTTTATTTGTATAATAATAAGAAAACTAATCTATTTTGTTGTTAATACTTTTCGATTAAATAATGTTTTGGAAGCTACGGGGTACACCCTAAAACTAAAATCTTAAAATATTTTCTTAAACCCTGTTTTATATACAGTTGTATTTGTTGAAGCATATCAAATAGTTACTGAAGTGTTTTAGTAAATCTATAAAACAGTGATGCCTGAAGGACAAAATCCTTCAGACCATGAAATTCTTTAAAGTGATTTGAACGATATTTACTCTTGATTTAATCCTTCTATCCTTCCCTTTCTCTCATCTTGATCGTCTGATCCTCTTCACTCACCAACGTCACACAAAGACTCGACACAGCAACTTTTGACTGGTTTTGATATGGGTTAAGACGGGATAGTTCTTAACAAAACTTCTTGACATACTAAGTTTTTTACATTTTATATAAAAAAAAGAAACTGTTTAACAAAAAATATAATACATTGTTCTAGGGATCATCGGAAAGTTTTTAGAACGAGATAGAAATCTTAACTTTTTGGTGTAAAATTGTATTTTTTCTTCAAGCGGATTATAATGCTAACATTACATTGTTCAATACATTCGGTAGAAATGATACATTTTTTTACTAGTAACAATATGTGAACATTTTTATACTAGTAAATAGTTCATATAGTTATCAACAGATGGCACTGATGGCAGCAGTCGCCATAAACAAAACATCTGTCAATTTAATATATTTGTAGCGTGGTTTGTAGTGAATTCAGAAATTAGTTACGTTATTAGTGAGTTACTTTATTATTATTCTGTGATCATTCTGTGATTAGTTACAAAATACACGATATAAAGATTAAAAATTAAAAAATGATAGTTCATATAGTTATCAACAGATGGCACTGATGGCAGCAGTCGCCATAAACTAAACATCTGTCAATTTAATATGTTTGTAGCGTGGTTTGTAGTGAATTCAGAAATTAGTTACGTTATTAGTGACTTACTTTATTATTATTCTGTGATCATTCTGTGATTAGTTACAAAATACACAATATAAAGATGTCTCAACCAATTCAATGTACACCGCCGGAATTAGCAGCAATAGCATCTGAAACTATAAAGTCATAAGTATTTATGGTTGCAAATTTTTAATAACTACGCTTGAAGAAAAAATAGTATATGTCACTCGGAGTAGAACACCTTTTTTGTGCTTAGCTCAATATGCAAGCCTCGGCTACGCCTCGGCAGCAACATTTGAGCTCAGCACAAGAAAGAGCGCGTTCTACTCCTAATAACATAATATACTATATTTTTCTACATAGTCTCCAATCAGCAACACTTTTCAAGACCTTTCATTCCTTCAGAGAACTAAAAATTATCTAAACTCTAGATATATCCATTTACAACTTCGACGATTTCAGTGTTTCATGAAAATTTATTTCCAGCCAAACATTTTTAGGGTTTTGTAGGTATGATCAAAAAACCCTTATACCGTCATTTTCCTTTCATCACGGAAGAAATTCATAAAGTTGCCAACAAATACCATGACCGACTCATTGGACATGAAAATGAACTTGTGCGTAATTTAATAAATGACCTCGACAACAGAAGGTTAAAGAGACATTGGCCAAACGACCTACCGCAACACTGAAGACATTGATATATAAGGAGAAACGTCATTGGATGTCTCCCTTACATGCCGACTACTTTCATCTCATTTACTTAATACTGGCAATGAAGTAGATTGTAAATTAAAAATAAATCAAATCAAATCATACCGTCATTTTGTCATGTGTCTGTCTGTCTGTGTGTCTGTTCGGTAAAAATTGTAGCCAAACGGCTGAAGCTAGAGAGTTAAAATTTGGCATGCTTATACAACTCTTTGACCCGCACATAGGAAAAATACTAAAACATCTAAAAAACATATCCCCCTAAAAATATAAACAAATATGTGCTCATCGAAAAAAAAAATATTTTTTTTAAATTCTGAGTAGGGTATCAAATGAAAGCCCTTGGTACGTGAATTAACGATCAAATTTTTGTTTTTGCAAAATAAATTATTTTAAATCGATTTTTGCCAAAATTGTGCAAAAAATTTTTTGTCCCACACCATGTAGCCCAGATGGTTTAAACTAAAAATCTGAAAAAATTCTAAGTAATGTACATTGGTGTGAACCGGAATAGTACAACAGGAATTTTTGATCAGATTATGTTTTTGGAAAAAAAAGCATTTTTTGTGTTTTTTTATAATGTTGAAAACTTATAGTTATATAACACACTAAATTGTAACGTGTATCTTGGTGCAATGGTTACGGTACTAGCGTTCTGCCTAAGAAAATGAGTTCGAATACCACGAGAAGAGACAATATTATATTTTTTTTTTTTTTTGCATTTTTATTTTGTTAAAATTATTTTTTTAAGTTATATTTTGGCAAATGTTGCATTTAATTTTTAAAAGCGTAAATTTAATAACCAGTGGAAATTGTTGAAATTATAATTTAATTCTGTTTGAATGTACACGAAATCAAATGGAGGAGCTATGGCTAGAAACAACCAATGAAGCCATAGGCGCTGTTTTTAAAGCTCTTAGATTAAGAGATGATAAATTATTTTTAAAATATTGTTCATTTTACAGTGAATACTACAAAGCAAAATATGTCCTACACACTCAGCATTCCGCCTTCACTTAATATTTTTAGATTATATATCTATCTAAGAGGAATTTTTTCAAAATTTTATTGAACCTTGTTATATAAAAAAAAAAAATACTGCACATATTTACAAACTTACATAATGGTATTAGGCATTCGAATTAAAATTAACAAAAAAAAAAAAAATATATTTTACATAAAATTTGTTTTGGCATTCCAAATAATCATTATTCACTTACTAAATACCTGCGAAACCCTGAAATGTGTGAAAATTCACACTTCACATAAATTTTTTAAGTTTTGGAAACAGTAATAAATTCATGTGAAGTGTAAATTTTCACACTTTTCAGGGTTTCTCAGGTATTTAGTAAGTGAATGATGATTATTTGGGATGCCAAAACAAATTTTATGTTAAAATATTTTTTTGTTAATTTTAATTCGAATGCCTAATACCATTATTTAGGTTTCTAAATATGTGCAGTATTTTTTTATATAGCAAGGTTCATTAAGATTTTGAAAATTGCACCTATAGCTTCCATTGGTTATAAGTCATAAGTTCCGCCCCTCTGATTTCGTATACATTGAAACATAGAATTAAATTATAATTTCAACACTTCCCACTGGTTATTAAATTTACGCTTTTAATAATGAAATGCTACATTTGCCAAAATATAACTAGAATTTTGACAAAATAATTTAAACAAAATAAAAATGCAAAAAAAAACAGAAAAAATAATTTTGTGACAGGAACCGAACTGTAGTTTGCAACTTAGGAAACGAGATGCCTAACCACTACACCATGAAGGCATACTGTTTGATTTTCTTACATAACATATTAAATATTTGCGTCGTCAACCAAAAAACACAAAACATGCATTATTTTCCGAAAACATAATCTGATCCAAAATTCCTGTTGTACTATTCCGGTTCGCATGTACATTACTCAGAATTTTTTCAGATTTTTAGTTTAAACCATCTGGGCTACAGGGTGTGGGACAATTTTTTTTTTGCACAATTTTGTCAATAATCGCGTCAAAATAATTTATTTTGAAAAATTAAAATTTTTATCGTTAATCTACGTCTTACGAGCTTTCATTTGATATCCTTTACAGAATTTAAAAAAAATATATTTTTTTTTCGACGAGCAATATTTGTTTATATTTTTAGAAGGATATGTTTTTTAGATGTTTTAGTATTTTTCCTATGTGTGGGTCAAAGAGTTGTATAAGCATGCCAAAATTCAACTTTCTAGGTTTAGCCGTTTGGCTACTATTTTTACCGAACAGACAGACAGACGAAAAAATGACGGTATAAGGGTTTTTTGGTCATACTTACAAAACCCTAAAAAACGGAGATAGCCAAGTCTGACAAGTACGGTGTATGTTTTATTAATTCGAATCGTAATGCACGATGAATATTGACGAATGTAGCTGTTACCTCTTTATGGAACATTTTGAATAATACAGAAAAAACACAAAACACACTAAGTTAAAGTTCAACAAAATTACTTACTTGTGAAACTTTAACCAAGTGTGCTTCGTTTTTTTTTCTGTGTAATACAAGTAGTTTTGCCATCGCAATTACTGATTTGTGGGAAGGTGCATTATCTTTGTGGAACAAGACTTTTTTTCTTTGCCAAATGAGGTTTTTTGGATTTAATTTTTTCATTCAGTCTGTAAAATAACGACGCGTAAACTGGATTCCACGTTTCAATTAAAAATTATTCCTCGGGAATCCCAAAAGACGGTAGTCACAACCTTACCAATTGATGGCATCACCTTGGTCTTCTTCGGAGTTGGTTCACCGCATGCTATCCTCTGTTTGGATTGTCCTTTGGTCTCCGGAGTGTAGTGATGTATACACGTTTCATTGACAGTTACAAAACGTTTCAAAATATCTTTTGTATTGCGCTTGAACATGTCTAGACCTTGCTGAGGAATGGTCATTCGCAATTGCTTTTGGTCGTTTGCTAACGAACGCGGCATTCAACTGGCAGTGAACCTAGTCATGTCCAAATGTTGGTGTAAAATGCAATGTGCGCGGTCATATGAAATGCCTACTGCCTCTGCTATTTCTCGCATATTTAGTCAGTGATCGTTCATCACGATTCCGTGGACTTTTCTAACCGTTTCTTCATCGGTAGCTGTTTTCGGGCTACCAGAATGTAGTGCATCTTCTGTGCTTGATCGACCGCGTTTAAATTCTCCAATCCAGTTGGTGTTTCAGCAACTGTTGCATATGGAGGAGCAGATTCATCATGACCTCCACCTAACTCCGTTTTTATTTCTCTAGCATTTATGCCTTTTAAAGAGAAATGTTTACCACTGCTAGGAACTCGTGTTATCAGTAGTTGGGCTCCTTTGTGGCGTTTCTATCGATAGCTTCTGTGTGAAAAATGAACAGGTCACGTATATTACAAACATATATTACAGAAAAAATAAAGTACAATTTCTATCTACATGCACTTTTTTCGCTCCCATGTTCCTCTGTAATCTTGGGTATTATGTTAAAATTTTCTGTAATCTTTAAAAGTTTACTACCACTGTTTTCGACTGATGCATAAATATTACCAAAAAAGTCGAACTTTCAGCTTTAACAATAGATCTGTATTAAACTATTTTAAGCTCGGATCTTTATCCTGTAAAAGGAAAACAACAACAGGAGCTTTTCTTGGGAAGCAAATTCATTAATCAAACCTACGAAGTAAAATATGCGATCCACACGCAGCGTTTTTTTTATTGAAAAATAAAAGATTTTTTAAAGCTCTTCTATTTGCCGTCCCGCCATATAAATTATGTGGTGAAACCGAAGATTTCAAGACTTTCAAGTTTGTGTACTCTTTAGTTTGTTCAAGTCGAATGTAAAAATTTATTTAAGGAACGTTCATGCAAAAAGAAACGTCCAGTTTCAACAAAAATTTAGTTTTCAACGGGTTTTTCCTCTTTAGTATGGTTTCTATTTGTGGTGTGCTTTAGAACATGATATTACCGATATATCCAACCGTATTTGTCATGTAAACACGACACGTTCTATCAAAAGCATTCATCTCCAATTAAATGTCACTTAAACAAGAAAGTGGACAAAATAAATTGTATGCAAGAACATATTACCAGGGGCGATGGGAAAGTTTCTACCCCAACATTTCAAAAGGTTCCAGTTTTTTAATATGTTTATTTAAATTCCAAATTTCCATTCCATAAAACAAAATAGATAACACATAGCATCGGATAATTCTCATACGAAGTTGTAGATTGAGGCCTCGATTCGTTAGAAGATGTTTCATTCACATAAACGCATTTCCAGCCATCTCTATTCTTGTTCGTATGTCTTGTCGATATTCCAAAGTATTTTTAAGTGCCAAGATCGTACTAGCTTTATGTACGTACTAGATTACGTACTATACTAGATTACGTACGTACTAGATTACGTACTAGATTTTAAGTACTAGCGTTATGAGGTAACCATTTAAAATTAGATCTTTGGCTACGAATTTAAATTTTGTTATGACCATGTATTTTGTCTTGTTGAAGTTCATATAAAGGCCATATTCTTTGCTAACAGTATGAACCTGATGAATAATTATTCGAAGATCTTGAACGTTTTCTGTCAAAAGTACAGTGTTGTCAATGTATCTAATGTCACTTGCAGTTTCTTCACCTACTGTTTCCTTGAATATTGCTTTGCAATAAAAGTTGAACAACAACGGATATAGTAACATTCTTGTCGTACACCTCTGAGAATATTAATTTCGTTCTTAAGCGAGTTTTCAATCTTAACGGTATCCTTTTGATTCTAGTAGAGGTTAGCTATTATTTTTATGGTATTTTTCTCAATGCCAGTTTTATTTGAGATTTCAGTAAGTTTATTATGTTAAACCTTACCAATTGCTTTTGCATAGTCTATGAAGTAAACACGGACATTTCTGACATCAAGATATATGTGTTAGGAATAAGACTGCTCTCGTTCCAAAACCATTTCGCAGTCCAAACTGATTCTCGTTTATGTTTTCTTCATATTTTCGGTATATTCGTGCATGTAATATTTTTAAAACACTTTTAAGACATATCTCTTATCGCTCATAAGACTCTAATATAGGCATGTACAACCTCCAGAAGACCAAGGGCCGGATAGCGATCTGAAACACATTCGCGGGCCAGAACTTTTTAAGGATCTTTTTTTTTAGAATCTTCAGTTTTTTGACTGAAATTGTGTTTTATAACATAAAAAATTGATGTGAAGTGTGAATTTTCACACATTGCAGGGTTTTGCAGGTATATAATAAGTGAAGGCGGCATGCAGAGTGTGTAGGACAAATTTTGCTTTGTAGTAACCACGGCAAAATGAACGATCTTTTTAAAATAATTTATCGTCTGTTAATCTCAGAGCTTTAAAAACAAATTTTATGTTTTAAAGCTCTAATATCATTATTTAGGTTTCTAAATAAGTGCAGTATTTTTTTTATATAACAAGGTTCATTAAGATTTTGAAAATTGCGCCTATGGCTTTCATTGGTTGTCTTAAATCATACGCTCCGCCCCTCTGGTTTCGTATAAATGACACATAGAATGAAAATATAATTCCAATTGGTTATTAAATTTACGCTCTTGAAAATTAAATTCAAAATTTGCTAAAATATAACTAGAATTTTAACAAATTAATTTAAACAAGATAAAAATTAAAAAAAAAAAACAAAAAAAAAATTGCCTCCACAAGCCAGGAACGAACCTGCGTGGTGAATATCAAATCTGTGTAGTTGTCGCGCAACATAGCCTCTAGACCACCACACGCTTAACAACTCAGCGTGTTATATGAGTATAAGCTATATGCATCGTCAACAAAAAAAAACACAAAAAATGCGTTATTTTCCGAAAACATAATCTGATCAAAAATTCCTGTTGTACTATTCCGGTTCACGCCAATGTAAATTACTTAGAATTTTTTCAGATTTTTAGTTTAAACCATCTGGGCTACAGGGTGTGGGACAAAATTTTTTTTGCACAATTTTGGCAAAAATAGCGTCAAAATAATTTATTTTGCAAAAATAAAATTTTGATCGTTAATCCACGTACTAAGGGCTTTAATTTGATACCCTACTCAGAATTTAAAAAAAATATTTTTTTTTTCGATGATATGTTTTTTAAATGTTTTAGTATTTTTCCTATGTGCGGGTCAAAGAGTTGTATAAGCATGCCAAATTTCAACTCTCTAGGTTTAGCTGTTTGGCTACAATTTTTACCGAACAGACAGACAGACAGACGACAAAATGACGGTATAAGGGTTTTTTGGTCATACCTACAAAACCCTAAAAACCATGAAAAACCCAAGAAAAATAAACTTTTATAATGCCTAAATATTGTTAAATAAGAACAAAATGTTTATTTAATTCTAATGGGATGGATGCGACTTCATATTGCTCACAAGTTTATCAAAGTTCGGGGAAATAACTGATGTAGCAACACGCAACGTGTTTTCTAGGTGCGAATCCGTTATTCGCGTCCTTGTTTTTGATTTAACAAGCTTCAACCGAGAAAATAACTGCTCACATTTATAAGTGCTTCCAAAGAGCGTAATTTTTTTCTGAGCAAAAGCTGTAATTTTCGGAAATAGATCAACTTGAAAATATTTCTTATTAAACTCAATTACTGATGTATCCTTCATTTTTGACTGCAAATCTTAGTTCTCCTGTAGCTCAAGTAGTTCCATTTGCAGATAAAGTGGCGCTTATTCCATAGCAACATCAAACGTTTAACCGAATTTGATCTCTGAAAACAAAGATATGCTCGCGGGCTAGATTCAATGAGGTTTTGGATAGTTATCGCGGGTCGGACAAAATAAGGCAACAGTCTGGATCTGGCCCGCGGGCCGTATGTTGCACATGCCTGCTCTAATGGTTCTATATTCGTTACAATCTTTAGAATACTGTAGGCTAGATTTGCCTTTAGTTTGCTCAACAATCTCTGTCCTTCGATGTTATCTCCCGAAAGACCAAACTGTGCATTTATAACAGCAATTTAAAGTCAGTGATGTTGTACGCATGTGAGATTACAACCATTATGATATTTGCGAATTATAGTAGGCATTCACTGGCCAGATACCATCACTAATAAAGACTTATGGCAGCTCAAGAAACCAACAGAGATCTGACAAGAAATCAAGAAGCGCAAATGGAAGTGGATTGGTCATACTCTTAGACGAGAACCGGAAAACACTGCAAAATAAACTTTGGACTGGAACCCGCAGGGCAAAAGGCACGTTGGAAGACTAAACTAGGCCTCAAGACCCAAACTGGCGACGGTCAACAAAGATGGAGGGGTATGCTTACGGGAAAAGCTAGAATCAGATTAAATGATTAGCACCAAACCGTACGCAATGGAAACACTTCATTGAAGCCCTCTGCTCCGTGTAAGAGTTATAGTACCCAATATATATTATATTCTGAAACAAATAGATAAATTACTATATCTGTCTTGCAATGTAAGGAAAAAGTTGAATGGAATTTTGAAATTACATACATAAATTAATGTCAGTGACATTATATGGTGGTAATTTAGATCTTTATCGATATAATGAGATCATGAGTGTAAGTTACAAAGGGAAGTTTTCTCACAAACTCTGCTGTCTCATATGAAAACTCAATTGCTTGAATATAGCATCGTTACACTCACAATGATGGGGAATTTAAGTTGGATTAAATTACATTTTAATGCTTTATTAAATTAAATATACAAAATTTAATTTTAGAATTTATGTTAGATTTAATATTTGTTAACAGAAATATGAAGGCTATCTTTTAAATTTTTACAAAAATTAACAAAGAAAAAAAAAAATTTTTTGGTACCCCACTGTTTTTTTGCTTTTAAAAATGTTCGCCTTTAAGATTTATACACTTTTGCATACGTTCAAACTAATTCGAGAAATATTTTTTCAACTCTGGTATCTGAAAAACTTGGTTTTCGAAGGCTTCAACAGCTTCTTGAGGACATGTAAATCGCTGTCCACGCATTTTTTGTTTGACATTGGAAAACAAAAAAAAGTCGTTGGAGATATATCAAGTAGGGATGGGAAAAAAACATCGATGTATCGAAAACATCGATGTTTTTAACATCGATGGTCAGCTGGCGATAGTATCGATAAAACATCGATGTCTACTACCGATGTCGATGTTTAAACTTTGAAATTCAGAAACTACCGCTAGAGGCGCTGGAATCTTAAAAATTTAATTTTTATTAAAATTAGTACACAAAATATATGCGCCATCTATTGTGATATAACAATACTAATAGTGTTACTTCTTATTCTTCTTAGCAGTTAGCAGAATACGAAAAAATAAGAAGAAACTTCTAATTTTTGCAATCAATGCGAAAGACCAACGACGCCAACACACTTTTTCTTTTTGTCTTGTTGACACTTTCCCAGTTGTTATTCCTCCAATCCCTGAATTTTTGTAAGTTGTCATTAGCTATTTTTTTATATATTGAAGTTGGCTTTTCCTGAACAAAATGATCAAAAGCTTCAATTAATCGGTAAAAGTAACCAGAATTGAAAATCTAGTTCCGCCGAGACCAAAGGAACAGACTTTATTTCAACTTAAAAAAGTATAAAAATAATTGTGTAGGATAGTGTTATTTTTATGTTAAATAATATAAAATTAACATTAAGATTACTATATTAGTATTGTAATAAAATCTAATATTTCATTTTAGAAATGTAAAAATAGTAAGGACTGTTCCTTTGGTTTAGGCGGAACTAGATTTTCAATTCTAGTTACTTTTACCGCTTGATTGAAGCTTTTGATAATTTTGTTCAGGAAAAGTCAACTTTAATATATAAAAAAATATCTAATGACAAATTACAAAAATGATAATTTGGAATAGACTGTAGGTACAAATTAAGATTATTATATTGGTTAAAATAATATTAATGTGAAATTAATTACTATTAAAAAGGAATATTTCTATTTCAAAATCTAATAAATGCTTTTTGTGTATTATGTGTTACTTTTTTCGTATTTTATCTTTACATTATTAAATAAAACCTATATAATATAAATAAATAGCTTTTTTTAATATTAATAAAACATCGATGTTTCCGATACATCGATGTTTTTCCTTCGATGTTTTTTCAACATCGATAGTAAGGCGCCGATGTTAACATCGATGTTAAACATCGATGTTTTGCCTTCGATTTACAACCCTAATATCAAGTGTATATGGGCAATGAGACATTAATAGATGTCTTTCTCCTTCAAATAAATGTTTGACATGCTGTGTGGGAGTTTGTCATGATGAAGAATGATGCGACGTGTTTGGTTGTTTTTCCTAATTTTGTTGATGACTTCTGGCAAACAAATAGTTGTATACCTTTCAGCATTAACTGTTCTCCGATACACTAAAGGAATGGTTGCGACATGTCCAGTACAACCGAAAAAACAAGCGATCATTTTCTTGAAAGTGCTTCGTGAACGAACAACTTTTGTGGGTTTCATCTTGGAAGACCCAAACAGTGGATTGTTGCTTAGTTTCCGGTTCATATGAATAAATTCAAGTTTGATCACCTGTAATGATTTGCAATGCATAGGTTGATTTTTTTTTAGCATTCCCTTACACCAATCAACACGAGTCTTTTTTTGAGCTTGGGTCAAATTATGCGGAATCCATCGGGAACAGATCTTTTTCACAGCTAAATATTCATGCAAAATCGAATGTATTGCAGTCTGCGGTATGCCAAAGAATGCTTCTATCTCACGATAAGTCAAATAGACAAATTGTTGTATACCATTCAGTATTAACTGTTCTCCGATCCTGTAAAGGAATGGTTGCGACATGTTCAGTACAACCGAAAAAGCATATGATGGTTTTATATGACTATAAAAAAAAGATATTCCTAGACATCCGGCATTATGTTGACTCCTTACACTAATTAAATACCTACAAAATCCTGAAATATGTGAAAATTTACATTTCACATTATTTTTTTACGAATTTAAATAATATTTGAGTTTGAATTTAAGTTTTTAGCTTGAAACTGTTTGAGTAAAAGTGTAAAATGTCATAGAGGTTATGTAGTTTCTCCAGAAATGAATAGTTAATAAATTCGTAGTAAATAATCTGCTCTTATTTACTCAGCGCGCAGTTATGAGATTGAGATTGTTGAAAATAGCACTGAAGAATCACTTAAAACTTTCATTATTCTTAACTCGGAAAACTAAAACAAAGGAGAAACGAACGAAACAAATTTTAAATGCAAGTAGTCAAGTTAAATAAAAGGACGGGAAATCTTTCATTAAATATCTTCGCAAATTGAAATTTCAAGTACTACCAAACCGTGCTTCATTTTACGAAACAGAATCAAGTATTGCTGATAAACTTTGTATTTTATTATTTGTTAATAGAACATTTTACTTAAATTAAAATAATTATAACTTATACCATGAGTTCAAAAAGAAATTACATAAGGGTTGGCTGTGGAAAAATAAAATAAGGTCTATTGCAAACTTTATATAACAATTGACTAACGTTTTGGCACAGCCTTTGTAATCATTAAAATTGGAAATTATTTTTTATTTTTTTTTAAAATTATATTGTTTTATTGGCCATTAGTCTATACCAGTGGTGCGCAAACTATTTTCATTTCCGACCCCCCATTTTGTGTAAAATGTTGTCGCGACCCCTGGATAGACAATAGACGTTTTCTTAATCGTCAACGTAGTTAAAGTGAAATTCTTTTTGGGATTTGTACTTACAGGACCTGTAGCGGATTTAGAAGGGACTATGAGGAAGGGACAAGATGGGGGGGTGGTAGTAGGGAAGATGAAATTGTGGACATTGGGGTACGCGGACGATATTGTTTTGATGGCAGAGGAGGAACAGGAGCTTAAGAAAATGATTGAAAGGGCGGATAAATATTTCAAAAGGAAAAAATTAGAAGTAAACAGTGATAAGACGAAGGTAATGATATTCGGTAAAGGTGGAGGAAGAAGAAAGAAGATAAAATGGGAATGGGGTGGCAGAGAAATAGAAGAGGTGAAGAGTATAAAATACCTAGGTTAAGTACTAACGAGGAACATTGGGGCTGAACTACACATAAGGGAAAAAGTAAAGAAGGCAAGGATAGTCATGGGGAAACTGTGGAGTATAGGAGAGAGAAAGTTTAGCGACGATATTAGAAGGAGATTGATGTTGTTTGGCGCCGTGGTGAAAAACATCCTGCTATATGGGGTGGAAATTTGGGGATGGAAGGAATGGGAGAAGATAGAACGAGTACAGGAGAGGTATTTAAGATGGATCTTAGGGGTAGATAGAACGACACCAGGGTACATTGTACGAGAGGAACTGAAAAGGGATTAGATGAAAGTGGGTACAGGAAGGAGGGCGGTTAAGTACGAAGAGAAAGTTAGAATAGAAATAGACAAAAAAATAATGAGAGAATGCTGGGAAGAAAGAGCCAGAGAGGAACAGAAAGGAAGATGGTACGCATGGGGGGAGATGAGAAAAGAGTATTACTGGAGATGCGGAGTGGATGCGACAGAGGTGGAAAGGAGAAGAAAAGATGGGATAAGCGTGATTGAGGAGTTGTGGAGGAGGGATAAGGAAGTGGGGGAGCAAGAAAGGACAGTCAGAATAGACAATTCAAGGAGCGCAGGGAGATATAAGGAGGTCAGAGCTATAGGGGTACCAAGCTACTTGAGGGGAGAAAGAGGAAGGTCAGGAGGGAGAGTTAGGAGGATTGCGAGACTAAGGTGCGGGAATGAAGAGAGAGGAAATAGATATTGGAGGAGACAGGAGGATAAGATGTGCAGGATGTGCGGGGAGGAGGAGGAAGATATAGAGCACCTCGCGAAGAGGTGTAGAGAGATGACAGTATGGTCGGGAAGCACAATATACCTGTTGCACGAAGATGGAAGGGGGGAGAGGTGGGCGAGAGAATTAGAGGCAAGAAGGATGGAGATTGGCGAAGGATAACAGGAAGGGGAAACGGAAAGAAGAAACAAAAGAGAAAAAAAAAGAAGAAGATTGTAAAATGTAAATTGTATTGAATGTTATTGTTATGTATTTTTGGGTTGATTGTTTTATATTTTATTTTATTTTTGTTTTTTTTGTAAATGTTAGCACCCTGAACGCCGCAAGGCTTAGGGGAATAAAGAATAAAGAATATATATATATATATATACTTACAGGACCTTTTTAAAAGAGTGTCGGTGACGTCATCGATTTCCATTCGCTTGTATTATTTCCGTTCTTTGAAATGAATTATTATAGATTTTTCATAAATTTGAATTTGCGATTCAGTATTTTTATAGCTTTCTTCGGAATTCTTTGTTTACTCGTAATAAAATTAATTCCTAAATTACATATGTAGACCTCGTTAAATTAATTTACAAATGTCTACTTTATATATTTCCCAAGGACGCCAAAAACATTGCTACGGCTGTGATTAGTTATTAATACAGACAATTGTTTTCGTAAATATAGTTCTATTTTTATAAAGAATAAAATTTCATTTCACTATTTTACTGATTCCTGATACTTGTTGAAGAAAAGCCTTATATTTTTTATTGTCATATAATTTTTTTTGAATTTGGTGACCCTGAAAATTTGTCTCACGACCCCTCCGGGGGGTCGCGACCCACGGTTTGCGCACCACTGGTCCATACAACCATATTAGCCAGCTAAATGAAAATGTATTCATTATATACAATAAATACAAATTTATGCATTATGTACAATATATTTTTTGATTTCACAGGTACAGAAAAATAAACATAAAAAACTAAAGAAGCTGTTGAAAATGACCATCGTTTTCCTGCAGACACAAATTATTCGTTTTTCATACTATTAAAAGCATTTATAAGAATTTGAGGAGTTAGTTATATTGGCACACTGTTTGGTAATTCTGTTTTGCAGTTCCTCGATGTTGTTTATAGGAGTCTTGTATACATTATTTTTCAAAAAAGGGAATATAAAGTAATCTAAAATAGTCAAGTCTGGTGATCTAAATGGAAATTCTAGATTTGAATGTAAACTAATTATTCGATCGTCAAAAAATTCACGAAGGTAATTGATGGTCTCTTGAGCGGTGTGGGCAGTCGCACCATCCTGTTGGAAGTAGCCTTGCTGAAGCTCTTCCTCATGAAGCTGATTAATAAATTCACGTACAATATTCCGGTATCTCTGTAACAGTTTCGTGGAAAAATATTGGTCCGATAATACGTCTTCGAGACACAGCAATCCAAACACCAACTTTTAAAGGATGAAGGGGAGTTTCAAGAAAACTATGAGGATTTGAGCACTCCATAATCTCATATTTTATGAATTAATATACCCCGAAAGGGTGAACCAGGACCCGTCAGAAAAAAACGTTAAATTTAACAAATCATCATTATTAATTAAATTTTGTTGGAACCAGTGGCAATACACAATTCGCCAATTGTGATCTGCTGGCAGCAACTCATGTGAAGCAAGAATTTTGTATGGAAATAGCTTTAAGTCTTTCTTGACAATAGTATGGCAAGTTCCTAATGATAAACCAGTCTCTTGCAACAGTGTACGTAGTGATGTAGTGGGTTGCTCGTTCATATGTTGACTAGGGTTGTAAATCGAAGGCAAAACATCGATGTTTAACATCGATGTTAACATCGGCGCCTTACTATCGATGTTGAAAAAACATCGAAGGAAAAACATCGATGTATCGGAAACATCGATGTTTTATTAATATTAAAAAAAGCTATTTATTTATATTATATAGGTTTTATTTAATAATGTAAAGATAAAATACGAAAAAAGTAACACATAATACACAAAAAGCATTTATTAGATTTTGAAATAGAAATATTCCTTTTTAATAGTAATTAATTTCACATTAATATTATTATAACCAATATAATAATCTTAATTTGTACCTACAGTCTATTCCAAACAATTAGGTGGAACTAACCGCAATTTTCATTTTTGTAATTTGTCATTAGATATTTTTTTATATATTAAAGTTGACTTTTCCTGAACAAAATTATCAAAAGCTTCAACCAATCGGTAAAAGTAACTAGAATTGAAAATCTAGTTCCGCCTAAACCAAAGGAACAGACCTTACTATTTTTACATTTCTAAAATGAAATATTAGATTTTATTACAATACTAATATAGTAATCTTAATATTAATTTTATATTATTTAACATAAAAATAACACTATCATACACAATTATTTTTATACTTTTTTAAGTTGAAATAAAGTCTGTTCCTTTGGTTTAGGCGGAACTAGATTTTCAATTCTAGTTACTTTTACCGATTAATTGAAGCTTTTGATCATTTTGTTCAGGAAAAGCCAACTTCAATATATAAAAAAATAGCTAATGACAACTTACAAAAATCCAGGGGTTGGAGGAATAACAACTGGGAAAGTGTCAACAAGACTCAAAAAGAAAAAGTGTGTTGGCGTCGTTGGTCGTTCGCATTGGTTGCAAAAATTAGAAGTTTCTTCTTATTTTTTCGTATTCTGCTAACTACTAAGAAGAATAAGAAGTAACACTATTAGTATTGTTATATCACAATAGATGGCGCTTATATTTTGTGCACTAATTTTAATAAAAATTAAATTTTTAAGATTCCAGCGCCTCTAGCAGTAGTTTCTGAATTTCAAAGTTTAAACATCGACATCGGTAGTAGACATCGATGTTTTATCGATACTATCGCCAGCTGGCCATCGATGGTAAAAACATCGATATTTTTAAAACAAACATCGATGTTTTCGATACATCGATGTTTTTTTCCCATCCCTAATGTTGACGAACATCATCAACTGTATTTTGAGAACGAACTCTTGGCCTTCCAGTTCTATCTCTATGAGTAATGCTCCCTGTATCTTGGAATAAATCAACACAGCTTCTAAGTGCGCTGTAAAAATCTCCTTGAAGGAAAGCAATATCTGGAAATTGTAGCCGAAATTGCTCTAAACATGAGACCGCACTGTAAATCCATTCGCCGTTCGCTCGAACACCATTTCGAAAATATGATTCAAACATAATTTTTTTGAGTTCTATTGTAAAAACCGTTATAATTGTAGCTTAACTGAATTTTCAATAGAAACTTATGACAACAACAGTGATGAAAGTTAATTAATTGACAGTTAAAGCTTGCAGTGCACATTATTTTATTTTTCCACAGGCAACCTTTATGCAATTTCTTTTTGAACACATTTTATAATTTTATTTTTCATTTCTTAGTTTCGTTCGGAAGTAGATGGTAATTACTTTTTTTTAAATTTTGCATATCTGCATGTCAAATAGTTGTAACGAATAGCTTAATCCACCCAGATAAAGCCTCTAAGTATTTCGAACACCTCCCGTTGTGTGGAATCGCACTTTGGGAACTTTTAAATCTTTTGGAGATTTTAAAGGATTCATGACAGTTAATAGATTTTATAATTTAGATAATATAAAAAAAGTCATAAATTACAAAAAATTACTATAAAATTATTTTATACATTTTATTGGTCAAAATTACTCTTGTTCAAAATTATTACCTATTAAATGTGAAATACCCTTGGACAATTTTAGATTTTCATTCCTAGAAATGCTATCAGAACCCTTGTGTAAACATGAGTCTCATGAAAACCAGATATATTTGAACAGATACACGAAAACATCTAGAATTGTGGGATTCTTAGAGGCTCTTACTCGATTATTTGGTTGTTAATTGGAACTTGATTTATTTTGTTGTATCAAATTTTTATATATATTTTTCATTAGTATTAAACTAATTTATATAACTCGTATTATAATAAAACTTTAAACTTAACTTTTCGTTAACCTTAACATTTCGGTTCATCTTGGAAGACCCAAACAGTGGATTATTGCTTAGTTTCCGGTTCATATGAATAAATCCAAGTTTCGTCACGTGTAATGATATTGTATAGGGATTTTGCATTGCCTAGGTTGAATTTTTTTAGCATTCTCTTACACCAATAAATACGAGCCTTTTTTGAGCTTCGGTTAAAATATGCGGAATCCATCGGGAACAGATCTTTTTCATAGCTAAATGTTCATGCTAAATCGAATGTCTGTTCATATGCAGTCTGCGATATGCCAAAGGACGCCTCTATCTCACGGTAAGCCACATGCCGATCTTCTTCAATCATTTTGCGCACAGCATCGTGCGTGACCACGACGAAATTCTGCCAACCAATTGTAAATAGTCTTTTATGATGGTGCTTTATTACCGAAAGTTGAACGAAGCAAATCTATGCATTGTTGTTGAGTTAGGCCTTTACTAAAATCGTAAAAAATCATCCAACGAAAACCTTCACGAGTAATATCCATTTTTCACAAACTTTTTTTTAAGGCTCACTGTCAACAAACTACTCGGTCAATTTATAAGCTGCCACTGATTTCACAATAATAAATATCATAATTTTACGAATATAGTAATGACACATTTAAATATTGCTATCTAGTAGTCGTTTGTAAAAACATAAAAATTAACCCTCGTAACCTAGACAAGCTCTGTTTTCATGAAGAATTAAGAAAACTCCCCTTTAGTTCCGCTTAAACCAAAGTAATGAACTAGAAGAAACGGATAATATCCATTTCTTAGCCACTGCATGTTTACCAACCTCAGTAACAAAGCACATGAAGAAGAAGTAAAATTCGAGGGTTGTTTTGTTCAGAATTAATAAAATAATACATTCTTTTTTCACAAAGGAAAATTCTCAAATTACTGATTATTTAAACTTCAAAGAAAAACAAAAAATTACACTTGTTAAATAACATTTTAGATGGCGACATAAAACAATTTCTTATTTATCTTTACTGTAAAAATATTCTATTTGCTTTGGAATACTTGATATCTTTTTTGTTAAACTTTTATGGTTATTTTCATTTTCTTTTTATAACAATTGATTGAAAAAAAACCAGACAGTTTTTTCAAGTAGACGTTGTAAAGAAATTTATTTTAATTAGATAAATTGCTTTGAATACAAAAATGTAGAAAAAATAATTACATTAATGTTTTTTTCAAATGTTTTGTTTCAATTAATTTAATTATATATTCTTTTTATTTAAAGCAGGGATACTCAATATTTTGAAAATTGGAAGTTATGAATTCACACGTTCAGCATCATTGCCCATATTTGAAAGCAAGATTCTACGGAAAATTTTCGGTCCTGTCCAAGAGGATGGAATATAGAGAATAAGAAGAAATGATAGACTGCGCGACCTTTATAATGAACCGGATGTGATTGGCTTCATAAAAACTTCCAGAATACGTTGGATCGGACACGTCATCAGAATGCCCAACAACATGCCAGTGAGAAGAGTATTCGATAGCGTTCCAGGTACAAACAGACCAAGAGGAAGACCTCGAATGAGATGGGTCGACAATGTGCGCAAAGACCTGCAAAGAATCGATGCCCATAACTGGAGAAGATTAGCGCGTGACCGCGGAAGATGGAAGAAGTTTGTGGAGGCGGCAAAAACCCTCTAATGGTTGTAAAAGGCAATTGATTTATTGATGTTTACACTTCAAAATGGCATAAAAGTCACTGCCCAAACCACACGCTTCTAGAGCCATCTATACGTGAACAGCGGCTTTCCATGTAACCTCTATTAAATAAATATGTGTATTGCTACTTAATGGTAAAAATAATAAAATTTTACTCACCTAAGACTTCCTAATGGTGGTGTAGCGTATGGAACTCCTAAAAACGCTTCAACTGGAGGATGACTTTGCACTATTACCCCTCTCAAAGGTCCATATTTTGTTCTAACAACTCTAGTACTATATTTATGTACAATCAAATTCGCGCAAGTCTGTTCACTCCACAATAGCACCAATAAATACATTAAAATTGAAATTCGCGCGTTGACCACGTGAGACCTCACGTGACCCCGGATACGCATGACGTCACCAAGGACGAGACAGGACGCATCGACGTCTCACCTTCATTATTTCTTTATTTGGAACGTTTTTAACCTCGAGTTTTGTTGATAAATTTGCTCTATTTTTGATTGTGACATTTTGATTTTGATAAATTTGGACTTTAAGTTTTACAAGTAAGAAATCAGCTGTTCACTGTCCGCCATATTGATTTAAAGGTTAGGATTCTATTCAATATAAAGTAATATATAAATCATTTATAAACATTCAGGAATTATTACATAATTTGATATTCAATTAATAGATTTATACTTTTGATTTAACACAAATTATTGTTATAAAAATATTTTTGATTTTTGTGTTCTTTAATTAATTAATATTAAGACACATTTAATTAATTTAATATATAAAATTATGCTATTATTGTAACTATCAATTCCACTGCGTTTTCTGCCCGAATTTACCCGACTTTATCCGAGGTTACCCGAAAGTATATTTTGCCATTTTCAGAAAACATCGTAGAGTTGTATCATGTCCTTCCACACTTTAATTTTTCTTGTTTTTTTAGTTTTCCTTCGTGATTTAAATTGGTCAATTTTTCCTAGGCTTGTCACGACTTTTCCATCTGGTGTTCGGGGTTTTTCATTTGTCTTTTACGTCACAACCCGCTCGAATTTGTGGCACGGTCACATCTGAAAAATAAAATGTTTTGTTAAATTCTGATTGGTCTGATTTATTATACAAAGATACAAAGTTAGAAATATAGTAAAAGTTTTTATATTATATATTTATTAGGATTTTGTAGGTATGACCACCACAAAAACCTTTATAACGTCACTCATGTGTCTGTCTGTCTGTCTGTACGGTAAAAATTTGGCATACTTGTACAACTTTTTGACCCACATATAGGAAAACTATAGAGAGTTCAAAAAATACAGCACGGGATAAATATAAACAAATATGTATTTAATGGAAAAATAAATATTTTTTTAAAATTTTGAGTGGGGTATCAAATGAAACCTCTTAATGCGTGGATGCATAAACAAATTTTTATTAATTTTTTTTTTATGGGTTTTTGTCAATATAATAGCCAAAAACTTTTGTCCCCCACTCTATCTCCCAGAGGGGTTGAACTAAAAATCTGACAAAAATCTCAATAATGTACATTAATGGGAACTGGAATAGTTCAACAAGAAATTTTAATCAAATTGGTTTTTCGCAAAATATTGATTTTTAAGTGTCGTCGAAAAAAAAATATTTAAAAAAAAATTATTGTATGGTATCAAAAAAAAGCTCTTAAGAAGTGCGGGAAGGAGTTTTTTATTTATTTTTTTCTATTTTTCTTCAAAAAAGTACAAAAAAATCAGTGTCCCGCACCTTTTAACCCTAAGGGGATAAATTAAAAAATCTAAACAAATTCTAAGCAATGTATAGAACCGGATATGTACTAGAGGAATTTTTTATCCGATTTGGTTTTTGAAAATGTTACAGTTTTTGTGTTGGGGATTTTATTGTGGGGATATTAAATGAAAGCTCTTTTAGAGCAGATTAAGGAACGGTAATTGATTTTTAAATACATTTCATTTTGACTTAATTTTACCAAGTATTAAAATTTTCGTTTAATATCTTAGCTAAAATTAAAAAAAAATATATTTGTATACACATGGATACTTTTTTTATGGGTAGAGAAGAGGTACGCAAATTTATTTTGTAAATATCGACTAGGAAAATAAATAAATAACTGGCCGGTTGCTGGGATTCCATTTCTAGTAGAGAATCTGTTAGTGTTTCATATAGTCGCAATATAAACAATGTCTCTGTAGGCGTTATGCTCTTGCGTGACAAAAGATCGCCCGCAGTTTTGCCAGGTCTGGATTTGAATGATATTTTTGCAATTATACAAAAAAAAAAAAAAATGCGTTAAAATATATATGTTACGGTATTATTAGAGATATATGATACACGGAAGAAAAAATCTAACTACAACCTTCTTATCGTGCTTATTGATTAAAAGGATTTAAAACCAACACTTGTAATTGTGTTATGTAGTGACATGCATTCATCGTTTGGCCTTCTAATAATCATCATTCATTGACTAAATACCTACAAAACCCTGAAATGAGTGAAAATTCACACTTCACGTAAATTTTTATAGTTGATTTCTTTGGTTTAAGTGGAACTAAACGGGAGTTTAGTATTTATAGTTGTCACGAAAACAGAGCTTGGCTGTTCCATTTTTAGGGTTTTGTAGGTATGACCAAAAAACTCTTATACCGTCATTTTGTCGTCTGTCTGTCTGTCTGTCTGTCTTTCTGTCTGTCTGTCTGTCTGTCTCTCTGTCTGTCTGTCTGTCTGTCTGTCTGTCTGTCTGTCTGTCTGTCTGTCTGTCTGTCTGTTCGGTAAAAATTGTAGCCAAACGGCTAAACCTAGAGAGTTGAAATTTGGCATGCTTATACAACTCTTTGACCCGCACATAGGAAAAATACTAAAACATCTAAAAAACATATCCCCCTAAACATATAAACAAATATGTGCTCATCGAAAAAAAAAATATTTTTTTATAATTTTGTGTAAATTATCAAATGAAAGCCCTTGGTACGTGGATTAACGATCAAATTTTTATTTTTGCAAAATAAATTATTTTGAAGCGATTTTTGCCAAAATTGTGCAAAAAATATTTTGTCCCACACCTTGTAGCCCAGATAGTTTAAACTAAAAATCTGAAAAAATTCTAAATAATGTACATTGGTGTGAACCGGAATAGTACAACAGGAATTTTTGATCAGATTATGTTTTTGGAGAAAAACGCATTTTTTGTGATTTTTGGCTAATAATGTACACAAATTATAGCTTTGTAACACGCCACACTGGAACGTGTGTGCTGGTGTAGTGGTATTAGTCGTTGATTTTTCAACCAAGTAACCCGATCCGAAAGGGATCGAACCCTGTGAGAAGAGACTACATTATTTTTTGTTTTTTTTTAAATTTTTATATTGTTTAAATAATTTTTTCAAAATTCTAGTTATATTTTGGCAAATGTTGTATTTAATTTTTAAAAGCGTAAATTTAATAACCAGTGGAAATTGTTTAAATTATAATTTAATTCTGTTTCAATGTACACGAAATCAGAGGGACGGAACTTATAACAACCAATGGAAGCCATAGGCGCAATTTTTAAAATTCTTAATGAACCTTGCTATATAAAAAAAAAAATACTGCACATATTTAGAAACTTAAATAATGGTATTAGGCGTTCGAATTAAAATTAACAAAAAAAAATATTTAAATATAAAATTTGTTTTCGCATCCAAAATAATCATCATTCACTTACTAAATACCTGCAAAACCCTGAAATGTGTGAAAATTCATACTTCACATAAATTTTTATGTTAGCGTTTATTATAAAAAATTAAATATAACTATAGCCTGTTTCTTTGCTTTAAAAATCCTTTAAAATGTTTCATGCTATAAAATGTTTCAACTAAAAAAATTACAGAAATAAAGTTTGATATAAAAATCTAATATCTTATTCCATCACATTTCTTCCTTTTTATAATATGGAGACGGAAGTAAAGAATTTAAAAAACAACACTCAGGAGCACTTCCTTTTTAGATTTAGTAAATTTAGCGCTGTTTGGGGAGCTGTAAACCTGCAGCAGATTTTAGAAAAGTAAACTTGACTTGCAAATTACTCTGTTTATGGTATTATGGAAATAATCAAGTTACACTTTTACTCTCTCACTTATTCTCATTTGATAAATATTTCACTTTTCAAACAGATTTCATTTGGAAATAAATGGAAATTTCATTTAAATATAATCGCGCACATAATTTTGTGGAATAACGATATTGATAGTATCGTTGTATTTTTAGAGACGCAACGAGTACTTTTGGCGGCTTTGGCAAGTAACCAAAACTGCGCCATAATTGAAGTAGGGGAAGATAGGAAAATGCCGGTCAGTCAGTAATGACAGTCACCCAAATAACTCTGAAACTATGCATAATGTGTAACTCTACTGAAGGAAATAGGATAGATGATAGACATACGATGGTTACCTTTTATATTTTTACAAACGACCACTAGATGGCAATATTGCCATTACTACATTCGTTAAATTTGACATTTGTTATTGTGAAATCAGTGGCAGCTTATAAATTGACCAAGTAGTTTGCTGACAGCAAGCGTTTAAAAAGAAAAAGTTTGTGAAAAAATTAATACTCCTCGTGAAGGTTTTCGTTGGATGATTTTAGTAAAGGCCTAACTCAACAACAATGCATAAATTCGCTTCGTTCAACTTTTGGTAATGAAGCGCTTTCAGAAAAGAGTGTTTACAAATGATTTGAATGATTTCGTCGTGGTCGTGCGTCCATCAGTGATGAATCTCGTAAAGGTCGACCAAAATCGGTTATGATTCAAAAAAACATCGATGCTGTGCGCAAAATGATTGAAGAAGATCGGCATGTGATTTATGGTGAGATAGCGGCATCCTTTGGTATATCGCAGCCTGCAATACATTCGATTTTGCATGAACATTTAGCTGTGAAAAAAAAAACTGTGTGTGATTGGTGTAAGAGAATTCTAAAAAAAATGCAACCTAGACACTGCAAAATCTGTATACATCATTACAGGTGACGAAACTTGGATTTATTCATATGAACCGGAAACTAAGCAACAATCCACTGTTTGGGTCTTCCATGATGAACCGAAACCCACAAAAGTTGTTAGTTCGCGAAGCACTTCCAAGAAAATGAGCGCTTGTTTTTTCGATTGTACTGGACATGTCGTAACCATTCCTTTAGAGCAGTGGTGCGAAAAAACCGTGGGTCGCGAGAAAATTTTTCGGGGTCGCTAAATTCAAAGAAATTTATATGACAATAAAAATATCCAGGGGTCGCAACAAAATCTTACACAAAATAGGGGTCGGAAATGAAAATAGTTTGCGCACCACTGCTTTAGAGGATCGGATAGTTAATGCTGAATGGTATACAACAATACAACAGGAAACCAACCAAAAACGTCGCATCATTCTTCATGACAATGCAACCTCCCACACAACACGTCAAACAATTGTTTATTTGGAGGAGAAAAACAGTGAATTAATGTCTCATTGCCTGTATTCACCTGATTTATCCCCTAACGACTTTTTTTGTTCACCATTGTCAAACAAAAATACGTGGGCAGCGATTTTCATCATCTCAAGAAGCTATTGAAGTCTTCGAGAACTATGTTTTTGAGATACCAATTTCAGAGTGGAAAAAATGTTTCGAGAATTGTTTTAAACGCATGCAAAAGTGTATAAATCTTAAAGGCTATTCGCCTTTTGAAAAGCAATAACACAGTTTGTTCAAAAAAAAAACATTTTTTTTTTCTTTCTTAATTTTTGTAAAAACTTAAAAAGTAGCTCACATATAATAAAGCTAAATAATTAATTTAAGTGAATAAAAGAAGCAGTGGTCCAAAATGGAACAAAAAAGTTCGGAAATAGATCTCTAGCGATATAAAATAGAAGATAAAGACAATAGTAAGCGATTATTTTTCATTTTTCAATATACTTTCTATTAAAAAACTTTAATTATATTCCATATACGCTGAGTCTAGTTTTTAATTATACAAAAATTCATATTTATTGTTTGAAGCTGGTGTAGAAATATTTTCGTTAGTATTTGTTTATCACGTACAACACAGGTCTGTACGTGTATATTTTGTTAAAAACAGATGATGAATGAAAGCAATTTTGAGCTTTAAATATACATATTTTTCAGGTTAGAACTGCATGTTTTGCATAATATACTTGTGATAACAATACTGTTTTTGTTTCCATTGCACCATATCTCAAACAAATGGTTCTGGTCACTATATGTGAGAGTTAAAAGCATTTTTAGACTCATTCATTCAAAATAATAGCGAAATATAAAATAAAAATGTTATCAGTATTTGATTTTAAATATTATTACCGGATTGACTGTCAATAGTTCCATTAATGTGACGTACACTACCGTCCATAAGTTTAATCACACCTTACAAAAATAAATTAAACGCGTTTAATGCTTGGTTTATATACGGAACAAGAATAAGGAATAGGAAATAAGAATAGTGCACAAGATGTTAAAACATGGCTGCGCCGTATATCGGTTTATGTAGGAATGAAATTTAACTTAAACATAAGAATAGTTGGTAACATTCAACATTTTTATTCTTATTTCAAGAATAAGACACGATAAGCCTGCGCACAGCAATCAAAATGTCTGCCGTAATAAAGTTTGGTCAACAGATGTTTTTCAGTTGTGATCAGAGGGTTGTAAACAACAATAAAATGTTTTTAACGGTAATAAACGAAATTTTTTAAAAGGTTTTATGAATCCGAACCTGTCAAGTGACAAACGTTAAACACAGGCCAACGCCAGTACGCAGGCGCACCGACGAAATGTTATGTCCTATATAAACGGTTTAATATTTTTTATTCTTGTGTACTATTCTTATTTCCTATTCCTTATTCTTGTTCCGTATATAAACCAACCATAAGATTCACAAATAAAACTAATTAGACAGAGATCGTGTTGCGGTTAAAAAACCACGTCTTACGGCCGTCCATAAACAAAGGTTAGCCTGGGCCAAAGAGCATAAAAATTGGACGGTAGAAGAAGGGAACAGAGTGCTTTGGTCGGACGAATCAAAATTAGAATTTTTTGGCAATAAACGCCGATCATTTGTTCATCGTCGGCCAGGGGAAAGGATGCTGGAACAGTATATTGCCAAACTGCAAAACATGGAGGTTGTAATATAATGGTTTGGTGTGGTTTTTATGGTGGTCAAGTTGGAAAAATTGTCAAAATTGACGAAAAAATGACGAAAGAGGTGTATTTGCGGATTTTAGCCTAGAATGTTTTGAATTGCGGAGCAGAACTGATTAGTAAAGGGTTCGCTTTTCAGTAAGATAATGATCCCAAACACACTGCCAGAGTGGAAGGAAGGACTGGAAGGAAGGACTCTTAAAGTTAATGACTGGCCACCACAAAGTCCGGACTGTAACTCTATAGAATTACTATGGGATCATTTATACAGGAAGTTGCGAAAAAAACTCCAAGGGGTACATATGACCTTTTTTTTAATTAAATTTATTTTGGGCTTGACTGCTAGGATCATTACCCAGGATACAATCATCTATATCTATAAATATACATAATATACATAAATACATACATAAAGACATAAATATACATAAATTTTAACAATATACAATTAATTTTATATTAATATTTTGTTTATACTAATAAATTGAAATATTGATGTTATTGCTGAAGGGTTGTTCTGAGATAAAATAGTCTGTATGTTTATAGGGAAGATGGTACTGTGTTTTAATAATTCCTGTAGAAGAGTAGATCTAGTGAGGCTGTATTTTGGGCAGTTAAAAATAAGGTGGTTGACGTCCTGAACGACTTCTGGTGAGCAATGGCAGAAGGGGGAATCTGCTAGCCCGATTCTATGGAGATGATCTCTTGTTCTGGTGTGGTTGAAACGCATCCTACACAGTGTAGAGATGTACCTCCGTTCCATTTCGGTGTTGAACCAGGTTTTTGCCTGGATTGAATGGCTTAGTAATGCCTTCCTGCTGTTGAACTCATGTTGAACTCATCATTCCATTGATTTCTTATTTGCGTCTTGAATTGGTAGTAGATGTCGCAGAGTTGGATTTCCTTTTGAACAGGTGTTCCCAGGGAGATGGCTTGTTTAGCTAGTACACCTACTGCTTCGTTGAGAACGATGTTGGCATGACCTTTGATCCACACCACATCTAAGGATCCTGCTTCATTTAGTCTGAAGGTTTCATGTAGAATATGGTACAATAATGCCTCATTTTTATGGGTTAGTTTAGGTGCCTTTAATTTTTGAGTCGCGCTTTTGCTGTCGGTAAAAATGACAACGTTTTGGTTGACTTGAGGGTTGAATGCTATATATTGGAGGCATTTCTTGATTGCTATTAGTTCAGCAGTGTAGATGGAGAAGTTACTTGGAAGTTTGTATTGTTCCCAGTAATTAGAAGCAGTCATAAAATACGCAACCCGTGCCTTCTGAAGTTTTGGATGCATCTGTGAAGATGAATTTCCTATAAGGCTTCTATAATGGGAGGGGTTCTTTTCTTAGTCCAGTAGCTGTTTGTTAATATTTTAGTTGCCAGCTCACCCAGTGGAAGATGTGTTTTCCTCATTATGCGAGAGGATGTGTATTTTAGTGATAGAAATCTTCTTCTTAGATTTAGCGGCATTATTTGTGTTTCAACCTGTAGTGCATTGATCGGGGTAGAGTGCATAGTACCAATTGCCGATCTGATAGCTCTATTTTGGACCGTGTCAAGAGTTTTTAGATTTGTAGCTGAGGCATTCCCATATATTATTGACCCATAGTCAATAACGGAAAGAATAAAATTCTTATATATCATAAGGGCCGTTGTAGGATCTGCCCCCCAGTTAAAATGAGTGACCGAGCGTAAGATGTTCAGCCTTTATTCACATTTTTGCACTGTAGCATTGATTTGTGGTCTCCAGGTTAGTTTGTAGTCATATGACCTTTGGACATCACTCAAAAATATTTGGAACAATATTGATGGCCAATATTTAATCAAATTAATTGATCGCATGCCGCGTATTTCTCAGGCGATTATGAAAGCCAGAGGTGGTCAATTTGACGAAAATTCAATTTGAATATTATTATTTAATTTTATGTGTAATTTTTAAGATTGTAATCTCTTGAATTAATTTTTATTAAACAGACGTAAATTTGTCTATTTATTTTATTGGAACCCCAATCATCTGGAGAATTAAACTCAAACGGTACTCATTTCTGCATAATACAATTATACAGTTTGCGTCCAGGCAAAAAGGCGAGAAAAGCCTGGCAAGTTACAGGTCTTCTGGACACAAACCCTTGTTTCCTCAATTGTCTTTGGACAACTCGTGACGAAATTTGCTAAATTTTTATCTTTTTCGAAATGACTTGCGAGAAAATTTAAGAGCCACGGTTTCCCAAAACAACTAGATTAAAAAATCAGTTTCGAGCGCTTGTGGCTCGTTGATGATTTGAACCAGGTTTTTTATGTAGAGGCCAGTTCGCTGATGACGCTTTACAGCGTAATTAATAGTTATTACCTACACCCAAAATATCAGCAATATTCCAATACTGCTGCCATCTTCATTTAATGGTGCAGCTCGTACAGCGTCTTCCTGCCACATTTTAATTTTATTGCACAAAAAAGACTTATAAAATATGTAGCTAATGGCAACATTTTGAACAATGAGTTCTTTCGATGAGTTGGGATAACACGTACTTCAATCACTGGAAAAAACGTGGAAAAAGTTAAGAAAGAAATTATGCCCTATATAAAATTATGTATTTTTTTTATGCTGCGACTATGAAGTAACTTTATCCAAAGGTGTTGAAAGATTATCCTTTGAATTATCCTTTCAAACAAAACATGTATATTCATGCATTGTTTTCCTTTTTCACACAGGACTTGACAGCAGCTCTAGATCAAGGACTTATAAATATGTATTTAATTCTGACGAGTTCCAGTGTAAGTTAATAATGTTAATAAAGAAAAAACTAGACAGTTTTTTATTGCGTAAAACTGCCATTAACAGACTACACGTAATTCATAATGATTTAAATGATATTTATTTTGATTTAGATTAATTTACTGTACTCTGATTTAAAAGTGTTTTTAAGTTTCGAATGTCTAGAAAGAAAACTGATATAGCTATCTGTATCTCTATATATACAGGGTGTTTACGGTCTTCTTATTTACTTTTTAATGGGTGATACTACACGCCAAAAGAAGGCAAAACTTAAAACACCTTAGTATATATAACGACCACCTCGAATCGACGACAACACTTCGCTACTAAAAGATGAATATTTCATAAAATTTTGACGAAAGTGGGCTCGTCATGTCTAGGGTTGCCACCTAACGCCTCACTCTGACCCGGAGCAAAAAAAAAGTTGTGTTTTAAATAGAGATGTGCCGGATCCCATAAAAACCAGATCTGCGGATACAGATACGGATAGAGATTATTTGTTGTCTGATCCGTGGATACGGATACGGATTTTCCATGTAAGTACAGAGACCTTGAAGCGATAGTTTGATATCTCGCGCTGTTCCTATAGACCGTTCAATTGTTGGAATGCAGTACATGTTAAATGCAGTTTCGAAAACCACTAGCAAATTATGTGATGCTTGACTTAACATCAGTCTAAACGCCAAAATAAAATTATCTCCATAATAAAGTAACCTCCATAGTTGTGTAGCGTGAGTAGTAAGTGGTGGAGCGCCGCCATTGACACATCGGCGCGTGCAGTGATTCAGTAAGCTTTCAGCTGTGAAATAAGGAAGCGTCGTACTTCCGAGTGTTCGCTTGTTATAACCTCAAAACTTGAGTGCCGAAATAGAATATCTCGCCAAATGTTAGAGAGAACCGTCTGTTCACGATCTCAAAACTTTCCGAAAAATTTCCTCGAGTTTCTCGGGCTGTTTTGTACGAGATAGTCACCGAAAAATTAGGCTACCGAAAGTTTTGTGCTCGTGAGGTAGCAAAACTGCTGACCGAGATCGACAAAACCAACAATGGGTTCCGAACTAGATTTTCTTCTAGACTTGGCGCCAAGCGATTTCCACCTGGTTAACCACATAAAGAACTGGCTTGGGTCTCAGCACTTCGCTAATGATGAAGATCGTCAAAACGCTGTGACAGGTTGGCTATATTTTTCTGGTGGCGGCAGAGTTCGATGAAGAAGAAAATTCAAAGCTGATTAAACGCTATAACAATAAAGAAAATATGTAGTTTTAAGATGTATACAATAAAATATTTGTATCTATGCTGGTTTTATTTTTATAGCCAAACGAAGGTTACTTTCCGAATAACCCTGGTAACAAAGACCTCCAAAGAAATGGATATTCTTTGTGACATTTTGTCATTAAATAAACACATACGGAATTAGGATTAACCCTACAGTGTCATTATAACAAGATATTAATTAAAGTTGAAAAAGTTTTAGACAATTTATAAATTCCCCGTCAATGACCGGGGATTCATATATGCTTTTGACCGTACACACAAGGGGATTTCTTGAAATTAATTTAGCTTTTACTGAAATTTATTTTAACAGTTTTATGGTTAGTTGACTATGAAAAGGTATTTAAATGTGGGTTTGTGAAGATATAATCATTTTTGAGGAAATCATTTATGAATTTTAATCACTTTTATATAAGACAAATATTTTTAAAATAAACATCACAGAGATTTTAATAAAATATTAGATTTACAAAAACATTTTAAGATAATTAAATAATATTCATTAAAGATTCACTTCCATTCCCCACAGACGTAGAGGGTGGATTTTGAAATGGAGCTTGCTTTGCTCGATAGTGTTATACGAGGTGTGTATATTAAGTAACCGGGCTGGCAACATAGCATTTGATCTAGCAACATTTGGGACACGGGATTTGGAGGAGCGGCAGGTGAACTTATGATACGCTTTCAGTAAAAGTTTGAACTCTCAGATGGCCTACGGAGACAGTGTTTTGTCAAGGACCCAGGTTTTTTGGTGATTTAAGGCATTTTCAGAAGGAAGAGAGTTGATTGAAAATGAATCACGCAGCGGAAGGCCTTAATCTTTAAGAACCGATGAAAATGTCGACAGAATCCGGGATCTTATGCGTTCAAGTCGTCAGTTGACAGTCAAATTGATCAGGGAAGAGTTAAATTTGACTCACATTACCGTTCATCATATTTTGACCAATGCGCCTTTCACAGCGCGTTTCAAAAAACCTTTCACAGGACCAAAAGGACATCAGGAAGAAAAGGTGCCTTAACTTTTTGGAATCGATTGAAAATGATACCCATATTCTGGAACGTTTCATTACTGGTGACGATACTTGGGTGTTAAAGTACGATCCGGAAACCAAGCGCCAGAGCATGAAATGGCACACTTCAAGCTCTCTAAAGCCCAAAAAAGCAAGAATATGCAAGTCGAAGATCAAATGCATGCTGGTTTGCATTTTGATAGCCAGGGAATCGTCCACAAAGAGTTTGTGCCTCAAGGCCAAACGGTCAATCAACACTTTTATCGAGAAGTTCTTGAAAAACTTCGAAAAAGGGGCATGTGGGACCAAACATCAAAAACAACTAAGTGTTGCATCATGACAATGCGCCTTGCAATTTCAATAAACGGGTTTATGGCCTGTAAAAACATTCCTGTGGTTCTTCGGCCTCCTTATTCGACTAACTTGAGTCTTATGACTTTTTCCTCTTCCCAAGATAGAAAAATCACCTCAAGGGACGTCATTTTGGGACACTCGAAAACATTCAAACGTCCGTAACCGACCAGCTGAAAGTTATTCTAGTATCCAAATTCCAGCACTGCTATAAGGATTGGAAGAACCGTCTCTATCGCTGTTTAGCTTCCCAAGGAAGTTATTTTGAGGGAAAAATTATTGAATTGTAATTCTATTCGAATTAAAAACCAGTGGCGAAGGGAAACCTCCGCTAGACTTGCCCTCCCATAAAAAATTAAATATCATTCAAATTACCAATTATGTATAAAAATAATTATACATATATTATCAGAAAACAATAGAATATATTAGAAAAATAACACGATTAACAACAAACCTTAAATTTTTTTCGCAATTTACTATTTTGACGTATATATGTGACACTGATAACTAATCAAAATATTATTTAATGTACTATTACAAATTAATTATCATTACCATGGAAACGTTACATATAAGTATGAAAAAATTTTAAATAATTTTACAAAAATTTTTCAAAATTTTTCGTTTTATCAAAAAACGTCTCAAATAAAAGTTATTAGTAATTGCATTTATAGTAACTTTTGTTCACTAAATTTTTTCTTAATATTTTTCTGTTGCTAAATATTCGCAAAAATCTTAAAATCGACACGAGTAAACTCCCATTTCTAGTCAACCGATCTTCACAAAAAACAATAGGGTTCTTCCCATTTAATAGGAGAATTTTTTTGTACCAGAACGAATTCTCTAAGTTGAACCGTTCTTGAGTTATCGTGTTTACACACAGACACACACACAAACACACGCGCGCGCACGCACGCACGCACGCACGCACGCACGCACGCACGCACACAATAGGTTTTTTGGAGTCCCTGGACCATGAAACGTGGTCATCAGTCAAAATCTCGACATCGAAAATTTTCGCGATTACAATACTTGCCCCTTATATATTAAGGTCGGGCAAGTAAAAATTAAAAAATCAGTCCTGTTACTTAATTTACACACCTCGTATACCCACTGGCAGGGCCGTAACGAAGATATTAAGCGCCGGTGGCAAGTGTCCAAGTTGCGCCCTTTCGAATATTTTAGCGCCCCTATTGCGAATGCTGAAAATTCAGTATATTTTATTTAATTTGGCTTACCTTCAAAAAATACAAGGGATGAGCAAAAAAAAACCTCACCTATGAAGACACAAACTGGAACTAAAAAAATTGCGCCCTTATCACAGCTGCGCCGGTGGCAGGATTCTCTTTCGCCAAGCCCTAGTTACGGGCTTGTCCACTGGACGCGTTTTCATACAAATTATGCTCGTCAAAACTCAGACGAATAGCTGCGAATGTTCCAATTTCATAAAATGAATTGAAAGTCGTTTAATTGCTACTACTCAGTAAACCATACAATATCCACTGAACCAGTTTCTCGAACTGAGTCGAAATACTCATCTTTATTTAGAATCACTGCTTCAGATGAACTTCGTAGAATCGTCCTTGAACTTCCATGTCTAATAATAAGAGACAATCCAACACAATTATTCGAAATATCTATTATTATACACCTAGTAAATGAAATATTCATTTATGCCAAACTAATTCCATACAAAACTACCAAATCTCGCCTTGTATTACCTTTGTAATCCTGAGATCTAGAAACTGGGGTTAAATCGAATTTCTAATCAACAACTCAACTAAGCCGAATATATCCGGACATAGCCGATCTGTTCTATATTTACATGAACCATTATAGACTTCATAAATGGCAGGCATAGGCTAGATTAATTTTGTATAGGGGTGAGTGTGGCCTAATTACGAAAGAGGTACCTTAAGAGAAGGGTGTGGATTGAGATATTAAACATGGTTTAGGCTCGGGATTGATTCTAAAGACTTAGATGTACTTTAATTAGTTGAAATATAGTGGGAAAATAAGCAACAAGGTAGATAGTGTTATAGTAAGATTAATAATAAATAACACAAGTCTACATGTATCTAGAGCTGGAGTCCTTGTTGATATTTCGTGAAAAGTTTTGTGAAATTAGTAAATATGTGTTAATTTATTTTTTATCACGTACAGTTTTTGAAAAATCGACTATGATAAATCTTTATTAATAAAATTGAATGCTATATCTATTTTTTTATTGTTACGGCTTAATATTTGGTTTCTACACGTTTATAAGACAATATCCGAAAAAAAACAATGTTTATCTGCCTGCCTGTCTGTATGTCTGTTTGTCTGGTTATTTGTTTATCTGTCTGTCTGTACAAGATTCAGCTGGACATTTTTAAGAAATTTGGTATGATGATAGAGTAAATCCAGGATTCGAACATAGGCTATAAGGCATTTCAAAAAATTTATTTTAGTGGGATGTTTCGGGGTTAAACTGTTTATTAAAATACTTAAAATATCTCCCTTATTATTGACAGAAAAATATATGTAACAAAAATTGTTTATTATAAGAAAACACATAATTTTTTTCAACGCATTTTTTTGGGGTTTAGAATTTTTGGAGGGGACAAAAACTATATATATATCTTCCTTATTCGACTATATCGACTAAAAAGCAAAACCATATGACAAATATAGCTTATATTAAGAAAACAAAACTTTTATTTTTTGCATTTTTTCTATTATATGAATATTTGAGGAATTACGGGGGGACAAAAGGGGACAAGGCCACATTTCATCGGCTCAGAGCCTTTTTGTGAACTAACTTTATTTTGCCGTCAATGTCAGAATTTTAGACCGTAACTCAAAAGTGACCATATATTTGTGATCTTAGGCAAAAAATATATAAGCATACCAATTTTCTAAAAAATTTAAAATTAAAAAAAAAATAATTTTTGAAATTATGGTCAAAATTTTTTCTACTCAGATTTTAGCCAAAATATATTTTTAAACTATTTCGAGGCAAGGATTATAAAAAAAAAATTGGAATCATACTTTCCTAGTTTTTAAACTGAGTTTGGAAACTACGGATTATCCAAAAATTTCAACCGCAGGTCGTTATCTCTAACTCTTATGTTGAGCTTTTTTTAATTCACAATTTTCACAAATAATGTTAATGATGTCATTAAAAAAAATTTTCATAAAATCGTTTTATGCGTTTGCATCAATCGATTAAAACCTCAAATTTTTTCTAGACTAAATAAACTACAGAGAATCCAAAAATTGTAACCGGAGATCGCTGTCTCTAATGGCTGGTTTCTGAAAACTTAGTAAACTATAAGCAAACGGTAAACTACGGTCAAATATAACAATCTCATAAGTAACCAATCAATCAATCAATCAATAATATCTTTATTCTTGCCTTTCGGCCTCGAATTAAAGTACATTATTTCTAAAATATTACATTTATTCCAAAATATCTGTATAACTTAAATATCCCAATTAAATCTACTTCTTAATTAACAAAAATATAAATAACTAACTAACAAACAAGGAATCTTATAACTACGAAAATAAACTATTAAAAGTGGCCTATGGAACGTCTAGTCTTTCTTTCCGTTTTGTCGCGTTCGGTTTCTTTTGACTCTCATCATCCATTTTATACCGCTTCCTGTCTCCTCCAAGATTTTTTCCAGCCGTGCTGGCTCTTCCCTTATTTCTGGACAGCATCTTAATAGACCGGGAGCTCATGACAGTTTTTGGTCTCCGATTTCATACAGCATGCCTTTTGGAGGAGAGAATATTTACCCTGTGATAACAAAAAAGGGATGGTACTAAACCCCTGCACGCTTTCCGGTCATAGGGAAAATTGCATTTCCACTTAAACACAAAATTTTTGTGCTTTTCTCTGATTTAATATTGCTTGCCCGTTTGTCAAAAGAAAGTTATAACAAATTTAAAGTCTTTTAAATATATGCATGCGATTCGGAGGGTCCCAAAAGGCTCAAACGGTCATGTGATCTTGTAATAAAAAAATATGATTTTCCGCGTTTTCATACGGCATGCCTATAATTAAAAGACTTTAAATTTGTTATAATTTTCTTTTGACAAAAGGGCAAGCAATATTAAGTCTGTGAAAAACACAAAAATTTTGTGCAAGTGGAAATGCAATTTTCCCTATGACCGGAAAGCGTGCAAGGGTTTAGTACCATACCTTTTTTGTTGTCACAGGGTAAATATTCTCTCCTCCAAAAGGCATGCTGTATGAAATCGGAGACCAAAAATGTCATGAGCTCCCGGTCTATAAGTGGTTCATGGTTTCAGGTTCTTCTCTAAATGTCCGGCACTTCTTCTCTTCTTCATCCCTCCAAAATTGATTGGCTGCCGCCTCGTTCCGGCATCTGAATCTGGCAATCGTCTTCTTGTTTCTGTTATTGTCTCTCAAGTATCTTGGTAATGATTCTTCTTTTATCTTCTGGTAGTCTTCATTGTATCTTGTTTTGTCTATTCTGTTCTGTATTTCTTGGTCCTGTACTTCCGTGTCTCTGTCCACCATCCTTTGCAGGTAATCCTCGCCTTCTTCCTGCATTCTCCTTACTTCCTCCAGACCATATCCATTTCTTTCATAGTACTTTCTTCTCTCTGTTCCCCAAGTTGTTTGCGTGTTATTTTCCTTTTCCTTCCTGCATTCTCTCAGAATTTCGTTGCAGCTTAGTCTGATCTTATGCTCGAATTTTGCTGCTCTGGCCCCGGTGTTGACTCTGATTTTGTCCCGTTTTGTTTCTGCTAGCACTATATAGCCGGGAGTCTATCTGTCTAGCTGTAGCGTCCATTTGATGTAAGTCTCCTGTGTTCTTTCTATGTCTTCGTATTCGCTCCACCTCCATATCTCGCACCCGTACAGTAGAATTGTCTTTATCAATCTGTCATAAAGGAACATTTTTTGGTTAAAATCCGTCCTGAATTCCCTCTCTCCTATGCTCCAGATCTGTCCTATCGCGTTCCTCTCATAAGTAACCATAGCAACCGTTTTCAAACTATTTAGTTATAGTTAACTAAGCTTTCAGAAACCGGCCCTAAATGTTTTGGAGTTGTTTTTTTTTTTTTTGATTCACAATTTTCACAAATAATTTAATTATGCCATTAAAAAAATGATATAATCTCAAAACGTATTAAACATTTAAAGCCCCAATTTTTTTTAAGACGTTTCTAAGGTTGGTCACTAGTATAGCAATCTTAAGCTTGGATGCTATCGTCCTGAAAAAAACTATACTTGATATTCTGAAACCACTATCTTAAGTTCCACAACCTGGATATCCATCGCCTTCCTGCTGATCTCTTGCCATTTAATTTTTCTTCCATTATCAACCTTAATAAATGGTATTTATTTTTAAGCATTCCATGGCCCTGATATTCCAACTTCCTCTTTTTAATTTGGAATATTAATTGAAGTTTTGTTCCTATCTTAGTGAGTACTTCTTCGTTCTTTGTTCTGCTGGTCCACGAAATGGGCAATATTCTTCCATAAATCCACATTTCGAAGGCGTCTATTCTCCTATTTAACGTTTAAGTTAGAGTCCAGGCATGTATAACAAACAACACTACAAGAAATATATAGTATTTCACAAGCTTTAATTCGATTGGTAAGTAGTGACATGTTAGCAGTTTCTTTATTTTATTGGGTTGGCAACTAAGTAATTGCCGTTTTCTTAAGGAAAATATAACAGTTTATTTTTACTCACCAAAAAAGCTTTAATCACGAATGTATTTTCCATTATTTTCAATGACCTTTTTCCACTTTTCAGGCAGCATCATAATACCACGTTCATAAAACTGTGGGTTTTTATTGGCAAAAAATTGTGTCAACACCAGTTTTACTTCATAATCGTTATTGAATATTTTTCCTTGCAGAAAGTTGTAAATTGCGAAATAAATAATAGTCTGATGGTACTATGTCAGGACTATATGGTGGGTGTGGTAACACATCCCAACATAGCTGCAACAATTTTTGGCGAGTGACCAAAGATGTATGGGGTCTAGCGTTATCATGATGGAACACAATTCCTTTGCGATTTGCCAATTCTGGTCGATTTTTCTTGATTGCAGCATCCAGTTTGGTTAGTTGATCTTTCTTTGGAGAATATCAGGTTTTGATGTTGTTTGAGGTGGTTCATTTGGTTGACTCCACGATCGTTTTCTAATGATATTGTTATACAAAACGATTCATTTTCGTTGCGCTTAAGAAGCATATCGCAAGTGTTGATCCGTTTCGCCAAGTGAATTTCCTTAAGTTCATGAGGAACTCATTTCAGTAACATGTCAAATGACCTTGAACATGTTATGACAGGAATTTGTGCATAAACACTGCTTAAACTACGAATTTGGGAAATCGGCAATTACTTAGTTGCCAACCTAATACAATATTTTCTATATTTTATTATTTCCTTCACAAATCACATCTTACAATTATTGTGGAAAATGTTATATTGTTATGATTTATTTTTTTCGGAAGATTTAGGTTAGTTTTAACTCGTCCTTGAGGATAAACGAAATGTGCAAAACAACAATTCATCTCTATATTTCGTCACGACGTTTTTTCACGTCACTTTATGTTTTTTTCTCATTTAACAAGGAGAAAAACATCTATTCTTTAGGCCTGTCACACCAATTTTTAATATTTGGGTAAAAAATTCCCGGTTTCACGTTTAACAGACGTACACTGATGTGCCAAGAAATATAAAACTTAACAAACCTAAACATTACAAAATTTCATGTGAAGCGTGAATTATCATACATTTCAGGGTTTTGTAGGTATTTAATAAGTGTAAGAAGCCAAAATAATGCTGGATGTATGGGAATATTTGTTCTATAATCACATCAAAATCAACAGTTTTTAATAATCACTTGTATTCGTTATTTGATTACTAAGAGTTTCCATTTAATTTCTTTAATAAATTTAAATAACTTGCTAAAAATCCCAGCGTTTTTTCTGCATTTGCTTCGTATTCAAGTTACATTAGATTAATAAAAAATATATTGATAAATGGTTTAATTTTGTTCAACTTTAGAAACGTATTTCTCACTAATAACAATGTGTTATTTAATTTATAAGAATTTCGTTAGTATAAATTATTTATTCCCAGTGGCGGACTGGCCCGCCGGGATACCGGGCAATTTCCCGGTAGGCCGGTCCCAATAGGGCCGATTCTTGAAGCAATGGGGCCGGTCCTTCGACCAGCGAGGCCGGATCTTGACTCCATTTATTTCAATTTTCCAGGGCCGGAGAATTTTGACAGTCCGCTACTGTTTATTCCTCTTTGATACCTTTAAAACGATAATCTAAAGTAATTCAAACAATAGGTTGGATCACAACGTATAATATATTCATATAATAAAATAACTGTACGCTACACAGTACACTTTACAGTGTAGAGTGTAGTGTGAAGTGTCCATATGCGAGTCTACACATATCAACTTCTCAGCTGTTAAAAAAATGTATTATATTTTTATTTCTAAAAAAGACTCACTTTACTAGCCATAAATACAAAAAATAGAGATACGCTAATGATTCATTAGATGATCATTAACTTATCTCTGAGTTCAATGACCAGACAATATGATGTGTTTTTTTTAATTTTAAATTGTTATTTTATATCGTGACTATTAACTAAGTTCTGATGAAGATTTAAATTAAATCGAAACGTAAGCGTAGTTAATCAATTTGTTTTATTTTCTGACTGGTCCGTACCCCATTATCTATCAACTATAATTACTAACTTACGGACGTAACTCATCTTATCAAGATTATTAGCCATAATTTAGCTATGAATTAAAAAATTAATTAATTTTGTCAATAACACATAAACTGCAATATTTTTCAAAAACTCATTCTGATCAAAAATTCCTCTGGTAAGTTTCTGGCTTAAATCAAGGTTCATTAAATATATTTTTAGTTTAACCCTTTTGGGCAAAAGGGTGCGGGACAAGAACTTTTTTAAAGACATTTTTGAATAAAATCGTGTTAAAAGAAACGAATTTAAAAAACTACCTTTCGTTCCTTAATCTACATCTCAAGATCTTTTTTTGGTACCAAATAGTAAATAAATAAAAAAAAATTTATCAAAGACACAAATAAATCGTAATTTTTCAAAGCTGATAAAAAATTTCTGTTCTATTCTGGTTCCCATCAATCTTCATTATTCGGATGTTTAGATCAACTCCTCTGGGAGATAAGGTGGAGGACAAAAGAATTTTGGCATAATTTTGATGAAAATCACATAAAAAAAATTATTCAAAAATAAAAGCTTGTTGATCTACGCATTAAGAGGTTTGATTTGATATGCCACCAAAAAAAATTAAAAAAATATTTATTTTATCACAAAATACATATTTGTTTATTTACCTTAGGATGTGCTTTCTTGAATTCTCAGTATTTTTTTTTATATGTGGGCGAAAGAGTTGTATAAGTTTGTCAAATTGCAACTTTCTATATTAAGCTGTTTGTCTACAGTTTCTACCGTACAGACAGGCAAACACATGAATGACGTTGGGTTTTTTGGTGGTCATGCCTACAAAACCCTAATTTTTTTTTTATATTTTAAAAACAATTGAATGGATTAGCTCAAAGACAGAACATTTTTTCCCAGCGGAATTCAACTTCTTTCAGAAAAGTGGGAAAAAATCATAGCTTCCGAGGGCAAATTATTTGATTAATGTATTCCCAAATTTTGTTATTGAAATAAATACTCAAAAAACACAAGAGAACAGTAACTTTCAATGCAACTTCCTAATACATTCCTGAGCTGGTCGTTCTTTACCCCTCACCCCAATTTACAGTTCTATGTTTGAAGAACTTCCATCTTTAATTCCAGAACACCAATTACATCTCCCTTGTCTCCGTTTCGCGACATTAGAAAATATGTCTTAAAAACATCTTTTGTGTCTTTCTGCACGAATTTCTTTTTTTCATAACAGATAAATTTCTTGCGTTGGCAAGGTACGAACAAATGAATAACCATTAATTATCCTTCTACTTCTTTCATAAATGGAACCGGCTGCCTCCAAACCGTTTGACAGCCCATTTTTAAAACCGATAACGATTCGCAGTTTGAATTAAAACGTATTTTTCAGATATATATCACAGGCTGTAATGTAGACACAGATACACAAATTGTGAGTCATTTATTGGAAAAATTTAATATTTTTTCATTAAAATGGGTAAATATTTTTTGAGATATTTATAAGATATTTAGGAGAAAGTAGAATAAATACTACTATTTTTTTATTTTGCTTGTAAAATAATTACGTAAACAACAACAGTAAAAAATTAATATGTAGAGTTGGGAACGACATTAGGTTGAGAGTAACTACATTTTCAATCAAATAAGTATATCTCCTAAAGTTTCTTACAAAACTTTCTTTAATTTTTAATCCAGATTTAGTACATACGAGGGTTGTCTTTTATATTTCGGGATTGCGCTAAACTAGTTCTGCCATCTGGCAACTGACGCTTCTATCTTAAAGTTTGATATTTTTTTACAGTATACGTACTCAGAACGTTTTGACGTACGAGCGCTATTTGTGTTGTTTACAGTAACTTGAAAAAATTTATCTCGGCTAATAATTGAATAAAATCGTGATCATTTTCGAGCGATTATTTTTTACAAGTTTCCACGTGTCTTAACCCAACGACAATGCATCGATGAACTTAATTCGACTTTTAGCACTATGAAGCACTATCAAGGACTACTGTTTATCGATGATTTGCCGACTTCAATCGTGGCCGTAGTTCGCTTAAGGACGTATTTCGTAAAGGTCGTCCAAAATCAGTTCTTGTTCCGGAAAACATTGATGCTGTGCGTGAACTGATACTGCAAGATCTTCAAGTGACTTATCGTGAGATTGAAGTATCCTTGAGCATTAGTGGGACCAGCATACATTCATTATTGCATGACCATTTGGCCGTCAAAAAGATTTGTTTGTTTTGGATTCGACATAATTTGACAATCGTAGTGGAAAAAATGCTTCGAAAATTGATTCAAACGCATGCAAAAGTGTATTGGTCTTCATGGAGAATATTTTGAAAAACAATACAGCCACTTTTGTTGATAAATAATTGTTTTTGATCTCAAATCCCGAAATATAAAAGGCAACCGTCGTACTAGGGGTGATCGATAAAATTCTAGAACAAACTAAAGGACGTAATTTCCGGCGCATTTCGTTTATATGTTTGAAAGCCTAATCTTTCATATAACTGCAGTAAAATTTCCAGACTGATCGTGCATACAGTATGTCCGTGACAGTCAACTAAAGCAACAAATTACGTACACTTTCATAATCATGAGTTTCGTGCAGTGATAAAACATCCCTTTTCAAAAGGTTTAAATGCTAGAGATTTAAAAACGGAGTTAGACGAACTTCATGTGAGTCTACTCCTTCATATGTAATAGTTGCAAACTGAATTGGAGAAATTAAGCGTGTCAATCAAGTACAGAGGATGCACCACGTTCTGGTACGCCCAAAACAGATATCGATGAAGAAACGGCTAGAAAAGTCCACGAAATCGTGGTGAAATATCGCCGACTAAAATTGCGAGAGATAGCAGAGGCAGTAGGCATTTCATATGACCTCGCACATTAAATTTTAAACCAACATTTGGACATAACAAAGTTCACTGCATGATAGGCGCCGCGTTTGCTAACAAAATACCAAAATCAAGTGCGAATGACCATTTCTCAGCAATGTGTAGACATGTTCAAGCGCAGTACAAGAGATTTTTTGCGACGTTTTGTAACTGTCGATGGAACGTGGATGCATCACTACAGTCCGGAGACCAAAGAACAATCAAAACAGTGGATAACACGCAGTTAACCAACTCCAAAGAATTCCAATATAATGCCATCAGCTGCTAAGGTTAGGACTACCGTCTTTTGGGATTCTCGAGAATTAATTTTTATCGACTACTTACAACAATAACAATAACAAACCAGAATTATGCGTCGTTATTAGACAGATGGAACGAAGAAATCAAATCCAAAAGGACACATTTGGCAAAAAAAGTTTTGTTCCACCATGATAACGCACCTTCCCAAAAATCGGTAAGTGCGATGGCCAAACTGCAAGAATTACGATTCGAATTAATCGAACATGCATCGTACTTGCCAGACTTGGTTGCTTTTTCTTTTTTTTTCCAAAACTCAAAAAATGGTTGGCTGGAAAAAAAATCTCATCAAATACTGAAGTCGTCGAAACTGTAAATGGATATTTCGAGAGTTTAAATAATTCTTATTTTTCTAAAGGAATGACAGGTCTTGAAAAGCGTTGGGAGTAAGTGTACAGAGCTGTGTGAAATGTACAGAGCTGAATGGAGACTATGTAGGAAAAAAAAAATACAATTTTGCCCCAAAAAGTTTGTTTTATGTCTCGTTCTAGAAACTTTCCTATCACCAACGATTACATTCAGATATAAAACATTTCGAAATATTACCGATGTAGAAAACCACCTGATTAGATATTTTAAGTCAAGACCAGGAAACTTCTTTATGGCTCAGTTACACGATGCAAGTAACTTGCACCAGTAAGTACTTGCACCAGCCACTGGCATCGTGTAAACGTACATGCAGTACTGGTGCCAGTACTGGCACAAGTATCTCATGCAAATCAAGTGAATAGAAGCCGTTCCTATTTACTGGCACAAGTAGCCATGCCAGTGACTTAAAAATGGCCGCTGTGAACAGCTGATGTATTTCCGTGGTTACAAAAACAAACTTTTTCACACCTTTTTTTAATAAATGTAGTTTTTGGCACCAATTAATTTTTGTTTGAAAAGACGTACGCATAAAATACATAAAATTAGGTTAAACATCGAAAATTGGCGCGTTAAAAAGACGGTTTTACGCATAAAAAATAATTGGAAGCATCTACATTTTGCAGTGTGTTTCGGGTTCTTTGCAAGGTTACTTAAATAAGATACTGGAATACGTGTAAACGACAAAACGACTTGCGCAAGTACTGGCACAAGTAACTGGCATCGTGTAACCGGGCCATTAGAAAGGGTATAGAGAAATTAGTACAACGTTGAAAAGCCGTAATAAATAATGATGGCAATTATATTGAAAATAAAATAAACTGTAGCTGTAAAACCTTAGTCTCAATAACTGATTCTTTAAAATATTTGGGAATATACATTGACACTCATCTTCGGTGGGACGTTCTTTTGCTGAAACTTCAAAGTAAAGTACGAACCTTTATTTACCTCTTCAAAATTCTTCGGCATATTTTTGACATCAAATCTTTAAAAATCTTTTATTTTGATTTCATTCAATCCATATTAAGTTATGGTATTTTAGTATGAAGAAAAGCTTCACCTTCACATTTAAAAAAACTGGAAACTGTTCAAAAGTTAATTTTAAAAATCATATATAATAAAGATTTCCGTTTTCCTAGTGACAAATTATTTATCGAGGCTCAAGTATATAATTTAAATCAACAGTACTTTCTTTCTGTTGCTAAATATATGTATAAAAATAAATTTCATATTCTATTAAATTTTCCTTGCCATGAATACTCAACCAAATTACAAATCGCTAATGTAAGCTATTCACTACAATCAAAAAAATCTGTTGGGCATTCAAACTTGTATATAATATTCCTCAAGTTTATAACACAATTTCCAAGTACAAGAAATTTGAAGAAATCTCTTCTGGCAGTTACCAAGCGTATGTTAAGATTATTAAGAATATCATCAACCTCTTAGATCTGCAATAAATAAATTATTAACCTTGCTCCATTGTATTGAGTTTTATTGAGTTTTATTTTGTTATTATTTTGTCCTGGCATTGCGACAAGCTTCAGCTTAATGATGCTGGCCAGAATGATAATTAAAATATTGGATTGTGTAATAAATTTCCGCGTTTTTTTGTTTATAAGATTTATTAAAGAAAACAATAATTATTGTAACAAATTAATCAATAATATAATCTCCATCATTATTTACAACCTGTTCCCACCTATCGACCAACTTGTTGATGCCGTCTCGCCAAAAATCTTTTGATTTTGTGTTGAAGAAGTTTGTGAGCCAGGTTTTGAGGTCTTCATCGTTAGCGGTACGTTAAGGGTACGTCCCTCATTTGGTTCGACATGGAGCGGAAAAGGTAATAATCCGTTGACGCACGGTCCGGAGTGTATGGCGGATGCGATAGAACCTCCCATTTGAGATCATTGAGATCTTGTGGCCATCTCTCAAGTTATGTGGCACCCAATTTCCAAGTTATTGAGTAAAGCCCATGGAGTAAAGATGCTTAGCGATGGTCGTAAAGGTACATTCCACCTTTCGGCCAACTCTCGTGTTATTTGACGACCATCTGTCTTCAAAAACATCTTGAGAAGATCATCGTCGAAGTCGGGAGGTTGGCCGGAGCGAGGTGCATCACCAAGGTCAAAATTGCGATTTTTAAACTTGGAAGACCAATCTTGCGCGGTCCTCGGAGCTATAACATCTACTCCATATACGTCACAAATGTCGCAAGCTGCTTCCGTAGCTTTTTGACCACGACGAAAGGTAAAATAGTGCAGATGTCGAAAATGACTTTTTTTACTTCCTGGAACTTCCATTTCAAAAACCTCAAATTCAATTAAAATTAATTAATTCCGAAAATTAAAGCAGATAAGTTTGTAGAGCACGAAAAATACTTAAGAATGCATACATAAACTTAACCTAAAAAAACACAAAATTGCGGGAAAAAGATAAAATACAAAAAACGCGAGAATTTATTACACAACCTAATAGTATAATAAATAAAATTTTGTCTATAAGTTATAAAGAATCTATATGTAAAAAATTTTAGTAGGTATTAGAATATATATTTTCTTGTTTGCATTTTTTTAACTTTTATCAATAACTTATGTATAGCTTACGTATATCTCATATTTGTAAAAAAAAAAAAAATGTAAATAAAGTTATTATTATTATTATTATTATATTTTGTAATTATAAATTTTTGGAAATATATATATATATATATATATATATATATATATATATATATATATATATATATATATATATATATATGTATATATCGTTATTCCGTGTCTGTATTATATTTGGTAAAGTTATTGGGAATAGCGGTGGAGGAAAAAGTAACTCAATATTTACATGTACCCGATATTTCGACTTGACTTTTCAAGTCTTTTTCAAGGGCTGAAAATAATTAAAATTATAAATATAAAACATAATTTTAAGTGCAGACTTACAAGTAAAATTTAAGAGTTGCCTCTGTTGTAACACATTAAAAGAATAAATAAATTAGAGTTAAAATAGAACATTACAATTAATATCACATTGAAAAATTTGGTGTTTGCATAGAATCAGAAAGTTTCGTCTGTTTCTGATTCCTATATTTCTCCTTTGTTCTCTAATCCATTTCTTCATCCAAAGAACTACTTGTCTGTCGTAATTCTGTTCTATATCTTTGAAGAATCCCATCATAAATATGTATATATCGTTATTCCGTGTCTGTATTATATTTGGTAAAGTTATTGGGAATAGCGGTGGAGCAAAGGTGGAAGAGTTTACCAAATATAATACAGACACGGAATAACGATATATACATATTTATGATGGGATTCTTCAAAGATATAGAACAGAATTACGACAGACAAGTAGTTCTTTGGATGAAGAAATGGATTAGAGAACAAAGGAGAAATATAGGAATCAGAAACAGACGAAACTTTCTGATTCTATGCAAACACCAAATTTTTCAATGTGATATTAATTGTAATGTTCTATTTTAACTCTAATTTATTTATTCTTTTAATGTGTTACAACAGAGGCAACTCTTAAATTTTACTTGTAAGTCTGCACTTAAAATTATGTTTTATATTTATAATTTTAATTATTTTCAGCCCTTGAAAAAGACTTGAAAAGTCAAGTCGAAATATCGGGTACATGTAAATATTGAGTTACTTTTTCCTCCACCGCTATTCCCAATAACTTTACCAAATATATATATATATATATATATACTCTAAAACAGTGGTATTCAACCTGTGGTCCGCCGAACCCTGGGGTTCCGTGGAACGGTTTTCGGGGGTTCCGCAATTTTAATTAAACAGATTTATTCTGTTTTTTCAACGACTCTTTGCTTGAATCAATGATTTTAGTAAATTTTGAAAATTGAATAACTTTAAATCTGAGAGTGCTACAAATCACTTAATCACCATTTTTGTCATCAGTAGGTCATATTTATTCCAAAACAGTTAATTTTACTCGACAAAAAGTTCAAATTTGTTGAGTAGCGATTATTATTTACTTCTTATATCATGTACCATTTAAATATGTACTTTTTACTGTGTTATTGGATTTTATGTTTATAAATTACTATATTACTTTGATTTTATGTCTATGATGATTGCTAATAAATGTTTATAATAAATAAATAAGTAAGATACAAAACAGCATATCGCTAATTATTCGATTCTATTTTTATTTATAATTTGCATTAAAAATAATATTTGGTAGGTATTGCATTATTTAAAAGTAAAATGGTATACCTACATTTAAAAAATATAGAAATATAGTCAGCTAGAAAATATCAATTTTGATCAAGACTAAATTCAATAATAAATATATAAATTATTATTTAGACCTTAAAATTAAAAAAAGACAAAGACCTCCAAAGCAAAAAGCCTATTGGTGCTTTTTACCTTGGAGTTCCAAAGAAATAGCATTTAAACTGTAGGGTTCCGCAGATGTAAGAAGGTTGAAAACCACTGCTCTAAAAAAATGTATTTCTTTCAGGTCCCCCTAATATATTTTCCCTTTGGGCTGTACCATGAATAAATTAATAGATAAGTTCCAAATTAAGTATTTCCAAAAAACCAAATTCATGCTTCAAAATAATTCTCTCAGTTATAATTGCCTTTTTCAAAGATATATTATCCCATATGACATAAACATAAGAATTTATTAACGCAATAAAATAACGTAATCGTATTGTTTCTAAAAGTGATATCAATGCATAACATTATAGTTAATTATTTTGGACGGACATAAAAGTTTAACTGTTGTATTTATTGATATCATAATTTTTCAGTTATAATTTATGTCAGATTATAAAAATGCAAAAATGCAAATTATATGGAATATTTTTTTGTGCCACTTTACATGACAGATACGCAAAACGTTAAGAATTTATTAGGGTAATTATTCAAAAAAGAATTATTGGGTTTTTGAACTTTGAAGATTTATCAGAGAACACAAATCAAAATTATTTATTGATGGTTTTTAGAACAGTCGCTAATTTTTATCAGTAGGCAACCTGCATATTGAGAAGTGACATTACCGGTGGCGGCGCTGTGCTCCAAGGCAATATGGCTGTCGTGTCTAGTATTCAGCTGTCAATATGCTAATAGCGAACAGGTTAATTTAAGCACAGTACAGTTTTATTTTATGAAAATGCGAGCAAATATTTGCGATTTTTTTTAATTTTTAAGCGCTGCACATATATCGTGGTGTATAACAGAAGGTGGGCATCAAATTACAGTCTTTAAAGTTTAATTTCAGTAGATTTATTGAAGTGTAATTTGTAGTTGAGCAGGTGTTAAATGCCGGGCACTTAATTTTATGTGGTACATCCGAGTGTTGGTCATCTGAATTTACAATATATGGATTCTGTTTGTAAACAAGTGCATTATGTTTATTGCCTCATGAAATAAAATTAGTTTTAGTTGGACAGAAGCAGCTAAAAGTTAAATATGCAACTTGCAGGTGCAAACATATTTGTGCAGTTTTGTTTTTCTGCGACAAATGTTATGAACAAACTCGCATAGTATCAGTTACTTTTTAACTCAAAATATATTCCCATGCCTTCCTCCTGTCCATAACCAAATCTTTTCCAATCTGGACTTAAAATTAACTTTCCCTCCATTTCTCTTAAGAAAAGAAAAAACTAAGATGCCAAATATTTTGGCATTGGAATATTTGGTAAAAATTACTATGTACCGAATATACCATGAGTTCAAAAATAAATTACATTGGCTATGGAAAATAAGAGTAATGTCAACAGTAAACTTTAGAATTAATTAACTGTCATCACTGTTGTTGTTGTCATAAGTTTATATTGTTATATGAAGGTTACAGTAGACATTATTTTATTTTTCCGTAACCAACCCTTACGAAATTTCTTTTTGAACTCGTGGTACATACAGTACAAAAAGTGCAGCTTCGGAAAATGGCGATTAGGCAACTAATTAAAAATAACAAAGATTTTTTTTAATTTAACGGTAGGGATAAATATTAATAATTTTTTAATAATAAGTTATGTTCAATTAAGAGTAATTAAAAATTATTACTACGTAATTTTTGTTTTGTTTTTTTTTTAACCACTCCTTTATTTAGCATTTTCAATCATAAGTACTTAGCGTAGAAGGCGCTATTTTCTATTTTGAACAAAATCTCAAAATTGTCCCGGTTTGAGAATAAAATATTATGGTAAGTATATTTATAACCGTGTACTAAGTCGACTACTGAAAAATATATGTTGTTACTGATCTTTCAATAAAATGTGTTAAATATAAACTAAAAAAATGCATTTAGTACTAGCTAACCCGACAGACGTTGTCCTGTCCAAATTTCAATAAATTTGTTTGTGATCGTTTTGTGAAAAGCTATTGTAAATGTGTAAACAAAGTAAAAATGAGAAAAAAACGTATTTCTGAGTGATCATTTTATCTATTAACAATTGTGGCTATGGATATTCAATTTGGATAATTGATTCACTTTGTTGTTTCTAACCTATTGTCTAACCTAACTAAATCTAACCGTTTGTCCCTTCAAAACTCACCGTATATCGTAGGCAAATCTGTAAATTTGTTTGAGATAAAACGACTTAATTCATTTCATGAAACGATTGCGATGAACTTACAAAAGAATCACAATTCAACTGAAAATAAACAAATGAATCAATTTTTCGTCACTATCAGCTTGATTCACAATTTGAAAATCAGCTGTAGTAGCGTAGTAATCAGCGTACGCAAACGACATTTCTGCACGTAGTAGCAAAAAACAAAAAAAAAAAAAAACGCACTTTCAGTTTTTACAGAATTTTACAATGTTTCTTTCCTTAACCTTATTCGGACTATAGCAAACATTTAAAAACAGTGATGCGCTTACCAATGAACAGCATTTAATTTTTATTTATATAGATTACATCCATGTTCAAATATAATTATATCTTTGGTACTACTGAACCAATTTTAATAAAACCTAAAATCTAACCAGATGACGTAGATGAAGATGGAAAAAACCGCATGAATATCCGATCAACAGTTCTCGAATAATGATTTACAAATAGCATAATCAGAACAATTCTGTAAAAAGTTACTATTATAGTTACCGTGTAGTAACGTTACTACAAGATAACTTTTATAGTGACTTTAATAGTAACTTTAACATCGTATTCTATTATCCAACTGTAGTGACGTCGCTATGAAATTTATATCTTAGTGACAGTTGCTAAGAAAAGAATGAAGTTAGTTACAGGAGCGTAACACGCATGCGCATTGGTGGTACAGTCTGTTCCAAACGGTTAAGCGGAACTAAATGGGGATTTAGTTCTTTTAGGTTGTCACGAGAAGGGACCTTGCTTGGGTTATTTCATTTTTCACGTTGGGATGTCAAAATTTAAAATTCTAACAATGAAACCATGGAAACGAATGACATATGTCAATATTAAATATTTTTTTTAGATATTTTAATGACAAAAAAATAAATAAATGGGAAATTTGTATTAAGAATGACACAAAAAATCAAAATATAAAGAAAATGACATTTTAAAATGATATTAACCTTAACCAAAAAATGTTTATTGTAAGTATGATTTACAAAGCTTAAACAAAACGGCCGAAAGGCACGATTTAAACGATGAAAGTAACTAGATTGCAAAATCTAGTTCCGCTTAACCGTTTGGAACAGACTGTATACAGATAACAGTTGAGGTTAAAAATGTCAAAATATTATATTGCTTACATTATTTTGTTGTTTTATAATATATATTATGGTATATACATTTATAAAATATAAAAAAAAAACAAAATGAGTGAAGAAATTAAAAAAAAAAAAAAAAAAACGGAATGCAAAAACAAATTCTCGACAATAGAACCAGTGGCACAGGCGGGTGGGATTTGGGGGTTAGAACCTCCCATGAAGCTGGACTTTTTTATTACTTCTATGCATTTTCTTTCTTTTGTCATTACTTCCATATGTCTCATTTTATAAACCTCCCCCCTCATGAAACTATTTTTGCGTCACTGAATAGAACTTTTGTTAATTTTTTTTAAAACAAAATTATTTTTTTTAATTATTTAAAAAAAGACTCATATTAAAAATGTGGAATTGGAAAAGACGTTTTGATCTTTAATATTATATATTTCATCTCTTGCAATATAAACATTTACACTCATACATACATACATATTTTATATATATTTAATTTATATAATTTTCTGTACTAATCTTCTTCATTTTCTATTATATCTAAAAATTACACTTAAAATCAAATGTTCCCCATTTTTAACTTCATAAGAACTAAGTTGTTACTTATAAACACCAGCATTTGGTAGTTACTATGATAGGAACTTTTGTAGTAACATGTTACTAAATATTGTAGTGACTTTTGTCTTACGGAATAGGAAATACCCTAAAGTTACTATGATAGTAACTGACCTTGCTCATAGTGACAAATTTAGTTACTATGATCATAGTAACTGAGGTACAGAATTGGTCTGTATATCTTTAAAACTAATGAATAAATTTTCGAAATTCTTACAATTCTAATTAATGTATAAATCCTATACTAACTTGCCGCTGAAAAAACCAATGTTGTTGCTGATAATTTTAATAAATTGCGATATAACAATACCATAAGAATCATAGCAACCATTTTCTGACCATCTGATTATAGTTAACTAAGCTTTCAGAAACCGGCCTTTAGTGTTTCGAGTTATGACTACATTCTTTTGAGGGCTTTTGCTCTTACAACTGTATCTTCTAATAATGTTATATTTATGTATGCAAACATCAGCAAGAGTAATAAAATATTAGTGTTGATCTATATTTTCTTTGGTTCTTTTGTATAGCGTTGTGCAAACGTGCCAAATACCAACAAAACCACATTAAAAACCACAAAACCGTAATAAATCTCACGTTCCATAAATTGATAAGGAACAAATTAAAATTCTACTTCGTCCTTTTGTGTAGTAAAAGGAGCATCAATCAAATTTAAGACGTAAACAAAACAACTATCTCTAAACACAACACCCAACACATATTTAGTTAGACCATGCATCACCAGCACATATATCCTACATCATGGTTATAAATTTTGCATAAACGATAAATTTCAAGCGATAAACTACGGGCTGTTTCATCTTTTCAAATTTTATTCCATGATGAATTGGCCTGAATTTTAACAGAAGATTATTCGCGTGTTTTGGATTTGAAACCACGGATGTTTTAATAAATGAAATACAGTGGTGCCCGTTGAAGGGAGTGGGGTGATAAGCCACCCTCTTTGCCTTAATAGTGGACAGGTTTGTGTATACCAGTGCTCAAAATCTACTAACAAATATATGTATATAGGGTGGTATTGGTTTAGGTCTAAACCATCCACTGCCAGGCATTACATTTCAGGTTTACCACAAGGTATACTACTACTACCTTGTGGGAATACGCGAATATCTGACAGGGTAAATACATACTACCGGACAGACCCTGGAGAGACTAATCACAGACCCTGGAGATGTGCCGCAGCGGCTAGTGCACTACACCGTGCATCTTCAAGGTGCGTATGGAACCAAGCAAACATGCCTTAGTCACTCTGCAGGCCGGATATTATTTATTTATTTATTTGAAAATAACGACACAACAGACATAAGTCCTATATGTGTCTGTATACAGAGAAAAATAATATAAAAAAAAGAGAAATGCAAGTATTACAATCAAATTATCCTCATCACATACAATTTACATAAACACAAAGATAAGATAGAGATATACAAATAAAAGATACCAAAGGCAATAAAAATAAATTATTTAGGGCAAAATTTCAATCATCCTTGTTTTTAAGGCAACATACTTTATATTGAAGATATCTATGTCCATATCATACATTAGGAGTTGATTGAATAAGTAGAGCCCTGCAAATCCGCGGGTATCCGCGGATTATCCGCGGATATCCACAACTTTTCTGCGGATGCGGATAAATTATCATTTAAACCATGCGGATGCGGATCGGATGCGGATTAAATGTCATATCCGCTTATCCGCAATATCCGCGTGAACATTAAATCTTCGGTTACTTTCGGGGAAACAAGCAATTGTGTTCTGACTACGCAGTCCTCAGTTATTTTCGGTTGTCTGTATATACATGATATTTTGTAGCATTCAATCTCACTTTATGTTATTTTTATTAAGACAATTGTCCATGATCAAGACTGAGTTGAGAAAATCAACTTAACTTTCTTTTTATTATTGAATATATTATAGAAAATAATATTTTGGACAAAAGTTTGGTACACTTTCGACGTAATTCTTCCTACCTCTGCTCTAATTCTGGCTTTAAAATCTGATAAAGGTTTTTTTTTACATAAAACTGATTCTTAAGTTTTATTGAAATACCAAAATTTACCTACATAATTTTTTCTCGAAAATTTTATTATGTAACCTGCCAATTTTTTTATACTACCCGAAGTAAAAAGTCTTGCAGATCCCAAAAATTTGAAAAATGACACATGTTGCTATTTGAAAAAGTTGCAACGCCTAACTCATGCGCGAAATGGCGTAAGAGAATTACTTGATCCTAAAAATATGAAGCACCTTCTATCAAGTAACTTTTCTGATTTTTTTTTTTAAATTCAATATTAAAAAAAGCAGCACGTCACTTACTCCCTACGAAAAAGAACGCTTAGGCCCCCCAAAATTGTTATCTCTCTCTAGATTTAAATAAGTTATTAGCGCATCTAGGCCTTAAAACTTTTGGGGTCCCTTAGGTTAGGTTAGTAATAAATAAGCTGGTAAATCCAAAAATTTTCAAACTGACAGCAAAACCTGTAGTGCGGATAGTGCGGATATTTTTGCGGATGCGGATCGGATGCGGATTTGTTATTTACAAAAGCTGCGGATGCGGATCGGATGCGGATCATGGATGTGCGGATGCGGATCGGATGCGGATACAGAAAAGCTTATCCGCGCAGGGCTCTATGAATAAGCTTAACATACGAGGTACAGGAGTCATTTGTCCATAATCTGTACTGAATTTGTTACATAGAAAAAGATTATTTTTAACTCTCATGCTAACTAATGGCAACCGTATACTAATATCAGATAAGATGTCTGAACAATCAATTTTATTGTTTAAAATATTATGCAAAAACAGTACACTATATAAATTACGTCTTTTCTCTAGTGTAACAACCTCATATTTATTCCGCAAATCTACACTTGACACAAATTTGGGATATACCTTGGTTCACCTATATTCAATCATTCTGAGCATTCTTGTCTGAATTCTCTCTATTATATTTATGTATTTCGCTTGGTATGGGGACCATATTATAGATGCATATTTCAGTTTTGATCTGACAAAAGCATTGAATAGCTGAAGATAGGTTTTACAGTTTTTGAACTCATAGCCCGTTCGTAGTATAAAACCAAGGTTCTTGGATGCTTAGGAAACAATATGATGAATATGAAGTTGAAATGTTAATTTAGAGTCGAAGAGGACTCCTAAATCTTTAAAAGTATCTACTCTTTCTATGGACTGTTTGTTTACTTTATATTGAAATGTGAGCACTTCTTTTTTTCTTGAAAATGATATCATTTTGCATTTATTTCCTGCTCGAAGGAATATACAAATAATCGAATTGTAGTATTGAATTTTGCGGAACAAACCGAAAGTACAGGATATCAAGAACAACTTTGATTTATTAAATAGGAACATATGTCATCTCGAATATCTTTGGACAGGGTTTTTGAAAAGAAACGACTTTTACTTGAACATTTTTCTTTTTGTCTTTTACGATTGACGAAAAATCGTGTTTCTCTATAAAGACTTGAAAGTGAAGTATTTTTATTTACAAATGTTCAAAGAGCCTTTCATTTTGATTTAAACATTTTCACAACTTTACTCTTGAGTTATCTGTAGCTTGGAAAATAATAAAAAATATTTGAACTTGAAACTACTTGAAGAACCTCCAACGCGAACGTTTTTTTAACGAGTCATAGTTTGTCAGATTTTGACAAGCGTCCACTAGTCGCAAACTTCAGTAACCTTTTGAGCCACATCATGCAACAAACTAGTTGAGTAAAATGCACACGGCTGAATCTCAAATCCTGGCGATATACAGTCGCTGAAATTACGTTGGATCTATTGCCCATACAATGTGTTGTAACCCGAGAAACACTGCTTTCTGCATCCTACAGATCAAAGAGGCGACAGAAGATCTGCAGGCGAGAATGGACTCGATTTCACTTCGATAGGAGGCTTTCATACCACCCAAAACTATCAGGACTACAAGCTTAACTTTATACTCTGGATACAGCTTTCTATGCTCTGAAAAAAAGATCAATATACTTCTTTTCCTCAAGCTTAAATTTGTACCCAAGAAAATGCTTTCTAAGCGCGGATAAGAGATCTATTGAACCTCACTTCCTTTTCCTTGAGAAAAATATTCTTCTCAGCAGGACTAGAAAATTCGATCATCAACATCTGTTTGGTCTCGATATCCAGGAGGGTTATGTCCAGCTTAGTAGCTGTCTGTAACCTCGAGGTGGGGAAGGAGTAATTTCAATAAATGCAGAACTTGAAATTTTCCACCACCGATCCTTTGTCAGAAGGCATGTACGGTATAACGGGTAGTGGACCAATACCATAGGCATGTCTAAGGTGGCAATAGAGCACGCGGAGAGCAGTATTATGTACACGTAGGGATGGGAACGATATATCGATATATCGAAAATATCGATACTTTAGAAAAATATATCGATATTTTTATATCGATATTTGAAATGCGATATATCGCGCAAAATATCGATATTCGCACAAAATATCGGTATTCTTGTATATTTTTTACATTTAAATATATGCTGTTCACTTTTGTAGAAGCAAACTATAGGCTATTACAAACGTTTAGGCGGAACTAATTTTTGAAATCTAGTAATTTTTATCAATTAATTCAGACTTTTGGTCATTTTGTTTAGGCTTTAAAAATCATGTTCACATTGCAAATTCTAGATTAAGTTGATTGTCATTATAAAATGTCCTTTTCATTACATTTTAGTTTTTTGTCATTCTTAATAAAAATTTCCCATTTATTAATTTTTTTGTCTTCAAAATATGGAAAAATGTATTAAAATATTTGACATGCCATTCGTTTCCTTGGTTTCACTGTTGGAATTTTAATTTTTCACATACCAAACCTGAAACAAGAAATAACCCAAGCAAGGTCCCTTATCGTGACAGCCTAAAATAACGAAATTTCCATTTAGTTCCGCTTAATCGTTTGGAATAGCCTGTAAGACGAAATTTTGATTTCAATAATTTGCACCTTTGAAATTGACATGTTGGTATTAAAAATTTATAAAAAATGTCACTTTCTTAATAATGATCATAACCAATAAATCTAAAGTCGGTTTTACAGTGTAAGGAATATTTTTAATTGATATTTAAAGACCGTAATACACTATAAAAGTAACCAAAAAATCTGGTTTGTCCTTACAAAAGTGAACAGCATATATATATTCAATTAAGAGAGCTGTTAACAAGGATAATATTAGAAAGTTGGTTGGTATCTGGATGAGTACCAACTGTAAAGTGATTGTCTGTCAATTGGTGACTTCTTTTCCCGCCAAGCCAACCAAAAAATATGTAATTTATATATCTTACATGTTACGTGTTAGTTATTTCGATATATCGAAAATATCGATATTTTTACTTCGATATATATCGAATATCGATATCACACTTACGATGTATCGAATCGCGCATATATCGATATTCAAAAATAAATTCCCATCCCTATGTACACGTAGCTCGACGTTGCAAGAAATGGACACACAGACAAAATGTGCATAATGGTTTCAGGAAAGTGATGGCACAATCTACAGAGTGTGGACTCCACCATTTGGAATATACGGCATCTCCCCTAGTTTCACCGAACTTGTAACTCTGTTGTCCTCCTTTTGAGAGAGTTGTACTCCAGCGTTTTCCCTAATGGGACTTAAATCTGCTAGGTTCAATTTCGTTGCTACTCTTCGCGTTGCCTGGTAAAGGAACGCCCCTTTGCCAATAAATTCGTACTCACTAACGAATTGTAATAGTGGGTCCTGACTTCTGAGGTTATGTGATCTTTTGTCAACATATCTATGTCTCATAGTTCCACCGAAATGGTAACGATTGTTCATAATCAGTGCCAGTACCTTTCCATAACATATTTATCATTTTGTTCCCTTTGAATTGCAATCCCTATGCAACTTATACAACCTATATTTTCACTTGAAGTGGAGCAAAAGAACGCTTTATCTTTACTATAATATTTAACGTATTTTCACGTCTCTAAAAATGATTATTTTTATTTTTTATGTTGAGCCAAGTTAGAACGTAGAGCTTTAAAGCCCTTGAGCGCAATAATTCCTTCTATATTTATCTCTAGAGTTATACAGTATGTAAGTGCAATTCGGTTTTCGTTATTTTTAAAACGTGCACTGCTCGCCTAACCAGAAAATGTTTTATAGCAAAAAAGTTATGTGATAACCTGAGGTTACACGGTTAATAAGCTTCAAACGAACCACTCTTACCACTGAAATATTTAATACACAAAATATAAAACAATATTAATACCAAGTCAGCTCGATATATAACTCTGGTTTACAGAGCCAGTGGCATAACTAGAACTCATTGACCCATATGCGAAATATTTCTTGCCCCCCCCCCTTGTTTTGTAAATCTTAAAAAAGATGATATTTACAAGTAAAAAGTCTCAATAGCCAACTGTTTGAATAATAATTCTGAGGATTTTAGGGCCAGATTAACTATTAATCAATATGTTGAAACAATCAACGTGTTTAGGACACCAAGGAGGATATAATAAAAATACATACATATGAGTTCTGCTTATGACATAAATTAGTATTGATTAGATGAGTTACGTCCGTAAGTTAGTAATTATAGTTGAAGGTAATGGGATTCGGACCAGTCAGAAAATAAAAACAAATTTATTAACTTCGCTAACGTTTCGATTTTATTTAAATCTTCATCGTGACTATTAACTAAGCTCTGATGAAGATTTAAATAAAATCGAAACGTTAGCGAAGTTAATAAATTTGTTTTTATTTTCTGACTGGTCCGAATCCCATTACCTTCAACTATAATAAATTAGTATATTCTCTTCCAACCGAGTCACAGACCCTACTTTCTCCAAGACCACCAGAAAGAAAAAGATTAACAAATAATTATTTTAACAAACATTTTATCTTAAAATATAATTTATATTACATAACAAATTAATCAATTAATTAAACTTATTTTTTTATTTGTTATTTGTTTAATTTCAATTTATTTTTCCGCACATCGGCCACAATTTTAGTACGTATTGGGAAGTTATGTTGCATTTATTTAATGTAAACATTGCATATATTTTAATGTAACCCTACGCGTATAGATACCGTCTGCACTACTTTTCAGCGCGGAGTAATGCATACCCTATATTGAACAAAAACAAATTACAACAAGCATGGAATAGTTATTCCATAATAACAAGTGATGGAATTAGACCGGGAGCTCATGACAGTTTTTGGTCTCCGATTTCATACAGCATGCCTTTTGGAGGAGAGAATATTTACCCTGTGACAACAAAAAAGGGATGGTACTAAACCCCTGCACGCTTTCCGGTCATAGGGAAAATTGCATTTCCACTTAAACACAAAATTTTTGTGCTTTTCTCTGATTTAATATTGCTTGCCCTTTTGTCAAAAGAAAGTTATAACAAATTTAAAGTCTTTTAAATATATGCATGCGATTCGGAGGGTTCCAAAGGGCTCAAACGGTTATGTGATCTTGTAATAAAAAAATATGATTTTCCGCGTTTTCATACAGCATGCCTATAATTAAAAGACTTTAAATTTGTTATAACTTTCTTTTGACAAAAGGGCAAGCAATATTAAATCAGAGAAAAACACAAAAATTTTGTGCAAGTGGAAATGCAATTTTCCCTATGACCGGAAAGTGTGCAGGGGTTTAGTGCCATCCCTTTTTTGTTGTCACAGGGTAAATATTCTCTCCTCCAAAAGGCATGCTGTATGAAATCGGAGACCAAAAGTGTCATGAGCTCCCGGTCTAAATGAAATATACGCAAAATGCATAAGAAGATAAGTGCTTTAGAATAACAGTCCAACTCTTGTGTTAGAATATTAACTTTCTGTAGTCAAAATTGGTTTTAGCATTGGTACATTCTATAAGGGTCGTGGAGAAAATATATTGTCGTACCTTAAACCATACGTAAGAAAACATACATACGTACACATAAATCATGTAATATATAGTTAGTGGTTTTAAGTTATTCTACATACGAGGTGTGTAAATTAAGTAACCGGACTGGCAAATAGTGTTTGATCTGGCAACATTTGGAACACGGGACTTGGAGGGGCAGCAGGTGAATATGTGATACGCCTTCAGTACGAGTTTAAACTCATTAGAGTAATTTTGTTGTCCGTAGAAATTTTTTTCGTGAAACAGCTTTTTCTAGTGCGTTCTAAAAATGATTGGCATTCATTTCGATCAACGGTGTGCTATCAGGTTTTGCTTCAGACTTGGGCACAGTGCAATGGAAACTTTTGCAAAACTTCAGCAGGCCTACGAGACAGTGTTTTGTCAAGGACCCAAGTTTTTTGGTGGTTTAAGGAATTTTCAGAAAGAAGAGAATTGATTGAATATGAATCACGCAGCGGAAGGCCTCATCTTCAAGAACCGATGAAAATGTCGACAGAGTCCAGGATCTTGTGCATTCAAAAATCTGCCTTGTCGCACAGCAATTTAAATAAACGAGTTTTTGGCCAGTAAAAACATTCCAGTGGCTCCTCAGCCTCCTTATTCGCCTGACTTTACTTTACTAATTACACTACCTACATCTCTCCTGCAGGATAATAAAAATATTATATTACATTAACGTCTAGTTTTATAATCGATAGTTAAGTGTTCGTTGGTTAAATGGTTACCAAGGAAAGTTATGGTAATTATTATATCGCAAATATTTCGTTAACCATTGATTTGAGTTAAACAACAGTTATTACAAGTGTACAATTATTCAAAATAAACAGTATCTTTGTTTTTGTCTAGTTACAAGGGCCCCAATCGCAAATAGCCATTTTTTCTGTGCGCCAAAATTTTTAACTTTAACCAAGGGCCCCAATTCCACATCATAAATATGTTATTATACAGGCAAAAAACACAGTCAGTTTTTATTTTTCTTCTCTCAACTTTTTTTGCACTCATATTGCACAAAACGACTGATGACTTTTTAAAATTTTACATGATGGTAATAGTGACGCATAATTTCTGCATGGGGACGCTGTACCAATTTTTTCCAAGGTGTCTCGACATCAATATGTTTAAGAAGCACTATCCTAGACGACACTTTTTGTTTGTCCTATATCCCAAATAAAAATAAACAACAAAAAAGAAAGTATCAAAAAAATATATATTTTAATTTTATTCACTGTTTTTAAGGAAACATATTTGACGACATCTAAAATTTTTCAAATATTGCAGCGTACAATGTAAAAAATATGTAAATGAGATAAAATTTGCACATTTTTATACTATATGCACTGACAAACAAATAAAAAAATCCCTCAGCCTTACACAAAAAAAAGGTTCTTTCATTTTACAATTTTCTAAGAAATAAAACAGTGTAAATATTACTCAAGATTTTTGTCCGCTACCCTATTTGCCAGAGAGGTTCTGATTTCTGAAAATAATCTTAATAATTTACATTGATGGGAAACGGTATATGCTGTTCACTTTTGTAAGGACAAACCAGATCAAATTATTTTGGTTACTTTTATAATGTATTACTGACTTTAAATGTCAATTAAAAATATTCCTTACGCTGTAAAACCGACTTTAGATTTATTGGTTAAGATCATTATTAAGAAAGTGACATGCCGACCGACGCAGCGTAGTGGTAACACATGTACTCTGCGTTGCGAAGGTCTCGGGTTCGAATCCCGTTCAGGCATGGGAATTTTCTCAAGAAAGTGACATTTTTTCTAATTTTTTTATACCAACATGACATAACAGTTTTACATGTGCAAACTATTGAAAACAAAATTTCCTCTTAGTTTGTTCTTACAAAAGTGAACATCTACAGTCTATTCCAAATAATTAAGCGGAACTAACTGGAATTTTCATTTTTGTAAGTTGTCATTAGCTATTTATTTATATATTGAAGTTTTTCCTGAACAAAATGATCAAAAGCTTCAATCAATAAGTAAAAGTAACTAGAATTGAAAATCTAGTTCCGCCTAAACCAAAGAAACAGACTTTAATATCTGTCTCATTTTGTAATACGAAACCAAGAGAGAAAATTTTTTATGTTGTTTATTTAAAATATCATTTTAAAGTGGTAATTCTGAAATGGTACCTTTCAAAATATTTGACAATTCTTAATTAAATTATATGTCAATTTACTAACACTAATTGTATAAGACACAAATTGATAAGTATTTATTAATAGAAATATATTTAATACAACCAGAACAGGAAATATGAATAAGCAAAAACAATTAGATATATATACAAAAACACATATACAGTCTGTTCCAAACGGTTAAGCGTAACTAAATGGGAATTTAGTTCTTTTAGGTTGTCACGAGAAGGGACCTTGCTTGGGTTATTTAATTTTTCATGTTGGAATGTCAAAATTTAAAATTCCAACAATCAAACCATGGAAATACGGCATTCGTTTCCATGGTCAAAATTAAATTATTTTTTTTTTATATTTTAATGACAAAAAAATAAATAAATTGGAAATTTGTATTAAGAATGACACAAAAAATCAAAATATAAAGAAAATGACATTTTAAAATGATATTAACCTTAACCAAAAATGTTTATTGTAAGTATGATTTACAAAGCTTAAACAAAACGGCCGAAAGGCACGATTTAAACGATGAAAGTAACCAGATTGCAAAATCTAGTTCCGCTTAACCGTTTGGAACAGACTGTATGTACTTTTTTTAATATTTTATCACAATATTTCATTAATAATCGTTTTAATTTTTTACTATTATACGAGTTATAATCGAAAGTTTGATTAAATAAATATTTGTATATAAATTCAAAATATTAGACATGTCAATCACAATTTTGACATGTCAGTTTGGTATCTGACATGTTGTTTTTGAGCTCAGTATAATGAAACTTAACCAAAAATACAGTATAGCGGGAAATTTAAAATAAGTTACAACTAGGGCATGGGTGTAGTAACAGGGTTAGCAAGTGATTTTTTTTAATATAAAAAAGGAATTGGTTAGTAAGATATTGAAATAAACAAGGCAAACAATACACTTATGTTATTTATACGACATAAATTAAGTATAATGGGAAATTTGAAAAAGTTAAAAAAAAAACATTTTTAAAAATTATGTAAAATTATTATTGTACTATACAGGATGTTAGGTAAATGTCCGGCATAATTTAAAATACAGCATGGTGCCGTAGAATGCAATCGATTTTCCTTTGCCAATTTTCTCTAAAATGTGAATTTCGTCCAAAAATAAACAAACAGAAAGATGCCTCAAATTTTGAAAACCACTGACTTTTTTTATTTTTCATATTAATCCAGAAGTTGTGTAGTTGCCAAAGAGAAAAAAAAAAAAAAAACACGTACTTTCATATTCTATTATTGAACTACAATTAACATATTTTTTTCTCTATGGCAACTACACAATTGTGCCGGACATTTACCTAACACCCTATATATAAAAAGAGAGGTTTGGCTAAAAGAGTTTAAATATAGCAATAAAGCAGACAATATATCTTCAGAGCTAAAATTTCTTATTTAAATATTTTTTCCTAATACAGAGAGTAGATTTTCAAATCTAGTAATTTTTACAGATTGATTGAAGCTTTTGATAATTTTGTTCAGGAAAAGCCAACTTCAATATATAAAATAAAACTAAAATAGCCAATGACAACTTACAAAAATGAAAATTCCAGTTAGTTCCGCTTAATCGTTTGGAATAGCCACTAAATATGAACTTTTCATACTTATGTTTTCATTCACTTTTTTAACTTTCTATAATGGCCCCAAACTATGTGTGACCAAGGGCCCCTGCATGGCCTAAGACGGCCCTGGGCAGGGACGTAGCCAGGGGGGGCATAGGGGGCATTTGCTTCCCCTCCCAGGATAGTTTAAATCCTGGTTAGTTTACCTTATATAAAATATAATTTAGGTTGTTAGAAGTTTTCTTCACCGGAGGTGAAGAAAATTTATAAATTTACCGGACTTTTATTATTTAATATACTACAAAAGACCTAAAACAGGGGTCGGCAACCTGCGGCTTTTAGAAAATTTTGTAGCTCTTTGAAAATTGGCTGGTTTTTATTTTAATATAATCTATTTTCTAATTTTCAACTTTCTGCCTGTACTATACAGGTTTTGTATTTTTCAGAAGGTGATTCCCCGAGTTACTACATATTCCCTTTTAGAAGAAGTTGTTTGTTTCGAAAAAAAGTAATCTGTATTTGTGAATGATTTACGTGCAAAAACATTTTTACATTTTATTAATTTACAAAAACATGTTATTAAGGCAATTTTTTTTTTTTTTGCATAAACTATTGTTAACATGAAAGAAGCTTTTCGAGATAGATTTAAAGAGTTTAGAAAATATAAATCTACACTAGATTTTTTGACAAAACCAATTGAAGTAGATATGTAGTAATTACATTAATCACTTTCAATTAGTGGATTAGAAATCCAAAGGTTTATGGAATTATATATTCTTAAAACTTATCTAAACTGGAAAATTTAGAAAGAAAAAAGTGAATTTTATCTTCTCAGCATAAGTGGACCGAAATTCGAAATTATCTTCAAAATGTAGATAAACTTCTTTTCGAAGCTTGGAACCGTCTTCCAGAATCGTTTAATCTTTTAAAAAATTATGCTTTTGGGCTACTGACAATTTTCGGATCCACATAATACTGTGAGCAAGTCTTTTCACATATGAAATTAATAAAGAGTCAGTTAAGAACAGGGCCGGCGCGAGGCATGTGCAGCATGTGCGGTGGCACATGGCCCCGCGGTCAACAGCAGGCCCCGCGGTTCAACAACAGGCCTCGCGCATGGTCTTCACTTGGAGGTGATGACCTTTTTTTTGTCCTTCACTTGGATCTGGGAGGTGAAGACCTTTTTTTGCTCTTCACTTGGATCAGGGAGGTGAGGACCTTTTTTTGCTCTTCACTTAGATCTGTGAGGTGAGGACCTTTTTTTTGCTCTTCACTTGGATCAGGGAGGTGAGGACCTTTTTTTTTGCTCTTCTCGCACATGGCCTCGCAAATCCTAGCGCCGGCCCTGGTTAAGAAGTAATCTTACTGATCTGAAAGTAGAGTGCTGCCTTAAGTTAAAGATTACTGAATATTCAGTAATACAGGAGCAATCGTCCCATTAAAAAAATTATTATATTGTAATATACTGGCAACTACAATAGGTATCACAAACTCAGTGTATAAGTAAATATTAATTTATTGTAATACTTGATTATTTTAAAACAAATAAACAATTTTTACGTTTTTTTATTAAATATAGCATATATTTTTTAGCGGCTCTTCCATGTTATTGTGATTTTTCTCAGCAATATAGATTTGGCTCTTTATCACTGAAAGGTTACCGACCCCTGACCTAGAATGCTGTTATTTTCTACCCAAGCCATGTAATTAAGGTCGTACCCACAAATTATAAAACAAGGAAGATAGCGGACTCCCACGTTACGGGTTTGGACAGCGATAGCTGCGACATTCGTGGTTGTTATATGAACTTGGATTAGATAGTATGCAACCCGCAGTGCACACAAACATATTTTTATATTTAAAATTGCTATGAATTGCGCGATCATTAATTTTCTACCAAAATTGAAAAATAAAATGTAATTTTGGTAGAAAATTAAAGATTGCCTTGAACCGAAAATTATGATTAATTTATTAACAACTCTCCTAATTAATTTCCTAAAATTAAAATTAATTACAATTGTTAAAAGTTAATACTTCAGTAAGCATTAAGTTTTATTATTTTATTTGCAAGCAAGCATATGAAATAAACAAGTATTTATTTTTTACTTTTATATTTACTTTTATTGTACATATTAAATTTAGTCTGTGCCATTTTTTTTATTACACTATTTATATTTCGGCCAATGTTTACAATATCCCCCTTCAAACTTTATACAGATGGCAGCACATAACGACTACACTAAATAATTCACGAATTGTCAGTGGCTCTAAAACAATGGTTTCTAGAAGCGAGCTAACCATCTTCTAGTTTAATGACAAAACACTATCTTAGGTTAGGTTAGGTTAGTAAGTGTTTGGTTAGAAGAAGCCGAGCGAAGCGAGCTACCCATCTTCTAGTTTAATGACATAAATAAAAGTTCTGCACAGTCCCACTTGTTTAGAATCTCTGTATATTAAACAAATGACATGTGTTTGACGTATGCGCAAGTGTGAAGTGGGATGTTGTAAACACTTACCCAACGTCAAAAACAATTGCCGATAATGAAGTGTTCTCAAAATGTTGGTTAAAAAAAAAACGCTTTTAGCGCTGTCGGTGGATGGAATATAACTTAAAACCGTTTCAAGGCCGTGTCTATGAGTTTCATACCCCTGGTCGTACCGACCAATTTAGAATATTTTGTTATTTTTGCCCCCCCCCCAAGCTGAAATCCTGGCTACGTCCCTGGCCCTGGGTACAAACATACACATGCACACAAGTTATTAAAATAACAGTAAGGTATTTCAAAGATACATTTCTTTATTTTATGTTTATTTTGGGGATTTACAAAAAATATAATATAGAAAGAATTACAATAAATAATAACTTACAATTTATTACTGTTCCAGTACTGTCACTAAACCGTAAGCCTCGTTTTATATCAGCTGGTAACCAGTTGTTACAAAGATCTTTATTACACCATTTTATTTTACAATCTTCACCGGGCTTAAGGAATGCTCCCATACACCCGTGAATCTCCGCTTGGTGCCAATCCATTTGTGAAGTATCGCCCGAATCTGCTTCAACACAGGAACGAATAACAATGAAGTCTGCTCCTGGGTCCATCCTTAACAATGCAGCATTACAGAAGAAATGTGTTGCAGAACAGTTCAGAGGCCTAGCAGGTGCTGTACAGTTGGTACATTCATAACATTTTAATGCTTGTGTATTTTGAAGAATTAAGCCCATAACTACTAATTTAATGATATGTATAGTAGACATCTCTGTATGTGACAGCTACTGAATATTAAATATGTACATGTGTTTATATTCGTTGCTATGAGCATAAACATAGAACAATCGCATTTAAAGAAAACCAGCAAGGTCTAAAAATTATATCAATGGGCGCGTTCAGCACCTAAACCGTTGAGTCTAAACGTAAACGTACGTGATTAAACAATTTGGTGAATGTTTGAACGGTTACCGGTTAGTTTCAACGCGAGTGTTTGACAGTTTGAGTACATAACCTTAAAACTATTTAGAGCGGATCCATTTTTAATAGATAAAAACTATTTTAGAGTGTCACATCCTCAAGTGGCAGAATTAATCAATTTGTTAGCTCCAGTGCTATTTAACTTGTATCTTGTATAAATTTCCCGCTAAAAATTTCTACATAAACGTAAAATTTTTACGTTGAGAAGTTTAGTAAACTGTTGACTGTCAACGGTAACGTTCAGAAGGTAACCGTAGTGAACGTACTAAACTGTTTAGGGCGCTGAACACGCCCAATAACTTCTTCTTTGAGCACTATAAGCTTTTCACTTTTGTAAGAACAAACTAACAGGAAATTTTGCTTTCAATAGTTTGCATCTTTGAAATTGTATGTCATGTTGGTATTAAAAAATGTCACTTTTTTAAAATGTCGATCCATTTGACATATGTCATAATGAAATATGATATCTTAATTATAATGATCATAACCTAGAAACCAAAAGTCGGTTTTACAGCGTAAGGAATATTTTTAATTGACATTTAAAGTCAGTACCTTACCATAAAAGTAACCAAAATAACCAGATCTAGTTTGTTCTTACTAAAGTGAACAGCTTATATTATCTGTCTCATTTTGTAATACGTAACTAACAGGGAAAGTTCATTTTTTATGTTGTATATTGACAATACATTTATAATAGCATAGTATTGGTTCACACGGATACGTCAAAGTCTGTTTACACCACAACAGTCACCAAATTAACCAGATCTAGTTTCGTATTACAAATTAAGACAGATTATAGTACATAATTTTTAAAAATTAATATTTTTTTAACTTTTTCCAATTTCCCATTAAACTGAATTTATGTCGTATAAATAAGGTAAGTGTATTATCTGCTTTGTTTATTTCAATATCTTATTAACCTTTTTTATGTTAAAAAAAAAAAAAAAAAAACATCACTTGCTTATAATAATAATAATAATAATAATAATAATAATGTTTATTGACTAAGATACTATACAGAGTAGGTATTGTTTTTAGTCAGTCAAAATACATAAAATATAAAATACAAATTTTACAATTATACATTATTAGTTAAAATTTACATGCTCTAATTCCTCAAAGCTGTACAATGGATTTTGACACAAGATTACTTTGAGTTTTGTCTGGAATTTTTGAAAAGGTAGCTTTCTAACCTCCTCAGGTAAAAGGTTAAAAAATTTAATTGAATAATAACTGCAGCATTTTCTGGATATACATATTTAGGCGTAGAAAATTCGAGCGGATATTGTTTCTCCAACGAGTATAATGGCTGTGTGTTTCGCTGTTGGTTGGAATATTTTGCAAATTTTTAAAGATATGCAACAGGCAGTGATAGATATATAAGGATGGCAGGGACATTATATGGAATTTCACAAAAAGATCCCGGCAGTCAGCTTGGAAAGGAGCAGAGGCCATTATTCTCACAACTTTACGTTGTAGGGCGAAGATTCTCTTGGCAGCTGGCGAATGTCCCCAGATTAATAAGCCATAGCTTAGTTGGGAATGAAAAAGAGAGAAATAGGCTTTTAGAACCACGTCAGTATTAACTTCTCGTTTTAATTTTCTAATTAAGTAAGTAGAAGATCTTAGTTTACGACTAAGAAATTCCGTATGTTGGTCCCAGCGAAGATGGGGATCAACATGAATGCCATGGAATGTTACATGTGCGGGATTGTCGTAGTCATGTGGTCTAGTTGTTACAAGAAGGTTCTGGGATTTGCTTGCGTTCAAGCATAATTTATTGCTAGTAAACCATAAGTTGGCATTGTTGATGAGGGGTTCATTTTCAGATAGAAGTAAGTTTAAGTCTGAATTTGCAGTTAACAAAGTTGTATCATCAGCGTAAAGGATTGTTTTGGACTCCCTGAAAAGGGAGAAGTCATTGATATAAATTAAAAATAGTAGTGGGTCGAGAACTGAACCTTGGGGGACACCGAGAAGAAGAGGAAGAGGTTCAGATTTGTGGCCGTCAATTTGGGTGAATTGTTGTCGATTGGATAAAAAAGACAAGCATAGAACAGCTATTGTCGTCAAAGCCATAAAAGGGGAGTTTATTAAGTAAAATGCTGTGTGAAATACAATCAAAAGCTTTGCTTAAGTCCAGAAAAGTGCTGAGACAGTACTCGCCAAATTCAAGTGCTTCCGTGGCATAAACAATATAATCTAGGAGTGCGTGAGTCGTGTTTAGGTTGTTTCTGAAACCAAATTGACTATTGGAGAATAAGTTATATTTAGTGAAATGCTGCATTATGAAGAATTTCTATCTGCTTGTGAAGAATTTTTTCTAATATCTTGGAAAAGATAAATCTCCTTTCTTGAATATTGGCAAAACTTTGGCCCGTTTTAATACGTCAGGAAAGCAATTATTCTGTATACAGTCGTTAAACACCTTGGTTAAAATCGGAATTAAGGGATCTTTGACAGATTTTATGACCTTTGAAGATAGGTAGTAGACGTCACGAGTATTGCTGTTTTTTAGCGAAGAGATAATGTCCCGGACTGTAATTTCACTAACTTGTTCAAATGAAAAGTTTGGGAAGGAATAATTAAGGCGAGACCGTAAGAAGAATTCAGGCGATACATCAGAGGGAGGTAGTTTATTACTTAATGTTTTGGCAATTGTGGAGAAATATTCATTGAATTGTTCTGCTGAAAACGGAGGGTCGGAGTTTTTTGAATTCTTTCTACGCTTGTTAATGATTTTCCACGCGGCTTTGTTTAAATTACTAGACTCCGCAATGAATTTAGAATGTGCTGCTATCTTAGTTTCAGAAATTTCTTTTTGGTAAAGAACTTTATATTTGATGAGTGCGAGCTTGTTTATCCTATTTGGGTTTTCCTGGAAAGATTGTTCTAGAATACGAAGAGTATTTCTCATATTCCGAAGATGGATATTAAACCAATTCACTTGGCAATGGTTGGCTTTATTTGAAATTTTGGATTTCTTAAAAGGAAATGTTTTGTAGAAGATGGAGAGAAATAATTGAAAGAATTTGTCGAACTTATCTGTTAAGTCAGAGGCAGAGATTAATAAATCTCATGAAAGCGAGTCCAATTTGACGAAAAAATTTTGTATGCTTGAGTCGGAGATCATTCTGTGATAAATGGAGGTAGGCGTAGTGGATTTAGAAGGAACGCTAATGCAGTCAATGGGGAATTTATATTTAATTTAATTTAATTATATTTCCCGCTATACTGTATTTGTCCAGTGTAAATCGTACTCGTTTCGCAGCGCTATCTACTTTTTTCTTAATTTGAAATAGACCATAGTTTGTTCTTACAAAAGTATGGTGACCAGACGTACTCTTTTTTAGAGTATTATACTCTTTTTTGAGTATTATTCTCTATACTCTTTTTATACAAAAACCCTGAATATACTCTTTTTTGCTGGTTACTTGTTTTAATCACTAGTTTGGAAGTGAGGACCTTTTTTTTGCTCATCACTTCTATTTTGGGAGTGAATACCTTTTTTTTTGCTCGTCACTAGTATTTTTGAGTGAGGACCTCTGTTTTTTGCTCATCATTTGTATTTTTGGAGTGTGACCTTTTTTTTTTAGTATACTCTTTTTCTGTAAAAAAAATCTGGTCAGCCTATACAAAAGTGAACAGTTTATATCAGCTGGGCTCTCTTTTGGCCTCACTCACATTAATCCTCTATCTTGATTTGTAATTGGCAAGTGTCAAAAAATATTTATATGTCAGATAACCTAAAAAATATATAACTGCGTAAAAACAAATTACAGGGAGAATTTTATACATAAAATATACGCCAAGAATATAAATAAAAGTTTCAATATGTACAGTCTGTTCCAAACGTTTAAGCGGAACTAGATTTTGCAATCTAGTTACTTTCATTGTTTAAATCGTGCCTTTCGGTCGTTTTGTTTAAGCTTTGTAAATCATACTTACAATAAACATTTTTTGGTTAAGGTTAATATCATTTTAAAATGTCATTTTCAATATATTTTGATTTTTTGTGTCATTCTTAATACAAATTTCCCATTTAAATATTTTTTTGTCGTTAAAATATCTAAAAAAAATATTTAATTTTGGAATTTAAAATTTTGACATCCCAACGTGAAAAATGAAATAACCCAAGCAAGGTCCCTTCTCGTGACAACCTAAAAGAACTAAATTCCCATTTTGTTCCGCTTAACCGTTTGGAACAGACTGTACGCCGACCGGCGTAGCGTAGTGGTAACACATGTGCTCTGCGTTGCGAAGGTCTCGGGTTCGAATCCCGTTCAGGCATGGAAATTTTCTCAAATAAAAAATTGTCCTGGCTAATTGCCACAGCAGCAAAGGCCATTAAATAATAAAAAAAAAAAACAGACTGTACATAATAACAAAATATACGAAAAAAATAAAATAATATAAATAATATATATTTCTAATATACTAAAAACAATATTTTAACATTGTAATAGGGATAGTGTTCTAAACCAATCAGAAACAAGGACAAACAAATCGTCTTACACACATTTTTCTAAGCTGACATATAGCATAGTTTCGAATTACAAAATGAGACAGATTATACTTATTGTTTTAAATTTATTGTGTTATTATCAAAAAAAATCTCTTAAGACTTATATTAAAGTAATATGTAGTAGTTTTTAAATTTTGTTTTTTATTTTAATACGATTTTTGTCAAATATTTGCTAAAGAAACTCATGTCCCAAACTCTTTCTCCTTCAAATAATCAATTGTTTGACGTGCTGTGTGGAAGCTTACATTGTCATGATGAAGAATGATGCGACGTTTTTGGTTTGTTTTTCCTGATATTGTCGATGACTTCTGGCAAACAAATTGTTGTATACCATTCAGCATTAACTGATCTCCGATCCTCTAAAGCAGGGGTTCTTAAACTTATGTAGTCCGAGGACCCTTGAACAACATTATTTTACGTCGTTCATGAGACTTAATTTCTAGCTCAATAATCTCATAGGCACTACGTTGTAATAAATGTTGGTAAAAACGTATGGCTGGTTATTTTAATAAACGGTCTTGTTCATTTATAGAGGAACATTTTTATTAGCATATAGAATAAAAAACATAAAATTAAGAAAAATACTAGTAAAAAGAATATAAAAAGTTACAAATTATAGTACGTTAAACTCATACAGACATTTCTTGGTTAAATATTGGTCAAAATAGAACTTATTATAATATGTTTTCTGTAAATAAATTGCAGTGGAATAAAAATAATTAAATTTTTACTAATTATTGTTTAGTTATGTTAATAACTAGTTAGATAACAACAAATACAAAAAGTCTTGACCATGTAGGATTTTTATTAAATGAGTAATTTGAATAAAAGCGAAAAGTTGGGGGCTGTAAAGTCAATGTCAAAATTGTTTCGTGGACCCAGGTAATGGCTACGCGGACCCCCAGGAGTCCGCGGACCACAATTTAAGAACCGCTGCTCTAAAGGATTGGTTGCGACATGTCTAGTACAACTGAAGAATCAAGCGATCATTTTCTTGGGAGCGCTTCGTGAATGAACAACTTCTGTGAGTTTCGGTTCATCTCAGAAGACCTAAACAGTGGATTGTTGCTTAGTTTCTGGTTCATATGACTAAATCCAAGTTTCGTCACCTGTAATGATGTTGTATACGGATTTTGGAGTGCCTAAGTTGAATTTTTGTAGAATTCCCTTACACCAATCAACACGAGCCTTTTTTTGAGCTTCGGTCAAATTATATTGAATCCATCGGGAACAGATCTTTTTCACAGCTAAATGTTCATGCAAAATCGTATTGCAGTCTGCGATATGCCAAAAAATGCTTCTACCTCACGGCAAGACACATGCCAATCTTCTTCAACCATTTTGCGCACAGCATCGATGTTTTTTTGAATCACAACCGGTTTTGGTCGACCTTCACGAGATTCATCATTGACGGACGCATGACCACGACGAAATTCTGCAAACTTGTTGTAAACGATCTTTTCTGATGGTGCTTCATTACCAAAAGTTAAATGAAGCGAATCTATGCATTGTTGTTGAGTTAGACCTTTACTAAAATCGTAAAAAATCATCCAACGAAAACATTCACGAGTATTATCAATTTTTTCACAAACTTGTTTTTTTAATTTATAATCTCTGTCATTCAATGTCAATTTATAAGCTGCCACTGATTTCACAATTACAAAAATCTAATTTTAGAAATATAGTAATGACATATTTCAATATTGCCATCTAGTGGTCGTTTGTAAAAACATAAAGGGTAACACACGAACTAAATTTTTGAAACATTTTATTTTCAACCATCTTTAAAATTGTCCAATAGGGAATATTATTATCCATCTACTCTATTCAACATCTCATCAATCAGTAAACCATTCTGCATATCTTGCGATGAACCTTGCACTTAAACCGACGTCTTTTGTAGAAGCAACATCGGAAGCACAGACTTGGAAGATAAGAGCAAATAAACAGTGCAGTATACGGGTAAAGGTAGACAACGATAAGGGTGGAAGGAGGGTGAGAGGAGATTTGAGTTGTTGTTTATTTACAGGTGGGTTACAGGTAATGCGCACAGAAACAGGATAACTGAAATGATTCTATCCTGCTGAATTTATGTAGAATATCAGGGTTTAATATTAAATACAGGGTTTTGCACAAACTGTATACATTCCTTCATCTTACTGGATTATATTCAGCAGTGGAGAAAGACAGAAGTAAGAGGGACACAGTCCAAAGGTGTCCCGCTGTTGGGGGCTTCAAAACGAGTCCACAGATATACACAATCTCCGTGGCATACCTAGAGATAGCAACAATTAATCGTATGATTGAAATAATCTATTATTTTGTTTTAGTTAATCGATTAATTGTATGCTATTTTTGATTTCGATTAATTAATAACACTAGTAAACAAAAATGAACTTATTTGTTGTGAAATGGGCAAAACATAGTTTATTCCACTTCAAATTTAACCTTGAAGCCGAAAATGACCTCAGATTTTCACCCATCATTTTTAGGGTTTTGTAGGTATGACCAAAAAACCCTTATACCGTCATTTTGTCGTCTGTCTGTCTGTTTGTCTGTCTGTTCGGTAAAAATTGTAGCCAAACGGCTAAACCTAGAGTGTTGAAATTTGGCATGCTTATACAACTCTTTGACCCGCATATAGGAAAAATACTAAAACATGTAAAAAACATACCCCTCTAAAAATATAAACAAATATGTTCTCATAGAAAAAAAAATATTTTGTTTTTAAATTCTGATTAGGGTATCAAGTGAAAGCCCTTAGTACGTAGATTAACGATCAAAATTTTATTTTTGCAAAATAAATTATTTTGATGCGATTTTTGCAAAAATTGTGCAAAAAAAATTTTGTCCCACACCCTGTAGCCCAGATGGTTTAAACTAAAAATCTAAAAAAATTCTAAGTCATGTATATTGGTGTGAACCGAAATAGTACAACAGGAATTTTTGATCAGATTATTTTTTCGGAAAATAACGCATTTTTTGTGGTTTTTGGTTCACAAGTACAAAAGTTATACTAATGTAAGACAATCACATGCATGGCGTGCGATGGCGTAATGGGTTAGAGCACTGCTGGAAAACGAAGGATTTCGAGTTCGAGTACGGAGTGAATTTTATTTTTTCTGTTTTTTTTTTGCATTATTATAATGTAGAAATTATTTTATCAAAATTCTATTTATATTTTAACAAATGTTGTATTTAATTTTTAAGAGCGTAAATTTAATAACCAGTCTTATTATATGATTAACAGACGATAAATTATTTTAAAAATATCGTTCATTTTGCCGTGATTACTACAAAGTAAAATTTGTCCTACACACTCAGCATACCGCCTTCACTTATTATATACCTGCGAAACCTTGAAATGTGTGAATATTCACACTTCACATCAATTTTTTGCTATGAGGTATTCTTGGTTTCTAACGAAATATAGCGATAGACGTATTATTATTAATTTTAACTTACCTCAAAATGTTGTTTTTGATGTTTTACGTAGATATTTTGTGTATGAGGCATACCTTATTAATATCCAGCAGTAATCAGTAAGCAATTTTGGATTCCATTTACTCTGATATCGCTTTTCCATGGCGGAAATGTCTAGGTGGAACCGTTCCACATGTGCATCACTTACTGCACCCAGATATTCTGCGAAGAAATGTAGATGAGAGTCCAGAAGTGAATTTTTAAAGACATCCCTCTTCTTTGTAGGCATCAAGTAGTTCATTCACGATACCTCTGTAATTTTCAGCTCTCATATTTCCAAAAAAATTTGAAACAACTGTTTTAAAAGCCCTCCAAGCTCTTATTTCAGCTTCATTCAGCATACTGTCAAATACATCATTTTTAATTATTACTCTTATTTGTGGGCCCACAAATATGCACTCTTTAATTTTTGCTTCATTAGTTCTCGGAAATTTTTGTTTTAGATATAAAAACCCTCTTCTGTTTCGATCCATTACTTTAACGAAATTCTTCATTTAGCCCAATTTAATATGTAAAGATGGTTTTTGGGATCGCCCAGTGGTTTACTTCTAACGGTTTTTAGTCCAAGAGATAGTGCCTGACGTAGTGGCCACTCCTTCTGTATAGTGAATTGCTTAGAACTCAAAAAGTAATCAGTCTCGAGTCACGACATAGAAAATGCAACAGATTCGGATACCTGTAGTTTACTCATGGACGCAATCTATTTTGAAGCATACTTTTAGACCTGATAAACAAGAATAAACTGATCTTAACCACTTGTGTACCGTCACCACAGATACATATCGTGAATTGACGCAATATGAAAATGTTGCATATTGCAAAATATAAATTTGCCTGTTACAGAAAACCTATGGGTGATAGATTAATTCACTTTACAGATTTGTTTTCAGCGTATCAAAATACATAAAATACAGAAATACCCAAAAATTGCCATGTCACAAATAGTGTGTTTATCAGTGTAATTAATCGATTAATTTGTTATTAATCAATAACTTGTCCTCTACCACTGTTACAACTGTCTTGGGGGTCGGTACAATTCAGTGGCGCACCCAGGGGCCCTGCCCCCCCCCCCAAGAAGGAAGGAAATAAAAATAAAAACACACAAACACGCGAGAAAATTTTAAAAATAGAGATAAAGACCTTTTTTAGGTTCTCACTTATCACTTATCACCCCCCAACAAAAAATCCTGGGTGTGCCACTGGTATAATTGTAACACTTTTCCTGCTTAAAAGGCCAACAACTTTTTTGAATTAAGTTAAAAAAATGTTTTCTTTTTACTATATTGTAGCTAAACATAATATCTATCTAATGACGCCAAATTATTTAATATCAACATTACAATACAGCTCACACAAGGCCTCAAAGCAAAAATGTTACTACTTTCCCAGGTCTACCATATTGGAAGACTGCATTTTTAAGTATTAAATTTGGAAAAAATCCAAATTAAATTTAAATTAAATCGCGCTTTAAATAAAAAGCGTGTTATCTATTAGGTCTGTTCGTTTGTCTGCTTAGATCACATTAGAGCAAGTCTACCAACATTTTTGGCGTTCGTTTGTGTAAAAATAGTTGATATAATCTGTCTCATTTTGTAATACGAAACTAGATCTGGTTACTTTGGTGACTGTTGTGGTGTAAATAGACTTTTATGGAAACATGTGAACTTGTAAATCTGGCTTTTAAATTTATGGTTAAGTATTATTATATCGAGATTATATTCAATCAAAAACTACATATGTCAGATACCAAATTGACATGTCAAAATTGTGATTGACATGTCAAATATTTGAAAGGTGCCACTTCAGAATTACCACCCTAAGATGATATTTTAAATATACAACATAAAAAATGAAGTTTTTCTGTTAGTTTCGTATTACAAAATGAGACAGATAATAGAATAGTGTTCGTTTGGTCAGATCAACTTACGCTAGATCACATCGAGCAAGCTAAACTTGCTTGATCTCAAGATATGGGGCAAGTAGAGTAGAGCAGGAAATATAACCTCTAAATAAAGAAATTTGTTGACAAGTGTTATTATAACCATACAAAATACTTATCATTAAAGGTTTTTACGCAATATTCTAAATAATTATTACATTTTAGATAGATCTCTAAATAAAGAAATAATCAATGCATACAAAAAATATATTTGTCTTCTTTTTAGATAGTATTACCTACGAAATTGCAGTTAGAAATGTTTAGGTGGAGAACAACGCATTAACAAAAATATAGGACAATATTTTTTCTTTGACAATTAGCCGTTCGTTTGTAAAGATCGGACAGCACAGCTCAAACTTGCTCTTACAGTCACATGATCATGATCTAACTGCTCGACTTAAGCAATCTAGATCACACAAACGAACACACCCATTATCTGTACTGCCAACGATAATCCGGCAGGTGTTTGCCGGCCGATCGCCTTATCACCTTATGCTTTTGTATATAGATGCCACTAGTTATTTCTTGACAACTGAACTAAAACGTTGAATTGGTGATATCAGGTTAATTGATAATATTTTTGTTTTAATTTTAAACAATGTGATACATATTGAGTGAGAATATTAATATTATGTATTGATTTACCTGGAATAATTTATAGAGATAACCATGAACATACTAAGGTAACGATTATTCGATTAGTCATATGATATGTTTGGTTTCGATCAATTTATTATTAAACGATAAATTTATTTTATTTTCAAGAAATTACTTAGTTGTATTGTTGAAACATTGGTTGGTCTTTTCAATAAAGTAGATGCTAGGTCTAGATTACTAGGCCTTCAGAACACTCGTTTCACGCCCATCTGGAGAATTAAACTGAACCGCTACTCATTTCTGCACAATATACTGCTACAGTTTGCGTCCAATCAGTTCAATTGCTCACGAGCGAAACGCAATCTACCAGCTTGATTTGCGAAAAAAGCTTGGCAAGTTACTGGTCTTCTGCATACAAGCCCCTGTTTCCAATATTCATTGGACAGTGATGAAATTGTCAAATCTTCTTCCAAAAGATGTGCGAGAAAACTTAAGGTCCACGTTCGCCCATATTAGGGTAAGAAATCAATGGTTTCGAGCGCTTGTGGCTCGTGTATGATTTGAACCAGGCTTTTTAATGTAGAGGCCAGTTCGTTGATGACGCTTTATAGCGTAATTAATAGAGTTTTTAACTAAAACACCAGCGATATTCCAATACTGCGCCCATCTTCATATAATGGCGCAGCTCGTACAACGTCTTCCGGCCACATTTTATTGCACAAAAAAAAAAGACTAGTAGGAGTTTAGAAATCTCTAAGATGAGTAACTTATGGCAAAATTTTATTTTAATAATGAGTTATTTGTGTTAAAACTTACGTACTTAATATGCGATATTACCTATATTGTCTTCGTTCACACGGGAAATATTTATTGTTACAGCCGGTTTAATAAGCCGGACATTGTATAACCTCCAATTACTTATAGTGTCATAATAAAACGGTTAAATATTTTTTTATCAGTCTTTAAAATGCAATATTAAAACAGATTTTATATTTGATAATTTTACCCGCTAAAACTTGATGATAAAATCTATTTGTGAATATTAAACATAAAATTTATCCGAAAAACTAAATGAGGTTGGATGTTAATTTTGTTAATTGTTTATTATATAAATTATGCATAATCAGTGTACCAAATTATGTCAACACTAACTACAGTTTTCATAGCATCAAATATATGTATATTAATAGTATCGGCCATTTATCGTTTTATATTCTGAATTTCAATATTTATAATATATCAAATATAACTGAATTTATTGCTACAAATTTTGTTTTTATCAGAAATACTTACAAAAAATGTAACTGAAATTTTGATGTTACAAGCTTTACACAATATGTATTTTTATTATGAGGGATTTATATATCTGAAAAGGGTTTTAGGTTTAAGAATAAATTGTTCATTTCTGTCAAATTTCTTCGAAAGTTCTTAAGTACTTTACTAAAGTACTTAGTTTCGTTTATTAATCTTAAGTTTACATGTAATAGTTTATTATTATCTTAGTTATTATCTCTGCAACTTGGAGATGGAATGAACTTGATTTTTGTTATTGACTCGTGACTTGACTCGGCGGAAGACGGTAATCAAGTCCTCCTTTTTCCTTGATAACAGTAAATTTTATGTTTTATTAAATATGGCATGTCTACTCAGCATTTAATTATTCTCGTAAGAACTGGGAACATATAAACAATATTCTTGAAATTGTTACTATGTAGAGTTTTATGAGAGGTGATAAATGTTAGAGAGGTTACAAATATTAACTCTGTCCTAAAATCAGGTAACACAGATCAAAAATGAATAAGCATTTATAGAATAGCGCGTCTTTACAGATCAGCGTGTTTTACACCCAGCAACGTTGCCAAGAAAAGAAAAGATAACGTTATTAGAAGAGCGCGTAAGAGAGTATGCAAAAGAAATATTCCATTTGCCCTCAATGCCCCAATGCAGTACATTCTTACTTTTGAACAGACTACAGCTTGGCCATACCATATAAAAAGTGTTCCAATTTTTTTGCGGAGAAAAATGGCAGAATATTCTTACAGCCTTCGAAAACAATTTGACAGTAGTCGACAGATTTCAGGAAAAGTTTGAGCTGTTCACAGTGAAACAGTTACTCCTGTAAATATTGCAGTGGTTTAAAATCTGCTCGATAAAAATAGGTGAATTAAATACAGGCAAATAGAGGAGTCTTTGCACATTAATACACCAACTATCCATTCAATTCTTTGCGACCATCTGGAAGTTAGGAAAGTTTACACGCTATGGGTACTCCACAACCTGACTGATACAAAAACAGCAATAAGAGTTGAATGGTGTCGAAAAATGTAAAAAAAAAAAAATGAAATGGGACACTCAAAATACGTGAACTCCATTGTGACAGGAGACGAAACATGGCTTTATTATTATGATGTGCCATCAAAGTCAAGATACAAGATATGGATCTTTGAAGACGAAACTCCAACTGCGGTAAAACAATTAAGATCTGTGAAAAAGAAAATTTCGTATTCTTCGGTAAGCTAGAGATTATTACGAGAATTGTTCTAGAAGAGCAAAAAAGTGATAAGCTGAGATTTGTTTGCGTCAGTTGATTCAGGCTCTTAAAAACTTACTGCCACATTCATGCCTTGACACTTGGCGCTTTCATGAAGATAATGCACCCACGCATCGAGCTCAACATACTAAAGAATTATTGAATAATTCTGGACTACAAGTGTTAGAACATCCTCAGTATAGTACAAATCTTGATCCTTGTGATTTTGGACTCTTCCCTTTCAACAAGGATAAGCTTAAAGGCCGCTATTTTTAGAGCGATGATGAGCTTTTAGCAGCCTATGCATTAAACGTGATGGGAAATACTTAGAAAAAGTTTAAAATGTAAGCCCGCATCTCAAAACTTTCCTATCACCCTACGTACTAGCCACTAATTGAGAGTCAGTGATTATTTATTTATTTGTTTGTTTGTTTGTTTGTTTGTTTGTTTGTTTGTTTGTTTGTTTGTTTGTTTGTTTGTTTGTTTGTTTGTTTGTTTGTTTGTTTGTTTGTTTGTTTGTTTGTTTGTTTGTTTGTTTGTTTGTTTGTTTGTTTGTTTGTTTGTTTGTTTGTTTGTTTGTTTGTTTGTTTGTTTGTTTATTTGTTTATTTATTTATTTATTTATTTATTTATTTATTACTGCTGCCCAAAACAGGTAGGTACATAAATATATACATATAATTTGAATAACTTACTAACAAAGTGCGGACACCTTTATTTTGGACGTTTGCCATTGCTGATAGTACTAGGCTAGAATAGTACAATATAATGAGTATTAGTAACAAAAAGATATAATACTTCAAAAGTAATATAAAAAATTAATTCGGACGTTTCGGAAACTGCTCAACAATCTGTTTCCGTCTTCAGCGATCACGATTTTGTCTCTTATTAATTATTTTGAAAGATAATTAATTTGATTTTAGGAGAGCATGTTACTGTCGGCACTATTAATATAAAATTACATGAAAGGGGTACCTTGGTAAACTACCATTTCTAACAGAGTGATAAAGACTAAAATTTAAGTGTTTTTTAAAACTCATAAAAGAGTTGTAGATATCAAATTTTAGCTTGATCGTAGCAATAGTTTTCGAGATATTGGTAGAGTAAATTTTTAAAAATTGCAATGGTACCTTTGTAAACTACCATTTCTAACAGAGCGTTTGAGTCCAAAATTTAAGGGTTTTTTAAAACTCATAAAAGAGTATTAGATATAAAATTTTAGCTTGATCGTAGCAATAGTTTTCGAGATATTGGTAGAGTTAATTTTTTAAAACTGCAATGGTACCTTAGTAAACTGCCATTTCTTACAGAGCGATTCAGACCAAACTTTAAGGGTTTTTTAAAACTCATAAAAGAGTAATAGATATCAAATATGATGGGTGATATTTCTATAACGTACTTTTATCTGTATATTGTGTTTGTATATTTTAAAAGGTTTTATAATTTGGAATGTAAGTGAACAAAAACAATATTTAATTTTATGTCTTGGTCGATAAACAAATATTATATATGATTAACAAAATATGTTCTATTTACATTTGTTACATTCTTTTTTTTTGTAATTTTAACCTACAGGTCTGTTACATAGAACGGTTTAGTATCATCGGATGCAAACGAAAAGTAATTTTAGCATACTCATGAAATTTACACTTGCAGCTAGCGGCAATAAACTGTTTGACTGGAAATAATATTTGAATATTCATTATTCGAAACAAAATTGTATCTAACATCTGAAATTCAAAATTTCTATTCGAATAAAAAATTTGACTCTTTATCATTGCTTTCCGATATCATTTAGTGAGTTCAGGAAGCAAGCTCGGATTGTTCCAGAAAAGGTCTAAAGGCCCGTTTATTCGAGCGGTTTTGAGTTAAACAGTGTGACTCGGAACACTCCGCGTTTGCTTCCCGAACCCGCTGTGTCAATGTGACACCAGGCGAAAAATTAAAGTAAATTGTATAAAAAGTATTATATTTCTGATGATTCTTATACACTGAAATTTATTATTATTTTTTTTTTAAATACTACATTACACACTTAATATAATATAAACCATAAATTTCGCGACAAATCGGTTAGAAAGAACTGCTGTGCATCATTTACATTAATTCCTTTCCTCCATAGGAAAAATAGGTTTTCAATATATTTTTAGAAGTTTTTCGATATAACCTAACTTTTTTTGACAGTTTAAGAATTGGCAACAAGGTGAGTTTTTCAACTGTGACGTCATTTCAAAGTTAAGGTAAATGGACTTTAGATAAGAATTCAAAAAGCAGAGACATCCAGCATATCTATGTCAATAATATATAAACTGTCTCCACCTATATATACTGCACTGACGTCCAAAGAATGTGAGGTGTTCATTTTAATATTAATTTTTTAATTTCCCATCGAAGTGAATATTAATTATCATAATCAACCCGAAATTTCATAAATGAATAGTACTTAACCGAGCGAAATTTTCCATTATCTCGATCAATCAAACTTTTATATTAAAAATTCCGAAATAACCAGTCAGTAAGTGATTATTGGAAAATTCTCTCGCTGTCAGTCATCAGATGATCGAGTACAGATTGTATTGAGTCACTTTAATTATATGATTATGATTGTCAATTGTCGTTTTTAAATTGAGCAATGTCAAACCATTTCATGTTTAATTAAATTTTCTTTGACGTGACGAACATATCTTTTTTCCATTTTATTCGATTGTTGGTGAAATATACCGCATTGCGCTATAAAATTTTATTGCTTCTAAATGTATCGTATTGCGAAAAATCCCAGATTGTTTGACCTTGATTATTATTAATAACAACCAGTGGTTTTCCAACAAAGTAAGGAATTTTGATGTAAGGATAAATCACTAGTAGTTCGCCGATGATATTGTCCACGTGTCAGATTGCGTTAATTTTTTTCAATTAGATGAATATTTGGAGAGTTATGGGGGAGCATCATAAAATTAAAATCTTGATATATCTCCCTTGTTATTGACTTTTACAAACAACGTTAACTATTAGGTCGTCAAGGATGAAATTTGTTGAAAAAAAGGCAAAGTTGGTTGATAACTTACAAATATAAGGAATTATTTTATTCATCAAAGTATGCACCCATATTGTCTATACACTTTTGCAACACATTTAAGCGGCAGGTTGTTCTGGCTGGTGGTATAAAAGGTGTTCTCCTGGCGGACGAGAGTCAATGAATTCCTGGAAGACCAGTTTTACAGCATTGTCGGAATTAAACTGTTTTCGTATTAAAAAGTTGTCCAAAATGCGGAAGAAATGGTAGTCAATGTGGGCTAGGTCTGGTGAGTATGGAGGATGATGAAGAAGTTCCAACTCCAATTCCAGTAGTTTTGCCACAGTCATTTGTGCAGTGTGTGGTCTAGCGTTATAATGCAATAAGATAGGAGTCGATCTGTTGACCAATCTAGGCTGTTTTTCTTTAAGTTTTGGCATCATTTCGTCCAGTTGGTTGCAGTATATTTCTGCTGTGATCGATGAGCCAGGTTTTATGAAATCATTACGGATCACACCTGCGCTAGACCACTAAACATGTGTAATAGTCATCTTTTGATGAATATTACGCTTTGAAGTGTGTTTTGGTGATTCATCCTAGTCCAACCACTGTGCTGAACGTTTGCGATTGTCATATTGGATCCATTTCTCATCACAAGTGACAATTCGATTTAAAAATGGATCAGATTTGTAACGAGAAAGCAACACCAAATAAGCTTCTAAACGATTTTGTTTCTGTTTTTCATTCTGTTCATGTGGAACCCGCTTATCCAACTTTTTCAATTTACCAAATTGAGATAAATGGGTTAATATTGTTTGTTTGTTAACACCAAACTTCAACGATAGTTCATAGGCACTCTGAGATGGGTCAGACGGTGATCTTTAGTTCGTCATTATTGGCCTTTGGTTCTGGGCGACCGCGTGGCTCATTTGTGAGATCAAAGTTACCTGTACCAAATTTGGCGAACCAATTTGATATTGTTTGCTGCGTACTAACAATAGAGCCAAATACACTATTAATGATTCGCGCGGTCTGCGATGCCGTAGTTCCACGTCAGAACTCATACTTAATAATAGTGCGAATTTCCGACCGTTCTATTTTCAACAAAATTAATTAAAAAAAAAAGTTTTTGCTTAGAGCATACAATGACTTCTTTAAACAGGCGAGATGTGTAACTTTACAACAAAACAATAGAACGGTAAAATATTAAGCCAATGTCAAATAATAAGCTGTTAAATTTGGCAATATTATTAACTACAAATTTCATCCTTGACGACCTGATACTAAAGATCTGGTTGCTACTCCAGGCTCAGAATGTGAGAGTAGAGCTGTTTTGGATACCGGAACATATTGTTACTAATGGTAAGGAAGCGGCTGATATAACTGCAAAAACTGCCTCCCACAGACCTATGATTCATATTTCAAGATGACGCAAAGAGTCATCTGAAACATCTAGTGTTAGCCAAATGGTAATATGATTGGAACAGCATACAAAATGTGAAGCCGTGGGGTTTTTCTTGCAGGATTAACCGCATTGAGGAAACCGCCATTACACGTCTCAGCACAGGCCACTATTGGTGGACCCATGGACATCTCCTTTGGGGTGAAGAGCCCTCTATTTTTGAGACGTGTAACGTAGATTTCTCTGTGTTACACATTTTAACTCAGTGTGTACAGTTCTTGGATGTCAGGGAGAGGTTACGTTTGTGCTACGATCTGCTTCAGTTGATGACAGATTACTCATAGACAGGCTGATACTTTCCTGAAGGAATCAAACTTACTGTTTTTTGTATGTAGTTTTGCGCCTTATTTCCGACCGTTCCATTTTCAACAAAATTAATTTAAAAAAAAAAGTTTTTGATATTTTTTAGAGCATACAATGATTTTTTTAAACAGACGAGATGTGTAACTTTCCAATAATAAAAAAAAAACTGAACGTTTAAATATTAAGCCAATGTCAAATAATAACCAGTTAAAGTTAGCAATATTATTAACTACAGGTTTCATTCTTGATGACCTGATATATTTGTTATTTCTATAAAATTTATTTAACACCGATTATATTTGCAAAGTTAATTTTCTTTGAAATTTCATCCATGCAATTCTTAAACTTTAAAAGATTTCTTGAAGAAGCAAACTTATTTTTAAGTAGTTGTCTAGTAAATGTACTTATAAATTTATTCATAGCTAAATGAAGACTCGTATAAGTTTTAACTACCGTAATTTTTACGACATATTCCTTTTTTCACACAGAACTTTTGGTCTTCTGATGGCTTCTTAAACTTAAAGATGGAGTGAAATTCTGTTATTAAATTTTTATTTGGTTCACATGAAGTATATTAAAGTAAGAGTTATTTAAGGATTTATATTGACGAGTAATAATGCTTTTTAATTTCTTAACTTTGTGAAATGACCAGTTTTATAGGCAATTTGCAGCTTTTGGTCTTAGCTTGACAACTCATTTAATTTTAGAGACACTTGGTTTATTCCACTATTAAAAATAATATTTCTATAAATATTGTCACGGGGTGAATTCAAGAACGGAATCTTTTCTACAAAATTAATTATATAATATTAATTTACATCAGAATACAATTATTTGTCAGAATGGCTGCTTGTGTTGTCCGTTAGAAGCTGATGTAAGTCCCGTTCTTGCCCCGGCTTCTCCAGAATCGGTTGAACCACTCTAGGTATCCATACGAGGCGAACACGTAGAGAAGCCTTGTAGACGGCACTCACATCTACACGAGATGTGAGTGCCGTCTACAAGGTAACTTCAACAGCTGGGCTGGTGTTTGGGCGGTGTGCTCACAAGAATGACTACCATTTGACAACCAAGAATGACTAACTTGAATGACAGCGTTCGCCAGCTTTTAGTTCTGACGTTGGCCGTAACATGTAGCGTTGGCGGACACTTGTACTTGTGTACCCTACAGACGAGGCGTCCATGCTGGTCAAGTACAAAAATAACGAACATGGGCCAGCATTTGTAAAATGGCGTGAAAGTGAAAGTGAGGTTATGGTCGCAGCTTCGACCTTGCTATTTATATTTAAATTAGATTAAAAGTACAAAAAAATACTTTTTACTTTAAGTAGACTTCATGTTTACGCAAAAATGGATATAATTTTCCCTCTCAGCACAACACTCTCGACTGATGTGATGCCAGGTGTGTGCGTGTCGTGTGTACGGTGCTAACATGCATGTACAAGTCTGCACCGATGTTGGTCAAACTCCTTTGACTTGTGATAGAATACCGCCTCGGCAGCGAACACCGACCAGTGGCAAGCCCAGCCTACGCCGGCTGTGACTTGTGACTTGTGACTTGTGACTTGTTGCCCCTACACACGATCCGCGGAGCTAGACAAGTATAAACATGGCCGTGCCACATCCCGTCTGTAGGCACCTTAAGATGAATATTTAAATTTCAAGTAGAATAGAATTACAATTCAATATTGTCTCCCTCAATATAACTTCCTTGGGAAGCCACGCAGCGCTGGAGACGGTTCTTCCAATCCTCATATCAGTTCTGGAACTCGGATACTGGAATAGCTTTCATAATCGGTTACAGACGTTTGAATGTTTTCGAGTGTACCAAAATGACGCCCCTTGAGGTGATTTTTCAATCTTGGAAAGAGGAAAAAGTCACAAGGACTCAAGTCTTGCGAATATGGAGGCTGAGGAGTCACAGGAATGATTTCAATGACCAAAAATTCGTTTATTGAATTTGCTGTGTGACAAGATTTTTCTCATCCCTAATTCATTGGTCAAAATCTAATGAACGGTAGTATGAGTCAAATTCAACTCTTCCCCGGTCATTCTGAAAGTCAACCGACGATCTTAACGCACAGGATCCCGAATTCTGTAGATATTTTCATCGGTTCTTGAAGTTGAAGGCCTTCCGCTTCGTGATTCATCTTCAATCAATTCTTTTCCTTCTGAAAATGCCTTCAACCACCAAAAAACCTGGGTCCTTGACAAAACTCTGTCTCCGTAGGCCTGTTGAAGTTTTGCAAAAGTTTCCGTTGCACTGTGCTCAAGTCTGAATCAAAACCTAATAGCACACCGTAGCTCGAAATGAATGTCATTCATTTTTAGAACGCACTAGAAAAATCTCTTTCACGAAAAAAATCGCTACGGACAACAAAATTATTCTATCGATTTCAAACGTACTGAAGGCGTATTACATGTTCACCTGCCGCCTCTCCAAGTTTCGTATCCCAAATGTTGTCAGATCAAACGCTATGTTACCAGTCCGGTTACTTAATTTGCACACCTCGTATATCTTATTAAAATCTGCATTAAACAGAGAGGAATAATTTAATTTCTCATATTCATTTTTGCTGTAAAGTAAATGATAAATGAGATATTTCACCTTTATAAGTTTTTTTTAAACATAATAATTAATGTTAGTAGCCAATTGACTAATAGAACATGGCGCTGGAAGGTAGCTTTCTCTACAGAGAAGCAAAGCTATGTAGTACATAGTAAATATACATATACTAAGCCAAACATAATTTAGTCCGTTTACACATCTAAATATATGTGCCGTGTTGTGGAACTAGCATACGAATGCCATCTACTTACATATATTGGATCTGAACACAGAACACATTACATGCAGAAACACAGAACTTGCTATTGATTAAGAATTATTCCATCTCACTTCAATATCAGTTTAAACTAGTGGTTCTCAATGTGTGGCCAGCGTACCTTCGTGGATTGCGAGAACTTTATGGGACAGATGTTTAGTATCAAGTCTTTCATAACTTGGAACTATGGTATATTCAAAAAATATTCTAATCTCCTTTCGAATTTCTGTGAGGTGTTCCTTTAGGGTTACGTATGTCATCAGGCAGATGGGCCAAACGGATTCTCGAGTGGATACCATGGGATTTTTAGTGAAATTCAGTTGAATATGCATGAAGATAATTTAATATTTTTTTAGTACATAATACATAAATGCATATTAAGCTAGAAACACTAACAAGTTTTTAAAATGGTAATTTCTGGCCATTACACAGAACTTAAGTCTCTACAATATTCGCCAATAGTCTGTTCAATGACAAATGGACGAATCCACAATCAACTTATTTATAAATTTTTTTCTCACTCATGCTTGCAAGCTGTGCCAAATAAGCAGTGTGGCGCCCGCTCCCAGCCTAGGTAAGGTAGGGTGGCCAGACAGTCACACAAATGGTATTCGTGGCGAAGACCTCGAAGGACCACCAGCAGAAGGCTGGAATATAGAAATGAAAAACGGTGATGAAACACGGAGACGCAACGAGTTGAGCACCTGGGAAAGACACGAACGACCTAGAAGAAAGGGAAGGGAATATAAACCCTTCTGCTCCTAGGGGCTGCTCTAGGAGACTAACACAAGGGAAATGGTAGCCCTAGCTGGGGTGTAGACGGGTAAAATCCGAGGCACACAAGTAATTGCTAAGAAGGAACCAAACCTAGAAAATCCCACGAGGTCTCTGAAAACCCTAGCCAAGCAACAAACAATGCGGAAACGTTGCTCAACACGATGGATGTATCACATAAATAAAATACAGTACCACAAAATACAATATTAAATAACAAACTGATAATTTATAACAAAATTAATATTAAATACAAAAATTACAAAATACTAAATTTAAATTCAAAATATATTCGCACACGTGATAAAGAGACTAGCGGGTGCGAACAAAAAAAAATACAAGTTGCGATAACTTACATAATGGAAATATATGTTAAATAATATTAATAAACATTAATATATATATATATATATATATTAATAAAAATATTAAATAAACAATGAAATTGAGTAGATGTAAAATTGGAATAGACTTGCAGTAGATGCTTTCCTAATAAATATTTATTTCCAACTTTACATCTGTGGTACTGGTGTCCCAAAAAAAACAGGTTCTTGGGTCCTCGGATGGTTCCTTGGAAGGTGTAGATACACAAATATTCAAATGAGGGTGTAAAATCACTTGAACCGCGATAGAGACGCGTATTATAAATTTTAAAACTGTTAATATTATTTCGGCAGGCGAACTATACTTTGAACAGATCAGCATCGGAATCAATAGGTGATATAACAATATTGAATCCGACAGGTAGCGGCACTCAACATTTATTAAAAACACAAAAAGTTTTTATGTTTAAAATAAAATAAAATAAAATGTAATTTAATAATAATAGCGGCCTACGGGCGCGACACGCAGTAAACGTATTTCAGATACTAAATTCCAAATATCTATAAAACACTGGGAAATTGAAATATGTACTAGGGTAATATTTTAAATAATAGGGAAATATTTAAAATACTGGGAAATATTGGAAATATGTTCTAGGGGAAATATTTGAAATATGTACCAGGGAAATATTTGAAATATGTACCAGGGAAATATTTGAAATACTGGGAAATATTTTAAATACAGCCTTGGACAAATGTGTGGAGTACCCATGCAGTTATAATATAACATCTAAATTTATGTACATTGTAACTTGTATATATTTGACAAAATATTTTTAAAATATGATTGACACATTCTAAAAGACGTCTAATCAGGTAACCGTAAATGTAAACTTGAATTACTTGAGTTATGATAAATCTTGAATTACAAATAAATATTGGTACAGATCTGTTACGTTTTGTTTACATGAAAATAAACAACTAGGGCTTGAATCATTATTACACATGCGTTTGAAGTGAACACTGTCTTTTTCATGTTTTATTAAGTTTTAGTGAATATTTATAATTATATTATGGCTAAGAAACGTGAACTCACTGTGACAGAAAGGAGTCAAATTGTATTGCTCCATCCACAAGGACAGTCGCAGGTAAAAATATCAAAAGTTTAAGAAAAGTCGTGCAAATAAAATAAAAATGTTCCAAGAGACTGATATTTATGAAAACGGACCAAAAACCGGAAGAAAACGTGCAACCACTTCCAGATATGATCGTTTTATAAAAAAAAGTGCTCTTCGTAAACGCTCAATATCGTCAAAAGAGCTGGCTGGTGATCTGTGGGAGCATACAGAAGTTAAAGTTTCTTCTAGAACAATTAAAAGACGTCTAGTGGAATCTAAATTGCATGGAAGAAGAGCTCGCCAAAAACAACTGTTGACCGAGCGACACAAAAAACTTTGCCTTGAGTGGGCCAAAAGACATTCAAATTGGACACCCGACTTGAATGAGCGGAAATCATTTGATCTGATGAATGCAATGTAGAAGTAAGCATTGTAATGGTTTAATGCAGCGTTTCTCAACCGGGGGGCCGCGGCGTGAAACCAGCGTGAAACCGAAACATGAAAATATAATAAAAATTCACTCAATCTTACAAGATATAGATTTTATTCATATTTATAAATACGTTTATCTTATATTGATATTCATAAAAATATACCTTTCACAACATAAATAAAATAAATATTCTATTTATTTTATACTTAATATACTTATTTTGACAAATAATTTAAACTACAGGCTATTTCAAATGTTTAAGTTGTCACTAGCTAACTTTATAATTACTAAATGGGCTTTTACTAAACAAAATGATGAAAAGCTTCATTTAATCGATAAAAATTACTAGATTTGAAAATCTAGTTCCGCTTTAACAAAAGAAACAGACTATAAGTAGACAGTATCAAGGTCAGATAAATTGTATGTGTCGGTTAATGGGTTTCTCTGACATTAGTTCGCGTTGGAGGTACTTCAAGTATTTTAAGTTGTGCTTTGAAGTAGGTACCATTTGAAAGTGCAATATTTGTTATTATATATATTTTTAATTGCTCTCCGAACTACAGGTAACTCAAGAGTAAGGATGCGAATGTGTTTAAATTAAAATGAAAGGTACTTTGAACACTTGTAAATAAAAATATTTTACTTTCAAGTTGTTATAGGGAATATAATCGTCATTTAAAAATATCACAGTTTTTTTGTCAACCGTAAAATACTTAAAAAAAATGTTTAAGGAAAATTTGTTGAAAAGCTCTATCCAAAGATATCCAATATGACATACGTTCCCATTTAAAAATTAGAAATTGTTCTTGATATTCTGTAATTCCGTTTTTTCCGGAAAATTTCAATACTACCATTCAATTCTGTGGATAAATTTTAGTTCAAAATTTTTGACGTGTGAGCAACGTCGCCTTTTCGAAAAAACTCGTGTTCCCATTATCTTGATACACCATATATATATATATATATATTTGGCTGTAAAATTATTGGGAAGAAAACTGTGAGGAAAGTAAAACTCAACTTTTCTTCCCAATAATTTTACAGCCAAATAATTACTGGAACGGAATAATTTTTTAATATATATATATATATATATATATATATATATATATATATATATATATATACATAGGCAGATAATATTTATATAATTTGGGGGTCCCAGGCCATAAAAGGTTGAGAAGCACTGGTTTAATGTACTTACGAATTTAACAGAAAAATAAATTGCTAAGCCATTATTGCATTAACAATATAAAAGTTAATTTACTATAAATTTCCGAAATTAAGGTTTGTTTTTTCTTTTGTGGATCAGCTTTTCGGACAACTTGGAGCCATCTTTGTAAAACGTAGGCCAGGTGAAGCTTTTCATCCTGACAGCATCATCCCTATGGTCAAATTTGGTGGTGGTAGCATCATGATCTTGAGGTGCATGTCCGCCAGTGGCTTAGGCGATTTTTTTTTGGGCGAGTGATGCATTGTTCTGCTGGTTATATTACCATGCTAAATGAAGTTTTGGAGCCATCAATATTAAAATTATTTGATAAAGACAATCCAGAGTATGTTTTTCAACAAAATAATGCCCTCTGTCAGAAAACCAAAGCAACAAATGAATAGTTTCCAAAAACAATGTGCCATTTTTTACATGGCCCTGCAGTCACTAGATTTATTGCAAATTGAAAATTTATGGTCGATTCTGATAAACAAGGTGTCTCTTTACAAATGCAAATCAAAAGAAGAATTGAAGAAAATTTTTGTGGACGAATGGTTCAATATAAAATCCGATGGACGTAAAAAACTTGTGGACAGTATGCCTAAAAGGGCACGTGCGGTAATTAAAGCATGAGGGGGTACCACAAAATATTAATAGTTTTGATTAAAGTTGTCATTAAAAGCTGTATGTATTATTTTATTTACCATTTTTCGTAGGTTGCTCCATACATTTGTCCAAGGCTGTATATAAATGAGTCAATTGTTTGTTTCGTTCATTTGTCTTTTTTTTTTTTATTTTATTAACGGCCTTTGTTAACTAGAACAATGAGCCAGACATGGTATTTGTTCAATATTTCCTAACTGAGGATAACACAAGTACACAAGAAGGAAAGTATAGTGCAGAGGGGTCCGTCTCTGCGGGATTTATACAAACTGGAATCAGACCATCGGAAGGGAAGACAGTAGAGATGTACAGTTAATTCTAAGAACAGTTTTAAATGTCTAGCTTTATGTTGTTGAGAAATTTTATTACGTATTTGTAAATTTTTTCGTTTCTGCATAACTCCGTCATTGTTGTAGGAACGTTAATTCTGTTTATTGATAATTCCTGTATGTAGTCGCGTCTTTCGTCCGTGAAGTGTAGGCAGTCAAATATGATGTGTTCCATAGTTGCATCAGACTCATAGTCACAGTCGCATACTGGCGACTCAATTATGCCCATCTTGTATAGGTGTGCTGGGTAACACCCATGATTATTTGTTAGTCGTACGATTTTACCTATCTCACCTCTTTTCCAGTTGTAATAAAAAACCCAAGGTTTTCTTATCACCGGCTGGATCTCGGCATATCTTTTTCCTACAGTCAAACTCATTGCAGTGTATTCTCTTTGCCATATGTTTTCTGTTCTTTTTTTGAGAACTGTTTTTATATCGCTTGGGGGGAGAGATATATCCACTGGAGTACCCTTGCTGGTGGCTTCTTTCGCTAATTTATCCGCTGTTTCATTTCCTAGAGTACCACTATGTCCTTTTGTCCAATGGAATATTATTTGTTGTTTTTCCGCAAGTTCGTATACAGGAGAATGTCATAGAGAAATTTGTTATTCTTATCCATAGGCATATGTATCCCTTTAATAGCACTTTGGGAGTCAGATATGATAGATATGTTTTTTTGTTGTATTTCACGGCAGAACTCCACGGCTTTCTGTATGGCTACCACCTGGGCTGTAAAAATGGACGTTTGGTTTGGAAGTTTAAACAAAGCTGAATGATGTGACTGCGGATCATAGAATGCGCAGCCTACACTTGTTTCATTCTTCGATGCATATGTGTATATTTTGTATTCCGACGTAGGTTTTTCCTTCAGATGATGTGCAGATTCATGTTTGTCACTAAAGTGGAACGGATACAAGAAGCATACTGGTTTATTTGTACTCATAATAAGATTCTTTTACATTTGGACCGATTTATTGGCCTCAACCAGAGCAGTTGTAGGTTTCTTTGCCCAATACCTATTTGTTTCACAGAAATGGGATAATTCATCCAGCTTATTTAATAGATCGCATATAGGAAGAGAATTTCTTTACAACATGTATGTATCTGCAAGTTTCCTTCTTCTAATCCATAGCGGACATTCTCCCGATTCTGCTAGAAGGGCAAGTATCGGTGTTGTACGTAGTGCTCCAAAACAGGCCCGAAGAGCTCTGTATTGTACTCGGTCAATATTAGTTAGTCTTGTCTGGTTGGCACCTCCATAAAATATACTACCATAGTCTAGTCTTGCGCGTATGATGGCTTTGTATACTAATAGACAGATTTTTGGATGAGAACCCCATTTATTTCCTGCTATAGCTTTGATAATATTAGTATTTGTCATTGAACAGACTTAAAACCTAAACTTTAATTTCGCGTTTTGTTGAAAATTACTTAGAACTTCTGAAATACCTAGAATACCCTTAAATATGTGATATATCACTCTTCACATTTTTAAATGTATAGGTCACATTAAAGAGCTTTAATATAAAAAACTTGTCCCATAAAACTGTTAAAAAAACCTTCAGTATCATGATCTTAAGCTTATAAAATAAGTTTTTCATAACCATTCATGCAAACTGCCACATTGGACCAGGAGAAGCGCAAAGATTCGGTTTCACAAAGCTCAATAACGATGCCTTACACCAGCCATTTCGAGAGACGTTATAGGGAGCTTATCTTTGTATTGTCGAGCTTTTTACTGCCACCACCTTTGTTAACTAAACAATGGGCCTAAGAACCCAGTTATGGCTTTCAAAAGTAATAAGCAATGAACGCTCTAGTTTGTTGATTTCATGAGTTGAATAAATTCAGGATTTACTTTGAAAAATTTGTTGGACACACAATGGATATTGGAAATTGGAATTTTTAGGATTTTCCTTTATACGAAGGCTATTTTTTCAAGTTTCGTTGAGTTAACAAAAACAAATAAAAGTAATAAGAAAAGTTTTAATATACACAAGCGTTACTCATACATCTAAATTATTTCTCAACGTAGTCGCCACCAACATTAAGTCATTTGTCGTAATGAAGACTCCAGTTTTTGTATACCCTTCTCATGCGAGGGTTATCTGTTATGTTTTTAGAAACGACCACTAAATGGCAATGTTAAAATGTGTCATTACTATATTCGTAAAATTTGACATTTGTTATTGTGAAATCAGTGGCAGCTTATAAATTGACCGAGTAGTTTGTTGAGTGAACGTTCAAAAAAAAAAAACGTTAAGTTTGTGGAAAAATGGATATTACTCGTAATGTTTTCGATGGATAATTTTTTACGATTTTAGTAAAGGCCTAACTCAACAACAATGCATAGATTCGCTTCGTTCACCTTTTAGTAATAAAGTACCTTTAGAAAAGATTGTTTACAATTTTTTTTAATTTATATTTTTTAATTTATTTATTTTACATCGGCGTATTTCTGCAACGAAGCTGATCGCCGATGCCAGGGGACGAGCTCCTACACCTGGATGAGTGGTGAATTATTGTGAAAAATGGGAGTAATGTAAACATATTATTCTCGCCCGAATAATATCACCAACGAAGGAGGCTCGAACCACCGACCGGACAGTCCAGACTGTATATTCTACCAGTCTAAACCGCACGACTCAATGCGCTCGGCCACTCCGTTGATTATTTACAATTGGTTTGCAGAATTTCGTCGTGGTCGTGCGTCCGTGAGTGATGAAACTCGTGAAGGCCGGTTGTGATTAAAAAAAAACATCGATGCTGTGCGCGAAATGATTGAAGAAGATCTGCATGTGACTAACTGTGAGATAGAGGCATCCTTTGACATATCGCAGATACATTTGATTTTGCCTGAACATTTAGTTTAAAAAATCTGTTCCTGATGGATTCCGCATAATTTGACCAAAGCTCAAAAAAAGGATTGTGTTGATTGGTGTAACGGAATGTTAAAAAAATTCAACCTAGGGTAACAATCAGGGGGGGGATGAAGATGAATTTACCAAAAAGTAAAAACAAGGGGGGGGAGACTGCCACCAACTAGTGTAGATAAAACTAGGAAAATAATTTAAAGAGAAGGGGTTAAGCCAGACGGGGAAGTTTGAAGTATAATAAATTGCGAAACGATTCAATTTAACAATAAATGTATTCAAAAATTATCTTATTAACAAAAAATAAATAAATAAATAAATAAATAAAACAAAACTTGTATAAAGGAAAATAAAATCTATATACGCATTGCGCCGTGTTTATACTTTTCGGAACTTGCTTTTCGGACGAGGAAGCACGTAGCCGACTATGTTTTAGATGAGCCCTCGATTGGGTGATTCTACCGCACTGTTTGTAACTAACTAACTGACTTACTGACTGACTGATTTAACTAACCTTCATAATAAGACTGTTAACTTAGCAAAATTATGTATTGCATAAACACTCTACATATTATTGTGAATAATATCTTTATTATCAAAATAATTCTGGTGGTGCAACTGTTACACTAGGCACTGCAAAATCCGTGACAACATCGTTACAGGTGACGAAACTTAAATTTATTCATATGAACCGGAAACTAAGCAACATCATTTATCATAATGACAATGCAAGCTTCCACATAGTACGTCAAATAACTGATTATTTGAAGGAGAAAAACATCTAATTAATGTCTCTTGCCCGTATTTACCTGATTTATCCCCTCACGATTTTTTTTTGTTCCCCAATGTCAAAGAAAAAATGCGTGGACAGCGATTTTCATCACCTCAAGAAGCTGTTGAAGCCTTCAAAAACCATGTTTTTGAGATACCAACTTCAGAGTGGAAAGTATGTTTCGAGAATTGGTTTGAACGCATGCAAAAGTGTATAAATGGAAAAGCATAAAACAGTTACAAAAAAAAAATCGTTCTTAGTTTTTGAAAAACTTAAAAGGTAGTCCTCGTATAAATGTATACTGACAATGTATACTGTAAAAATAAAAATTTATATTTTTGTTTTAAATAAAAATAGGCATAATTCTTTCGTTACAAAATTCAACTTCTGGCAGAAAGTGGGAAAAAATCATAGCTTCCTAGGGAAAATACTTTGATTATTGTATTCATGTATTTTGCTATTGAAATAAATACTCAAAACCAAAAGAAAGCAGCGACTTTCAATGCAATCTCCTTAGTATGCATTTCCATGCAATTTGTTCGTCCATACTGTTTTTTTCAGCTGGTCTTCATAGAATGATTTTTTGTTATTTAATAAATATTCTAATGGATCATGAGGTAAAAAAAGAAGAATCAGTGGGTTAACATATTCCAGTGTCATTATTCTTGCTGTATAGTTCGTTACAAAAACATAGTACTAAGAGCAATGTGGCTCTCCATCATAGATACAGAATGGATTATCGTTGATTGATGAGACGGAGGGACAATGGAGAGAGAATGCTATTAACGGATATGCGGATGACGTGTGTTCTATTATTCTCTGCCGGTATAAGATGTTTTGATTGTTTACTCCCAACGAACATACGGACATTATTCTATATAAACAATATTAAATTCATTACACATATATCGATTAAAATTTACAGAACACCAATCAAATTTACCAATCAGAACAGTTAATTCTGTTGGGTCTTACGTATGTATTAAAACTTAAAAAACAATGACGAGAGAGTTACTTAAAGAGCCATGGAGCATGGAGCTTCCTAATTTAGTTTCTGCAATATTTGGATGCATCCTTATTGACAAGTATCTAAAGAATACGTATGTCCAATATGTTAATGCTAAAAGAATAACGATTTTTTATTGAACTACCGTACAAACGATTTTTAAGTAATCTCTGTTTAATTATTTTACATTTATCTGTGCAAAGAACTAATCTCTGACAGGATACTCAATCTTTACGAAGTCTGTATTTGACAGTATTCGATCGCTCTTAAATTTTTTTACGAAAGGTTTTTCAGAAAATAATTACCTACATTTTCCAAATAAATTGAAAACTGGTGTAACAAAGCTTTCTTTCAAATAATTCAATGTATTAAATTTAAGATATAAATATTTTCGAGCACAATAGCAGTTTATCGAATATCAAAGAAGAGAATTACAATGGATAGTATACAGAATGTAGGTAAAAGACGACAGGATGAATCTTCCTGGAAGTACCAGTGGTGACCAGAGAGTTATGCAGTTCGACATCTATCCACTTGACGTGGACGTTTGTTGACAACTCCTTGAACAAGCCAATGACGATGAAACATTCTGAACAAATTTTGCTGCAATTCGATGTATGTTCAATTTTTCAGTCAAAATTTCATGGCATGATCCAGTTGAGATGCTAGCCTCTTTGCAATTTCTCTGACAGTCAATCGGCGATTTGCACGCACCAAATCGTTGATTTTCTGAACGTGGGAGTCATCAGTTGAAGTCGAAGGCCTTCCCGGTCGAGGATCATGTTCAACTGACTGACGACCACTTTTAAATCATGAAAACTATTCGTAACATTGCGTACGACCCAGAGCATGATCTTCGTAAGCTTGTTTCAAAAGTTGAAACGTTCCTGTGAAAGTTTTCCCAAAAAACGTTTTCACGTAAAATTTTACGTTGCATCGTTGCTCCAGAAATTTCAAAAATCGCCACTAACATTTAAACACGTTGCACGCAAATAACAACATCACGAAAATTAAACAAGGTATCAACAATCCAAGAACATGTGGTTACAGAGGAGGTTATGCGCAACGCAATGCTGCCAACCGCATATCACTAATATCCCGTTGGCGCGTAATTCAAGATGTTTGGTTATTTTCTGAACGGTTTTCATCATATTTAACAAATAGATTCATCATATTTGTCGTTAATGGCTTCAGTTCTGAGTGGATACATTGCACGTCCGGTGTTCCACAAGGTTCACACTTGGCCCAATTGTTATTCAATTTGTTTATTAATGATATAATAAAATGTTTTAAGTTCTGCAAATATTTATTTTATGCGGACAATATGATTTTTTTTTTATCCGGTTAGACATACCGATGATTGTCATAAACTTCAATCTGATCTCGATAGATTCTATCAATATTGTCTAGATAATAATTTAACTTTAAACCTAAAAAAATGTCATACGATTACATTTGGAAGGAATCAAAGCTTTTTTTATGTCAATTACCATATAGGGGGTACAGCTATTATCACTTGAAAATATTAGAGATCTTGGTGTCATTTAGGACAGCAAGTTAATACTTGATGTACATATTGGTACTGTAGTCAAAAAAGCATACAAAATGTTAGGTTTTCTTATATGTTCATGCCGCTGTTTTCAAAATCCTCTGTCTGTTATGACACTATAAAACGTTGGTTAGAAGTCAGCTTGAATTTGCAACCATTTGTTGGTCTCCCCAGTATTTTGTCTATCTTAACAGAATTCAAGCTGTACAAAATAAATTTACTTATTTCATGAATAGAAAATTTCCTACTTTCAATTTTAATTTACAGTAACTTGAAAAACGACGTAAAACAACAGATCTAGTATTCTTGTACAAGATTATGAATGGTTTGGTATATATATATATATATATATATATATATATATATATATATATATATATAAATGAGTTTATTCAGATATTGATTTACAAATATGGATCAGTACATCATTAGAACACAGCGCCCGTTACAAGTAACTTAATCTGTATTTGTACATAGAATAATATTATAGTGTTATCTAATACATTTTTATGCTTACTAATTAATTCAAGGAAAATTAAATGGTTTGGTAGATTGTTCGGAACTAGTTCAGAAAATCTCGTTAAGGGCCTATCTACACAATTAGAAATTTTGAACTTTTTTCTGTGGCACCAACTCGGACTAACTATTATTTAAACTCTAGTGTGAATAGAGTATCTACTTTGCATAACTTTTTCTCTGATCTTCCTGGTTTGCCAGACATATTCATCACGTCTCTCGTACGTTTTAAAAAGAAAATTTCAAATTTAATTTAATTATACATCTTGTCCATTTCTTTATGTAATTTTAATAAGATTCTAGCCTTAAGCTTATAATGCAGATGATTTTTTGTTTTTATAATTTTGTGTAGTATGTAGTGCCAAACCTGTAATTGGGAGATATTGTCCTATAATAATAATAATAATAATATATTTGTTCGTGTTAAATACATGACAACATGCTAACACAAGTCAAAAGTAGTCAAAAGCAGTCCTGCTGGATTGGCCTAATAAATAAAATAAAAATAAATAAAACAACATTTTGTGACTGTATTTATGGTTAAATAATATACTGGGGTCTTTCCTAGCTTCTAAAAACTATGGATAAGGGGAATTTTACCTTTTCTCTACCCTCTTTCGTCGGGTCTACTGTTTTGGAACTAAATTATTAACAAAATAAACTTTGAATATAGTGGAAAGTCACCTTCTATTGATTTTTTTGAAAAATTGGCAGAGTTCGTAATTTTTAAGTAAAAAGCAGTAAATTCTTTGTGATATTGTAGGAAGCCACGAGTGTTGGTTGTAACACAAAGACAGAAATTACTTCTTTTTCTCGGTGTGAAACTGCACAAGTCAAAGAAGGTTCGATTACAAAGATCTAAAAGACAATAATTCAACGAACTGAAACATTGCTCTCTGACGCCCATTCGCCCGTTTGCCGGTTCGATAAGGGCCATATTTTATTTTTTTATATTCTTTGATGGTTTCATTATAAATTCTCAGGGTCATGAACTTTGAAAAGCTAATCATTATTTTCATAGATCTATTTTATAGTAAGGGTTCTCTAAACAATGATAAATTTTGATTAAACACAAATCAAAATCTGAATTTTACTCATCATCATTTCTTACACGATAGCACTATCACTGTGTTAGTATTTTGAAGGATTCTTTTAAATATGTCCGGTATTAGTTGCTATGAGTTGTTCACTGCTGATTGTCACTACAAGTTTGTCATATGGCAACACGAGCGACCGTTCAGAGCTATAAAATTAATAGACTATGCGTTGTCTACTGTAGACAGCTTTCCAAAGTTAGAGTTAGTGCGCTGTTTTAATGAGACAGACATATAAACACATTGGCTATCTCACTTAACTTAACCTAAAAAGTACTGTCGCATAAATTTCAACCAATTTCTTAAATCGTTAAACGAAAAAGATTTGCTGTTGTTGCGGCTATAATTTTGTTAGTAAAATTTAGTAAGAAATCATGTTCTTGATGAAGGGGGGTTCGTAAATGTCACAGAATTTTTGTGTTTCGCAGTATCATAAGTTGGGTAGTTACGATGAAGGTGAAAGAGAATTTTTCTCAGATTTTTTAAATGTACCCTCGTTAGTAACATTTTTTGTATGCAATTAATATTTATATATTAAAATATAAGTTCGTAATTATATTTTGCCCACATTAGTTTTAAAATTTATTTTACAGATTTTTTTTTTTTAATTAGAATTTATTGGTCTTAGTTGCACTGACTATTAACCAGTGATGTATACAATAAAATAATATAGCAATAATAATATAAGTTACATATAAAATACATAATAATAGTTAATAACAATAAAATTACAATTACGAATTAGAATAGACATTAAAATACAAATATAAAATTTATTTATTCTTTTTCATTTTTATTTTTACCAAAATTTTGTCCTTAAGAGACTATTAGCCAGAATATATTAGTATTAATGTTAAGTATAAATACGATTTTATTACACTTTAATTTTTTCTACTTTGATGTAGTCATAGATTATATTATAAATTTTCATCGAGTTTGTGGCCAAAAGTGTTTGAATGTTTGTTGGAAATGGGATATTTTCTGAAATTAATTTATTTAAAAATTTTGTACGATTACCGAAATATAATGGACATTTAAAAAGTAAGTGGTTAACGTCACCAATAGACTGGTCATCACATTGACAGTACGGGGTTAATTTCAAGTTTATTCTATGCAGATGAGAAGGTGAGAGGTTATGATTAAATCTTAGTCGTATTATAGTACAGATGAAAGCCCTGTTTTGATCTGACGAGAACCAGTGTTTTTTTGGTAGTGTTGTCTGGATTCCTTCTTAATATGATGCTTTATGTTTAAGTGACGGTAGGAAATCATGTTGCCATTGATTTAGAACAATTTCTTTTAATTTTAAATTAATTTCATTGTTGCTAGGTGGTATTTGTAGCGGCATTCCTTTTAAAACGGCCTCCTTTGCTAGAATATCTACTTGATTATTAAATTTGGAGTTCGAGTGACCCTTGATCCAGCATATTTTTATCGATTTATCTCTAAAGGTTAGATCTTGTACAGATTTTAATATATCATAAATTAAAGAGTTATTATCCTTAGAAAAGTTTGGATATTTTAGTTTCTGGACAGCGCTCTTATTATCACAAAGTATTACGAATTCATTATGAATATGGTTTCTTAAATAGTCTAAACTTAGTTTTATAGCGATCAATTCGGCATTGTATGTAAACGTTTGGTCAGGGAGTTTGACTTGATGATTATGGTTGCTCTGTGGATCTAAATAAGCGCAACCTACACCATCTTTCGATTTAGAACCATCAGTGTAAATATGGTGTGCATTTGGCCATTTTAGAGTAATTTTGTCTATGATAGATAAATTTTCCATATTATTCGGATTTGGATTTATAAAAAACGAATGATCGCTGCAGCAGAAATTATTCGGTAATGACTTCTACAGATTTAAAATAATATCTTGAACTAAAAATAAATAAAAAAAAAATTTAATTATTTTTTTACTTAATAAATATATTTTTTGCAATTAAATATATTTTAATTTAGAATATAAATGCAATAATTTCATTATTAATTTTTAATGATTTTGGTTAAAAAATAATAAAAATCTGTTCAAAATAACACTTGTAGTGTATAATGATACACTCAGATATCAGGTACATATCGATGTGCCAGCTCGCCGGATTAAAGAAGGCGATTGCTGGCGTTTGTCGACCGGAGCTAGCAGTTGTTGCTTGGCTAGCGAAATGTTAACTTGTTCAATTATTAATGTATGATTTAATTATAATGTATATTATTTTTGTGGGAATAAAAAATTAATAAAAGTATATTTTTTATTTACGACACCACAACACTTAACACAACTCTACTTTTAATTCCGGCAAGCTTTTTGCTAGCGATTAATCTAACATCTAAAATGTTAACTTACATCGCGAATGTAAGCATAGCGACACTTCAGAATACCGTTTTTCTAACAACGTTCAACTTCGGACGTATCCATCGGTGTTCGACTAAACATTTCACTTCAGAATCGCACCATAAGAAACCCTTATACCATCACTCAGGTGTCTGTCTGCTATCTTCAAATAAAGTCTTTAGTCAGTGTTGTAATAGATACATTTGAAAATATATCTAGATACAGATACAGATACTTGAGGAAAAATTTATCTAGATGCAGATACAGATACAAATTTTAAAAAGTATCTAGATACAGATACATTTTTTTTACAATGTATCTAGATACTTCAAGATACTTTTAAGATACTTTCGGAAAAATGAAAACACCACAAAAAAAAAGAAATAACTAGAGCAAGGAATATATTTGTTCACAATAAAAAATAAGTTATGCACTATTATTACTCTTAAAATAAACACAAATAGCCCTTGACGCTGTGTGTCAGAAATATTAACTAACTATGTACCTATGTAATCTTTAAAAAATCACTTTTTTATTCCAATTTCAGCGGAAATCTCGAACATTTTTTGTTCGCTAATAAATTACTGATTATAAAATGAGTATTTAGGATGACAAAAATAAAACAACAATTTTATTTATTATATTTCTTTATTTAATTCACATTTATAAAATTAATTCTTATTCTTAGATTAGATAATTACTTAATGGTTGTTTTACTTAACCGTTGTTAATAAAATTATTTAGATTTTTTTTTATTTATTATTTTTTTAAATTTATTCAGAGCTGGAAATACAATTACACTTTATTAAAATTTTATAAATAAAAATAAATTAAATAAATAAATAAATTATAAGTTTGAGAATTATGATAAAATACAAGTTCTATATATAATTAATTAAATTTTGGAAAACATCCTTTTATTTTTTATTTTATGTTTTCCAAAATTTAATTAATTACATATAGAACTTGTATTTTATCATAATTCTCAAACTTATAATTTATTTTTATCTATAAAATTTTAATAAAATGTAATTGTATTTCCAGCTCTGAAAATGGCTGAAGCATGTTTTTACTTCCTCCAAGCAAGAAAGAGTTTACTGGTCGCTGATTGGTTAATTTAAACTTAAAATTCAAACATCTGAAAGATGCTAAATGTATTACCAACTTGAAAAGTCGTAAGGACATATTTTGTAAAAAGACCTTGAAAAAGACAAAATAGGAAAGTATCTGAAAAAAGTACCAGAAATACAGATACTTAGATACTGATTTAAATATCTAGATACAGATACAGATACATATTTTAAAATGTATCTAGATACAGTAACTAGATACTGTGCAAGTATCTAGTTACTGTATCTAGATACAAATACCTAGATACATTACAACACTGTCTTTAGTTCACTTGTAAATATAGACTTCATTGTACGCTGTCATGGCAACGTTAAAAAAAAACATGGACACACAGCACCCACCTAGGAATTTTTCTTGGGAGGGACTCTAAGAAGACAATTTTTTTAAATAAGGTACCAAGAGTTGACCAAAAATACATTATTTTTCAAAATGCAAGTCGACCTATAAAAAACGAAAGAACTTTTTTGCCCCCCTGTACTAAATTTTGTGAAAATTGGTCTATCCGTTTGGCTTTGTATAAAGAACAGACAAACAAACAAACAGAAATTCAGTTTTATATATAAGATAAGATAACACCGCTAGTCTTATTGGGAAAAAAATATCATCCCGTATTCACGGTTAACGTATTCGAGTTATATTGGCCGAATGTATCCACCATAAATAGGAAGCTTTGACAATATTTTGAAAACCAAACGGATCAGTATTTTACTCGTAAAAGTTGTATTCTAAAACATATAGACTGTAGTGTATACTTGTCAGTAAAAATAAAATAAGACATTCACATAATTAACAAATAAAATATTACACAAACTTTTTAAAGAAAATTTAAAGCACCAAATATCTCATTCAGAAAGACATCAGACACCCCATTTTCCCTTAGCCATTAATCTGGAGCTGGAGAGAGATTAAAATAGCTCGCGTCTCTTCCGCCAGGCTCAGCTCTGACTACAGAGCTGATGCTCTGGATTGAATCGATCGCTGCGTGCCGTGCAATTAATAATAACACGTATCTGAACTTGAAACGCCTTTTACTAATTTCAGGAGCATTGCCACTTTTTTCTTCTTGTACCCGCATATAAGTAGGGCGCTAGGAAAGTTTTGAGATACGAGGGATTAGTTTGATCTACTGTACTAATTCATTTATGCCCGGTTGCAAGAATCAGGATCAAATGGTTTGATATCCGATCATCGTTGATTTGCATCAAATCGTGTATCAAACTATTGCAAGAATACAAATTACCTCTTGATTGCGGAACAAGTCGCGCATTAAATTGATACCCGAAAATTCACCGATCAAGTCGAGATCAAGCCAAATTCGTACCGCCATTTTATGTTAAAAAAAAGATCTCGTTTTGAAACATTTTTATTATCGTTTACCCTTTTTTAATAATTTTTATACTGGAATATAAGCACAGCATATTTATTAGAGATATGGACAGGGTAATTTTTGTTTTAGTTAATAAAAAGTTACAAGTTAAAAAAAATAACCTAAAAAAATAATGCAGTTTTAGAATATATTTAATTATTTATTAAATAAATATTTTTAAAGAAGGAGGTTTTACGGGTTGCGGACAGCAATGAAAAGCAATCAAATCAGCTGACAAGTTTCGAATAGGATTTATTCTTCATCGGAGCTACAATAGGATAATAGTATAAGGGTATATCATAGTAGAATGTAATGAAAGTATAATGTAAACTGAATAAATAAATAAATCGGGTTGGATTAAGTAATGGTCTCAAATATGAATTGGTCTCAAATATGAATAAACACAAAAAAATGTATTTTCAGGATTGGGTTAAGTACATTATTTTTGAACGTTAAAAAAATCTAATTTAAGGATTGAATTAAGTAAATTCTAATGTTCTTTTTAAAAAATAAAAATATTGGTTGGATTAAGTAAGTTTTAGTGTTTTTCAGGAAATTGAGATATTTAATTTAATAAGAAGCTGTAATGTACATTTTTTGGTTAATATCAATATTGAAAAAAAAAAAATTGAATGTGTGAAATGGAAATATGGTATCGATTGTCGGTTGTCGACTTATTATAAAAAAAACTTTTTTTTTTCAAAATATAACTAAAATTTACTTAATCCAGTCCTGAAAATACATTTTTTTTATTAATTCATATAACACTAAAATTTACTTATTCCAATCCTGAAAATACAAATTTTTATTTATTCAAAAAAAAAAAACTTACTTAATCCAACCCTTCAAAAAAAATTTTTTATATAAAAGAACACGAACAGAAAATTAACAAACACAAACAAATTACATGTGTAATTTTGTCTTAGTGTAATTTTCGTATGTATAAATTAAATTAAATTTTCGTATGTGTAAATTAAATGTGTAATTTTGTCTTAGTGTAATTTTCGTATGTGTAATTTCGTCCTTGTGTAATTTCTTCCCTGTGTAATTCTGTCTATGTATAATTTCTTCTGTGTAATTTTGTCCCGTGTAATTTTGTCCAGTGAAATTTCGTCATGTAACCCATTAATGTATAAAGACTGCTCTATCTCCCTATATGTAATTCGATTTTCATCGAGCAGTTTTTTAAAAGCAGCAATATTTACAGAAGTAACTGTTTCACGGGGCCTTCCTGGACGAGGATCATCATCTAGGTTCAAAATTTCTCTTTGAAATTGTTTATACCTACGAAACACTATGCTCAGACTTGGACAATTCTCAGAAAAAATAGTAAACACTTCGGAGATACACTCTTCCGCAGACAAACCACGTTTGAAATTTTACAAAATTATTGCACGATGATCTCGTTGCGTTAACTCACTTATTGATGAGTTTACACTTGTACTATAAAAAATAAACTACATAAAATATATTTATCTTTGTATCTATTATGTTTTGAATTGTCTATTTAATGATGCAAGAATAAACTTGTTATGTTTATTTATACAGCTGTATCTCAAAACTTTCTATACGCCTTACGTATGTTGTTTCGAATAAATATGTACAGTTACTCACAAAATTGAGCGTACATCCAATGCATAAGGGAAACACAGATTATAAATAAGGCATAATTTGTTTTTTCTAAATTATTATTGGTTTATATTTTTAATAAACTTTTGTACATCAATAGTTTTCATAAAAAATAATTGTATAATTAATATAATTTTAATTACAAACAAGTAACAGAAATTAAGTAAGTTTCAAAGTACACAAAATTGAGCGTAAATTTTTTAAAAGATAAAAATTAAAAACAAAAAAACCTAATACTTTGTTGCTTGGCCTTTTGCTTCAATAACAGCTTGAAGACGTCTTGGCATTGATTCAAATAAATTATTTGTTGTGTCAGGTGGTATATTTTCCCAAATTTTCATAATTTTTGCTTTTAATTCCCTTATATTCGAAGAATTGTTATTTTGGGCCTGGATTTTGACTTCTCTCCACAAATTTTCTATGGGATTAAGATCCGGTGATTGGGGTGGTGTATTTCATAATTTTGGACAGTTGTATAAAAGCCATTACTTGACAATACGTGCCGTATGTTTCGGGTCGTTGTCCTGCTGGAAATAATAAATTGGGTCCAGATTTAATTTTGAGACAGATGGTGTTAAATTTCTTTTTAAAATATCTAAATATTTCATTTTGTCCATTGTCCCTTCAATAAATTCTAAATTTCCCGTACCATTCGTGCCCATTGCACCCCACATCATAACCGAACCGCCTCCATGTTTCACAGTTTTGACTGTGTGCTTACTTTTGAATTCGGTATTTGGTTTTCTCCACACTATTTGTTTTCCATCAGACCCGAATAAGTTAATTTTTGTCTCGTCTGTAAAAATGACGTTTTTCCAAAAACTTACAGGTTGAATAATATGTTCTTTGGTCAAATTTTAAGCGCTTCATTTGATTCGCTTTACTGATGTACGGTCTTTTACGAGCTATTCGCCCATTTAAATTGTTTCGTCGTAGTACTCGACGCATGGTTTCTGTACATATTGTTGTCTTGATCCTTGTGGACAACTCTGCTGTTAATTTTGGGGCGCTAGTTTTGGGATTTCTCTTTATTTCTTTCAATAAAAACCTTTCATCCGTCGCCGTTAATTTTCTTTTTCGTCCGCGGCCCATTTTATTTTGCTTTGTACCTTCATATCTAAATTTATTTATAATTGTTTGAATTGTAGAATGTGTCCTGTTTAACAACTTGCCAATATCTCTCATAGATTTTCCTTGCGACTACAATTTAATAATTAGTTTTCTTGTAGCCAAATCGGTTTCTTTTCTTTTAACCATTTTAATTTAATTACACTGCAAATTTATTTTCACTCGTAAATTTATCATGCACACTGAGTTGCAGAAAGACCTAAAGACTACTAAAATCATAAAATCATCCTGATATAAATTCAAATATTCTAGTTTAGACCCATTTGAACAAGTTTGTACGCTCAATTTTGTGACTTAATATTTTAACATTGTAGTGGTTTATAGCTTGTAAAAAGAAATAAAATGTTGTCTAATATATATATATATTTTTACTTCGGTAACTTCAAGGTATTTTTTATTTGTATATACAATTTTTTATGTTAATATACATTTATTTAAAGTTTTTATAAATGTTTTAAAAAAAATACTATTGGTGTACGCTCAATTTTGTGAGTAACTGTATTTACTAAGAGGAGAAAGCTCAAATAAAGTGGCCATACAAGGGCGGCTTTTATATAAGAGCTAATAGGTGCCCCCCCTCCAAGAAAATTGTATTTTTTTATGTTTTAAATCTTAACATAAAGACCGAATTTACATAAAAAAGAAAACTATTACTGGTTACTCTCCAATATTTCTTAAGATCTTAAGCTCTGTCTTAAAAAATTTCTGTGAGTTTTTGTATATGAGATAGGGGTGTCATGATGAGGATATTGCAAGAAGAATAAAAGCACAACGAGTAGATATCGAGTGGTTCTGCGTCTTTTGTTATCGACCGAACCATTTATCTTCCAACAATTGAAATATCGATGATATTTCTTTAGGGTATTATCGTTTAAAACAAATTGACATATAAAATCTAAAAAAGATAGATAAAAGTATCTCAGGAGACGGTAAAATACGTTTCATAATGTTAAAAAAAAAATTGCTAATCTTGTTCGTAAAATTTCTGTGGCATCTATGGATATCTATAATAATAAGATTGGAGGATATCTGTTTTTTTTTTTATTATTATTATTTATTTATTCGGCCTCATATTTGGTTTCTACCAAGTCTCAAGATTTATGACAAAATCCGCAAGAAAAACAATTTTTTTCTGTATTAAGTCTGTCTCTCGGTCTGTGTGTGTGTCTGTCAGGCTGGACAAATTTTCAGGAAATTTGGCACGATGATAAAGTAAAACCAGGATTAGAACATGGGCTATAAAACATCCCAAAAAGTTTATTCTAGGAGTTTGCCTCGGGGTAAATACTGTTTATTAAAAAACTTTAAATATCTCTGTTATTATTGACTTGTAGGACAAATTTTGCTTTGTAGTAATCACGGCAAAATGAACAATATTTTTAAAATAATTTATCGTCTGTTAATCTAAAAGCTTTAAAAACAAATTTTATGTTAAAATATTTTTTTGTTAATTTTAATTCGAATACCTAATACCATTATTTAGGTTTCTAAATATGTGTAGTATTTTTTTATATAGCAAGGTTCATTAAGATTTTGAAAATTGCGCCTATGGCTTCCATTGGTTATTTTAAGTCATATACGCCGCCCCTTTGGTTTCATATACATGACACGTAGAATGAAAATATAATTCCAACAATTCCAATGGTTATTAAATTTACGCTCTTAAAAATTAAATGCAACATTTGCCAAAATATAACTAAAAATTTTGTAAAAATAATTTAAACAAAATAAAAATGAAAAAAAAAGCATAAAATTGTGTCTTCTGCCCGGGAGTTTGCTGCGTAGCAAGCGAACAAGCTAACCATTAGACCAGGATACTGCTTCTAGTATAGTATGTTATATAACTATAACTTTTGTACATCGTCAACAAAAAAACACAAAAAATGCGTTATTTTCCGAAAACATAATCTGAACAAAAATTTATGTTGTACTATTCCGATTCACACCAATATATATTACTTAGAATTTTTTCAGATTTTTAGTTTAAACCATCTGGGCTACAGGGTGTGGGACAAAATTTTTGTTGCAGAGTTTCGGTAAAAATATCATCAAAATAATTTATTTTGCAAAAATAAAAATTTTGATCGTTAATCTACGTACTAAGGGCTTTCACTTGATACCCTAATCAGAATTTAAAAAAAAATATTTTTTTTTCTATGAGAACATATTTGTTTATATTTATAGGGGGATATGTTTCTTAGATGTTTTAGCATTTTTCCTATGTGCGGGTCAAAGAGTTGTATAAGCATGCCAAATTTCAACTCTCTAGGTTTAACCGTTTGGTTACAATTTTTACCGAACAGACAGACAGACAGACAGACAGAAAGACAGACGACAAAATGACGGTATTATTAATGAAGGGTTTTTTGGTAATACCTAAAAAACCTTTAAAACTTTAAATATCTCTGTTATTATTGACTTAACAGAAAAATATATAAAACAAACATTTATAATAAGATAACAAATCTTTTTTGTTTAATATATTTGTTTAATTAGCTGAATATTTGGAAAATTACTGGGGGGTTGGGTAGGTTGACCATTCGTCCCGCTTTTTGCAGGACTGTCCCGCATTCTAACATTTTGTCCCGCATTAAGATGCGTCCCGCAAAGTCCTGCATTTTAACATTTTGTCCCGCATTGTAACTTGTATTTGAGGAAATGAGGACCTTTTTTTTGCTCTTCACTTGGTTTTGGGAGCTGAGGACCCTTTTTTTGCTCTCTCCCGCATTGCCTTCTTAAGAAAATGGTCACCCTAGGGTTGGGAACCCTTAAACTAAAAATATACATTACACAAACCGTACGAAATACAGGTATTCCAGCTAGTCACTTAATAAAATCCTTCGAACAATCTATATGCCATTGTGATCTACCCTATACAAAAAATTTTAAAGAAACAAAAATTACATTTTTCACTTAAAGCTTAAAAAGGCAGTGATCTCATTCCTCTGAGAAATTTTAAATAAAATTTTCTTATACAAGAGTTCAACGTCTTGATTTGGGCATAAAAACCTTTACATCCTTTTCAGCAGTAATATAATTTTAAAAAGTCCTTGAAACAAAATGAGGTTATCTTTTTTTTTTCTTTAACATTTATGGCATATAAAAGAAGATTTCACGTAAGTTTTAAAAATAAGAAACAGGAAAATTTTAAAACTCTAGTAAACAAAGTTTCTACAACTTACATGAAATTTTTCCTTGTTGATTTATCACAAGGAAAAAAGTGGCTCAAATAAAATAAACTCGTTGAAATAACAAGTAACGAAAAACTGGTTAATTTCATGGCTTAATAAACTTAAGAATTTTCTTACTTCACTTTAAACTTGCAAGGAATCCACTGGGAATCATTTAATTAAAATTACAAAAATATAAGTACAATTACGTAACTAGATACGTCGGGGCTCGGTGGTAAGACAGTTATTTACAAAGCACATAAGTGCATGTTCAAATCCTACCAATTCTTCCGATATTTTGTGGTCCCAGAAAAACTAAGAATCCTTATCATGGAAACAATAACACTAGGCAACAAATTTGAACTTTTTTTATGATTAATGTTAATAATGTTATAATCAGGGATGGGGAGTCGCAGTCGGAGTCGGAGTCCGGAGTCGCAAGTCGAGGAGTCGAAGCTATTTGGAGGAGTCGGAGTCGGAGTCGGGAGTTGGAAAAAGTTATCGACACCCGACACTTTGATTAAATTTTATCAAGGATGAGAACAATCCGAAAACGAAAGCAAAATACCATTCTTCCAGAATTTTTTAAAACACGGAAACAGGAAGGACATTTTGTTCTCTCTTCATGAACGAAAATGAAATTAAAAATATTCAAAACCGGATTTACACGGTTTCCTTCATGTTTCCAGTTAAAAGTTTAATTAATGTTATTAATATTAACAGATTAATGATGTAGGATTTTTGTTTTTAGTCATATCTAATTTTTCTTTTTCTGTATACTTTGTTTATTATGTTTAAACGGAACTAAACTGGATTTTTATTTTCTCAAGTTGTAACGAGCTTTATGATTATTTAATGTTTCATGTTGGCAGCTAAAATCTCAATGTCAAAAGAAAAAAGTGATATTTTATGAAAAATAAATTACATAAAACACAAAACAAAATTTTTTAAAACTAATATATTCGAAAATTTATATTAAAAATGACTCAATAGTCAAGATGAAATGAAAATGACATTTTATAAAAACAGCTCACCCCAACCCAAGATATTTAATATAAGTATAGTCTGTTTCTTTGCTTTAAGGGGTTACATGGGTTTTGAATTTTCAAAAAAATTACAATTTTTCTGATTTTTTTTTTTTATTAAATATATGCAAGTGAATTATTTCAACTTTTGGGACATAAAAGTATAATACATAGTTTGAGGAAGTTGTAAAAAAATTTACATGAAAAAAAATGAAAATTGGACCATTGGCACCTAATTTACCAAAATCGATGATTTTTCACCGTAGGCAGAATATCTCGAAATAGGCTCATCTGAAATGAAAAATCAAATTTTTTTTCTGTTAGTAGATGCATATGGCTTGTCTTTGGATGAAGAATTTTATACTTCGTTCAATACAATTCGTTTTACAAGTAGAAAATTGCCAAAATTTGCATAGAAATTAAAAAAAAAAACAATTTTTTTGTTAAAAAACGTTGTCAAAAATTCAAATATTATTATTTTTCAAAATCCTTCGCCAAAAGACAAGCCATATGCATCTACTAACAGAAAAAATTTTGATTTTTGATTTCAGATGAGCCTATTTCGAGATATTCTGCCTACGATGAAAAATCATCGATTTTGGTAAATTAGGTGCCAATGGCCCAATTCATTCATTTTTTTTTTCATGAAATTTTTTTTACTACTTCTTCAAACTATGTACTTTTATTTCCCAAAAGTTGAAATAAATCAATTGCATACATCAATGTTTCCCAAACTTTCGACAGTTGCGGACCACTTTCAGAATTCCACGCTAATGGCGGACCACCAACATTAAGAAAAACAATTTTTTGCGAAGAGGCCTATTATTAATACTAATGAAATTTTGTGTGCGCGGACCACCAATAACTGACTCGCGGACCACCAGTGGTCCGCGGACCACAGTTTGGGAAACACTGGCATACATTTAATAATAGAAAAATCAGAAAAATTGTAATTTTTTTGAAAATTCAAAACCCATGTAACTCCTTAAGCGGAATTAGATATCGAAATCTACTAACTTTTAAGGATTGAATGAGGCTTTGTATCATTTTTTTAATAAAAGCCCACTTTGATCGTTAAAAAGTGAACTCGTGATAACTTAAGAAAATAAAAATTCCATTTAGTTCCGCTTGAACATTTGGAATAGACTTAAATACAATTTACGAGTGTAAGGAGTCGGGAGTTGGAGTCGGAGTCGGTTTTCAAACATACCGACTGCGTAGTCGAGAGTCGGGAGTCGGTAATTTTTCTGTCGACTCCCCATCTCTGATTATAATAACATGAGTAAAAATAACTGTTTTAGGATAAACGAAACCTACTATTCACGAAAATATCAGTAAAAAGTTTATAGCACCCTCAGATTTTTAGTTATTCAACTTTGAAGAATTTCCGTTATTATCAGTTTAACTGTTGCAAGGAATCATTTAAAAAAATATATATACAACTGTATTAATGAAAATAATTTTTTATTGTGTAAAAAACAATACTGAAAAACTTAGACAAAATATAAATCATGAAAAAAAAAATGACATAAAAAAGTTATTTTTTTCTTCTATGAATCATCTTCCTTCTGCAAAAACCAGCACTAGTCTCCCATCATGGTTGAATCCCACCTTCCCTGGTAACGATATTCAATTGTACTTATATCCTGGCGAAACCTTTCACCTTGCTTGTCACTTTAAATTTAAATCTTAATCTCGCACTAAATCGCTTAGTTCAGTTTATGAGATATGGTTCGGTACTGCTTCGAAAATCATAATCCGCATTGGAAAAAGTCGATAGACCTACTATGTGCTCTTCTACAATTTCATCAAATAAATTTAGAAACTGTTCCCAATGAGAAGGTGGTTTAGGATCTGGAATGTCATATGACAAAAATTATCTGGAAAATTAATACAGCCACTATGATGTCCCTTCATTGTAATTATATAAGACTAAACTATTATACACTACTTTTCGCACTTGTGTTATGTCCAAACTGTGACTGAAATACTACAAAGTCACAAGTAAAACGAAAACAATAACAAAATACCCCCCCCCCCCTACCTTATCCTTTCCAACTTTGTTCTCTGTTTGCAGCCACGAACGCCAAAATTCAAATAATTACGTATAAATCTGTTTCATGAATAAATAAAAATTGTGACCCCATAGAAAATTTTTGAGTTCAGATTTAGAATCAGGATATTGGTGTTAACTAAAAATCATTGTTTTAATATATGTTAGTAAAACCTTGTTGACCTGTGTAATTGGCACCTCTTACAAAATTACAATAGGGTCAAGACTGATGCCATTTCCAGTAATATTGGCCTTATATAAGACAAGGAGATGCACTTTCACCCACACTCTTCAACATGATGCTAGACACCATCATGAAGAAAAATCCGATCCAACACGACCACTACTTATTTAGGATCGGAAGCCAAGTGCTGGGCTATGCAGATGATCTCCTCTAGAGATGGTTCGTTCATGAACGAACCGGCTCACTGAGCCGACTCAGTACACTGACCGAAGTGACACGGTTCACCAAATTGAAATGAGCCGGCTCACGGCTCACTGTATAGTTTCAAGTTTCAAGGATACGATTGGTCGGGCGATTGTGAGCAGTGACCGGAATGATCCGGATCTGGATCGATGTCATGTTGAACTTCGCGAGAACTCGGCTTGTAATGTATTATCATAAAGTGTATTTTGTCATCAATTTGTTAGGCAGTTTATTTGAAACTAATAGGCTTAGTCTGTATTTTCTTACAACCATACTATAGAGCGTTCAAAGGTGAGTTTGCAGTATAGCTCTTATGGCAAATGGGAGCGGTGTTGCCAAATGTTGTAAAAGTGTCAAATGTGTCAATTATAATAATATGAAAAGCTCGTATGATTTACAAAAATCAACTCTTATAAAACTCAAAATAACACTCAACAAAAACAAATGGCCATTTTTAGAATACTGCGTCTTCACAGATCAGCGCGTTTTAGAGCTGGCAACGTCGACAAGCAAGAAAAGGATAGTGTCATTGTGTAAACCAATTAGAGAGTATGAAAAAGAACTACTCCATATGCCCTGTACTGCAAACTCACCTTTGAACGCACTATATATAAAAATATTGCCCAAATCCCAGATGTCCGATTTATAAGGGCAATAAACATCGCCATAAACTTAACACATCTGGTTTAAAATACAGTAGCTACATAAAGTGAATTGTTTGTTTTAAAAATGTTAGAAAAAAACCGGGGCTAAGCGACGTTCTACCTACAAGCGAACGACCGACAACTGACCGGGTTTAAGCGACGTTCTACCTACGAGTGAACGACCGACAACTGACCGGGTCTAAGGAAGAGCCGGCTCTAAGCGACGTCTACCTACAAGCGAACGTCCGACAACTGACCGGATCTAAGGAAGAGCCGGCTCTAAGCTACGTCTACCTACGAGCGAACGACCGACAACTGACCGGGTCTAAGCAAGAGCCGGTTCTAAGCTACGTTATACCTACGAACGAACGACTGACTGACCTGTGTCTCAGGATCATGTTTACAGTTCATATATTGCAAGAACCGGCTCTAAGCGACCGACCTGTGTCTCGAAAACATGTTTACTTAACCGGATTACTGAGCCGGATCAATGAATCGGATCAACAAACTGAACGACCTCCACTGATCCGGTTCCGCAAACTGAGCCGAAATTGCCATATCTAACCTCCTCATAACAAGCACATCTGAAAGAAACGTTGTCGAATCGTAAACTTACTAAAGAAAACAGAAGCAGAAGGGCTTGTGACAAACACAGAAAAGACAAAGTACCTCAGGGCATCGAGAAAACCTCAAAACGAATGCTCACCAGCAATAGAATCCGTAACATGCTTTAAATACCTCGAAAGCACCGTGAACAGCAACAGCAACATCACGGAAGAAATAACTTTAAGAATCCTTTCTGCAAACAAAGCCTACTATGCCCTTAACTACTATCCCAGCACACAAAAATAAGATTATACAAGACCCTTCTTTGACCCATACTCACATATGGAAGTGAATCTTAAATGATTACAGAATAACAAGAATGACGGCTGAGAATCTTTGAACGCAAGAGTCTGCGGAAAACTTTAGGTCCTGTCCAAGAGGATGAAATATGGAGAAACAGAATAAATGAGCTGCGCTACCTTTAGAAAGAACCAGATGTGATTGGCTTTACAAAAAGTTCCAGAATACGTTGGTTCGGATATGTTATCAGAATGCCCAACAACATGTCAGTGAGAAGAGTATTCGATAGCGTTCCATGTACAACCAGACCTCGAATGAGATGGGTGGACAATGTACACAAAGACCTGCAAAGAATCGATGCTCATAATTGTAGAAGATTGGCGCGTGACCACGGAAGATGGAAGAAGTTTGTTGAGGCGGCAAAAACCCTATAAAGCCAATTGATTGATTGATTATATTTGCATATTCTACTCCAGATTACATTAAAAAAGGTATAAGCGCTAAAAATTTTTAAATGACGAATTACCATATTTTTCGAACCATAAGGTGCATCTCAAATTTAAAAGATATGTTTTAGAAAAAATATTTGTTATTACGATAACTTGTACCAACAACATTCTCTTAATGTCACTGTTCGTATTATTATTTTTATTCGTATTATCTGAAATATTGCCAATCTCTTCAAAAACCAAGTTATCTTCGATACTATCCGATGCGTTGTTTATACCGCATTTCTTAAGAGACTTTATAATTATCTTTTCTTTTACAACTTCCCATGAATTTTTTACCTAGGTACTTCTGAAATTGTCCGTGTTATACATAATGTTGCTGTAACATCGTGATTTGGCTTTATCATTCGTTTGTTCCACTCTTCCCGCATAAAATTATTATATGGTTTATTAATCGACACATCCAATGGTTGTTTTTGACTTGTAAGACCTCCAAAAATAACAGCTAATTCTGTATTCATTTCTATTATATTTCCTTGGTTGATTCAGTTAATACGGTAGTTATTTTTTCGCCACAAAGTTTGTCATTGAAGTTATGACGAAAAGTGAATTGACTAAGCGATTTTAGTATATCTTGTAGTATTTCCAAGTAATTATTTGCTATGTATAATTTATTCCAATTAAAATAATTGTAATTAAATATTTACAATATTTCGAATTTCATTTCACTGCCGGTATAAATATTTATTCAAAATATGAATAAATATCCATGAATAAAATATATTTTGTGTAATTTAATATTTGTATATATTTGAATTTTATCTTTCTAAATTTAATACATAAAATTATTGTTAAAAACAAAAATTAATACCATTTATCAAATTTACTGAAAAATAATTCTAGCTTGGCTTTAAAAAAGTCTTCTCAATTTTAGTAAGGCATACATGACTGAAGCCCGCCAGAGAAAGGGCATGATTCAATCTGGAAGGCCATAAAAATTAAACGATGCTATTGATTCGAATGGGTAACATTTTTGGCGCACAGCACCGATGACTTTATTCGCCTAAATATATTGACTACACTACATATTAAAAACAATTATTCGAATGGTAAAAAAGAACCATTGTCTTGTTTCACTCGGTCTAGACTCAGCTGAAATAAAAGCGCCCTATTAATCAAAACTCACATGTTTTTCTGAATATATGCAAATAAGAGGGGCGGTTGAAAAGTAATCGGCGTAAGCAAGAGATGGCTCCACCAGTATCAAATCAGTGTTGTTTTTTCGTAAATCCTAACCTTCACATGACTACTGTAAAATTTTCAACAAGCTGCGTCATTTAGTTTGTGTTTGACAGTCATTAAAAGCGAACTTTTGCATTTTTACAAAAATTGATAAAATCGAATACCGTGCAGTGATTAGATTCTTGTTTTTGAAAAAGAAAACGATTAGATCAACACAAATTGAACGATGTTCATGGGGACTCTGCACCTTCAATATCAACAATTAAATATTGGACAGCTGAATTTAAACGCGGTCGTAAGAGCATTTTTGATGATGAGCGTCCAGACCATCTAAAAGAGGTCACCACGCCAGAAATGGTCGATAAAATCCATGGATAATCGAATATCGACGAGTGACTAATCGCGAGATAGGTAAGGCTGCGGGCATCGCTACGGGCATCGCTCCACATTCGCAAAATGTTGAGCACCCGTTGTGGAGCACCGAAAATGAGGAAGCTCTGCCAGATGGGTGGCGAATTTGCTCTCAGTCGACAACAAACACGATCGTCTGACCATTATGTTTGGCGATGTTCAACAGGGATAAAAAGGACTTTTTGCATCGTTTCGTAACTGTGGACGAGACATGGATCCATCACAACATTTGAGGCCAAGAAACAGCCGAAACAGTGGACTGCTCCTGGCGAATCGAAGCTGAAGTAGGTCAAAGTGGGTCTGTCGGCCAACAAAGATTATTAACAGTTTTTTTGGGATGCTCAATCAATATAAAAATGAAAATAATTAAAACTGAACTATGAAATTATTTTTAAAAAAATGGTTACAATCGTCAGTTACTACTAATGCCGATTTGATTCTCTCTTGATATACATAAATCCAACATTTTATGATAATTTCCATTTAATTTAATATTAATAAAAAATATTTTCATATTCAGTGAAAGTAATAAAATTATTATTTTTTTTGCCTTTTCTGCTTCGGCAATTAGCCAGGACAGTTTTTATTTTTGAGAAAATTCCATGCCTAAACGGGATTTGAACCCGAGACTTTAGCAACGCAAAGCACATGTGTTACTATTACGCTACGCCGGTCAAAATATTTTAAACTAAAACTTAAAAATAACAATAATTTAACAGTTGCTTTTAAACTATTTATTACGTTGCCTAGCAACGACCGTATACGTTGTCATACGGAATATAAATTGAGTTAAAATACCTATATTTGCGTCAACTGATTAACTGACTGACCAAGACTAACTCTATCAAGAATATATTTGCAATATTCTACAACTTTAGCTATATTATTTAATTTTAATCCGGTTTCCTTTACAAACTAACAATAATTTGACGTATGCTTTCAACCTATTTAGTACGTTGCCTAGTAACGGTCGGCCATTGCCACTTGAACCTGTTATGTAATGAGCTCAACCTGTTACGTAATGAGCTCATTACGGAACAGGTCAGCGGTATAATAAAAAGGAGTGAAGAACGTGCTACATTTACTAATCACTGACACGCCTTTAATGAACGTATATCTATATAGTCATGGATAAAATAGTTTTTCTCACGACTGGGTGTAAAACCGACTTTACATACCTAGATTTTGTCATATAAAGTGTCACTTTACTCCCTAGGGAATTTTTTTAATCATTATTCCTTCAATAAAGTAACAAATGTAAAAAAGACAAATTCTATAATTATTTATTATTTATTGTAATACAAATATTACTAGAATTTACAACATTTATGTAGTGACCTTTACTTTCCAAATTAGTTTTTTAACTAATCACATTATTAATTGACTCAAAATTTATGCTTGTTAAAGTTGAATGTTCATTTCCAAGCAAAATAGTAAAATAGTAGTAGTTCTATGTAAGTGTCTGTTCTGAAATCTGTATATGCCTTTTCAACAATCTCTTTGATTTTTAAGGCGATAATTCGGCAGTTGCCTTCATTGCAACTGACGCAATATCTCGTAATGTTCCGATAAAGTTCTCATCGCCATCAGCACTGTTTATTTTAATTTTAACAGTGTTATTTGAATACATTTTAACAAATCTTCACAATATATATTAAATTTAAAACACTTATTCAATATTGGCACATTCAATATGATATAAACAAATTCTATTTTTCATAATATAAATAAGCTGTCTCCTTAGCAACATAACAATAACCTAGGTCTAGTGATTTCTGTTTGAAAATTATACGAAAGCAAATTTCAAATTGATTAAATAAATTGTAACTCATCGTCATGCGAAAAGTTTTGTATGCATCTCGGGAGTAAAATGCATTAATCTCTCAAATGAAAATACCCCCAATTCTTTCGGTCGTCTCGGGCATTACTTATATTCTCGGGATTAAACCATTACTTTACTCCCTAGGTACATAAATATCTATTACTGAAAATTGGAAACGGAAAATAGAAGTAACTATCCAATTTTATAAAATTGACAGGCCCTATTGTTAAAAAGAACTATAGTGATAAAAAAAATATATAAATAAATAATTAAATAAATGGTATTCCAAAAGTCCACCACTGTAGTATAATTGTATGTACAATTGTATCATTCACATCGACTACCGGGAAAATAGTAAAACGATCTATTCATTTAGGTAATCTAAGAAGTAAATATAGAGAACCTCTGGTTTTATAACATATATGAGAAAAATATAAAATATATACATTTTAGAAAAACGAATAAGTAAATGCGAGATGAAATAGGAAAAACTGTGTACATAAGAAACGCATTTCATTCAAGTTATTACACATCAAAAGTTTAAAAGCAGATTTCAAATACTCATTTTAAAACTTACTATGTTGTAGGTTATTACTGAAATAAAAAAATGGGATACGGCAGTGTCGGGGACAAGTATATTATGTAGAATACGCCAGTTTCGTTTTTTGATAATGTCTCTGTGTGTAGTCATGAAACAATGATAAGCAATCAATTTAATTTATTTCACAGTATGCACTCTCTGTTCTTTTAAATTGAAATTCTATAGTTGTCCACCGAATTCAGGTCTGCTGGTTTGAGATTGAAAACGGAAGGTTTTGTGTTTGCGTGTCAGGATGGTGTTATATCAGGTCTTGGAAAAAGTTCGTGTCGTTTTTGCCGACAGACGGCGCCAATTGCAAATAACTCAGGAAACACAGATCGCAGCAACACCACTAAACGCTCATTGGAAAGGTGACAGTTCGAGCGTTACTTTGAGTGTCTAAACATCAAAATTTGTGCAGTGGTTGGAAAGATGTTTGCGTTAGAAAATGGAGAAAAGTAATGAAAAATTACGCTATATTTTGCAATATTATTGCGACAAAGAGAAGAACGCTGCGCAGGCTTGTGAAAAAGATTGTGTTGGGTACTTTATCAAAATCTGCTGCGCGGAAATGGTTCGCTCGCTTTCGTTCTGGTAATTTTAATGTGAAAGATGACTCACGCTCTGGTCGTCCAATCAGTGAAAAAGTTGAAGAAAGATGAAATTCTTGAAAAAGTCCAGCAAGGTAGGCATATCAGCAGTGTCGATATTGGTACGGAGCTAGGCATTGACCACAAAACTGTTTTGAACCATTTACGGAAAGCTGGCTACAAAACGAAGCTCGATATATGAGTTCCTCATGAGTTGAGCGCGAAAAACATGATAGATCGAATTAACATCTGCGATGCGCTGCTGAAACGTAATGAAATCGAGTCATTTCTGAAACGTGTCATAACCGGTGATGAAAAATTAATCACGTACGACAATCAGAAGCGTAAAAGGTCGTGGACAAGGGATGGTGAGCCGTCACAAGCGTTAGCGAAGCGAGGATTGACGCCGAACAAAGTGATGCTGTGTTTGTGGTGGGACTGGAAGGGAATCGTCCACCATGAGCTACTTCCAGTTGGTCAGACGATTGATTCTTAACTATACTATGGACAACTAGAGAGATTACGCCAGGCAATTGAAAGAGAACGACCCGAATTGAATAATAGGAAAGGTGTTGTCTTTCATAATGACAACGCAAGACCACACACTTCTTTGATGACCCGTCAAAAATTGCGAGAGCTTGGTTGGGAAATTTGATTGCATCCACAGTATAGTCCAGACATAGCACCCTCAAACTATCACCTATTCCGATCACTGCAGAATTCTCTCAATGGAATTAAGCTGGTTTCAAAAAAAGAAATATTAAAACCTTGAAAACTTAACTATGAAAACCTCTTAATTCAGTTTTTCAACCAGAAACCACAGAAGTTCATCACCGAGGGCATCATGGCTCTACCGGAAAAATGGCGAAACCTTGTCGATAATAATGGAGCATATTTGGTTTAAATAAATTCATTTTCACACTATAACAAAACCAGTTGAATTTTCCTAAAAAAAAAACGCCACGAACTTTTTCCCAGACCTGATAAATAGTTAAGCGTACAGGCCATATATTCCAAATGCCGGAATCCACACTCTGTAGATTGTGCCACCGCCATCCTGAAACCATTATGCACATTCTGTCTGCTTGTCCATCGCAGCGTCGAGTCACATGTTTCGACATAATATTGCTCTCCACGAGCTCTACTACCGTCTTCTGGTATTGACCAATTACCGGCTATGAACAGAAGGGACGATCCTTTCTGATGTAGTATTGGTGGTGGAAATTTTTTCGCATATATTGGAAGTACTCTGTCCCTACCTCGAAATTACTGAGAGCCACTGAGCCGGACAAAACCCTCCTGGATACAGAGACCAAACAGATGTTTCTGATCAAATTTTAAAGTTCTGTTGCAAAGAATATCTTTCTCAAGGAAGAGGAAAAGAGTTACAAGTATATGGATATTTTGTCCGAGCTTAGAAATCTGTATCCAGGGTAAGTTAAGCTTGTAGTTCTAATAGTTGTTGTTTTGGGTGGTATAAAAGACTCGTACCAAAGGGAAATCGAGTCCATTCCCACCTGCAGATCTTCTACCACCTCTTTGATCTACAGGATGCAGAAAGCAGTGTTGCTCGGGTCACTCCACATTGTACAGGAACTGGAATTGGCGTAATTACTGCGTCTCCATATCGATATAGTTTGGGCAGCCGTGTGTATTTAGCTCCACTGGTATCTAGTATTACGTGGTTCAAAAGGTAACTGGAGTTTGCGACTAGTTGACGCTTGTCAAGATCAGACCAATCCCAATATCATTGTGCAAAATTTAATCTGTATCATTAGTCCTTTCTAAACTGATCGCAATTAAAAAATGCTTTGTAACATTTATCAATATAAAAGAAAGAGAGATCAAACATTCAAGTTTTCAAGTAAAAACATAAACAGATACATTAAGATTCATTTGTTTTTCCATGGAGAAGATAAATATCTAGTAAGCATACGCTGCAAGGAGGCAGAGCGTCGTTTCCTCGTATCTCTGCTGCGAATAAATGAAATTTCTTCTCTTTTTATTTATAGTCTGTCCCAAATTGCATTTCTGTTGTAAACAGGGAGATTCTCTGCTAACTTACATGTAATTCATGTTGACGCCATCTAATGAAATGGAGATGGTTATTAACATAATTATTTGCACTTTTTCACGAAACAAAATAAGAATAAAAATGTAAACTCTGAACATTTTTTTTAAAACGTGTTACAACAAGTTTTTTTTATACATTTTTATAAACAAGGTACGTAACAAATGAAGGATACGATCGCAGTGGATAGGACACGTTGAGTGAGTGAGGACGACAGTCATCCAGTAGATTATGCCCAATACACTTACCACCATAATACACCATATATATATATATATGTTTTTATTTATTTATTTATTTATTTATTTATTCATTATGGGGGTATAATATATCTAAAAAGGTTTTGAATAAATTCAATCAAATTACTTCGAAAGTTCTTATTTATATTATCTTATTTATTTATTTATTTATTTATTCATTATGGGGGTATAATATATCTAAAAAGGTTTTGAATAAATTCAATCAAATTACTTCGAAAGTTCTTACTTGCAGACGTAGCAGTGGCGTACCTAGGGCGGGGGCGGTGGGTGCGGTCCGCATCGGGCGGCACATATTTTGGGGCGGCATTTTTTATATTTAGTTATAGTTGTAAAAAACAACTTGTTCACTTCATAAGTTTACTATTCGATTTCCACGACTTATGAATTACTATATGATTTCGAATATTTTTCCTCGTCGTCAAGTCAATGTAGGGAACAAATATGAGTGGGGAAAATTCGCGACAAATGGGGCTATCCTTAGAACAAGAAGTACGAAGAGAAATGTTTTTATCTATGGATAGAATTATACAGGAAATAAACGAACGCTTTGATCAGTTGCATGTCCTTGCAAGAAAATATTCGTGTATAGGTAACCGACGAGTTCATCGAAAATCAATTCATCGAAAATCAAATGGAATCAAACGGAAAGTCAAAAAAGCAGTGGTCAATAAAAGTAGACAGACTAAGAAATAATTGGATAATTTTTTTTATATGGTTTAAAAAAAGGTAAACAAAGTGACATAGTGTTTGAATATAAATAAAGAAATATAATAAGAAAACTTATATAATAAAACAAATAAATTTTTTGTTTTTAAGGTTTAATAAGACAGGTTATGGGCAATTGCACGCAAATAATTTTTATAAATTCAAACACAATGATACGCATTTTAATTGGGCTAATATGGGGGAAAATAAAGTACTATGCATCTAAAAACAAGGTAATTAGGTTAGGTTTAGTTAGTAAAAGTCTAAAACCGAGCGGAGCGAGTTACCCATCTTCTAGTTTAAGGACAAAGCACTATTTTAGGTTAGGTTAGGTTAGTAAAGGTTTTGTTAGAAGAAGCCGAGCGAAGCGAGCTACCCATCTTCTAGTTGAATGTCAAAACACTATCTTAGGTTATGTTAGTAAGAGTTTGGTTAGAAGAAGCCGAGCGAAGCGAGCTACCCATCATCTAGTTTAATGACAAAACAAACTCACACTAACATAACAATGCCACCTGTTTAGAATCACCGTACATTGAACAAATCATGTGTGGTATGAAGCGGTGAAATACCAATTCTATAATCCTTTAAGAATGGGTGTATTAAGTACATTTATGCTTCCATTAACCGGGTTTTTCTGATCTAAGGAACCCTGTTCGATTTCAAAATAATCCAACAGGTATCTTTTACCTGGCGTATTTTTTGAATGGAAAATTTAAAAATTATTAATAGACCAGGTATGATAGTTATTTAATAAGTGTAGTCTGTCAACTTTTATTGACCACTGCTTTTTTGGCTTTCCGATCCCCTCGGCATTCCTGTCAAATATTTACAAAATATTTTTTTTTCGATGAATTGACGATTCGATGAATTGATCATTCGATGAATTCATTTTCGATGAATTGATTTTCGATGAATTGATTTTCGATGAATTTACCGTGAATCCGTGTATAATACCATGTACCTAACCTAGTAAATGAAGAATTTGAATGTCAAATAAATGACTTTATTGACATTGATAAAGAACAGTTCCACATTGAAAGAAAAGGGATCCAGGTTTTTATGGCTGTACCTGCACTACAACAAGAGGCAAAACGTTGGAAAAATTTATTCAACAGTATAGATTGGAAAATTCTGTACCCAACATTGTCATTTTGCTAAGAATCTTTTTAACAATTGCTATCAGTGTCGCTAGTTGCGAAAGGAGCTTCTCCAAATTGAAGTTTATAAAAAATTATCTTCGTTTCACAATGGGTGATTTAAGACTACAAAATCTTGCAATATTGTCAATAGAACAAGAAATTACAAAGAAAATAAATTTTGAGAACATTATACACGATTGTTCTACTATGTAAGTTAGAAGAGTAAATATATAAATATGTTTACATACACATATGTGTACAATTTGTATGTTTATCCAAAAGAAATGAAATTATTTATTTATAAATATAAAATAAAAAATATTTAATGGTATTTTTTTTTGTAAATTAGATAAATGTTTTGTCTCATAGGTGGGGAACCTGCGGCCTCCGTAAGTTTCTTGTGGCCTTTAAAAAAGGATCTTGCATTTTTATAAAAGTTACATTTATAGGTATATCAACTTATGCGGCCTTCTTTATTACTGCCTAATTTAAATATGGCATCCAATGGTAAAAAAGTTCCCCACCTATTGTTTGTCTCAATTACAATTATTTATTTATGTTTATTAATTTATAAAAACCACCATTTGATTGACTTAGAAAGGGCGCCAAATCGGTGACCGCCCCGGGCGGCAAAAGTTCTAGGTACGCCACTAAGACTTAGTATATTTATCTTAGTTACTCCCTCCGTTCGAAAATATGGTGTACACTTTGATTTTTTTCTTGTCCGAAAATATGATATACATTTACAATTTTAATTAATTATAATGATTTTATTTATGAAATTGTTACAAATATCTAGTAAAACGAAGAACAATACAAAAAAAATTAATTTAACCAGGACGTAGCTGTTTCCACAGCTTGTTTGGAACATGATAATGTTGTTTGTGATCGTCCCTTACGAAGAAGTTTTGCCCTATTAATATGTGAAATCTTATAGGAATTTTCTCCTTTTGTTAACATGGTTGCTTCTAGACATGTTAGAAAAACATTATGAAGAATTTGTATGTTTAATTAAATGCATTTTTTACGCATTCAATCAGTTCGCTGATTGATTTCTAAAGCCAGAATCCAATACATGAAAGTCTGGACTATTTGGCGGTTGTGGTCTAAGTGGATTTAAAACATCTTCCTTGCAATTCAACACAATTTTGATCAAAATTGCCCATTTTATTAGAACAGCGGGTGTCACTTTAATTTGTCTAAAATACGCGTTTGTTTTTTTTTCTGTGACTTTTTTTGACAAATGCAAAACTATTTGCGCTCCATTTGTTTATTAGTTGACTAGCAACCTCTTCTTTAGAAATAAAAACAAGAAATGATCAAGATAATATTACTTTCGTTAATCCCACATTTTTTAAGTGATGTATACCAGCGCTTCCAAACCTTTATTCATGGCGGACCGACAAGCGACCAAGAAAAAATTCGCGGACCGGCAAGTTTAGAAAGAAATGTTTATTGCAAAAGTTTTATATTTTTTATTGCACTGATTACAAACACAAAAAAAAAACAATAAATAAAAAATCACATACAAGGTGTCTCAAAAGAAATTTTATATTTAGTGGATCGATTAAAAAAAAAGTAAGCCGTATATAGAAAAAATGTTTATTAATTATTAAAATACACTTTTTGGGGATTTATTTCTTAAAAACAATATCGTCTAAATGTAGACCCTCGCGTTTTCAGCACTCATTTAATCGAACAATAAAATTACTTCTGACGTCTCGGCAGGTGGACTCAGGGATGGCTGCCATTTCGTGACGGATATTTTCTTTCAAATGCGCCAGTGAAGTCGGTTTATTAGCGTAAACTTTAGAATAAGATAACCCCATAGGAAAAAGTTCATAGGGGTTAAATCTGGACTGCGTGGAGGCCAATTTATGTCACCTCTCCGGGAGATCAATTTGCCTGAGAAAATTTCACGAACACGTAGCAGAGACATATTGGACGTGTGTGAAGTTGCTCCGTCCTGTTGTCCATGTTCTTTGGTTATAGCCAGGAAAGTTTTGCAGTTCAGGTACCAAGAAGTTGTCTAACATCTCCACATAACGCTCTGAATTCACTGTAACTGCACGCCCACTTTCGTCTTCAAAAAAGTAAGGGCCGATAATTCCTCGCGCCGACATCGCAGCCCATACGGTCACTTTAGGCGAATGTAGGGGTTTCTGATGTTTGCGTTTCGGATTCGTTGCACTCCAGTAGCGGCAGTTCTGCTTATTTACGTGGCCATTAAGATGAAAATGAGCTTCATTCGAAAACAAAATGTTGGTAAAAGTTGAAACTCGCTCAATCACCTGATTTACGAAATTAAGCGTCTGACTGGCATCTTGGGGCTTTAATTCTTGCACCAATTGAATTTTGTAGGGGTGCAGCTTTAGGTCTTTGTGCATAATGCGATGTAATGATGATCTATGCACATTTAAAGCACTTGCGCGCTTCCGAATTGAAAGGTTCGGGTCGTCACGAACAGACTGATTAACATTCTCCACGTTTTCTACCGTTCTTGATGACCTAGGTCGCCCGGATTTTGATTTATCCAGCGTTGTACCAGTCTCTTCAAACTTTTTAACCCAATGTCGAATGAGAGGAATGCTTGGCGCATCATTTAAGTGGCGAAAACCTCGAATACTGCAGAATTTTCTACGCGCTACAGCCGAGAAACGCTCCATAGCGATTGAATTCCCAAGAGCCAGGCTACCGATTGACATAACCCCCGCTCCCCTCGGATACGTTGCGTTCACGCAGTAAGCTTAATAAATATAAAATTTCTTTTGAGACACCTTGTATAATTAGTGAAAAAAGAAACAAATTATTACTTAAGTAATTAACAGAGTAAGGAGCGAGATTTTCATCTCATAATTAAGTAGGTTATAATTAATTAGGCAAATAGATGCATAGTAACAAAAAATCTCGCGGACCTGTGCCGGTCCACGGACCTGTGCCGGTCCACGGACCGGTGGTTGGGAAACACTGATGTATACCATATTTTCGGACGGAAGAAGTTTATTATTATCTTTTGTTACTTGAAGCTGGAATTAACTTAATTTCTGCATATTGGTTTATAATAATTTTGATTTGCAACTTCACTTGACGAAAAACGGTAACGGTTCGTCATTTTCCTAATGACATTAAATTTTAAATGAGTTTCAAATATGACATGTGTAGACAGCGTTTACAATTTCTCGTGAAAACTTGTATTCTTGAAATTGTAATATGTTAGTTAAAAAGAAAAAAACACGCATATTTACTATGTTAAGATTCCTTAAATTTTTCGGGTTGTTGGTATTTGCCCATATAATTACAATTTATATTATTATTATTACAACATAAGGAACTGAAGCCGGAAGGATATACGAAAGAATTACTAAATACAATAGCACCGTTAAAGATATTTTATTGAATATTTTTAAAGAAGAAACATTTTCCATAAATCAGCTTCTAAATCTGTATTCAATACACTTCTATCTATCAATTCTTGGGTACTTTACATAAAGATTTACTTTATCCCTAAATATATCCCTCATCCTATATCATCCCCTAAGTCCTCCCCTAGTAAATATTAGATGAAAAAAGGACTAAAGTTTCTCCATCAAATATTTTAGCATCATTCTAAAAAAAGTTTCTAATGAAAAACTGAATTTCCAACTTATTAAAGCACCAGCCAGTCAATATTTTGATAGCGTGAGATTAAAATCAAGGTCTTTTAAGGTCAATGGAGAAGCTTACTAGACTGTTTAAATAAACAAAAGCTGAATTAAAGAAAAGTGAAAGCTTTTATTTAAAAGTTGGAATATCATACGGAGATTGTCAACACGTTTCGATCAATGTCGACAGTCATGATAACTTACCAACTGCTAGAGCGCTCATTGAAGTAACGCGAATAATGATATAACAATGATCTGACAATGATTTAATGAAGATATGACTCAGAAGTAACTTGATTTAAATACAGCGTTCACTGCTATGATAAAGTTTCGTAACAACTATATTCTCAGACGAAGAAGACGTCTGATTTAAATCTTATGATGTCTATGATACAGCGATTATTTTGAAAGAAAAAAAAACGTTTTTCTCAATTTTTAATATTATTTACGAAAGTAAAATACACTTTTTTATGTGGTTGATTAGCAAAAAAAGCTCTGTTCAAAAATATTACAACCTACTATAAGCTCTATATAAAAAATTAAAATTGACCCCGATACTTGGAAACGGTACACGATAAAAAAAAAAATGATGTGAAGTGTGAATATTCACACATTTCAGGGTCGCAGGTATATAATAAGTGAAGGCGGAATGCTGAGTGTGTAGGACAAATTTTACTTTGTAGTAATCACGGCAAAATGAACGATATTTTTAAAATAATTTATCGTCTGTTAATCATATAATAAGACTGGTTATTAAATTTACGCTCTTAAAAATTAAATACAACATTTGTCAAAATATAACTAGAATTTTGACAAAATAATTTCAACATAATAAAAATGCAAAAAAAAACAGAAAAAATAAAATTCGCTCCGTACTCGAACTCGAAACCCTTCGTTTTCCACTTTACGACACCAGTGCTCTAACCACTTAAGCTATCGCACGCCTTGCATGTGAGTGTCTTACATTAGTATAACTTTTGTACTTTGTGAACCAAAAACCACAAAAAATGCGTTATTTTCCGAAAACATAATCTGATCAAAAATTCCTGTTGTACTATTTCGGTTCACACCAATATACATTACTTAGAATTTTTTTAGATTTTTAGTTTAAACCATCTGGGCTACAGGTGTGGGACAAAAATTTTTTTGCACAATTTTGGCAAAAATCGCATCAAAATAATTTATTTTGCAAAAATAAAAATTTGATCGTTAATCCACGTACTAAGGGCTTTCATTTGCTACCCTACTCAGAATTTAAAAAAAATATTGTTGTTTTCGATGAGCACATATTTGTTTATATTTTTAGGGGGGTATGTTTTTTAGATGTTTTTTTCCTATGTGCGGGTCAAAGAGTTGTATAAGTATGCAAAATTTCAACTCTCTACGTTTAGCCGTTTGGCTACAATTTTTACCGAACAGACAGACAGACAGACAGACGACAAAATGACGGTATAAGGTTTTTTTGGTCATACCTACAAAACCCTAAAAAAGGTCCTCGCTTCTAAAATTACTTTTACATTCATTTGGCATTGGCGCCCTTTTGAGTCTCACGTCAGCGGCGTTGCCGCCGCGTCAACGCTCCGCACTCCCGGGGCGTCTCGCACTCATCGCGAGGCGAGGCGCACCACGAGCGTACACGCTGGGACCCGAAAGATGGTGAACTATGCCTGGTCACGACGAAGTCAGGGGAAACCCTGATATATTATGAAACAAAAAAATCTTATTCTATAAAAAAGTTATTAATTATTAAATAATAAACCGTTTCAAACGCCGCCCTTTAGTGACGTAGATGGCCACAGGAGTGTCTTAGATTAATATGTGCGCAAATGAAAGCTACGCTGGCAAATAAGCGTAGAAGAACTGCAATCTGCTTTGAAAGTAATATCGTCAACCCAAAATGATAAATTCTTTATGAGATTGAATACAACCAAAACCAAAATAATGGTGTGTGGCAGAAATACCGGTGCTAAAACAATATCAATTAAAATAGACGCCTCGACGTTGTCACAAGTCAAAGAATTCACATACCTAGGATCTGTTATCACAAACGATAACAGATCAAAGAGGGACATCACAAATAGAATTGCTCAGGATAAGCGCGCTATTAACAAGAAAAGAAATCTATTCACCTCGAATAACATCGCAATAACACTAAGAAAGAAGATTCTAAGAACATATAGCATGAGTGTGGAACGTGGAAATATCAACTGCAGAAAAAAGAAGATTGGAAGGTTTCGAGAGCTGGTGTTATCGACACATGTTAAAAGTGAAATGAATTGACAAAATCTCGAACAAAGAGATGTTTCAAACAGCTGATGCAAGATTTCTGCTTCAAATTTTAAATAAAAGACGCGCTAGCTTGATAGAGCATATTTTGAGACATGAAGGTTTGTTGAAAATAATCGTGGCAGGTATGGTCGAAGGAACAAACCCTAAATAAAGACCCGCCTTAAACTATATCAGTCAGTTGAAAGAGCAGCTTAACTGTTGAAATATGTTGATCTGAATATAAAAGCAGAAGTCAGGGAGGAATGGAGACAGGGCCTGTGCGAGGGACTGTGGCGCCCGTTGGCAATATTTAATTGAGCGCCCCTAGGCAGGGTGTAACTAGCTTTTTTCGAGCCCTGGGGAAGACCTAAAAAAAGGTCCTCACTTCTACATGTCAAATGAAGACCTAAAAAAAAAGGTCCTCACTTCTAAATTTCAAGTGAAGACCTAAAAAATTGATGTGAAGTGTGAATTTTCACACATTTCAGGATTTTGCAGGTATTTAGTAAGTGAATGATGATTATTTTGGATGCGAAAACAAATTTTATATTAAAATATTTTTTTTGTTAATTTTAATTCGAACGCCTAATACCATTATTTAGGTTTCTAAATATGTGCAGTATTTTTTTTTTATATAGCAAGGTTCATTAAGAGTTTTAAAAATTGCGCCTATGGCTTCCATTGGTTGTTATAAGTTCCGCCCCTCTGATTTCGTGTACATTGAAACAGAATTAAATTATAATTTAAACATTTTCCACTGGCTATTAAATTTACGCTTTTAAAAATTAAATGCAACATTTGCCAAAATATAACTAGAATTTTGAAAAAATAATTTAAACAATATAAAAATTTAAAAAAAAAACAAAAAATAATATAGTCTCTTCTCACAGGGTTCGATCCCTTTCGGATCGGGTTACTTGGGTGAAAAATCAGCGTCTAATACCACTAGACCAGCATACACGTTACAGTGTGGCGTGTTACAAAGCTATAACTTGTGTACATTATTAGCCAAAAATCACAAATAATGCGTTTTTTTCCAAAAACCTAATCTGATCAAAAATTCCTGTTGAACTATTCCGGTTCACACCAATGTACATTACTTAGAATTTTTTCAGATTTTTAGTTTAAACCATCTGGGCTACAGGGTGTGGGACAAAAAAATTTTTGCACAATTTTAGCAAAAATCGCTTACAAATAATTTATTTTGCAAAAATAAAAATTTGATCGTTAATCCACGTACCAAGGGCTTTCATTTGATACCCTACACAGAATTATAAAAAAATATTTTTTTTTCGATGAGTACATAATTGTTTATATTTTTAGGGGGATATGTTTTTTAGATGTTTTAGTATTTTTCCTATGTGCGGGTCAAAGAGTTGTATAAGTATGCAAAATTTCAACTCTCTACGTTTAGCCGTTTGGCTACAATTTTTACCGAACAGACAGACAGACAGACAGACGACAAAATGACGGTATAAGGTTTTTTTGGTCATACCTACAAAACCCTAAAAAAGGTCCTCGCTTCTAAAATTACTTTTACATTCATTTGGCATTGGCGCCCTTTTGAGTCTCACGTCAGCGGCGTTGCCGCCGCGTCAACGCTCCGCACTCCCGGGGCGTCTCGCACTCATCGCGAGGCGAGGCGCACCACGAGCGTACACGCTGGGACCCGAAAGATGGTGAACTATGCCTGGTCACGACGAAGTCAGGGGAAACCCTGATGGAGGTCCGTAGCGATTCTGACGTGCAAATCGATCGTCGGAACTGGGTATAGGGGCGAAAGACTAATCGAACCATCTAGTAGCTGGTTCCCTCCGAAGTTTCCCACAGGATTTCCTTTGCAGCGGCGCCCACATACGCCGCATACCTTGCATGCCCGCTTCCGCCGGCCCTGAATGTAGAGCTGGCAACCAATCTTAGGATTGTAAACATAAAGAGAGAAATGACGTTAATGATACCCATTCTTTTTACCGACCGCAACATATATAAGGGAGGTATTGTGATCATACCGATTTTGACATTTCGAGATTTCGATGGATTTCCACGAATTGAGCTCCCTACATAACGTTTTGACTATTTTTAGCATGATGTCCGTCTGTCCGTCTGTCCGTCTGTCCGTCTGTCCGTCTGTCCGTCTGTCCGTCTGTCCGTCTGTCCGTCTGTCCGTCTGTCCGTCTGTCCGTCTGTCCGTCTGTCCGTCTGTCCGTCTGTCCGTCTGTCCGTCTGTCCGTCCGTCTGTCTGTGTACACATGCAGAGCAAATTCGGCTAAAAGGATTTTTATGAAACTTCATATTTAAGCTTTTGACATCAATGGCACGAGTTGATCAACTTTGACTAAAAGGGGAGATTACTCGTGTCGATTTTAAGATTTTTACGAATATTTAGCAACAGAAAAATATTTTGAAAAAATGTATTAAACAAAAGTTGCTATAACAGCAATAACTAACAACTTTTATTTGAGACATTTTTTGATAAAACGAAAAGATTTTGAAAAATTTTTCGAAATTTTTTCCGAGAATCTATTATTTCATACTTATATGTAACGTTTCCATGGTCATGATAAATAATATCTCTGTTAGAAAATATTAGGCCAAGTTATTTCTACTCTGCTGCTAGAATGTATTTTATGCAAGTACTTTGTGATGGCGGTCGGTCCTGTGGTGGCCACAGCTGATTTTTTTCATTTTCGTTAATATTTAAAACAGATGATCAAAATATAAAATGATATAAACAACAAAATTTTTGTTTGACGATATATGCAACAGATAACATGAATACATGAATGTTATTATTTACCATATTTAATTTTTGCATTTTTCTTTTTTTTATTTAAAATGTGGGGCCCTAGGTGAAGGAATCAGCCGGCCCTGATTAAAGATATAACGATTTAAACTGGGAGCTATATTTATCTCAGGTAATGTGCTGAGAGCTCCACAATATCCATGGAGTAGGGCCAAGTTCAAAAATAAATAAAACCGATTACAGCTTTGGATGGACAAATGGGCTTTTGCGGCGCAAGTATTTAACTTATCACAATAACTATCCCTCTTTTATCTCCAAGACGTAAATCCATATTTTTAGCACTTCTATATTTTTGCATATTACCTCTACGTATCTCGCAGCTATTGTGAGAGTATTAACATGTTTGAGAGCATAAATTTTTGGATCGGTGTCATCGGGAAAGGGGATATTCAGGATTACACTCTAAAGGCGTTATGCCTATAAATTTCATAAATATTTTCGTAAATTTTATGATAAATTATTTACTACGGATTTGCCGAGATATGACTGATATCGGAATGACAACCAAGGGATAAAAAATTCAACATCAAATAAAAATTTTGAAATAAAAAAATTTTATGTGTCAAATATCATAAATTATTACAATATACCAGTTTTAGCAAGTTTTTCGCCATTTTGTGGTCATGTCAACTGCGTCTATCTTGAATCTGAAAAATAGGTATGAGTGATATACTCGGTGACGGTTTAAAAAAGGGTTTGATTCAAACCAAAAGATTATCATATTGAAGCAGTGCCATTCGCTCGTGGATTGAGAAACAAATATTGCTTTGTTTCAGTCTCTCTTTCTACCACCACAGTAGGAGTGATGTATTTACAAAAACACATATGTATACGTGAATATATTCATATAAAAAATTGTTGTGAAGTGTGAATTTTCAAACATATCAGGGTTTCGCAGGTATTTAGTAAGTGAATGGTGATTATTTGGGAAAAAATAATGAGGGAATGCTGGGAAGAAAGAGCCAGAGAGGAACAGAAGGGAAGATGGTACGCATGGGGGGAGATGAGAAAAGAGTATTACTGGAGATGCGGAGTGGATGCGAGAGGTGGAAAGGAGAAGAAAAGACGGGATAAGCGTGATTGAGGAGTTGTGGAGCAAGAAAGGACATTCAGAATAGACAATTCAAGGAGCGCAGGGAGATATAAGGAGGTCAAAACTATAGGGGTACCAAGCTACTTGAGGGGAGAAAGAGGAAGGTCAGGAGGGAGAGTTAGGAGGATTGCGAGGCTAAGGTGCGGGAATGAAGAGAGAGGAAATATATATTGGAGGAGACAGGAGGATAAGATGTGCAGGATGTGCGGGGAGGAGGAGGAAGATATAGAGAACCTCTCGTAGAGGTGTAGAGAGATGACAGTATGGTCGGGGAGCACATTAGACCTGTTGCACGAAGATGGAAGGTGGGAGAGGTGGGCGAGGGAGTTAGAGGCAAGAAGGATGGAAATTGGGGAAGGATAATAGGAAGGGGAAACGGAAAGAAGAAAGAAAATAGAAAAAATATTGTAAAATGTAAATTGTATTGGATGTTATTGTTATGTATTTTTGGATTGATTGTTTTATTTTTTATTTTATTTTTATTTTTTTGTAAATGTTAACACCCTGAACGCCGCAAGGCCTAGGGGAATAAATAATAAAGAATGGTGATTATTTGGGATGCCAAACCAAATTTTATGTTAAAATTATTTTTTTATTTTATTTTAATTCGTATGCCAAATACCATTATTTGGGTTTCTAAATATGTGCAGTATTTTTTTTTATACAGCAAGGTTCATTAAGATTTTGAAAATTGCGCCTATGGCTCTCTGATTTCGTGTATTTAATTTCAAAAATTTCCTGTTGTTAAATTGGTTATTAATTTACGCTTTTAAAAATTAAATGCAACATTTGCCCAAATATAACTAGAATTATGAAAAAATAATTTAAACAAAATAAAAATGCAAAAAAAAACAGAAAAAAATAAAATGGCTCGAGACCGGATCGAACCTTAATTTGCAAATTAGAACGCGAGCATGCTAGCCATTACACTATCAAAGCAGGCTGGTTAACTGTGCTACATAAGTTATTAAATATTTTACATGGTTAAGCAAAAAACATAAAAAATGCATTATTTTCCGAAAACATAATCTGATCAAAATTCCTGTTGTACTATTCCGGTTCACGCCAACGTTCATTTCTTAGAATTTTTTTAGATTTTTAGTTTAAACCATCTGGGCTACAGGGTGTGGGTCAATTTTTTTTTACACAATTTTGGCAAAAATCATGTCAAAATAATTTATATTGCAAAAATAAAATTTTGATCGTTAATCCTCGTACTAAGGGCTTTTCAAATAAAAGCCCTTAGTACGTGGATACTTAATGCTTATTTTACCTACTTGACTTGTTAAATTTGAACACTATCATAATTTTATACATGTAAACTTATCAATTTAATAATTCTATATTTCTATATATCTTTGTAGCTCTGATGAAGATTTAAATTAAAATCGAAACGTTAGCGAAGTTAATAAATTTGTTTTTATTTTCTGACTGGTCCGAATCCCATTACCTCAAATCTAATTATTTGTAATGGTAATCAAGAATATTTGAGTACGATTACTCGAGTAATCGTACTCAAAGTTTTGATTACGATTACTTGAGTAATCGTAATGCACAAGTATTAGATTACAATAGTAATCATTACAGCTCTGATTCAAACCCTTTTTCTTTGTCATTATTTACCTGATCTAATTAACTAATTTATAATAAATGATGTATTTCTGAAATCTAATTATGTGAAAAAATACTTTCCTCATCAACCATGGCATTCATCTTTTAATCTAATCAAAGACCTACTTTCCCCTTTTCAGTACTGGTAACTTCAAAACAAATGGATCGAAACTAGAGTTACAAAACTTTCAGAGATTGTAATTAGCTTATTAGTCGCCCTCCAGCTGCTACTTTAGCTGATGGAAGCAGTTTTTTTTTTTAATTTTAAAAATTTGCAAGATTACATAAATAATTTAATTTTTTATACGTCTGCGAATTTTTGAATTGTAAGCTTTAAAAATTAAAACTGCTTGGGTTATCTATATTTATAAAATAGGAAGCTATATCAGTTTTTTTTTCGGATTAATTTTGAAATTTCCTAACTAACTCATTTCTTGAAATTTAACAAAAATTATAATTATGTAGAGACGAATCCAATCGATACTGCCACTCGATCACCACCCACTTACAAGTATTTAAATTAAGGAGCTTTCCTCGAGATCAATTAAAAGGTAATATTAAAAGCACTCAAATTTAAAACATGAATACAGATTTTACCAAAGAATCTTACGATCTAAAAATTCAAAAGATGGCGTTTAATTGCGATTCTTTGTCAGTTGTTAATTAAAGAAAATATTTTTGACAGAGAGAAAATAAAATTTCTTTAACGGAAAAAGTGTAAGAGAAGTGAATCTAATATTTCAGAAACCACCTCCTCAGTTTATCGTGTTTTTAAGAAATCAAAAAACTATCCTCTTTACTAGAAAAAATTTTAGATAATGAAAATAAATCCTTAATTTAAAAAATCACTCTCTAAACACAATTATCGTGTTCTTATCCAGACCTAAAAAAAAAAAAAAAAAAAACCGGTAACTAGGTGGTTACTGCAGTAAATTTCATTTACATTAAAAAATGTTTCCTAGTTTCAAATATTTCCCTAGAACAGCGTTTCGCAGAAAAATTTTGCCGGGTCGCGAAAAAATTTGTAAAACCACAAAAAAGATTTTTTTATTTGTACATATTATTTTTTTTTACGTCAGTTAATCACTAGAATAGTGTGTATTTGTGTTCTTTATTACTATACTATATTCTTTATTACTATTTATTACTCTTTATTACAATAAAGCTACTGCTTTAAAATAAAATTTGTTTTGCAAATAAATGTTGTTTTTCATAAGGTGGGTCGCGAAGAATTTTATAACCTCGTACCGGGTCGCGGTCGAAAAGTTTGGGAACCGCTGCCCTAGAATATCAGTAATTTCCGTGTTATTTCAAATATTTTCTAGTAACTCAAATATTTCCCTAATATTCCAACGCATACTTCAGCATACAGAAGGTGACAGAACACATAAAAACATCCAAAGACTCACACAAACATTACATAATAAGCACGGACTTACCTGGTGTACTACAATCGTATCAACAGACCTACCCAAAAAATCCTCACATGAAAAAGGACAAGAAAACATACACCATGTCCAAAAATACTGTCACTTTTGTGTGTATCCCATGGACGAAAACGCAAGCCAAGCAATACAAAATGAAGAACTCAATGTATCAATACAACCCGAAGACCAAAAGAACATCAATAAAGCAAGAATCAAAGAAGAATGGAACAATTAATAGACCAACACAAATAACACCAACAATTTAAGAAACAACAAAAATTTGACATAATGCACACAGAAGGAAAGAGCGGATCACATTAACAAGACTCAGAATAGGACGCAACTTATTAACACATGAACACATCTTCAAAAAAGTCAACTGTGGCCACCAGAGGACCGACCGCCATCACAAAGTACTTGTTTATAATACATTCTAGCAGCAGAGTAGAAATAACTTTCTACTCTGTCTCGGTCTCTGTCTCGGTCTAATATTTTCTAACAGAGATATTATTTATTATGACCATTGAAACGTTACATATAAGCATGAAAAAATAGATACTTATGTCTCAAATAAAAGCTGTCAGTTATAGCTTTTATAGCAACTTTTGTTATATAAATTTTTTCGAAATATTTTTCTGTTGTTAAATATTCGCAAAAATCTTAAAATCGACACGAGTAAGCTCCCATTTCTAGTCAACTGATTTTTACCAAAAGTTGCTCAACTCGTGCCATTAACGTGAAAAGCATAAATATGAAGTTTCATAAAAATCCATTTACCCGAATTTGCTCTGCACGTGTACACAGACAGACAGACGGACGGACAGACGGACAGACAAACAGACAGACCGACATATCATGCTAAAAATAGTCAAAACGTTATGTCAGGACCTCAATTCGTGGAGATCCGTCGAAATCTCGAAATGTCAAAATCGGTATGATCACAATACCTCCCTTATATATGTTGGCGGTCGGTAAGAAAAACAACAACCGACATGCGACACACCATTCACACTCAAAATGCTACACTCCACAAAATATCAACAAGAAAAACTAAGAAACAACATCCTAAACACAATGAAACAAGCTCTCGCATACGACACAAATAGTACGACAGACATACTCAACTTTATCACACAAGTAATCTAAACATCTGAAATATATTAATAATCTATCTAGGTAAAATAAAATAAATATTGTAAAAATTTATATAAACACATACGCTAATAGCCACAATAACAATATCGATGTACCCTCTCAAGACCCACTAGTTTTCCCGGATTCCGGCAATTTCTACGGGCTTTTCCGACTCTCGACGCCCTTGGTGCAGTTTGTTCTTGTAGTTCCATATTAAGTAGTGCCTTAAAAGTCTTAATATTTTATATTAACGCTACGTACAACCCCCAGAGGTTATTAGTTTCTTATACAAAACTAACAGTCTGAAATAAAATTAGTGACAATCTATACATCAAATTTTGCACAGAATATTTATGTATCTAATAAGATATTTTTGATTGTGGAAAAAATTATTGTAAAAATGTTATTGCTAAATAACTTAATAATAGGTATTACACAACAATGTTCTGTAATGTTTTAAATATATTTGTGGGTTTCAAATAATTTTTATATTTATATAGTTTTGTGTAGAAATGTTCAAATAATACGTTAACATTTTTTTCGACATGATTGTTTATAGTTTAGAGCCTTCGTCGAAAAATATTATACTTGATGATAATGAAATGCCACTTGGTACAAGTATTCTTTACATAAAATGGAACATTTTTATCTGCCGTACCTATATTGAGAACCGCGGCAGATTCGAGGTGGCGGCAAAAGTAGATTACCAAGTACAATAACTATAAGTAATTTTCACAATAGAACAAATTATCTCCAAACATATTTTTAGAATGAAGCTTTAGCTACAATTTGCCGCATGGTACACAAATATGCGTCGAATGATTTACAAGATGGCGTCTATAACGCAAGTTGTTTATTTACAATTACATGACAGTTCTTTTGCCAATTAAAAATATCCTATTAGGTAGATAAAAATTCGCTGAAAATTTTGATGTATAGATTGTTACTAATTTTATTTCAGGTTGTTAGTCTTGTATAGGAAACTGAACGGTTGTGCGCACACTTAAGGTGCCTCTATCGTCACCTAAAATAATTGGAAACCACTAGCTATCCTAACCTAACCTAACCTATCGCTGATTCTAAATCAAAATTTTAATTTCTAATAAATATCTTACAGGTGCAGCCCGAGGGGGGGGGGGGTCAGGGGTTTGACCCCACTCCAAGATCTCCAAAAACATTTGGGTTGGTATGGTTGTTACGCGTTTTTGTTTAAATAGAGTGAGGAGTTTTTTTAGGTCTTCACTTGTAGTTTCGAACTATAATTTAAATAATTTCGTCTTCACCCCCCCCCCCAATTCCAAGGTGCGCGCCCTTTATCTTATGTATGATTTTTACTTTATATTTCATGAAAATCTTAAATTTATATCTAAAGTTGTGAAACTATGTATTGGAAGATAAAATAAATGCATCTAAAACTATATCGCGCTATATTTTTACCTGCGGCTAAGTGGTGAACTATAAAACTACTGTAACTTTGCAGTATTTCAGTTCTCACCATGTTGCTGTTTTTGTTACACTCTCAGCAAGCAGAAGAGCTTCTTTATTATAAACTTTAAACTGACATCTCGGTAAATACAGAGTACTTAATGTTTTTAAATCCAGTCTACCAGTTCAGTTTACTCAAGTGCTTCTCTTTATTTAAATGTGCAAAAAAATTAAATCTAAAAGTAGAACTGAGCAATTTTGAATTCTGAAGTTTTTTTGGACTAGAATATGAACTTTAACGTTTGTTTTCTTTCCATTATATTTTGTCTACCATAAATACTGTTATAAATCAGTAAAATGCGAATATTGAGCCATGTTTATAGTCTTTTACTAAATATTGCAATTAAGCGTTACTTGTTAAATTAAGAAAGTGTGATGCTAGCGTTAGTAGTGTGCATAATTTCTATTGAGAAGTGACATTACTATTGGCGGCGCTGTAGTCCAAGACAATATGGCTGTCGTGTCTAGTATTCAGCTGTCAATATGCTAATAGCGAACAGGTTAATTTAAGCAGAGTATATTTTTATTTTATGAAAAAGCGAGTAAATATTTGCGAAATTTTTTAATTTTTACGCGCAACACATGTATTGAGGTGTATAACAGAAGGTGGGCATCAAATTACAGTATTTAAAGTTTAATTTCAGTAGATTTATTGAAGTGTAATTTGTAGTTAAGGTGTTAAATGCCGGGCATTTAATTTTATATGGTACATCTGAGTGTCGGTCATCTGAATTTACAATATATGGATTATGTTTGTAAACAAGTGCATTATGTTCATGGCCTCAAAAATTAGTTTTAGTTGGACAGAAGCAGCTAATATTATTAGCTATTATTATTAATATATTAGTGCAGTTTAGTTTTTCTGCGACAAATGTAATGAACAAAGTCGCATAGTATCAGTTACTTTTTAACTCAAAATATATTCCCATGCCTTCCTCCTGTCCATAACCAAATCTTTTCCAATCTGGACTTAATATTAACTTTCCCTCTATTTTTCTTAAGAAACGTAAAAAACTAAGATGCCTATCTTCGTCCTGTCTTGAATGACAGCCAAAAACACTACAATTTGTTCTACTTTTACAGTTTTTCTATCGACATTCTAACAAAAAATCAACACTAGAACATATGTAATAAGTTCAAACAGTACTACAGGTGCCTAGTACAATATTTGACCACCAGACTGCGTATCCGAGCGTGTCAATTCTCAATACTACGAACTTTAACTAATAGAGAAGTACGTTTGGCAACGTTTTTGTTATCGATAGAAAGAGATAAGACCTACGAGGTGTGTAAATTAAGTAACTGGACTAGCAACATACCATTTGATCTGGCAACAATTGTGATGCGGTACTTGGAGGGGTAGCAGGTGAACATGTGATACGCCTTCAGTACGAACTCGCTTGAACTCGCTTGAGTAATTTTGTTGTTCGTAGCAAATTTTTTCATGAAACAGTTTTTTCTAGTGTGTTCTAAAAATGAGTGACATTCATTTCGAGCAACGGTGTGCTATCAGATTTTGCTTCAGACTTGGTCTCAGTGCAACGGAAAATTTTGTAATACTTCAGCAGACCTACGGAGACAGTGTTTTGTCAAAGGCGCAGGTTTTTTGGTGGTTTAAGGCATTTTCAGAAGAAAGAGAGTTGATTGAAGATGAATCACGCAGCGGAAGGCCTTCACCTTCAAGAACTGATGAAAATGTTGACAGAATCCGGGATCTTGTGCGTTCAGATCGTCGGTTGACCGAGGAAGAATTGAATTTGACTCACACTACCGTTCATCAGATTTTGACCAATGAATTGGGGATGAGAAAAATCTGTGCAAAAATGGTTCCAAAAAACTTTCCACAGGACCAAAAGGAGATCAGGAGGCAAAAGTGCCTTGAATTTTTGGAATCGATTGAAAATGATACCCATTTTCTGGAACGTGTCATTACTGGTCACTTGTTACACAGCAATTTCATTAAACGAGTTTTTGGCCAGTAAAAACATTCCTGTGGCTCATCAGCCTCCTTATTCGCCTGATCTGAGTCCTTGTGAATTTTTCCTCTTCCCAAGATTGAAAAATCACCTCAAGGAACGTCATTTTAGGACATTCGAAAAACAGTCAAACGGACGTAACCGACCAGCTGAAAGCTATTCCAGTATACGAGTTCCAGCAGTACTATAAGGATTGAAAGAACCGTCTCCAGCGCTGTGTGGCTTCCCAAGGAAGTTATTTTGATAGAGAAAATATTGAATTGTAATACTACTCGAAAAAAAAATCAGTCTGGTTACTTAATTTACACCCCTCGTATTAACACCTCACAGTAACTTATTAATAATGTATTAATACATTTTATTTGTCCAAGGTCCTTTTAATAAATTTTATTTGTCCACACACCTTATAGAAGAGAGCGAGCTAACAGAGAATATACTATGTACATAAAAATACAATAAAATAAAAATAGATTAAAAGCATTAAGTTAAAAATGATATGATGAAATTTAAAATCGTTGTATTTGTTGAATCATGATGTCAAAAAATTTCATCTCGTGATTACAAATTTCATTTTAAATGTATGCAATAATGTTTTCAATCTTCTGAAAAATTATTTTCAGATCTTTTTAAATATTATTTTAATATCACTTTCCAGTTATATTCTTTTCATTTTGAACGTCAAATTGATTTAATTCTTATTAAATTAGATCTTCTATTTTTAGAAATATGAAATGAGAATCTGAGCAGAGGCACAAACCTGGATTACATTTTGAAATGATAAAATTACAACAAATATAATTTAACGCTGTACAATTCTACCCCGACTTACAAACTTAATTCGTTCCTGACCACGGTTCGTATCTGCAAAAATGTGTTTTTCTAACTCATCAGTTTCATCGAAACTTGAAACTCATCGAAATTTCTCGAAAATGTTTAAAAACTATGTAACAAATGTTTACAACAACTTTTTAAAAATGAAACTACAAGTCGCAGTAAAATGAGTATTGTCTTCTAAAGAAATTTTATGATTTTATGCATTATTACAGGATGGGGGCGAAGCTCCCGGCTTCTCGTAGGAGCGCCAGTCAGCTCGGCCGACCAATCTCCTAGTCTGTATTAATTCTACGAAATTCGCAGTACCTCTTTCAACTACTTTTCATCAAATGACAATAAGAGGGTTGTATTTCGGAGTCATCAACTCTCCCAAATATTTCATCGCAGAATTTCATCGCAGTCGAATAAATTTCTCTTTTTTATACGAGGGTAATTGCATAAATAATGCTCACGATTTTTTACATATTTATTTTTATTACAGTACAGTAATACCTCGCTTAGGCCTAGATACGTTCCGAGAAAGTTGTCCGCAAAGCGAAAAGCCGTATAATGAATCAATTATTTTGATATAAACCCATATAAATCCAATAAGAACGGTTCCAATTTTTTTTCTTTTATAAAATAACGTAGTTTTTAGTTTAAAATGCATTTTTAGGATTTTGTAGGAATGACCAAAAAACCCTTATACCATCATTTTGTCGTCTGTCTGTCTGTCTGTCTGTCTGTCTGTCTGTCTGTTTGTCTGTTTGGTAAAAATTGTAGCCAAACGGCCAAACCTAGAGAGTTGAAATTTGGCATGCTTATACAACTCTTTGACCCGCACATGGGAAAAATACTAAAACATCTAAAAAACATACCCCCCTAAAAATATAAACAAATATGTGCTCATCGAAAACAAAAATATTTTTTTTAAATTCTGAGTAGGGTATCAAATGAAAGCCCTTAGTACTTGGATTACCGATCAAATTTTTATTTTTGCAAAATAAATTATATTGATGCGATTTTTTCCAAAATTGTGCAAAAAATTTTTGTCCCACATCCTCTAGCCCAGATGGTTTAAACTAAAAATGTAAAACAATTCTAAGTAATGTATATTGGTGTGAACCGAAATAGTACAACAGGAATTTTTGATCAGATTATGTTAGATCAGAAAATAACGCATTTTTTGTGGTTTTTGGTTCACAAAGTACAAAAGTTATACCAATGTAAGACACTCACATACAAGGCGTGCGATAGCGTAACGTTTAGAGCACTGGTGTCGTAAGCTGGAAACGAAGGGTTTCGAGTTCGAGTACGGTGAATTTTATTTTTTCTGTTTTTTTTTTGCAGTTTTATTATGTTGAAATTATTTTGTCAAAATTGTAGTTATATTTTGACAAATGTTGCATTTAATTTTTAAGAGCGTAAATTTAATAACCAGTCTTATTATACGATTAACAGACGATAAATTATTTTAAAAATATCGTTCATTTTGCCGTAATTACTACAAAGTAAAATTTGTCCTACACACTCAGCATACCGCCTTCACTTATTATATACCTGCAAAACCCTGAAATGTGTGAATATTCACACTTCACATCAATTTTTATGCATTCTGGCCATATTTTTTTCCAAACATGATTCTTTGCGGTTGATTTCAATTCCGGCGCCGGACTTCACGACTTTTTTTTGCCTAACTTTTTTTTGTTTAACGAAACAATTTGTGCCGTAAATCGAAAAAGTGCCATAATTAAAGAAAGACGTTATAGCGAAAAGCCGTATAAAGAGCGGTCGTATAGCGAGGTATGAGTGTATTTGTTTAAAATTCTTCAATATAGTCTTCCTGCTTCTCAATAACCGAATCTCAACGTTTGGAAAGCTTTACTATTCCATCCAAGACACCTCTGTTCATCTGTCGAATAGCTCGGATAACGGCAGCATTAAGCACTTCCAGAAACCGATAACGAGTCCGCGCAAGTTTTTTCAGCCTTGGAAATAAGTCGAAGTCTGGGAGACTCATGTCTGTACAGAGCATGAGGTAACACTATATTCACGCAGTTTTTCGGTTACGACTTTCCCGATGTGAGAGCGTTGTCATGGAGAATGTTCCAACTTCAAACAACTGAGGTCAGGTTTTGTGCATTTTTCTGCGCAATTTTTTCACAAAGTCACGATAATAAATTGATGGTACACATTCTCCACATGGAACTCAGTCTGCCATGATGATTCCTTGGTCATCATAAACAACACTTCGTTATCTGTTGAAGTTTTCGTCCTTCCTGGTCTTGGATCATCGTTTATTCATTAAATAACATACAAAATCTATTGTTAAATCTTCCATGCCCCCCTTCAAATAGTGCTACCAAAGTCCTGCCCTGACGGCCCTCACTGGCAGATCCCCTTTTTCCCGTCCACCTCCCCTCCTGGTTTAATTCCCAAACCATAATCATCATTCTCGGTTAGATTAGATTAGGTTAAAAGACAAATATATAAATAATCGTAGCTGGCAATGAGGAAATCTGAAAGCCAATTTCATCACAAACCAAAAAAAATCATTTGGCCAAATATTATTAAAAAACATTTTCACTCAAATAAATTCAGTTGACAAAAATATTCAAAAATTAAAAAAACCATATGCACGTCAATTGAATATATCTTAAATCTTATCTTTTATCAAATTTTAATGAGCTACAGTTATCCAGTTATGTAATGTGATTGATACGTATAAAGGTGCGTACTGACTTGAGCATTTGTACGCGCACGGATTTTCGTGCGAGCAAGGATTTTCGTGCGGGTAAAAAAATTTGCACACACAACTTTCTAATTTGTGCGCGTAAAATCTCGCTCCGCGTATTTCAGCTATATCCAGGAACATATTTATTTAAAGTAAGTAGTGTCAACGATGGCGGAAAGAAATGTTGTTGGCTTAACAAGTGTAGCGTACATAAGTCGCATTCAGCAGACTCATCGGTGTCTTACCGGTACAAACTTACCGGTGAATTTGACTAAATGCACATTTTTTGACAGCGTTGTCGAACGGCGTATATGAAAACTACAATATCTAAACAATGACAGATTGTAATGACAGTAAATTTTGATTGTAAGCTTTTACAGTAATTTTAAAAGTACATGTACTTTATATACATCTCCTCAATATCTAAGTAAACTGACTTAACACTCAATTCCACAATTTTTTACTTGCTTTGTGCTTGATTCTTTGTTACTACAGATATAACTGTCAAAATGTCCACCAGTGAGCAACTAATCGTTAATGAAATCCGGTGAATAAAATGGCGACCGGTGAGTAAGTACGGTAACTCACTGGTAGATCAACGTAGGCATACAGGAAAAAAATTTACCAACCGGTAACTCACTGGTGAGTCTGCTGAATGTGGCCATAGTAGACTTAGTAAAAAAAAAAAAAAAAAACGGTGGTGGATGACAGAACTATATAGAAGCAGGGAAATATACAATAGTTTAAGTTTGCTAGCAGAACTGCAAATGCAAGAGGTTAGTGGACAAATTCAAAATTTTGTTCGAATGTCAGCAGATTTTGAACTACTTGTTAATAAAATTGCTCACAAAATTGGGAGAAAGACAAGTTTTATAAGGGCTGTTCCCGCGAAAGAACGATTAGCCATAACCCTACGTTTTTTGCAACTGGGGATTCGTTTACCAGCATACAATACATTTTTACTCCATTCCATGTTGAATATTTACTGGTGTTTACTTAAATTTACGCGCACAATTAAATGACTGTATAAACCCGTACACACTGAGCGCACAAGTTCTTTGATCTTATCGGTGGGACCGACAAGCTATGGATAGCATTCGTGGAAGGATTACTGTACGCGCACACAAATTATACCTCGTACTCACCTGAGCATTTGTGCGCACACATAATCCGTGCGCGTACAAATGCTCAAGTCAGTACGCACCTTTACATTTCAAATTGGTTGTAAGTTGTATTTCAATAGACGACTATATGTATATAGTATCAGTTCGATTTGCTTGAATTGCGAATAATTAAATCACTAGAAAAGTCAATAAAAAATACAAATATTTTTGCAGGCTCCTAAAAATGAAAAATTAAAAACGAACTAATATCCTAGAAAAACCTTTTTTGTCCGGGCCTTAGTTATAAGATTAATTCCTATAATCCAATATTAAACATAAAATTTATAAAAATTCAAGAAAAATTATAAATAATTTAAAAAGTTGTCTTAAGTTGAAAAATTTTAAATCCGTGAAACGTATTAATCCTCAGGAACACAATCAGGATTGCAACTTAAGAAAACAAACATCCCATGTTTCATTTCTCAGAACATTTCAAGTTTCCTCATTCCAGTAATCCTTAGTTCAGATGAGCCAACTTTTTTTATAAACCTCAAGAAGATGTTTTATATTTTTGTTTTTATTTCAAGTGTATGTTATCCATATGAGAATGAGGAGTGTATTATGTGTTACATAATAGACCCCAAGATGTATTCTTGCGAGATATTATGGTTTTAAATGAAGTTGTTTTTGTGAGAGATAAATTTTCAACATTATGTCTACTGAGAAATAAAAGAATTAAAAATCATTTGGTGATATCTCGGATGAATACGAAGTATAAGTTTGATCTACTGCCCTAATTAATTTATTCGTCGAATTCGTCGAAGCTGGAAATGGATATTTCGATATTTTATATAATTCTAATTTTTGTAACGGAATAAAAGGTCTTAAAAATTATTCCGCACTTTACGATGCACTTCTCTTTAAGTCGGTAATAGCGATGGCGAAACTAATTTCTTGTTAACTCTTTCATACCATACAATATGTATGTGTAAATAATGTCAATTCAAAATCAAGAAATATTGAATGCGGTGTGCCTCAAGGTTCAATTCTTGAGCCACTCCTATTCATTATATTTGTCAATGATTTCCCGAACCATATCAAAGAAAATTGTGTCCTATATGCTGACGATACTACCATAACTACAAAGTTCCTCTACATTTGTTGACTTGATTGATAATGGTAATGGCCAGCTTGAGTTGGCCAAGGCTTGGTTTTCAGCAAACAAACTTACGCTCAACAACACGAAAACTGAAAACCTAATAATTTAACTAAAGTATTTTAACTTTAAACCCCAGCCGCAGTGAAATTTCAGGGTATACACATTGACCCTAAACTCAATTGGGAGCAACATGCCAATTGCACTGCTCAAAAGTTGTGTAAAAAAGTTTTTCTACTTAGGAATCTTGTGAACTGTGTCTCTGAGGATATAGTACTGACAGCTTACTACTCACTGTTTCATAATTACATCTCATACGGTTTGCTGGCATGGGGACATTCAACTGCAGGCCAAAGACTCTTTGCACTACAGAGACGGGCAGTCAGAATTATAAACCATGTTTCATACAGAGCCGACTGTAGAGGGTCTTTCAAAACATTGAAAATAATAACGTTACCCTGTAGTTACATATTTGTATGCCTTGTATATATTCATACGAATAAAGACTAGTTCGCAACTTTTGAGCAAAGGCATCACTATCAGACAAGAAATAGAAATAAGATCATTCCAATCTATCACAGGATTGATAAAGCCAGATGTGGCGTGAACTACTATGGAATACAATTTTACAACTTATTGCCAGCAAGTATCACGTCACTATCCACTAGTAAATACAAATTATATATAAAAAATCAGCTGTGGCCACCACAGGACCAACCGCCATCATAAAGTACTTCATAAAGTAATACATTCTAGCAGCAGAGTAGAAATAACTTGACCTAATATTTTCTAACAGAGATATTATTTATCATGACCATGGAAACGTTACATATAAGTTGAGACTATTGAGAAAAATTTGACAAAAATTATTCGAAATTTTTCGTTTTATCAAAAAACGTCTCAAATAAAAGTTATTATTATTGCTTTTATAGCAATTATTGCTTTTATAGCAACTTTTGTTCAATAAATTTTTTCGAAATATTTTTCTGTTGTGAAATATTCATAAAAATCTTAAAATCGACACGAGTCAACTCCCATTTTTAGTCAACCGATTTTTACCAAAAGTTGATCAAATCGTGCCATTGATGGCAGAAGCTTAAATATGAAGTTTCATAAAAATCCTTTCAGCCGAATTTGCTCTGCACGTGTACACAGACGGACAGACAGACAGACGGACAGACAGACAGACCGACAGACATCATGCTAAAAATAGTCAAAACGTTATGTAGGGATCTCAATTCGTGGAGATCCATCGAAATCTCGAAATGTCAAAATCGGTATGATCACAATACCTCCCTTATATATGTTGGCGGTCGGTAAAAATTTATTAACACACAATCCACTGTACTCCATTGATGAGTTTCCACCGCTCATCAGTGGAATTAACGAGGCCTGAGGCCGATTTAATATCACTATCAATATTTACTACTTTACTACACTACTTTATCATTGGCTATACTATGTTCTTTATTTTTAATTATGCACGTATGTATTCTCTATAATATATTTGTATCAAATATGTATTCCAATTAGTTGTAAATGACTGACTGTAAACAAATTTTTTGTAACATGGCCAATAAATGAATATGAATATGAATATGAATAATACCATCATGGCTCATTGGTGTGGGACGCCATTCTCCAAAAAGGCTTGAATTTTGATATTAACTTCAAAGTATCTAGTTGTTTCTGTTAATATACAACACTATATTACATCAATATCGACCGAATTTTACATGTATTTGTTTAATGTCTATTAATACATAACCGATTGAACATTATCAAAGAGGCATTGTTGTAGTTGTAAGTATAACCACATCAAATGAAAATTTTGTGAATTTACTGGTAATATGACAATTTATGCTTTGTGCTTCTATTATAAATGATTTTATATTCCCGTTGCGTGCAATCATATAAACTTAAAATGGAACACTAAATTTTGAGTTAAAAATTAAGACTGGATATAAACTAAACTGTGCATTTTTAACAGCAATGTAAAATCAGTCCTCTTGTATACATGTGACACTTGGCGAGTCACAGAAACTGTGACAAGCAAATAAAATATTTTAATAATAAATGTTTGCCAATTATAGTTGACATTTACTGACCAGACACCATCACTAACAAAGACCTACGGCAGCTCAGCACAGAATAAACAGAGTTCCAGCAAGAAATTAAGAAGGGTATACAGGGTGTCACAGCCAAGTGTACATGTGTACATTTCTATCTTTGTTAATAATATAGATAGAGATTCGGTTAAATGGACAAATTTCGAGTATTTTTTGCATGAAATATTATGACAAACTCAAAAGTTTCGTTGATCAGATATTTGGAAAATAAACATTTTTTAAATGGAATACCTGTATATTGTGAGGCCGTTGGAACAACGATTTTTTTGTCTTAATAAAAAACTAAACATGTTTATAATGATTTTTTTTTAATAATGGAGATATCAACGTTACTAACTTATAAAAATAGAACGATTAAAAATTACATATAAAAAAGAAACAAAAGTAAAAATTACCAAGTATTTTTGTTTCAACTATTGTTCGAATAAATATCCATTATTGTTTAAGCACAATTTTATTCCTTATTTTATGTTTTGCATTACATTGCGTACAATATTTTTAGAAATTTAGCTGCGAGCAAGATATATTTTATTTTTTCGTTCGTCTAAATTATTAATTGGATCACTAGTATTAATTATTAATAGACTATATTTTTCAGAAATCCCCTAACAAAAAATCTAAAGATGTTAAATCAGGAGATCTAGGAGGCCAGTTAATAGGTCCATTAGTACCAATCCACTTGTCATATTTATGTAATTATTCACAAGATAGGCATAATGTGCAGGTGCACCATCATGTTGAAAATACTTCAAATTAATTCCGTTAGCTATGGGCACACCGTCGAATAAATCTTGAAAACTATTTTCAAAAAAATCTAAATACTTTACAGTAGTCAAATTTTCTTCATAGAAATACGGCCCTATATCGCAGAATTCCAAGCATGTATGTATTTCGTAGAATTCCAAAAATATGTTACGCAATGTAATGCGAAACATAAAATAATGAATAAGATTGTGTTTACCCAATAATGGTAATTTATTCGAGCAATATTTGTAACCAAAATACTTTTGTTTTTATTATATGTAAGTTTTTAATCGTACTATTTTTATAAGTTTGTAACGTTGATATCTCTGTTATTGAAAAAATGTCATTGTAAACATGTCTAGTTTTTTATAAAGACAAATCGTTGGTCCAATGGCCTAACAATATACAGGGTATTCCATTTAAAAAAATGTTTATTTTGAAAATATCTGGTCAATGAAACATCTACAATTATTTTTGAGCTTGTCATGACATTTCCTATGTAAAATACTCGAACTTTGTCCATTTAACCGAATCTCTATCTATAATATTAAGAAAGATAGCAATGGTGAGCCACTTGGCTGGGACCCTGTATGGAAGTGGATTGATCATACCCTTACTCGAGATCTGGACAATACTGCAAAACATGCATTGGACTGGTAGGTACCTGTAGGGCAAAAGCGCGATGGAAGACCCAAACTAATCTGGTGACGAACAATAGAGAAGGAGGGGAATGTGTACGGCAAAAGATGGAACCAGATTAAAGAATTAGCGCCAAACCAGATCCGATAGAAACACTTCAGAGGAGCCCTTTACTTCATGTAGGAGTTAATGGAGCCAATATTTATATTTTTGGATACCTAGGGGTGAAGGAAAAATTCTTAAACTTGGAAAATTCGAAAATGGGGCAAGCCTGTGCCCTAAAAGATTCGACGCTATCTTAATGTCGAGAGCAGAGCGTAAATTGCGCAGAAAAATGCACCAAACCCGACCACAGTTGCTCGAGTTCGGGGCATTCATTCTCCATGACAACGCTCGCCCTCACATCGGGAATGTCGTAACCAAAATACTGCTTGAATATAGTTGGAAAGTGTTACCTCATGCTCCCTACAGTCCGGACATGAGTCCACCAAACTAATTTACGTGGCAAAAAAAAAACGATAAAAATCCACAGAGCTTTAGTGAAATTTGCGGTGACTTAACAGTGGACCGTAGTACAGTTTATTATGGGCTAATCGTTTTCGTGGTGGTCGTGTTTAACAATAGATTTTGTATGTTATTTAATGAATATGATTTTCTAGTTCGACATTTCTTAATTTAGCTAATTTAACAAATTTATATAATAATCAAATATAGTTTATTAATAATAGCCCTTCATCGTAAATATATAATTAGCAAGTGTGTGTATGTGATCTGGGTAACATCTTGAGGTCTCTTGATTGACAGGAATTTTGCAGATTTATTCTCTTAGAAACTGCGAATAAAATAACATATAGAAACGTCTAGGGTTTCTTAGGCATAAACACTCTAGGCACTCCTATATCCTATGATCAATATGAAAAATATTTTGCAGATTTATTCTCTAAGAAACTACGGATAAATAGAAATGTTTAGGGTTTCGTAAGCATAAAAGAGAAACTCTAGGCACACCTATATCCTTTAACTGGTATGAACAATATTTTGCAGATTTATTCTCTAATAATCTACAAACATAATTATATAAAGAATTATCTAGGATTTCGTAGGCATTAAAAAGAAACTTTAGACACTCTTATATCCTTTGACCGACATGAACAATATTTTGCATATTTATTCTCTCAGAATCTACGAATACAATTACATACATAAATATCTAGAATTTCGTAGGCATAAATTAACGTCACAAATTATTTTTAGTTTTAATAATATAAATGTAATGTTCTAAGTAAAAATTAATCGTTTTCCCATCTTAAAAAGTTCATGAATAAATAATCTAACTATATAATTAGCAAGTGTTTGTATGTAGTGTTGGTAACATTATGACCTCAATTTTTTCTAAGGTTCTCGTGATTGGCTAACTGGAGACAGCCTGTCTCTTGATTAGCTGACAGGTGACACCCTCTCCCGTGATTGGCTAACGGGTGATATCCTGTCCCGTGATTCGCTGACCGGCAATGAATTGAAATTTTTATATTATAACTCCGTCATTGTTGATGGGTAATAACCTAGTAGTTTAATATTTGTAGACTCTAAATAAGTGGCTACAGCTTCTTTTTATCATTTCTTGCATTCCTTGTGCATCATCTCATCTCTTTTCTTTATTTCTTTCCAACATTCATTTAATAACTGCTTCTCTGAGTGTCTAGTTATATTTTCTTCATACCATATTGCCCTTTTAACTGCTTCTATTTTTATTTTTTCTACTTCTGTATAGTAAGTTGCTTCGTTAAGAAATACATCAATGGGTGTATGTACTAATCGGTTATTTAAATGAAAACAACAATTCCGTACCAGTGTTTCTCAAAGGGTATGCCGCGAAATTTTCAAAATTTGGCGCGAAATCTTTAGCTTCGTTTTTATTTTAACATCATTGTCCGAAAATACCTACAATACCATTAATAAGAATAAAGTGCACGAAGAATCTTTTCATGATGAATTGAAATTGACATATCCTGAATACAGGGGTGTCTGCATTCAGAAGCCAACACTATTGGAATAAGGACCAATTAGACTTCTTCTATGACTACGTAGGTGTGCCGGAAAAATTTTCTTCTGTATAATAATAATAATAATTTATTTTGCGAATTATTCCATACATGTAAATACATTTAAATACAAAATTGATAACAAAATAAACTTACAATACATCGCTTAAGTTGCAAGCAATTTGTGTGCGACGGTATATGTACATTTAAATATAGTAGAACAATTTTTATACTTATTTACATATTAACAAATATTTAAAAAGAAATACAAAATATAATGGTCATGTTCACATATTACAAAATGTGTATTTTTATTCATTACAAAACAAAAGCAAAAATAATAATAATAATAATAAACAATTAATAAAAGTAAAATCAAAGATTTAAATTAGTCATTAGTCATTTCATGCAGAGATATTATCCAAGATTTTTTAACAAAAGTATTGTAACGTAAACCTTTAATATTTGCTGGCATCATGTTATATACATGTTAGCGAAAATATAATTATGCAACATTTACACTTATTAACGATCGTAGGGTGCTATATCGTTGCCAAGGCATATTGTTTTATGTAAATAGAATAGTAGAAAATATATCATATGATGTGCGAGACGTATTAGTTGATCCATAAAATCATGTCTTATTATTCATAAAATACCTTTTTTATTAATATCAGAAGTGCGATTGGCCTATCACCCACAAGAAATATAAAATAAGTGCTATATTAAAAATATTTTTTTTAATGCAATATTGGTGCAAAGAAATTGTCGTATAATATTGCAAAGGGTAATGTAAAGTTTTCAGTTAAAGGTGACGATTGAGAATCATATAAAGGTAGTATGAATTATGAGCTAGATAATAAATTGGCAAATTTCAAGTTATTTTGTCAAAAATTATTTCAAGTGGTTTCTAAGGAAATGACACTTATTGGAATAAATATGAAATGTGACATTTGTTTGAAAAATGCAGAATCTTAACAAAGATTCCTAAAAATTGTCAGGATAAACGAGTGTTGCTTTGTTATTAACAAACACAATTTACGAAGGTAACTGGTTAGATTGATGATGACTAAAATGGTAAGAGGCATTTTATTTTTTTGGTTAAATCATATGGCACGTGTTAGCCATAATGAGTAAAAACTAGATTTGAGATTTAATATTTGAGATTTTAATAATTGAGTATTAAAACTTGAAACACCAAAATATGAGATTTTGGTTTTGATATTTGCAACTTAATATTTGAGATTTCATGTTTGAGATTTGATAATTAAGATCTGAGTTTCGAGATTTGAGTTTTGAATTTGAGCGTTTATTGGAAAAGACAAACGACAGATCACTGGGATCGGAATGGCAGAATAAACTGATAAATGTAATTGCTAATGAGTTGAGAGAAAAGGTTGTTGAGTACCGCAAGACAAGCCTCTGCCAGTGGCATCAGTCCGGTAATAGCTCTGTAACCATGGTGGCAGATGGTGAGCTATGGCGACGGGCTGATGATGATGATTATGATAAAGCACTGTGTGTGCAGAAACAAGTAGACGGTCTCTGAGCTTGTTGTACTGTAGACAATCTGTAATGAAGGAAACTAATAGATAGTTACTGAGTATCTGAGCTTGTTGATCTAGTCACTGAGTTCGTGGTAGAGAAATGAAATGTTAACGTATAGTCTCTAAGCTTTCAGATCATAAGTTATAGTATTCCTGGAGAGTTCTGTTTTAAATAAATATTTACTTTTATTAATTGAAAGTGGTGCATGGTTGATTTTGTAAAAAATCAACTCTGCGCCCAATTTTGCTCTATTTACAGATTATGAATTAGGTGAAGACTTTCAAGATGCAGTAGAAGATGAATGGTGGACCAGCTCAAGAATGGAGTTCCTGGTATGCAGGATGCTGATACTGGTATGCAAGATGCAGGATGCTGTTGTTGGTATGGAGCAGACCATTGGTGGTATGCAGGTTGCTGTTGCTGATAACAACAATGCTGTTAGTTGCGTCCCGAGAACGTTCCGCATGTCAGTCTGGCCGTGTTAGCGAAAATATAATTCTGCAACATTTACACTTATTAACGATCGTAGGGTGCTATATCGTTGCCAAGGCATATTGTTTTATGTAAATAGAATAGTAGAAAATATATCATATGATGTGCGAGACGTATTAGTTGATCAATAAAATCATGTCTTATTATTCATAAAATACCTTTTTTATTAATATACATAAATGTTGTGCCCTATAATTAAAGCTTTGCTCATTTAATTTTTTAGTGATTCTATTTGTTTGAATATGATAGTTGCTCTTTTGTCTTGTCTCATATTTATGACTTAGTGGTGTTTTTCAAATCTTTCCTAGAATTTAAGTACGTTTATTAAGTAAATTCTGTTAATAGGTAATATTTCTGTAATTTTATATAATATGATAGTGCAATACATTCCAGGTTTTCTATAAATTATCTTTATTATGCTATTTTGTATAAACTTTAGTGAATTTATTACACTTTTAGTACAGCCATCCCAGAAAAAAATTCTATAACTAATTAATGATTGCACTAGACTAGGGATCGGCAAACTGAGGCTCGCGAGCCGCATGCGGCTCTTTGAGGATATTCGTGTGGCTCTTCAAATTAAGTTGATAAGGAATAAAATATTCAAGCCTAAGTTCATTTTATTATCATGCATTTTTATGCAGCGTATTGGTAATACTAATGACTAAAATAAGTTAAAAAAGTCATGTATCAAAACAAAATTATGGCTCTTTAAAATGTTTCCAGATGCCGTAAAGGGTGAATGTGGCTCTTTAGCCTCTAAAGTTTGCCGACCCCTGCACTAGACCATAATATATTATTTTTAAATTTGTTACACTCAAATTTTTTCTTAATATTAAAAAAAGTGTTATGTGATATCTTAATTTACTACAGAACTTCTTCACATGTTCGTCCCATTTAAGTGATAAATATTTAATTTTGAGAGTTGCACCAGTTTTGATGTTACAGTCACATATTTTTGTTTTACATTCAGTAGTATGCAACACAATGTCTTTCAAAGTTGATAAACTATCTTTATAGGGAGCGAAGGGAACATATTTAGTTTTTTGAAATTTAAAGTCAAAAAGTTTATATTTAACCACTCACATACAATTTTTAAATAATTTGCTGCTTCTAATTTGGCATTTTCCCACGTGTCACTTTCTATTATTAGAGCTGTATCATCAGCAAATGATAGAATTTTACAGTTAGTATTTAGCTTTAACAAATCAATTATGTACACTAAAAAAAGAATAGGCCCTAAGACGGCACCTTGCGGAAATCCACATTGCAATCCACGAGCCTCACTAATTTGGTTGTTCACTGTTACATACTGTTTTCTGCTACTCAAATAATCGCGAAACATATTCAGTATTATACCACGAAAACCATAACACTCCAGTTTATATAATTTAATGGAATGTATTTTTTAGAATTATATGATCTGTATTTTTTTATAATATTTTCTGTATTTTTTTATTTTGTGTTAATCTTAAACTGTTTGGACCATATTAATAATCAAATATTTTTACATATGTAAAATAATGACTTGTTCAATATTATGTATGTATATAATCTTTTGGACCAATAAAATTATTATTATTATTATGGGGTTTGTCAGGTCTTGACAAGCGTCCACTAATTTCAAACTTCAGCAACCTTTTGAGCCGCGTCATACTAGAGACTAGTGGAGCTAAATACACACGACTGCATCCCAAACCCTGGCGATATGCAGACGCGGAAATTGATCAGATCCAGTGCCCGCACAATACGGAGTGACCCGAGCAGCACTGTATTCTGCATCCTGCAGATCAAAGAGGTGGCAGAAGATCTGCAGGCGGGAATGGACTCGATTTCCCTTCGATAGGATGTTTTCATACCACTAAAAACACCAACTATCAGGACTATAAGCTTAACTTTATACTCAGGATACAGCTTTCTAAGGTCGGACAAGAGGTCCATATACTTGGACCTCTTTTCCTCCTCTTTGAGAGATATATTTTTCTCAGCTGAGAATTCTTGACAATTCGATCACAAACATCTGTTTGGTCTCTATATCCAGAAGGGTTATGTCCGGTTTAGTGGCTGTCAGTAACCTCGAGGTGGGGAAGGAGTAATTCCAATAAATTCGGCACTTGGAATTTTCCACCACCGATTCTATGTCAGAAGGGACGTATGGTATAACCGGTATTATTATTATTATTATTATTATTAATATATGCCACGAGAATAAAAAGATTGAGAAACACTGACGTACACTCTAATTTTATAACTGGAATTAACTAAGTGAAGAAAGTTGTATTTTTTTTGTGGTTCTGATTGAAATCTAATCAGTTAACGATTTATCTAAATTACTAGATATTTGAAGTAAACCAGACGGTGTGTTTCGGATAGGTAAATTGGCCGTTACTCACAGGTAGGGTTCTATTAACTTTGAGGTTAGGATTTGATGTATGAGTTACTCCTAGATATTATGTTACATGAATTATTACCTTGTTAATGAATTTTGCTGGTATTACTCGGATAAATTTCAATTCATCGCCGAAATAATAATATATTACAATATGTTTAACAAAGGAGGGTTTTAAAGAGTGTGAGTCTAACAGATTTTTTTATAATTTAATGTATTCTATTAGATGTATTTAAAAATTGATTTAAATTGTTGAGTTACTTTCTTTCTTTCATAATACAAGGGACATTCAATAATTAAAGAGAAAAATTGATGTAGAAAAAAAAAAACGGTTTGTAGGAGTTTTGGTACTTTCATGACTTTAGGGTGGCATCACTGGGATGAGCTGAGAACACCTGATGGATAAAAATTGTTTTGTTTATAACCTCAAAATTGCATTTAACGATGTGTCCGATTGAAGTTTCCACATTAGTTGAACAACGTTCAGTGATCCAGTTTTTGCTTTCTGAAGGTGAAGAACCGGCTAAAATCTTTTCCCGAATGATTTTACAGTATGGTGAAAGTTGTATGAATCGCGGAAATTTTTAGAAGTGGGTAGAACAGTTCAAAAAATTGATGTAAAGTGTGAATATTCACACATTTCAGGGTTTCGCAGGTATATAATAAGTGACCGCCTTCACTTTATGCTGAGTGTGTAGGACAAATTTTACTTTGTAGTAATCACGGCAAAATGAACGATATTTTTAAAATAATTTATCGTCTGTTAATCATATAAGACTGGTTATTAAATTTACGCTCTTAAAAATTAAATACAACGTTTGTCAAAATATAGCTAGAATTTTGACAAAATAATTTCAACATAATAAAAATACAAAAAAAAAAACGGAAAAAATCAAATTCACACCGTACTCGAACTCGAAACCCTTCGTTTACCAGCAGTGCTCTAACCCATTACTCTATCGAACGCCTTGCGTATGCGTGTCTTACATTGGTATAACTTTTGCACTTTGTGAACCAAAAACCACAAAAAATGCGTTATTTTCCGAAAACATAATCTAATCAAAAATTCCTGTTGTACTATTTCGGTTCACACCAATATACATTACTTAGAATTTTTTTAGATTTTTAGTTTAAACCATCTGGGCTACAGGGTGTGGGACAAAATTTTTTTTGCACAATTTTGGTAAAAATCGCTTCAAACAATTTATTTTGCAAAAATAAAAATTTGATCGTTAATCCACGTACTAAGAGCTTTCATTTGATACCATACTCAGAATTTAAAAAAAAATATTTTTGTTTTCGATGAGCACATATTTGTTTATATTTTTAGGGGCGTATGTTTTTTAGATGTTTTAGTATTTTTCCTATGTGCGGGTCAAAGAGTTGTATAAGCATGCCAAATTTCAACTCTCTAGGTTTAGCCGTTTGGCTACAATTTTTACCGAACAGACAGACAGACAGACAGACAGACAGACAGACGACAAAATGAGGGTATAAGGGTTTTTTGGTCATACCTACAAAACCCTAAAATTGGTCGAACCTCAGTTACTGACGAGCAACGCCCTGGTCGCTTGAAATCTACTTTAAGGCTGCGTATAACCCCCAGAGGTTTCCAGTTTCTTATACAAAACTAACAATTCTAAATAAAATTAGTATCAATTTATACATCAAATTTTGCACAGAATTTTTATCTATCTAATAGAATATTTTTAATTGTAGAAACATTTATTGTAAAAATATTATCGCTCAATAACTTAAAAATAGACATCAGCGATATTGTTCTGTAATTTTTTAAATCTATTTGTGAGTTTCGAATAACTTTTCTATTTGTATAGTTCTGTGTAGAAATGTTCAAATAATACGTCAACATTTTTTTTGGCTTGATTACTTATAGTTTAGAACCTTCGTCGAAAAATATTATACTTGATGATAATGGAATGTCACTTGGTACACATATTCTTCACGAAAATTAAATCATTTTTACCCGTAACACCTATTTTGAGAACCGCGGCAGATGCAAGATGGCGGCAAAAATAGACTACCAAGTACAATAACTATAAGTAGTTTTCACAATAGAGCAAAAGAGCTAGAAATATATTTGTAGAATGATGCTTTAGCTACAATTTGCCGCATGGTACGCAAATATGCGTCGATTGGTTTACAAGATGGCGTCTATAATGCAATTTGCTTATTTACAATTACATAACATTTTTTTCTTCAATTATAAATGTTCTATTAGATAGATAAAAATTCGCTGCAAATTTTGATACATAGATTGTTATTAATTTTATTTCCTATTATTAGTTTTTGTATAAGAAACTATTGAGAACTATAGGGTTGTGCGCCGCCTTAAACACATTATTCGTGAAGACCGACGTATTACTGTTGAAGAAATAGCAAAACAAAAGTTGAAGTAAGTGTTGGAACAGTTCATCACGTCATCATTGACAAGCTCACAAATTGAATTTGTGATTAAAACGTATTATATATACAATATATAAATATAAACAAAATTTTTGTTATATTAAAGTAAAAAAATTGATGTGAAGTGTGAATTTTCACACATTTCAGGGTTTTGCAGGTATTTAGTAAGTGAATGATGATTATTTGGGGTGCCAAAACAAATTTTATGACAAAATATTTTTTTATGAATTTTAATTCGAATGCCTATTACCATTATTTAAGTTTTTAAAGATGTGCAGTATTTTTTTTTTTATATATCAAGGTTCATTAAGATTTTGAAAATTGCGCCTATGGCTTCCATTGGTTGTTTTTAGTCATAGCTCCTCCCCTTTGATTTCGTGTACATTCAAATATATAATTAAATTATAATTTCAACAATTTCCACTGGTTATTAAATTTACGCTATTAAAAATTAAATGCAACAATTGCCAAAATATAATTAAAAGTTTGAAAAAATAATTTAAACAATATAAAAATGCAAAAAATAAATAAAAAATAATATTGTCCCCTCACGTAGGACTCGAACATGAGTCCGATTACGAATTCTTGGACAGAACGCAAGTATCTTAGCCACAGCACCAAGAAACACGTTTCTGTTGAGCGTATTATATAACTATAAGTTGTCAACATTATTAGCAAAAAAACACAAAAAATGCTTTTTTTTCCAAAAACATAATCTGATCAAAAATTCCTGTTGAACTATTCCGGTTCACACCAATGTACATTACTTATAATTTTTTCAGATTTTTAGTTTAAACCATCTGGGCTACAGGGTGTGGGACAAAATTTTTTTTGCACAATATTGGCAAAAATCGCTTCAAAATAATTTATTTTGGAAAAATAAAAATTTGATCGTTAATTCACGTACCAAGGGCTTTCATTTGATACCCTACTCAGAATTAAAAAAAAATATTTTTTTTTTCGATGAGCACATATTTGTTTATATTTTTAGGGGGATATGTTTTTTAGATGTTTTGGTATTTTTCCTATGTGCGGGTCAACGAGTTGTATAAGCATGCCAAATTTCAACTCTCTAGGTTTAGCCGTTCGGCTACAATTTTTACCGAACAGACAGACAGACAGACAGACAGACAGACAGACAGACAGACAGACAGACAGACAGACGACAAAATGACGGTATAAGGGTTTTTTGGTCATACCTACAAAACCCTAAAAAGAGGGTTCAATAAGTAACAATTTCCAGGACAAGGATTCGTAGTTGCCATACTGTCTTTCCCATCAATAAAAACTCATAATTCGTTTACTTGTCGACCTGGTAAAAGGTTTTGCATATGAGCTTGACCATAGGTCGCGTGATTTTTCAGCCATATTTTATGGATCGCGAGGGGGAAAAGGGTGCCGATCGCTGGCCATTCATTATAGTATGGACGTTGTCATGACGGGCGTAGTTGCGCAGCCATGGAAGTGTTTGTGTAAACCTCATTAGTTTGTATTGTACTTATGACAAGAGTGAAAAAATGACACGTAATGGCACTTTTTTCAAACTTTTTATTTTTTTTTTTAACTCACCATTTCCTTCCTTTAAGATTCGTCTTATATTTTATTGTAACCAGGTAGCAATATGAATGAATTAGTTAATATGTATGCGTTTACATGTATTTAGTTATTTTTTTGTGCTGTGTGCTAACCACTTTTTTCCTTCATATATATATTCAAAGATATAAATTCATAAATTTCTTTTCTTCTAATCATATTTTTCTTTTTAATTTCTCTTAAGATTCGCCTGAAGTTTCAGATTCCATCTTTAAGATTCTTAATTTAAATTATTAATTATGCAAATGTAATTAGCTTTCAAGGTAATTTTTGTTGAATAACTTTTGTTTTCATTTGACTTCCCCTTAAATAAAATATTTTTACTTGAAGTTAATTTAAATAATCATAAATACAAAATATATTTAATCAAGAATAATTAGTTTTGTATCAAGAGACATAAACGATAACCTTCAGATTATCAAAAACCTAAAAATTGTTGTGAATTTTGAATTTTCACATATTTCAGGGTTTTGTAGGTATTTAATGATTGTAAGAAACAACATAATACTGGATGTCTAGGAATAGGTACTGGTCTATAATAGTGACGGGCGCGTACCGTGAAATTTCCGTGTCACGAAGTGACACGACTGTTCACGGCAAAATCGTGAGTGAACGTGACTATTTTTCTTTCGTGCGTGATTGTACGTGATATAAAATTTATCGTGACACGTCGTGCGTGCAATCACGGCGTGTCACGACTCACGAAGTTTAAATTTTAGTAAACAGAAGGAATAAGAAGAAAGAATTGTCTATTTTGTATTATTATCTATGCTGTGTTTTTTATTTCTTTCAACGACGAAGCAACATGTCTCCGTTGTAGGCAGGTGTTGAAATTATTGTTTGTTTAATATTGAGTGAATCTGACCGGATATGGATAACTCAACAATCTCATTCTAACTAGTTTGCGCTTGTTCTCTAACCAGTTGGATTTGGTGGAATCATACGGAATATTAACCAATATTCTTCATTTCTTAATTTTTTTTTTTTTTTCATAAGTTGTCTTTTTTTAAGTATCCTTTTCTTAAAATAAATTGAGCCCCGCAAATCCGTGGATTTTTCTGCGGTTGCAGATAAATTATCATTTAAATCGTGCGGATGCGGATAAAATATCATATCCGCTTATCCGAAATATGCGCGTGAACATAAAATCTTCGGTTAGACGCCTCTTTCCACGGAAGACGCGTTTAGAACCCCAAAAATGTATCGCTGGCATTTTCCTGATAGCAAAAGTGAAATAATGATGCGTTACAGAACTTTTACTTTTTACTCTTCCCATAAAGACCTACTTTACTCTTACTTATATAGTTAAATATATAGAGTTTATATAACAGTCGTAGATACAACAATTTCTTTGGATTTATTGCCAGATTAAATTTAAAAATAATTTTGTAATGTGTCGTCTTAATTGGCATTTTTTGAAATATTAGTAAAAATTAACCATGGTAATTTGCCACATTTTAAAACACGAAGCTCATATCAAATTGTCATATAACTTTCATCTTTTAATAATATGATGAATTTAAGAATTTAGTTTTATTATTAAGAATTCATTTCTTTTTTAATTTGCTGATCTTGTATGTGTTTCCTTGTTATTTATTGATCATAAATGTGATAAATTAATCTGTTTAATTATTTCTAAATATCATCATATAATGTATTTTGGAAGTTTTAGTATTTATGTTCTATTCTACTTTTGGTGTATCTTCATTTTTCCGGTAACGCGGAGAGAGGAAAATGAAAGAAATATAATTCTTCTATATACCTACATAACACTCGTTTCTTATTAACAAAATTTTGGTACGGGCGTGGGTTGGCCATTCTAATGTGAAAATATTCACGCGTGTCACTATTCACGCTTGAGTCACGAAACACGCGTGACCGTGAAATTTTAAATTTATGATTTCATGTACGTGCGTGTAGTTTTGAATCTGACTTCGTGAGCGTGCGTGATCGTGACAAAATTTTATTCTATCACTAGTCTATAATCACATCAAAGTAAAAAGTTTTTTGATGATCACATTTATTCCTTATTTGAGAACTATATTGATAAATGGCTTTTTTTTCTCCATTTCAAAAACATATTTCTCACTATTAACCCGAGCCGGACCAAAATAATTTTGATTTTTTTTGTGACCAAAAATGGGTCATACGTGACCCACTTTTCAAAATGTGTTTAAGACCCATATTTCAAGTTTTATATTTATGTCCACTTAAGGGGCCTATTCTGTAACTTTTAACAAGATCTTAAGATGTTAATTTTACTTGTGCATAGTATGTTTTCATAGTAACCTGTCAATTTAACACCATGTCAAAAGTCACAGAATAGGGTCTAAATAATTTAATTTTGAATAATAAAAGTGAGTAAAGCATTATAAAAAAAATTATTTATGTCATTGCTAACTTACATGAAAATCAAACAGAAATCATAAATGTAATATATAACAAAATATAATAATTACATAAACACAAAAATATAATTACATATAACATATCAGAAGAATTTTAATTATTCTCCATCTTCATCTTTTTGGCAGTAATTGCAAGTAATTTGTTTTATTGCTATTACAGTTGAATGTTTTGGACAAACGAATTTATTGCATTTGTCACATTTATTTGAATATTTGTTATCATTTCCATGGCAACTAAAACAACGGCCTCGTTTATTTCCTGAACTGCTCGGATCTTTTGTAATATTAATAATAATAATATTATAATACAAACAGAACAGTATTTTAGCTCGGTCAATTGAGATATGATGAAAAATCAACTGTGAAACTAATAAACTTGTCAAAACTTGCATTATTGCAGGTGTAATTACGCATTACGTATTGATATAAGGCATTACTAACAAATCCCAAAATCGGGTCAGGCTAGACCCGTACTGTAAAACAAGAAATCGGCTTGATAAAAAAAAAGTTTATCATCATAAAATAAATAGTTAAAATATATAAGGAAAAGTCCTAGTACGACATTAAATAACTCTAAAAAATAAAAGAGTTAATTATAAAAATTCAATTTTCGGGTCAAATTTGACCCATAAATGGTCCGGCAAGGGTTAACAATGTGTTATTTTGTTTATAAGTATTTTATTACTACAAATGATTTATTCCTCTTTGGTACTTTAAAAACAAATATCTAATGTAATTTAAAAAATAGGTTAGTTCACAGTGTATAATAAATAATAAAAAAAAAATAACTGAACATTCCTGAACTGAAGTGTTGAGTGAAGTGCGGTGTCGGTTCACAACTATTTAAAAAAAATATTATTTTTTTAATATATTTAATTTCAAAAAAATACATGCACTATCTTAGTTATAAATACAAAAAATTCATAACATTATTAGCCATAATTCAGCCATGAATTAAAAAAATAAATAATTTTGTCAAAAACACAAAAACTGCAATATTTTTCAAAAACACAATCTAGTCAAAAATTCCTCTCGTACGTTTCCGGCTCAAATCAATGTACATTACCCGTATTTTTTGCAGATTTTTAGTTTTACCCCTTTGAGTAAAAGGGGGCGGGACAAAAACTTTTTAAGCACATTTTTGGTTAAAATCGTATTAAAAGAAACGAATTTCAAAAAACTACTTATCGTTTCTTAATCTACGTCTTATCATCTTTTGATACCACACAATACATTTAAAAAATATATTTATTTTTTTATTAAATACATATTTGTTCATATTTATCTCGGGATGTGTTTTTTGAACTTTCAGTATTTTTCCTATATGTGGGTCAAAGAATTGTATAAGCTTGCCAAATTCTACGTTAGCCGTTTGCTTACAATTTCTACCGTACAGACAGACAGACAGACACATGAGTGCCGTTATAAGGGTTTAGTGTGGTCATACCTACAAAAGCCTAAAAATGATGTGAGGTGTGAATTTTCAAACATTTCAGGGTTTTGTAGGTATTTAATAAGTGTAAGAAGTCAACAGAATGCTGGATGTCGTTGTAAAATCTAAAGTGTGTTAAAAATAATGAAATACAAGCGTCTTTTGAGTGATTGAGAGGTGGTCAACACCCAGATCCCTCCCCCCTCCAGGATGCGCGTCTGTAGCTTAGTCTGACATTGTTTTTAAACTATCTCTACTCGTTATCTGTTCTATTTCACTTTAAGTTATTTAAATTATTATCATATTAATTAATATAAACAGTTGTAATTGTTTAATAATTCTTGTTTGATAATTTGATAAAACCGCATAATATATTAAATTAGATTAGGTTTGTGTTGAATTTATGGCTGTAGGTAGATAGTGGAACACCTACATATATATAATTCACAGACAATTTGTCATTTTGCAGACAGTGACACTTGCAAATCCACCACACAACAGACAAATGTTTATTTAAATATCTAGTTACATATGTCAAGTACATTGTCTTCTCTTTGTTGAAATGGAATGCACTGCTGGTAAAAAGAAAAATATTTAGAGTTACTTATAAGAGGACACAAAACCAGAAATGTAATCTTGTAACTTTGTAAAATATGTCAGCCATGACTGTACTCTACCGATGACTTGTCATTTATTGACGAAGGAGTAGATGTTGAAGATGTAAAAAGGCTCTAAGTGACACCCAAGCTCAAGCCTTACTGTGGTTCTCATCCAATGGGTTAAGCCTTAATTTGGAAAAAAACAAAAACAGTCGTTTTCAGTTTAAACAGGCACATAAATAATAACGAATTCCACGCTGATGACTAATGTTTCTTGGATTTCACTTGGATGCTCGATTAACATGGAAGGAACATATAAATCAGGTATCCAGTAAATTGAAGAAGAATTCATACATGATTAAAAGATTGTCTAATAAAGGGTCTGCGGAGATTGTTAGATTGGCCTAATTTTCATATTTTCAGTCAACAGTAACCTACGGCCTTGAACAATGGGGTGCTTCTTCTGGCTTGCAGAAGATTTTCTTAATCCAGAAACGGGTCATTAGAATAATGGCTGCTGTTAAATTGCGTAAGTCATGCAAGTCGATTTTTAAACCATTAAAAATTCTGACAGTGACGTCTATATATATATATTGAGTATCTTAATGTTTATTAAAGAAAACGAAGACAGCATCCTAAAACATTGTGAAGTACATAATCACAACACGAGAGGGAAGGATTAATTCTCTACACCAAGGTATAAATATAGCTCTACAGGAAATTTGCCCCTAATTAAGGGTATAGATCTCTATAATAATCTGCCTGTAGCGCTCAAAAATTTAAACATAACAATTTAGAAAAAAATTGAAAAACGTTTTAAAGTGTTAAACGTTTTTGAAAACATTCAGGCCCGGTCTTTCCACCTTCTGATAAACTTCTGGGTAACTATCTGATAGATGAAGTTATCTGATACCTTATCTGTTGAATAAATGTCATCCCGTCTTTCAATTCAAATCTATCTACAGTCTATTCCAAACGATTAGGCGGAACTAATCGAAAATTTCATTTTTGTAAGTTGTCGTTAGCTCTTTTTTATATATTGAAGTTGGCTTTTCCTGAACAAAATGATCAAAAGCTTCAATCAATCCGTAAAAGTAACTAGAATTGAAAATCTAATTCCGCCTAAACCAAAGGAACAGACTTTATCAGATAGTTATCTGACGGATAATGAGACTGACATAATGAATCCTCAGATTGGTAACACTGACGGCCAGTTTCTGAAAGCTTAGTTAACTATAATCCAATGGTCAGAAAATGGTTGCTATGGTTACTATGAGATTGTTATATTGCAACCGAGTCTAACCAAATGGTCAAACTCGGCTAAGCTCTCAGAAACCGGACCTAAATGTTTAACTGAAATAGACGTTGATAAAGATTTTTTTTGTTTCTCTATCAATAAATAGATAACCTGACAGCTGTTAAGCCGTTTTTAGGATTTTGTAGGTATGACCAAAAAACCTTTATACCGTCATTTTGTCGTCTGTCTGTCTGTTCGGTAAAAATTGTAGCCAAACGGCTAAACCTAGAGAGTTGAAATTTGGCATGCTTGTACAATTCTTTGACCCGCACACAGGAAAAATACTAAAACATCTAAAAAACATATCCCCCTAAAAATATAAACAAACATATGCACATCGAAAAAAATATATATTTTTTTACAATTCTGTGTAGGGTATCAAATGAAAGCCCTTGGTACGTGGATTAACGATCAAAATTTTATTTTTGCAAAATAAATTATTTTGAGGCGATTTTTGCCAAAATTGTGCAAAAAAATTTTTGTCCCACACCCTGTAGCCCAGATGGTTTAAACTAAAAATCTGAAAAAATTCTCAGTAATGTACATTGGTGTGAACCGGAATAGTACAACAGGAATTTTTTATCAGATTATGTTCTCGGAAAATAACACTTTTTTTGTGCTTTTAAGTAAAATATGTAATATATTTAATTCGCTATTTAACATACTAAACGAGTGATCCTGTATAGCACAGTGGTAGCATTGTCGCTTAGTGAGTTGAAACTACTGTAAGAAACTGTGTTCGAATCCCGTCAATTTTTATTTTTTCAGTTTTTTTTTTGCATTTTTATTTTGTTTAAATTATTTGGTCAAAATTCTAGTTATATTTTGGTAAATGTTGCATTTAATTTTTAAAAGCGTAAATTTAATAACCAGTGGGAAGTTTTGAAATTATAATTTAATTCTATATTTGAAGGTATCAGAAGGCGAGGCTTATGATTTAAGCAACCAATAGAAGCTATAGGCGCAATTTTCAAAATCTTAATGAACCTTGCTATATAATAAAATTACTGCACATATTTAGAAACTTAAATAATGGTTTAGGCATTCGAATTAAAAATCATAAAAAAATATTTTGACATAAAATTTGTTTTGGCATCCCAAATAATCATCACATAGTTAATAAATACCTGCGAAATCCTGAAATGTGTGAAAATTCACACTTCACATCAATTTTTTTGTTTATTGTCATTAATTTAATTAAATGTATGTATGCGTTATACAAGATTTTAGCAATTATTAATGTCGTAAAAATATAATAAAATTGGGGGAGTGACAAATAAATAGTAGATATTAATAATAATGGTTCTGCGTTTATTTAATTTTATTATGATTGTTGTAAATACAACATAATTTATAATAAATTTGAAAATGAGAAATTAAATCACTGAGTATTCTTTCATTTTCATTTCTTCTGAGTAATCAGTTTCTTCAGGTACGTCGCCGACATGGTACTGATCTTTTGTGGGTGGTTCTTCATATCCACTTTTGTAATATTAAAGTTACGTAATACTGCAGTACCTACTATACCAATCTTAATCTTATTGCTCAAATTCGAAGTGAATATTAGAATTATTAAACATTGTATTGTAAGGCGTGGATCTCGGCTCACGTTCAATACAAAATTTCTTTCTCAACACCTGTTTACTTCAATCTTTTTTTCCCAGAAGAAAGCAGTTTTACTTACTCATGCAAGGCTGCAAGCACTCATGGGTAACAGGTAATTTTGTAAAATACTCGTTGAAATTTTTGTATTTAATTTTCCATACAAGGTATACAAATGAAAACAAAATATAAGCTGTATATTACACGAGATACTTTTTGCATATTTCTGGACTGGTGCACTGTTATTTTGGAGTTAAAGGCATTATTTCTACAATTAATAAAATTCAAACAAATTATATATTTTCAAGTCCATTTTGCAATTTATTGTTCCGGGAAATCAATTAATTTTTAAATGTTCGACAGTGACAGCATTTATTTGTTACTTATTCGCTGCTTGACTACTGAATAACTTATCTGCCAGATAGCATAGTTTATCCGTAGGAATAATTTTATCTGAAGGTTGAAAAGACCAGGCCTCAGAATTTTTGTAAATTTTTGTAAAATGTAATTTAACTTAAGTTTCTGTATTTTGTTTATACAATTAACGTCTATAAAGAATTATAATCTGTCTCATTTTATAATACGAAACTAGATCTGGTTACTTTGGTGACTGTTGTGGTGTAAATAGAGTTTTATGGAAACATGTGAACTTGTAAACCTTGCTTTTATATACAGTCGATTCCGCTTAATTAGGCTTAGGCATTATGGACCAATTAAGCGGCTGCCCCAATTAAGCGAATTTCACATAAAATTAAACAATACATATTTTTCTTCCAATAATTTTACTTTATAAACTCTTGGACAAAACTATAAATTACATGTAACCAAAAAATATAAACTTTTAAGAAAAAATAATAATAAATTCCAAAATAAAATAATAAATAGGTACATACAATTTAATTCAATGCAAAAATGCGTCAAGTGTAGTCTGTCTTTTGTTTTTGTAACATTTCACTTCTAAAAAATCAGCACTGGTATTCAGTGCGGATGTAGGGCTCCCTTCATTTCCTTCCTGCATCAAATAACGCTGTAATATTATATTCTTTGTACATATTTTTTCTTGAGAATATGTGTAACATAATATGTACTGTGATCTTAAATTTACTGTCCCAATTAAGCGGAATGTTGTCCCAATTAACCATGTAAATTTACTGTTGGTTCCTTGGTTTGGTTTCTGTTCTTTGAGATTTGGCCCAAATAAGCGGCTGGCCCAATTAAGCGATGGCCCAATTAAGCGGAATCGTCTGTATTTAGTTAAGTTTTATTATATCGAGGTTATATTCACTCAAAAACTATGCACCTATATATGTCAGATAACAAATTGACATGTCAAAATTGCGATTGACATGTCAAATATTTTGAAAGGTGCCACTTCAGAATTACCACCCTAAGATGATATTTTAAATATACAACATAAAAAATTAAATTTCCCTCTTAGTTTCGTATTACAAAATGAGACAGATAATACTATATATCGCAACAGATAATTGAGAAAACATCAAGTGAATTTTGGTATACAAGGTACACGGCAATAATAATAATAATTTCTTTATTGACTAAATTATCAAAGTACATATTGAGATCCGGGATTCACTCCAAAACTAAAATTGATATTAATGGAATATTTTATGACATTGTAGGTTCAATATAATTTATCATAAACTTTATTCGTTAAAGTATACAACGTAAACTACTAAAATATAAAAGTTTACGTAATTAAAAGATGATATTGAAAAATCTGTACAAGAATAAAGTTATTAAGAAAAGTTACCTGTTTAATACTGTTTTTTTATATACGGTGTAAGAAAGATTTTTCAGAAATAGAATTAATTTAAGTTCAATACTGTCGAGAAGTTTCAGAAACTTCATGAAATTGGAAGCGTCCGTGCTTTACAGCAGTTCTCAATATGTCAGTTACATGTGCTACAACATAAAAACGTTGACGGGGATATTGTATTTTACACTAAAACAAAATAATGAAATTTTTATTTTAAACTACAGATAGACACATTATTTACTTATATGAACATACCGTAGAGAAATCCATTATTTTAGAGTACAAAATTATATTTTTCCCAAAAATTTCATCATGTTTAATTACAAAATATAAATTCCATCATTATTTATTACGGCTTCCCAACGTTGTACTAATTTTTCGATACCCTCTCTATATTTATCAGGTGATTTTCTACATCGGCGAAATTTTGATTTTTTGAAGTGAAAACTTTTTTGGGCGCATACAGAGAAATGCAGAGAAACATTACAGAAATTTTTTGCTGGGAATTAATGAGTCTGATCCGTCAGGTCCCGAAGTGAAATGCTCATTCGGTTTTCCCGAGTTTAGCCGAGCGAGAAAGAAACAGACGATCTCATTTAAGGGGTTACATCGGTTTTGAATTTTCAAAAAATGACAATTTTTCTGATTTTTTTTTTTTTTATTAAATGTATGCAAGTGATTTATTTCAAGTTTTGGGACATAAAAGTACATAGTTTGAAGAAGTTGTAAAAAAAATTTCATGAAAAAAAAATGAAAATTGGGCCATTGGCACCTAATTTACCAAAATCGATGATTTTTCACCGTAGGCAGAATATCTCGAAATAGGCTCATCTGAAATCAAAAATCTAAATTTTTTGTTATTAGATGCATATGGCTTGTCCTTGGACGAAGGATTTTATACTTCGTTCAATACAATTCGTTTTACAAGTAGAAAATTGCCAAAATTTGCATAGAAATTAAAAAAAAAATCAATTTTTTGTTAAAAAAATTTGTCAAAAATTCAAATATTATTATTTTTCCAAATCCTTCGTCCAAGAACAAGCCATATGCATCTACTAACAGAAAAAATTTAGATTTTTGATTTCAGATGAGCCTATTTCGAGATATTCTGCCTACGGTGAAAAATCATTGATTTTGGTAAATTAGGTGCCAATGGCCCAATTTTCATTTTTTTTTTCATGAAATTTTTTTTACTACTTCTTCAAACTATGTACTTTTATGTCCCAAAAGTTGAAATAAATCACTTGCATACATTTAATAAAAAAAAATCAGAAAAATTGTCATTTTTTTGAAAATTCAAAACCCATGTAACCCCTTAAGTAATCTAGAAGCAGTGTTGTAATAGATACATTTGAAAATATATCTAGATACAGATACAGATACTTGAGGAAAAATGTATCTAGATGCAGATACAGATACAAATTTTAAAAAGTATTTAGATACAGATACATTTTTTTTACAATGTATCTAGATACTTCAAGATATTTTTAAGATACTTTCGGAAAAATGAAAACACCACAAAAAAAAGAAATAACTAGAGCAAGGAATATATTTGTTCACAATAAAAAATAAGTTATGCACTATTATTACTCTTAAAATAAACACAAATAGCCTTTGAAGCTGTGTGTCAGAAATATTAACTAACTATATACTTATGTAATCTATAAAAAAATCACTTTTTTATTCCAATTTCAGCGGATATCTCGAACATTTTTTGTTCGCTAATAAATTACTGATTATTAAATGAGTATTTAGGATAACAAAAATAAAACAACAATTTATTTATTATATTTTTCTTTATTTAATTCACATTTATAAAATTAATTCTTATTCTTAGATTAGATAATTACTTAATGGTTGTTTTACTTAATCGTTGCTAATAAAATTACAGTGTAATTTACATTGTACGTTTTAATTTTAACCGTTAACCTTGCAGTGACCCTGAACCTAAACACAATTGCGATATGAGTTAATTTTGTAAAGTTGACATCTCTTAAACTTATTATTATAAATATTAATACCCAATATTTTATTTTAAACTATAACTTTGATAACTAAACCATAAAATATTTAAAATTTTATATAGGTATTGCAAAACTACGTCATATCACACTCATGTTTAGATTCAGAGTGAAGCATGTTTTTACTCCCACCAAGCAAGAAAGAGTTTACTGGTCGCTGATTGGTTAATTTAAACTTAAAATTCAAATATCTGAATGATGCTAAATGTATTACTAACTTGAAAAATCGTAAGGACATATTTTGTAAAAAGACCTTGAAAAAGACAAAATAGGAAAGTATCTGAAAAAAGTACCTGAAATACAGATACTTAGATACTGATTTAAATATCTAGATACAGATACAGATACATATTTTAAAATATACCTAGATACAGTAACTAGATACTTGCACAGTATCTAGTTACTGTATCTAGATACAAATACCTAGATACATTACAACACTGTCTAGAAGGAGCCGAGTTTAGCCGAGCGAGATTGTTAAGTTTAAAATATCTCAGTGCAAAGCTTCAGATGTAGCCATAAACAAAAATAATAAAGACACAACGAACACTATAAGTTCACAGATGGTTGTAGTATTAAGTAATTCTCAATCATATGGCTTTAACAAATCATCTGTTGGAGAAATTATTGTAGCGCAATGTAAAAAAGAAAATGGACTCTTTATTATAATTGTTGCAATTTACATCTCACCTAATTAAAGTGTACATAAAATCTTCGAATTTATTCATGAAAATTTGCTCATTTATGCAACAGCCGGATATACTCTGCTCAAACGGTACTTACATCAATTACCTATGATTTTGAGTTAAAATTTTAATGTGGGTATCACAAAAGAAGAATCAAAGCCTTTAATTGAGTTTTTAAAAACCACATTGGATTTAGATATGTCAAATAAACCAAGGCAGTGTACAACAAAATATGGAAAGACAATAGACGGAGTTTTCTTTAGATATTTAAACAGATTTCAATCAATAGTATTTATCACATATTTCACATACCACAAACCTATTGTTTCATTCTTAGCTTAAAATATTGAAAGAGATATTGATTCGCAAAATCAAGAACAACAAGATTCGGCAGAATAATTTTTACATTTTATAAGTACAGTTATAAGTGCTCATATTGTAAAGCAAATGACTATACGCAAGAAAATAAATGATTTTATCTATATACATGTATAAAATATTAATTTATGTCTTGTTCTTGATTCGTATGTAATATCCATAATAATATTTATATCATTTATAAATATTTTTAATTTTTAATATACATATATATATTAATAAAAAAGGTATTTTATGAATAATAAGATATGATTTTATTGATCAACTAATACGTCTCACACATCATATGATATATTTTATACTATTCTATTTACATCAAACAATATGCCTTAGCAACGATATAGCACCCTACGATCGTTAATAAGTGTAAATGTTGCATAATTATATTTTCGCTAACACGGCCAGACTGACATGCGGAACGTTCTCGGGACGCAACTGTATTCTTCACACCATTAACAGCATTGTTGTTATCAGCAACAGCAACCTGCATATCACCAGTGGTCTGCTCCATACCAACAACAGCATCCTGCATCTTGCGTACCAGTAACAGCATCCTGCATACCAGGAACTCCATTCTTGAGCTGGTCCACCATTCATCTTCTACTGCATCTTGAAAGTCTTCACCTAATTCATAATCTGTAAATAGAGCAAAATTGGGCGCAGAGTTGATTTTTTACAAAATCAACCATGTACCACTTTCAATTAATAAAAGTAAATATTTATTTAAAACCGAACTCTCCAGGAATACTATAAATTATGATCTGAAAGCTTAGAGACTATACGTTAACATTTCATTTCTCTACCACGAACTCAGTAACTAGATCAACAAGCTCAGATACTCAGTAACTATCTATTAGTTTCCTTCATTACAGATTGTCTACAGTACAACAAGCTCAGAGACCGTCTATTTGTTTCTGCACACACAGTGCTTTATCATAATCATCATCATCAGCCCGTCGCCATAGCTCACCATCTGCCACCATGGTTACAGAGCTATTACCGGATTGATGCCACTGACAGAGGCTTGTCTTGCGGTACTCAACAACCTTTTCTCTCAACTCATTAGCAATTACATTTATCAGTTTATTCTGCCAATCCGATCCCAGTGATCTGTCATTTATCTTTTCCAATAAACGCTCAAATTCAAAACTAAAATCTCGAAACTCAGATCTTAATTATCAAATCTCAAACATCAAATCTCAAATATTAAGTTGCAAATATCAAAACCAAAATCTCATATTTTGGTGTTTCAAGTCTTAATACTCAATTATTAAAATCTCAAATATTAAATCTCAAATCTAGTTTTTACTCATTATGGCTAACACGTGCCATATGATTTAACCAAAACAACCTCTTACCTCTTACCATTGTCGTCAACAATCTAATTAGTTACCTTCATACAATGTGTTTGTTAATAACAAAGCAACGCTCGTTCATCCTGACAAGGGATGCTTTGGATCTGCTTTGGATAATTAATCCTGACATATTCTGCATTTTTGAAAAAATGTCACATTTCAAATTTATTCCAATGTGTCATTTCCTTAGAAACCACTTAATTTTTGACAAAATAACTTGAAATTTTCCAATTTATTATCTAGTTCATAATTCATACTACCTTTATATGATTCTCAATCGTCACCTTTAACTGAAAACTTTACATTACCCTTTGCAATATTATACGACAATTTCTTTGCACCAATATTGCATTAAAAAAAATATTTTTAATATAGCACTTATTTTATATTTCTTGTGGGTGATAGGCCAATCGCACTTCTGATATTAATAAAAAAGGTATTTTATGAATAATAAGACATGATTTTATTGATCAACTAATACGTCTCACACATCATATGATATATTTTATACTATTCTATTTACATCAAACAATATGCCTTAGCAACGATATAGCACCCTACGATCGTTAATAAGTGTAAATGTTGCATAATTATATTTTCGCTAACATGTATATTAATTGAAATTTATTCGATTGTCATAGAAGTTACTTCGATCCTGTGGTCTTAAGCATACACATTTTTTTTTTTTATCTCTGAGTTAATGTTCCATAGACCTAAATAGGAGAAAATCGGAAGACGCAAGATTAGGTGAATACGGTGAATGTGAAAAAATTTAAAAATTCAATATTGTCTCAATCAAAATAACTTCGAAGCCACACAGCGCTGGAGACGGCTCTTCCAATCCTCATAGCAGTGCTGGAACTCGGATACTGGAATATCTTTCAGCTGGTCGGTTACGGACGTTTGAATGTTTTCGAGTGTCCCAAAATGACGTCCCTTGAAGTGATTTATAAATCTTGGGAAGAAGAAAAAGTTGCATGGACTCAAGTCAGGCGAATAAGGAGGCCGGAGAGCCACAGAAATGTTTTCACTGGCCAAAAATTCGTATTGAAATTGCTGTGTGACAAGGTGCTAATTAATTGGTCAAAATCTGACGAACGGTAGTTTGTGTCAAATTCAACTGTTCCCCGATCATTCTGATTGTCAACCGACGATCTGAACGCACAAGATCCCGGATTCTATCGATATTTTCATCAGTTTGAAGATGCAGGCCTTCCGCTGCGCGATTCATCTTCAATCAACTCTCTTCTTTCTGAAAATGCTTTAAACCCGCAAAAAACCTGGGTCCTTGACAAAAGACGTACTCCTGCTGAAGTTTTGCAAAAGTTTTCGTCGCACTGTGCCCAAGTTTGAAGTAAAACCTGATAGCACACCGTTGCTCGAAATTAATGTCACTCATTCTCAGAACGCACTAAAGAAAACTGTTTCACGAAAAAAGCTACGGACAACAAAATTACTCTAGCGAGTTCAAACTCGTACTGAAGGTGTATCACATGTTCACCTGTCGCCCCTCCAAGTCCTGCGTACCAAATGTTGACAGATCAAACGCTATGTTGCCAGTCCGGTTACTTAATTTACACACTTCATATATCTTGAATTTTTTCGCGTGATATTTTTGCTGAGTAAGGACATGCATTGTCATGGTGATAAATTATTCCTTTTCGCGTAAATAAACTTGGATGTTTTTCCTTTTGTTTCTGATTTACTTTCAACAATTTTCTAGAAAGGACCATTTCAGACCAATGACTTCAGTTAACTATTTTTATTTTTGCATCTGTAAATTCAATGAGTAAAAATTTGAATAACTAATGAATTTTCTTTAATTGCTAAAAGAATTTGCTTATTTTAAAAATAAACTATAATTTTTAGAAGTTCTGAACTTTACCAGGGTTATCAACCTCTGAAAGACATATTCCTTTTGTCGCTTTACTGCTTGGCAACTTGCGAACGGATGTCTGGAATTTCCAGTATCCACATACACTACAATGGCAAAAATTGGCGAACTTTTATGTTTTAAATAACTAGAATTTTAAATACTCCCTCCGTCCGAAGGTATAGTATTCATTACTTACAAAAATTTGGGATTAACGAAAGTAATATTATATTGATCTTTTTTTGTTTTTATTTCTAAATAAGTGGATGCTAGTCAACTAATAAACAAATGGCGCGCAAATAGTTTTGCACACTTCAAAAGTAATTCACAGAAAAAAAAGTATTTTAGACAAATTAAAGTGACACCCGTTGTTCTAACAAAATGGCGAATTTTGATCAAAATTGTATTGAATTGCAAGGAAGAAGTTCCAAATAGACTTAAATCACAATCGCCAAATAGTCCTGATTTTAATCTGGATCTTGGCTTTTTAAATTCTATACAATCCTTACAACATACAGCTTCACCGAATATAATAGACGAACTGATTGAATGCGTACAAAATGCATTTAATGCATTAAACAAACCCTTGATAATGTTTTTCTAACATTGCAGACTTGTCTAGAAGCAACCATGCTAGCAAAAGGAGGGAATTCCTATAAGATTCCGTACATTAATAAAGCAAAACTTCATCGTATGGGATGATTACAAACAATATTATCATGTTCCATACAGGCTGTGGAGACAGCTACGTCCTAGTTATATTAAAACTTTTTGTATTATTCTTTGTTTTACTAGATATTAATAACTATTTCATAAATAAAATCATTCTAATTAATTAAAATTGGAAATATAATCTAAATGAATTTTTGTAAAAGGTATTGAAGTTCTATTTTCTTGTATTTGCAGTAAAAAGGGTCGAATATTTTACTATCTTGTACCAGTTCCTAATTTATAGCGGTTGGCAGTGCATCCTAAATGCTGGGACCACTTCCTGTCATCAGGATTTATTACTAAATGAATATATAGCTTTTTAACAAAATTAGGTTGCTCTGTTTGCATGGCTACCACGTTGGCAAAATGAAAATATAGTAATGAAAGGGTGAATCTCTTATTTTTAATTAGAATAAAAGGGATATTTTCTCAAGAATTACTACGATGGATGTTAAAATTAACAATAACTTTCTCTTGTTATTGTAACTTAAGTCCTTAAGCTGCGTTCAGAGATCTTAACTTAGTCGACTACACGCTATGACTTATGCACTGTTAATTTTCACTAACAAGTTCATCATATGGTAACGCGAACAACCATCCAGAACTCTAAATTAGTGATGGGCGCGTGCCGTGAAATAAGTAAGTTTAAAATTTGTCGTGACACGTCGTGCGTGCAATCACGGCGTGTAACGACTCACGAAGTTGAAATTTTAGTAAATAGAAGGTATAAGAAGAAATAATTGTCTATTTTGTATCTATGTTGGGTTTTGTATCTCTTTTCACGACGAAGCAACATGTCTCCGTTTTATGCAGGTGTTGCAATTATTTTTTGTATAATTTTGAGTGAATCTGACTGGATATGGATAACTCAACAATCTCATTCTAACTAGTTTGCGATTTTTCTCTAACCAGTTGGATTTGGTGGGGTCATACAGAACATTAACTAATATTCTTCATATCTTAGAAAATTTTCTTAATAAGTTATCTTTTCTTTTGAGTATACTTTTCTTAAAATAAATTGAGCCCTGCAAATTCGGTTGCAAATAAATTATCATTTAAATCATGCGGATGCGGATAAAATATCATATCCGCTTATCCGAAATATGCACATGAACATAAAATCTTCGGTTAGGCGTCTCTTCCCACGGAAGACGCTTTTAGAACCCCAAAAAGTATCGCTGGCATTTGTATTGTGCTTATGGCAGAGTGAAATAATGATACATTACGGCATTTATTACTTTTTACTCTTCCCATAAAGACCTATTTTACGCTTACTTATATAGTTAAATATAGTAGAGTTTATATAACAGTCGCAGATACAACAATTTCTTTGGATTTATTGGCAGTTTATTAATTTAAAAAAAAATTTGTAATGTGTAGTCTTATATTGCATTTTTTTAAATATTACTAAAAATTTACCATGGTTAATTTGTTGATTTTATAGGTTTTTCCTTGTTATTAATTGGTTATAAATGTGATAAATTAATATGTTTAATTATCTCTAATTATCAACATCTCAGCAGGGCGCTTTTACTTATTATATACCTGCGAAACCCTGAAATGTGTAAAAATTCACACTTCACATCAATATTTTGTGAACATCTGTAAGATATTTTGGGACCCATCGTGCACAAAATTTACGGTAGCCGAGTTTTACTGTAACAATGTCAAGAGCTGACTGAGAAATTTGAGGAAAATCAACAGAGAGTTCAAAAATTGTGAACCATCGGCGCTCACGAATCACTTTTTCGATAATGTCGTCTGTTATTGTGTACTTCCTTCCCTGACCCCCTTAATCATGGACATCAGTTCGTCCTTCCCGAAAGCATCTTCACCATTTTCGCACTGCACTATTACTCCCCATACACAACATACAATTCTCATTGAATTTCTGCCGCATTGTTGCCTTTTACTTGTAAAAAACGGATCTCAGAGCGAATCTCGCATGTAGCTAGATCATCGATTGTAGTAGCCATGATAAGACAATGCCCACATCAAAATTACGGCACAAAATGGCCGCACCAATTGAAAACTACTAACAGATAGATTGCTAAACACTACTGCGCAAGCGCCGCTCAACAATGGCAACTGAGTTTCCATTGCCAACCTAACGGAACTTGAAAAAAATTGCCCTCGTACTAATTTTACTTTTTGAGTGTTATTACCGACCACCAACATATATAGTATGGAGTATAGTATGGAGTAGGGAGGTATTGTGATCATACCAATTTTGACGTTTCGTGATTTCGATGGATCTCCACGAATTGAGGTCCTTACATAACGTTTTGACTATTTTTAGCATGATGTCTGTCTGTCTGTCCGTCTGTGTACACGTGCAGAGCAAATTCGGCTGAAAGGATTTTTATGAAACTTCATATTTAAGCTTCTGCCATCAATGGCACGAGTTGATCAACTTTTGGTAAAAATTGGTTTACTAAAAATGGGAGTTTACTCGTGTCGATTTTAAGATTTTTGTGAATATTTCACAACAGAAAAATATTTCGAAAAAATGTATTGAACCAAAGTGAAAAAAGTTAATTAATAACTCTTATTTGAGACGTTTTTCTAACTCTCAATTTTTTAAATTTACCATATATGTAACGTTTCCATGGTCATGATAAATAATAAGTACTTTATGATGGCGGTCGGTCCTGTGGTGGTCACAGCTGATTTTTTGTAACGTTTGAAACGTTTAAAAAATATTATATATATATAGTTGAAGGTAATGGGATTCGGACCAGTCATCCCATTACCTTCAACTATAACTACTAACTTACGGACGTAACTCATCTAATCAAGATTATATATATATATATATATATATATATGTAACGTTTCCATGGTCATGATAAATAATATCTCTGTTAGAAAATATTAGGCCAAGTTATTTCTACTCTGCTGCTAGAATGTATTTTATACAAGTACTTTCTGATGGCGGTCGGTCTTGTGGTGGCCACAGTTGATTTGTTTTTTGAATACGCCAGTGAAGCAACTATGACCATCAATGGCAAACAAAACCAAATGGAAACAAAACAACGATCAAAAATTTTAAATTAATCTGAAATGCTCTTGTACAACTATACTGTACTTAAAGCCAAGTATTTTAATTTCTACAAAATGTAATACATTGTCGCACTTTGATTATAATACAGTAATTTTCGTAGTGACTATACTAAAAGCAATTTCAGCTAATGGTCACGCTTCTGATAAAACAATTAGCTATTTTAAACTTACAACCCTCATAAAATAAACAATATATTACAAAGATAGTATCCAGTTTATTATTATTCATTTGAAATTGTTTTCATCGTGCTGCAAACCTTTGCAACTTAATACAAGTTGCAACGAGTTTAATGTTACATTTGATGGTGTAATCATCAGTTAATTCTGTATAATTTATGTCCGGAAACCATTTCAAAATATCAATATTGACTTTTGCGATAATCTTTATGATCCAGTAAATAGGAAGTTCAGATTTTGGGGATTGTTACATCATTTACGGCTGTTTGTATTTATAAAGCTGCGTTCAGAGCTTTTAAATTAGTATACTATAGTTCAGAGGTTCTGAAACTTTTTAATGTGAAGACACCTCAAATCGATTATGTATAATTTCCATCACTCCCATCATGTGCATGAAATTAAGGACATTTTATTTATCTTAGGAAAATATGTTTTTTTCATTAAAAAGATAGTCTTTAAATAAGAACAAGATACACAAAAAATAATGTGATACATGAGCTTGATGTAATTTTTTACATAATTCCTTTAGGGTAAAGGTGGGATAGATGCCCCAGTTATAGAAAAACAATCGTGTTGCATTAATCTTAATTATTAAACTTTATACAGATAAAGTAACAGACTTTGCTATAATTCTTAGATAATCTTACTACACAATAACATAAGATTAAAACACTTATAATTATTCTAAATATATAAAATTAATGATTTAAAATAGAATAGGTTCTCCATTAGCTATGCGCTGGCGGAATGGTGTTAAACCGAAGCCAATAGAATAAGAAGAAGAAGAAGATTTAAAATAGTACTGTAATTGGCCATATATCCCATATCGATGGGATTCTTGTCCCATATGGTGGTATTTATGCCTCACTAAAATAATACATTTGACTTTGACCAACAATTTTAATATTTTTTTAAAATATCAATTAAAAATTACAATTTAATCAAAATTACAATTTATTATATATTTTTTTACCGACTGCCAACATATATATACGGAGTGGTCATACCGATTTTGACTATTTTTAGCATGATGTCTGTTGGTCTGTGTGTCTGTCGGTCCATGGAGATGTGTAGAGCAATTTTGGCCAAACGGATTTTTAACTTTTGGTACAAATCGGTCAACTATAAATGTAAGTTTACTCGTGTCGGTTTTAAGATTTTTGCGAATATTTCACAACAGAGAAAAATTTCTAAAACATCTATTCTACAAAAATTACTATACAAGTAATAATTAACAACTTTTATTTCAAACATTTTTTGATAGGACTTAATAAATTTTATCTACTAAACTTATTCACAATGCACAGTGAACAGTCTACTAATTTAAACAGAGCTTTGAACGCAGCTTAAGTTGCATTAAATAATTCTTTCTATAATAATTAACGGGACTGTTTTGAGTCATTCAGTTGGTTAGTTAGTTAAAAATTTTGGCGCACAGCAACAATGGCTATTGGCGCCTTACATAATCCATCTAATTGTCTAAAACAGGGGTCGGCAGACCTCGGCTCGCGAGCCGCATACGGCTCTTTGGGGACATTCGTGTGGCTCTTTAAATTAAGTTCATAAGGAATAAAATTAAGAAAATATTCAAAAAGTCATGTATTAAAACAAAATTATGGCTCTTTAAAATGTTTCCAGATGCCGTAAAGGGTGAATTTGGCTCTTTAGCTTCTTAAGTTTGCCGACCCCTGATCTAGAATATACGAGCCATAATAATTCGACAGCCAGTAATTTTAACAATATACTATAGCAAAGTACAAACAAACTTTTTTTTTCACAACAGGGTATAAAACCGACTTATGTACCTAGTTTTTGACACACGAAGTATCACTTTATTCCTTAGGGTTTTTTTTTTGAAAATTTATTCCCTCTATAAAGTGACAGATAAAGTGAAAAAGACAAATTTCCTTTAATACCAACATGTCCCGGTATCCAAAACTGCTCTACCCTCACATTCTGAGCATTCAGATTGCGGAATAGCAACCGAATTTTTAATACAAAAGGATGCACTGGATCTGGATCTTGGATACTATTCAGAGTGCTCAGCGTATCCGTGAAAGACTTTGCTCTGACGAAACAAAACACAGAGCCTTGAAAATAGCGTACAGCTCAGCAGTGTAAAAATTCGTTATGGAGTGCAGACTGTACTGAAACTGCTGCCGTGGATTTAAAACAACGAACGCACACCCAACCATGGTTCCTGATTTGATCCGTCAGTAAAAACGGCAGTATCTTCAAACCTAGAGACCAATGTCCATTGTAACTCAAGCATCGTAGCATCTTTAATATACAAGGTGTCTCAAAAGAAATTTTATATTTATTTAGCTTACTGCGTGAACGCAACGTATCCGAGGGGCGCGGGGGTTATGTCAATCGGTAGCCTGGCTCTTGGGAATTTAGTCGCTATGGAGCGTTTCTCGGGAGCAGACCGCGCGTTATGCGTGCGGGAGTTTTACAAAAACGGTGATTCGGCGACTGTAGCGCGTAGAAAATTCTGCAGTATTCGAGGTTTTCGCCACTTAAATGATGCGCCAAGCATTCCTCTCATTCGACATTGGGTTAAAAAGTTTGAAGAGACTGGTACAACGCTGGATAAATCAAAATCCGGGCGACCTAGGTCATCAAGAACGGTAGAAAACGTAGAGAATGTTAATCAGTCTGTTCATGACGACCCGAACCTTTCAATTCGGAAGCGCGCAAGTGCTTTAAATGTGCATTGGGTTATCTTAAATCTAAAGTTTACGCCAATAAACCGACTTCACTGGCGCATTTGAAAGAAAATATCCGTCACGAAATGGCAGCCATCCCTGAGTCCACCTGCCGAGACGTCATAAGTAATTTTACTGTAATAATAATAATAATAATAATAATACATTCTATTTTTTTCTGTTCGATTAAATGAGTGCCGAGAACGCGAGGGTCTACATTTAGACGATATTATTTTTAAGAAATAAATCCCCAAAAAGTGTATTTTAATAATTAATAAACATTTTTTCTATATACGGCTTACTTTTCTTTTAATCGATCCACTAAATATAAAATTTCTTTTGAGACACCTTGTATAAATTTAGTTAATGTGCGATTCAAATCGGACGCTGTAGTGTCCATGATGGAACCGCACACAATATTAAACTTGGCAATTTCAGGCATATTAAAATCAATATCGCTCAAAATGTCGAAATTTCTCAGATCAAAAAGACAACGAAGGCACATCCAACCCTGGTTCCGAATTTTGATCCCTTTTGAATCATTCAGACGTCTTTAAAACACAAGTTTGAATGTGTCACAAATCTCAAAGTTTACAATTATACTTGTCGGAAAAACGTAAATCCAAATTAATAATTTCATATAATAATTCAAATCTGTGAGTTTTCGTAATTTGGCAAAGGATATTGGCTTCGTTCCATTGTAACAATCACGTGACATTACTAAAACACAGCTCTGTAATGAGCAAACAAAAGTTATTAGCCTTTTAAAAGTTTGTACGATTTTCATTTGCCAAAGTGCTTTGTGTCGTCCAAATGTATAACAATGCAGGTATAATAGTAATATTGATGGAGACATAATTGTTCTCCCCATTTTTTTAACAATACAAATTCAAAATATTTTACCAACCTAATAAATAATACAAATCTATTACCAAGAGTTAAAATAAATATTTCCCCAGACGCCTTTATCAGCCCATAAACACTGTATATACAAAATATCAAACACACAAATCATTTCTAAAATGAAATTAATTTTTAACCAATGCAAAAAACATTTATTAATGAATACAAAACTACGGTAAACAATAAATTAAAATGTAAATACAATTCAATATCCGCGAATATAGATAAAAGGTTAGATTATTACCACAAATTTACAGTGGCGTGCGTAACTTGCCTGTTCACTAAAACGGGGTGAACTTAGCCAAATCCTCCAACGTGCTACAGGCCATGTCCTCCAACACTGATTTAAATCTGGGCTTCCAAAAGGCCGATCTTGAGCTCTTATTAACTCCGGTGTGTGAGTTTCCAGCCATCGTTGTGTGGACTTTACCTTTTGTGCTGGAACAGAATCTTGCTGGAAGATCCAATGACCAGAAATATGCGAGGGCTATTCGGAAAGTAACCTCCGTTTGGCTATATAAGTATAAGTATAAATTTCATTTCAGAAAAAGGTACAAATCAAGTACATAATTTGCGTCAGGTAACATCATAACACGAATACATTCAATTACAGGAATTTACATAATAGAAAAGAAATAATTACAATTCATCGAAATTCATGTTCATGAATTCATTAACGTTGTAGTATGGCTTCTACAATATGTTTTTTAGCGCATTTTTAAAATTAATTATATTCATTTCTCTTAACTTCACTGGCAGTTTGTTGTACATTTTTGGACCTATTATATTTATTGACTTGTCAGTGAAAACAAATTTCGTAGGTTTAATTCTTAAATTCATTTTTGTTCTTGTATTATATTCATGAATTTTACAATTAGTTACAAAGAACTCAATATTTTCTTTAACATACATTAGACAATTAAATATGTACAAACTTGTTACAGTAGGAATATATAGTTCTGTAAATAAATTTTTGCACGGTGTTCTCGCAGGTACCTTATATCCTTTTCACACTAGATCTTTAAGACGAGTGAACTTAAAGTTCACCGATGTTTAAGATCGGTATGCTTTCACACTTGATGTTTAAATCTCTGGTGCTGTCATCAGCTACAGTAATTTTGTCCTTAAGTTACCGTCATGAAATTACCAGTTTTGAATTGTCTGCGCAGACGCACATTTTGAATTATTATAAACAATTAAGGATATTTCATTTCATTCTACAGTAAAGACACTACAATAAAGAATATATTACACCTGTATTAACATGTAAGTCAATACATTTTATCTCAATTATTGTAGCTCTGTAATTTATTAAACACATTATTAAAATAAATAATTTTTTTTTACTGGGACCCAAGCCAGTTTTTCATGTGGTTGAACAGGTGGAAATCACTTGGAGTTAAGTCTAGAAGAAAGTCTAGAGCGAGAGCCGTTCGTTTGGTTTTGTGGATATCGATCAGCAGTTTTACTACCCAACGAGCACAAAACTTCCAATAGCCTAATTTTTCGATGACTATCTCGTACAAAACAGTACGAGAAACATCAGGAAATTTTTCGGAAAATTTCGAGAACCGACGGTTCTCTCTAATATTTGGCGGGTTATAACAAGTCAACACTCGGCAGTACGACGCTCCCCCTTGCATAACTGGAAGCTTACTGAATCACTGCACGCGTCGATGTAACAATGGTGGCGCTCCAGCGCCTACTACTCACTCTACGCAACAATGGAGGTTACTTTCCGAATAGCATTCGTACATGACGTCGTTAAAAAGCTTGACGACCTTGTCCAAAATGTCTTCTAGGTATGATATCGCACTGTCTTCACACCCTGAGCACAAAAATATAGCTCAGTAACCCCTTCATACGAGACAACCCATCAAACCATCACAGCTGGATGATGAGTTCTCTGAATTCTGTGAATAATGTGAGCCGCCTCTCGAGAGCTGTGCATAAACCCGATCATTTTGTGTATTAAAAATTTCTTCAATGTTTAAAATTTTTTCATCGGAAATAAGAAGTTTGCGATGCATGTTGCCTGCGTACCAGTCAGTCAGTTGTTTAGTTATGGTCTTTTTGATGTCCCTTAGAGATGAAGTAAGCAAGTGTCCGGGCCTTCTTCGATAAGCCCCATCTTTAGGTTCGAATTGATAACGCGAGACATACTCCTTGTCGAAATATCCATCTCCATGATTTTTTGCCAATCGTCCATATCTTGAGTATCCTTGAACCGATTAATAGTGCGATACACAAACTGGCGATTGATACCCAAAGATTTTAATATATTAAAAATGTCTCCCGGCATCTTCCCAACTGTATTTAATGCAATTACAGCGATACAATTTTCTTTATCACCCCACACCATGTTTACTGCTCAACGTTCAATGACTAACTGATTATAATTTACAAAGAAGGGGATAAAAATATGCCTCCAAACTACCGACCTATAGCATTAACACCGGTTTTATCAAAAATATTTGAAGCCGCCCTAAAAAATCGATTAGCAAAGTTTCTCGAAAAAAATAAATTGCTATCTGATCGTCAGTTTGGCTTTAGGCGGAAATTATCCACTACTAAAGCAGCCAAAAATCTGATAATTCAAATAAAGGAAAATTTAGAAAATGGATTCAATACTGCTGACAATTTTTGTGACATAACTAAAGCATTTGATTGTGTCTCCTATTTTATATTGTGTAATAAATTAGACTATTATGGCATTAGAAGAGTTGCTAAAAAACTTCTGATGAGTTTCTTGTCAAAGAGAACTCAGCATGTTTGCGTGAATAATACTTTTTCAACGGTTCAAAGAACGGACTTTGTAGTTCCTCAAGGTTCAATTTTGGGCCCGTTGCTCTGTATACTCTATATAAATGACCTGCTAGCAAACATGACCGCAAAAACAATATTATTCGCGGAAGATAGTACCTTCAACATTAAAGGAGTCGATCAAAACGAGGCCAAAGACCAAAGAAGCACACAATGACGCATTTACATGGTTTACGGCTTATAAACTAAGTATTAATAAAGAAAAGTCACATGACCTAATATTCAGTCTTAACAGAAATATTTCTAGAAATTCTGAATATTATGTCTGTATTGAAACTTAATTTCAAGGATTTATTTTAGACGTCAGACTATCGTGGAAAGAACATCTTTCTCACATTGCTGGTAAAATAAATTCCTATATTTACATGTTACGCAAAGTCTTGAACCATGTATCTGTGAAAACAGCGAAACTAGTATATAATTCCCATATACAGTCAAGTATAATGTATGGTATAATATTATGGGGTACCTCCGTACAGTGAAAAAAAAAATCTTTATACTGCAGAAAAGAGCTATTAGAGTATTATCTAGGGTTAATTCAAATACTTCATGTAAACAGCTTTTCGTTGATTTTAAAATATTAACTGTACCATCTGTTTACTTATTAGAGTAGCTGCTATATGTAAAAGAAAATCAACATGTCTTTGCAAAAGTGGCTGCAGTCATGGATATGAAACCAGAGGACGAGTTAAACTCAAACTCCCCTTGGTCACATATAATATATCCAAAAAATTGCCATATCACATTGGGGCAAAGATATTTAATAAATTGCTGAAAAATATAAAAGAATTGTCTGCAAAACAATTCAAAAATGTTTTGAGAAATCACTTCGTAAAGAAAGCTTACTATAGCATTGAAGAATATTTAGAGAAATATTATTATGTAAAATAAACATTTCTTTGTAGTACATGTACAAGGTGTCTCAAAAGAAATTTTATATTTAGTGGATCGATTAAAAAAAAAGTAAGCCGTATATAGAAAAAATGTTTATTAATTATTAAAATACACTTTTTGGGGATTTATTTCTTAAAAATAATATCGTCTAAATGTAGACCCTCGTGTTCTCGGCACTCATTTAATCGAACAGTAAAATTACTTATGACGTCTCGGCAGGTGGACTCAGGGATGGCTGCCATTTCGTGACGGATATTTTCTTTCAAATGCGCCAGTGAAGTCGGTTTATTGGCGTAAACTTTAGATTTAAGATAACCCCATAGGAAAAAGTCCATAGGGGTTAAATCTGGACTGCGTGGAGGCCAATTTATGTCACGTCTCCGGAAGATCAATTTGCCTGAGAAAATTTCACGAACACGTAGCAGAGACATATTGGACTTGTGTGAAGTTGCTCCGTCCTGTTGGAACCATGTTCTTTGGTTATAGCCAGGAAAGTTTTGCAGTTCAGGTACCAAGAAGTTGTCTAACATCTCCACATAACGCTCTGAATTCACTGTAACTGCACGCCCCCTTTCGTCTTCAAAAAAGTAAGGGCCGATAATTCCTCGCGCTGACATCGCAGCCCATACGGTCACTTTAGGCGAATGTAGGGGTTTCTGATGTTTGCGTTTCGGATTCGTTGCACTCCAGTAGCGGCAGTTCTGCTTATTTACGTGGCCATTAAGATGAAAATGAGCTTCATCCGAAAACAAAATGTTGGTAAACGTTGAAAATCGCTCAATCACCTGATTTACGAAATTAAGCCTCTGACTGGCATCTTGGAGCTTTAATTCTTGCACCAATTGAATTTTGTAGGGGTGCAGCTTTAGGTCTTTGTGCATAATGCGATGTAATGATGATCTATGCACATTTAAAGCACTTGCGCGCTTCCGAATTGAAAGGTTCGGGTCGTCACGAACAGACTGATTAACATTCTCCACGTTTTCTACCGTTCTTGATAATCCGGGCGACCTAGCCCGGATTTTGATTTATCCAGCGTTGTACCAGTCTCTTCAAACTTTTTAACCCAATGTCGAATGAGAGGAATGCTTGGCGCATCATTTAAGTGGCGAAAACCTCGAATACTGCAGAATTTTCTACGCGCTACAGTCGCCGAATCACCGTTTTTGTAAAACTCTCGCACGCATAACGCGCGGTCTGCTCCCGAGAAACGCTCCATAGCGACTGAATTCCCAAGAGCCAGGCTACCGATTGACATAACCCCCGCGCCCCTCGAATACGTTGCGTTCACGCAGTAAGCTAAATAAATATAAAATTTCTTTTGAGACACCTTGTATATTATAGTGACGTAATTATGTATATTTTTTTGTACCTTAAATTTAAATAAATTTATTATTATCATTATTATTATAACAATGCCACATAGGAGTAAGAATTACAAAAAAAAAAAAAAAAAATCCAGGTGTTTCCCGAATGGTTTAAATTTATGATTCACCCAATTTGTCTAACAGTATTTTTGGTGGGACTATTGTCAAAGTGTCACCTTACAATACAATACGGTTCGGTTGCTTATTTTAAAATGTTACACAGAAAAAATAGCTGATATGATGCCGTATGTATTTTACGGTACCAATTTACATAAAAATATAAATATTTTATTAAAAAATTATAAATATTTTACATATTAACATAAGAATTAATATCAAATTTCAAGCTTTCGTGGAGTATTCTATTATTAAGATCAAAGTTGTAGGTGGGAGTTTATATTACACAGAAATATCGGTGTAGGTGTTAGCTTGAAACCATAGATTGCACTTTGATGGATCACGTAGGTGTTTCAACAAATAATCAAGTTTAATTTAACGCAAAATATAATCCATTATAGTTGAAGGTAATGGGATTCGGACCAGTCAGAAAATATAAACAAATTTATTAACTTCGTTAATAGCTTAGTTAATAGTCACGATATAAAATAACAATTTTAAAATTAATAAAGAACACATCATATTGTCCGGTTATTGAACTCAGAGATAAGCATATGATTATGCTTATATGCTTATCTCTGAGTTCAATAACCGGACAATATGATGTGTTCTTTATTAATTTTAAAATTGTTATTTTATATCGTGACTATTAACTAAGCTCTGATGAAGATTTAAATTAAAATCCAAACGTTAGCGAAGTTAATAAATTTGTTTTTATTTTCTGACTGGTCCGAATCCCATTACCTTCAACTATAATTACTAACTTACGGACGTATCTCATCTAATCAATAATCGATTATAACAGTTTATTTTAATATCTATGGTGAGAATATAAAGCTAATATCAAGTTATTTTTTCAATTTTTTGCAATCTGCTGAAAAACGAATGTGGGTAGTGAAATATAAAACCTGAAAGCTCCTTTTCTTGATATCATATTTAATGTATAATTTCTACTCCAGAATAAAAACAATTCTATAGAAATTAATTAAAGCAAGATCAGCAATAACTCATAGTTTTCGAATAGTATATTATTATACGAGTTTTATAAGACTATGTATTGTCACACGAGTTGTTTGGAATACGACGAGCGCAGCGAGAAGCACTCCAAAGAAACAAATGTGACAATACGTCGTATAAAACTAGCATAATATACTATTCTTTATACTTTGAATCACTTATTCTATAGACATTTTAAAATTTCGACATTTCAATATATTCTAGGGATTTTTGTGAAATACGGTCACCATAGCAACAATGTATAATAAAACAATTTCTATGATAACAAAACAATCATTTGACAGAAGCAAAACAACAAACTTTCTTTTTGAATTTTCTTAGGGTACATTCGATTTGACGCTCCGAGCGTTCCGAGCACGCTCTGTACACTCAAACGTGTTCGATTTGACGCTCGGAGTACACTCAATTGCATTCGTTTTGCGATCGAGCGAGCATTTAGAGTGCGCTCTATGTGTTCGGGGTTTTAAGACCGAGCATATGGAGTATGACGTAAAAAAGTGGGGGAAGTTTAAAATTAAATTATAAATAAAATAAAAATAATAGCCTTAGACAAATAATATTGTTATTTGTCTATGACTACAGAGTACGGTTATTTCATGTATTTGTGACGTTCTGTAAACAGTAAAAAAATTATTAAAATACACCGTATATAAAATTAAAATGGAAAAAATTCATTAAATTAATTCATTAATTATTATTTAATTTTTAATTAATTTTATTTCTTCATTATTGAAAAAAAAATCAAGGAAAAACCGAGGTACATATATAATTTTGATTCATGACTGACGTGAATTAATCTGACAGTAAAAACGCCGCCTAAAATTGTAGGGTTAGATTTTATAAACAATACGTCACAAGAACGCTCGCTCCGTTAGTTCTCTATTCATGACGTCACCATCAACTGTTCGCTCAGCGCTCGCTCTACTCTGTACAACTCGAATGCACCCTTAATAATAATATTATAAAATAATTTTCTGACATGGAAATACTTACAAATTGTATTAAATAAACATTTTAAAATATTTGAGGTTATCAATGACACGCCGTAGATGAGTAGTATTGCCAATCTCTCAAAATAAAAAGTCACCAAAAACAGTTTAACAATGGAAGCTATTGTTAAATTGTTTTCAGTGTAACAATGATATTATTGTGAACGCAAAGTATAAAAAAGACTATTAAAATTTTGTCAAATGGTGGTACCGAATGGATAACCCCAGTAACCTTTGTAACGAGCCGTCTCTGGAAGCATCACTTTTTTTTCACGCCATCGACAGTTTTTTTTTTTCTCCCTAAAAATAATTGAAGGTTCAATTTTTTTAATTCCAATAAAATTTTATTATCCTTTGTTCTTAGCGATTATTAAAAACTCAATCATTTTAAAGGAAATTAATTTAAAAATTCCTTTAGTTCAACTCAATTATTATCGGAGTGGAAGGTGTATTAAAGGTACGAAATGATATTCAGTACAGTGTCGCGCATAAATATAATAAGTGGGCGCTAGAAAAGTTTTGAGATACGCCTGTATAAATAAACATAGCAAGTTTATTCTTGCAACATTAAATACACCATTCAAAACATGATATATACACTGATAAGTGTATTGTTTGCAGTGCTAGTGTTAACTTATCAATATGAGTGAATTAACGCGAAGAGACCATCGTGCAATAATTTTGTACAATTTCCAGCCTGGTTTGTCTGTGGAAGAGTGTATCTCCGAAATGTTTACTATTTTTTCTGAGAATTGTCCAAGTTGCGGCACAGTGTTTCGTTGGTATAAACAAATTCAATGAGAAATGTTTAACCTAGATGATGATCCTCGTTCAGGATGACCCCGTGAAACAGTTACTCCTGTAAATATTGCTACGGTTAAAAAACTACAATGAAAATAGGCGAATTACATACAGGCAGATAGAGGGGTTTTTACACGTTAATGCACCAACTATCCCAATTCTTCGCGACCATCTGGAAGTTAGGAAAGTATGCACGCTGTGGGTATCCCACAAACTGATGCACAAACAGCAATAAGAGTTGAATGGTCTCGAAAAAATGTTTAAAAGAATTGAAATGGGACACTCGAAATATGTGAACTCCATTGTGACAGGGGACGAATCATGGCTTTATTAATTATAATGTGCCATAAAAGTCAAGAAAAAAGATATGGCTCTCTGAAGACGAAACTCCAACCGCTGTAAAACGATCAAGATCTATGAAAAAGAAAATGATTGTATTCTTCAGTAAGCGAGGGATTATTATATTATTATTTTGGGGTTTGTCAGGTCTTGATTATTATTATTATTATTATATTATTATTATATATTATACATTGGGCAGGCGGCTTATGCCGATAATGCCCAGAATTAAATTACATTATAAATACAAAATGTTTTTTATCAATTAAAACAATAGATATATATACATATAACACTAATACAAACATTTAAACAATTTAATTTAACATAGACGCATCTAGTCTATTTTTGAAATTATTGACAGTTTCAGCATTGACAACATTTTCAGATAAGGAATTCCACAGATTTACAATTCTGTTACATAAAAAGTGTTCTCTACAATTTTTCTTAAATTTACGTTTGACAAGTTTGTGAGGATGTCCTCTTAAATGGTTGACTTGACTGAACTTGAAGAAGTGTCTCATATCTAGTGAATAATAATTATTTATTATTTTAAAAGTTTCAATCAAGTCCCCACGGGAACGTCTTTGTGATAAGGAAGTCAAATTAAGTTTGTTCAACCTTTCACAATAGGGCAAACATTTCAAAGCGATAGGGATTTTAGTAGCTCTGCGTTGCACTTTCTCTAAAAGATCAACGTCTTTTTTAAGATTTGGATTCCATGCTACTATTGCGTGTTCTAATAGAGGCCGAACATAAGATCTGTACAATTTATGAAACAAAGCAACACTCATATTTTTGAAAGTTTTTTTGATTATGTACAAACGCGAATTGGCTCTCTTAGTTACTGCAGTAGATTGTAAAGTCCATTTTAAATTATCAGTTACAATTACTCCCAAATCAGATTGACTGCTGACACTGTTAAGAGGAGTGCCGTTCACTATGTAATTTAATTATTTACGACCCCGGTTATTACGACCCATATGCAGGATGCTACATTTTGAGGTGTTAAGAGAAAGGCACCACTATTTACACCATGAAATCACTCGATTTAAGTCATTTTGTATACACATAAAATCTGTCTGGGGGTTGTTGAAAAATTTCAGGAAAAAGAGCAGGTGAAGAAATACACTTAGAGAGATCACTTATGTACGCAATGAAGAGTATGGGACCTAGCACACTTCCTTGTGGTACGCCGCTTATCACTGGGAATTTATTTGAAAAATTTTCACCAATGCGTACACAGAAGCATCGGTCACTGAGGTCACTGATTATTATGAGAATTGTTCTAGAAGAGCAAAAAACAGTGGCTTAGTGGTACATTGAGTTTTGTTTGCCTTAGTTGATTTAATCTCTTCAAAACTTACATTTACGGCTTGAAACTTGGCGCTTGCATGAAAATAAAGCACCCACGTATCGAACTCAACTAACTAAAGAATTTTGAATAATTCTGGACAAATGTTAAAACATCCTACGCATAGTCCAGATCTTGTTCATGTGATTTGGATTCTTCTCTTTCATCAAGGGGAAGTTTAAAAGCCCCGATTTTAAGAGCGATGATGAGCTTCTAGCAGCCTGACCAAACCTGTGCAGAAGTACCAACTGAAAAGTGGGAAGACATATTAAACACGTGGTTTATACGTATAAGGAAGTGTACTGAACGTGATGGGAAGAACTTTGGAAAAGTTTAAAAAGTAAGCCCGTAACTCAAAACTTTTCTAACGCCCTATGTATTTAAAATAAAATTCGAAAAAATATGAAATATAGATCTTCTTCCCAATAATTCTAGTGTGATTTGTATTCAAACCGATATTGAATTTAAAACAGTTTTACAAAATAGATCTAATATCTTTGAAATTATTTTGTAATGATCCAATATTAATGCGGACACCGTTATTTTGGATATTTGCCATTGCTGATAGTAGAAGTCCAGAATAGTACAATATAATAAGTATTAGTATCAAAAAGATATAATACTACATGAGGTATATAAAAAATTCTAAATATAAAAAATATAAAAAAGCGATCACGTGAGTGATCAATTTCACTACTAACATCAATAACATTTCAATTTACTTCGAGTTTTTATACCGGGTATTGTTAGAGTGGGATCAGGTTATAGTTGTGTTGCTATTGGTTGGGTGGTTGGGATTACCTATAGGTAGGGACGGGACTACCTAATACTATTCGGAATATAAACGACTAGATTAAGGTTGTTTGTTACATTATTGTGTGGTAATTTTGTTTGTTACCGGATTACTGATCTGAGGATTAGAAAGGTTGTTTTGAATAATAGCTAGCCAGAGTTGAGGAAATTCTATTCTAGCTTGGTTGGCAGCATCTTCAGAGTTTTCTATCAAAGCAGACTTTCAATTTTCTGTTGAACTTGTTTTCCTCATACATTAAGGGTTTAGCATCTTTCCATTGGAAATGGTGTTCATTTTTCCAAGTATGTTCTTTCAGTTTGGAACTGTAAATTTCGCCCTACAGAACATTTTTCTTATGCTCGTTGACCCTCACATGCAAAGGTCTGCAAGTTTTGCCAATATATTGTTTGCCGCGCTGGCAAGGAATGGAATAGACATAATTTTTTAGGACAGATTTGGGTTTCGTACATGATAGAATACATCTTAAAATCGAACTCGATTTGAAGACTACTTAAATATTATGCTTCTTTAGTATCGTACCAATTTTTTCAGGTACTCCTTTATAATAGGGCATATAGGGACCATAAAGCGTAGAGAGAAAATAGATCTATCTACATTAAACTACATTTTTCAAATCATTCTACCTTGCTTGACCAAATTATTCACATTTATCAACATGTTAAAAATTGTTGAAACTTTATGTTGAACCAAGTGTGCTAATCCAGTAATTCACATTAATAAGTAGGCTTATGAAAAACATATAATATATAAAAATAATAGTTGTTGATATAGTCTGTCATATGTTGTATTGTGCTTTACATTATGTTAATATATTTGAGTAATTGTGATTATTGTGTTTATTCCACATGTATATATCTTGTTAATTGCTCAACCACATAGATAATAATAATAATAATAATAATATTTATTGACCAAATTACAATTACAAAAAATGTTTTTAGTCAGTCAAATATACATAATAACAATAATACAATGTTTACAAAATTTAATCAAAGCTGACATTTTCAAACTCATCAATGACATAGATTGGATTATTTGTTAGTACGTTCTTAAGTTTAAATTTGAATTTTTCTAGTGGTAGTGTACAGAGTCCCTCAGGCAAGAGATTATATAATTTAACAGCAAAATAATTTGAGCAATTTCTTGATTTATTTAGACGCAAAAATTTACCGCGGATATTATTTTTACTGCGAGTGTTGTGATCATGTGTCTCACCAAATGTACTGTAATTCGTTAAATTTTTGCGTATAAATAATAAACAATGATAAATAAATAATAAAGGCAAAGACATTATTTTGAGTTTCACAAAAAGATCTCGACAATCCGCTCTGAAAGGAGCACCGGCAATTATTCTTACAACTTTACGTTGTAATGCAAAAATTCTGTTTGCTGCAGGTGAATGTCCCCAGATTATTAACCCATAGGTTAGGTGGGACTGAAAGATGGAAAAATAGGCTTTTAAAACATCTGAGCTGACTTTATGCTTTAGATTCCTTATCAGATACACAGTTGAGCGTAGTTTACAGCTTATTATATCCACGTGTTGATCCCAACGAAGATGAGGATCATCGTGGATACCAAGAAATTTTATGGAGAGGGGATTGGCAATATTATGTCTCCTGGTGCTCAGCAGTAGAGACTGAGTTTTTTCTTTATTTAGACTTAGCTTATTACAGGCAAACCAAGAGTTTACACTGTTCACCAGAGAGACATTATCCTTAACAAGAGAATCTAAATCATGTTTACAATCTAATTCTGTTGTATCGTCAGCGTAGAGAATTGTTTTGGCGTTTGTAGAGAGGCAAGTCGTTTACAAATATTAGGAACAGTAGCGGTCCCAGAACTGAACCTTGAGGCACTCCAAAATGCAAAGGAAGATACTGGGAAGTGCTACTGTTAAATTGGGTAAGCTGTTTACGGTTTGATAAATATGATTTAAGCAAGGCATGGCTCATGTCGTCGAAACCATAAAAAGATAGTTTGCTTAGCAAAATGTCGTGAGATATACAGTCGAAAGCCTTGCTTAAATCAAGAAAAATACTGAGGCAGTATTTCCCAGATTCCAACGCATTCGAGACATACGTTACAAAATCCATAACTGCATCTATAGTACTCCTGTTTCTCCGAAAACCATACTGACTGTTTGAGAATAAATTATTGTAGGTAAAATATTGCACAATTTGATTGTATAGCACCTTTTCAAAAATCCGTGCCCAAAAATCAGATGCCCGTCTAACAAAAATACACACCGATCTCGTATAGGTTTCAGATGTTTCATTCCTCCAAACAGAAAAAAAAATACTTTCCAATCTTCAAATGTAATTAGTCTAAACTTCTAAAATTCCGTAACAATAATTAATTGAAATGAAAAATTACATTAACAGAAATTTTACACTGTTATTTGATAATCATATTTTGCTTTCTGTAACCTTGTCCTTCTATATTAAATTCACATAATACCATTTTTAAATCTGCCTTTTCCAATTCCGTGAAAATAATTTAAGACTTTATTTATGACGAATACAGAAGCGAGAACAAAGAAAACTTGATAATTACTTTTTCTTTTATCATAATAAAATTTCGCTTGAAAGAATCTTCCTTAAAAACAATTGGTATTAAGTAATACTCCATTGGCAGAACATGAAATAAAACATGCAAGTTTATTTTCCAATAATTAAAAGCAATAATCTGTAAAGCAGTCCCCAAAGGGCAATTTAAACCATAAGTAAAGGCAACTACACACACCGGCAAATTTAAAGGAACACATTGAAAATTGTGTTTTTTTTTTTTAAATTTTATTATTTTGTAGCCTATATCTAGATAGCTTGGAATGCTCTACTAAACCGTAGGGAAAGATTGTATCGATGCCAAGGAGAACAAAATGCACCATTTGATTTTGCTACTACTGTATCTTTTGGTAGAGATTCAATTCTGTTGGGGGGGGGATATGTTTGGGGGCTCGCTCAAGGTTAGTGGTAATTGATGGCAGAGAGTTAACTGCAGATAGGTACATCAGAGATATTCTTCAAGACCATGTTGTACCTTTTGCCCCATATATCGGAGAAAATTTCACCCTAATGCAGGATAATGCGCGCCCACATGTCGCCCACTGTGTAACAGATTTTTTAAATCAAATGAGTATAACTACAATGGATTGGCCAGCGTGCTCATCTGACCTCAACCCGATTGAACATTATTCCAAAAAACATCGTACTAGAAGATTACCTGAGAGATATCAATAATATGTACACTACTGGGAAAATAATTAGATTTTTATATCTGTTCCTTTAAATTTGCCGGTGTGTGTATTTGTGTTCTGCTGATAAACCGATAGATTTGACCTAAATCATCTCGTGTGTTGAATGGAGTGTATGAAAGAACATAATTTAAAATTTAAAATCATGTTGTTTTAAACAAAATATCTTGAAGGTGGTGGCCACCGTTCTCTATGTACTGATGCAACCGATTTCTGACGTTTCCCTCAACACGTTCTAACATGTCCACTGGAATTTAGGTTATTTCCTGCCAAATAACATCCTTCAGCTGAAGCAAATTTATGGAACGATCTTTTTCAAAACCTCTGCCTTGAAGTATCTCCATAACAACAATCACAGGGCGTTAATTCACGCGAGCGCCCACGGGATGTCACCTCGAATCGAGATGAGCCGTCCGGGGAACATTGCCCTCAAAATGGTTATCGTGCTATGTGGGCCATGGCCAAAGCTCGGGCTGTGTGGGCACCTTACCTATTGGGCACCATCCTATTGGAACCAGACATTTCCTATACTGCGTTCAAAGGTGAGTTTGCAGTATAGCTCTTATGGCAAATGGGAGCGGTGTTTCCAAATGTTGTAAAAGTGTCAAATGTGTCAATTATAATAATATGAAAAACTCGTACAATTTACAAACATCAACTCTTATAAAACTCAAAATAACACTCCACAAAAACAAATGGCCATTTGTAGAATACTGCGTCTTGACAGATCAGCGCGTTTTAGAGCTGGCAACGTCGACAAGCAAGAAAAGGATAGTGTCATTGTGTAAACCCATTAGAGTGTATGAAAAAGAACTACTCCATATGCCCTGTACTGCAAACTCACCTTCGAACGCACTATAGGTTCATTTCTTCAAGAGACGGTTTGAAAAAGTGTCGAAACGTGCCCACATACCACTGTGAATTGACCAAGGATGGCGAGTCGGAGTCGGGGTTCGGGAGTCGATGAGTCGAACCTTTTTGGAGGAGTCGTAGTCGAAGTCGGGAGTCGGAAAAAGTTATCGACTCCCGAATCTTTAGTTCAATTTTTATCAATGATGAGAACAAACCGAAAACGAAAGCAAAATAAACATATTACCAGAATTTTTAAAGCATGGAAACAGGACCGATATTTTGTTCTCTGTTCAAGAACAAAAATGAAAATTAAAATAGTCAATACCGGTTTTACCCGGTTTACTTTATGCTTTCCAGTTTAAAATTTGATTAATACTGCTCGTATTCACAGATTAATAAGATGTAGTAAAGATATTTGTTTTTACTCATATCCATTTTATCTTATTCGGTATACTCTGTTTATTATGTTTAAGCTAACTAAACTGGATTTTTAGTTTCTCAAGTTGAAATCAAAATCTAAAATGTCAAAAGGACAAAGTGACATATTATGAAAAATAAATTATATAAAATACAATAAAAATTTATGAAAACTAATTTATTTGAAAATTTGTATTCAAAAGGTCACATAAAGTCAAGATGAAATTAAAATGACTTATTTATAAAAACTGCTCGCCTCAACCCAACATATTTAAAGTATAGTCGGTTTCTTTAGTTTCAGCTGAACTAGATATTTAAATTTACTAACTTTTAACGATTGAATGAGGCTATTTATTATTTAATTTAACAAAATCCCACTTCGATCGTTAAAAAGTAAGCTTAAGTTATAACTTAAGAAAATAAAAAATACATTTAGTCTCGCTTAAACATTTGGAATAGACTTAACGATTTATGAGTGAAAGGAGTCGGGAGTCGGAGTCGGAGTCGAAGTCGGAGTCGGAGTCGGAGTCGGAGTCGGAGTCGGAGTCGGAGTCGGAGTCGGAGTCGGAGTCGGAGTCGGAGTCGGAGTCGGAGTCGGAGTCGGAGTCGGAGTCGGAGTCGGAGTCGGAGTCGGAGTCAAAGTTAGAGTTGAGAGTAGGTAATTTTTCTGTTGACTCCCCGTCCCTGGAATTGACAGTAACTAGTCGGTTGTTCTCTTTAAAAAAATATGGATTAAATAATTTCAATTCTCGACAACGCACACCCTACTGTCTAGCTTATCACTGTGAAATGACCTCTCATGAAGCTCTGTAGGGTTGTGGACATGTTAGAACACGTAAAAGAATACGTCAGAAATAAGTTGTATAAGTGCATAGAGAACGATGGCCACCATCTTCAAGATATTTTTTTAAAAACAGCTTGATTTTAAATTTGAAATTATGTTCTTTCATTGTCAACAAATAAATGTTGTTAATCAGCAACAACTTTTCTTTCATTTGCCTACAAAAAAATCCCAAATCTGGTATTCTCCGGACCTGGCCCTCAGCGATTACTATTTGTTCTAATTGAAATAACACGCTTTGAAAGATACACATATCCATAAATACGGAGGAGTCGAAAATTGAGTTGCTGAATGACTTGGCTCAAAAGACACACAATTCTTTCATTGCGTAATTCAACTTCTGCCAGAAAAGTGGGGAAGAGTCATAGCTTCCGAGGACAAATATTTTGATTAATGCATTCACGCATTTTGATATTGAAACAAATACTCAAAATAACACAATAAAGCTACGACTTTCAATGCAACCTCCTAATAAATTGAACGCCATATCAATAATTACAAAATCCATCTAATTTAGTGAATGTCTATCTGTAAAATCCATATTAAATGACATAAATGAGTCATAGCAACATCATATAACAGAATGACATTAAATGATGTATAGCAAATGATGCTCAAAGTTTATATCGCATTATTTAATTGATAGATTTGTATTCGGAACCATAATCTGATTTGTTAATTCGACTAATCGGTATTCTGTAGTGCTCTATATTCGTCCGTTGAGTTGCTGACAGTTCATTACGACTGTCTATCGCACATTATTCGTTTAACGTTAGGTTGGTTACAGAACATTACGTAGTAAATCATGAAAAACTATTTTATTTTACATATTTAATTTAGATTCATGTTTTAAATTTGTGAAAATGGGTTGAATTTTTTGTAAATGTTTTAAAATTAAACTAGAGGATAGATTTAAAAATGTAATATAGGATGAACAACTACAAAAATATATAAAACCTGGACTTGTGTTGTCTAACTTTATATAAAGGAGAAGTGGCACCCTTGGGTAGAGTTTTTAGATTTGACACTTTTATTTTTCCCTTCATTGTTATTTGATCAAATAGCCTAGGATACAAGATATTTAAACATATGCATAACAACTGGAACATTATAAATACATTCATTACGCCCTCAACAAATATTAGTCTCATTTACGGCCTGTACCTTTTGATTGCTATAGTCTAAAGTAGTGTTTTTCAAACCTTCGACAGTTGCGGACCACATTCAGAATTCCATACTAACCGCGAACCACCTTCAAAAAAAGCATTATTTTTGCATAAAGGTCCAATATTAATATTAATGAAATTTAGTGCGCGCGGACCACCAAGAACTGACCCGCGGACCACCTGTTGAGAAACACTGGTCTAAAGGTTTCGTATTCTTTTTCATACAAGGTGTCTCAAAAGAAATTTTATATTTAGTGGATCGATTAAAAAAAAAAGTAAGCCGTATATAGAAAAAATGTTTATTAATTATTAAAATACACTTTTTGGGGATTTAATTCTTAAAAATAATATCGTCTAAATGTAGACCCTCGCGTTCTCGGCACTCATTTAATCGAACAGTAAAATTACTTATGACGTCTCGGCAGGTGGACTCAGGGATGGCTGCCATTTCGTGACGGATATTTTCTTTCAAATGCGCCAGTGAAGTCGGTTTATTGGCGTAAACTTTAGATTTAAGATAATCCCATAGGAAAAAGTCCATAGGGGTTAAATCTGGACTGTGTGGAGGCCAATTTATGTCACCTCTCCGGGAGATCAATTTGCCTGAGAAAATTTCACAAACACGTGGCAGAGACATATTGGACGTGTGTGAAGTTGCTCCGTCCTGTTGGAACCATGTTCTTTGGTTATAGCCAGGAAAGTTTTGCAGTTCAGGTACCAAGAAGTTGTCTAACATCTCCACATAACGCTCTGAATTCACTGTAACTGCACGCCCCCTTTCGTCTTCAAAAAACTAAGGGCCGATAATTCCTCGCGCCGACTTCGCAGCCCATACGGTCCCTTTAGGCGAATGTAGAGGTTTCTGATGTTTGCGTTTCAGATTCGTTGCACTCCAGTAGCGGCAGTTCTGCTTATTTACGTGGCCATTAAGATGAAAATGAGCTTCATCCGAAAACAAAATGTTGGTAAACGTTGAAAATCGCTCAATCACTTGATTTACGAAATTAAGCCTCTGGCTGGCATCTTGGGGCTTTAATTCTTGCACCAATTGAATTTTGTAGGGGTGCAGCTTTAGGTCTTTGTGCATAATGCGATGTAATGATGATCTATGCACATTTAAAGCACTTGGGCGCTTCCGAATTGAAAGGTTCGGGTCGTCACGAACAGACTGATTAACATTCTCCACGTTTTCTACCGTTCTTGATGACCTAGGTCGCCCGGATTTTGATTTATCCAGCGTTGTACCAGTCTCTTCAAACTTTTTAACCCAATGTCGAATGAGAGGAATGCTTGGCGCATCATTTAAGTGGCGAAAACCTCGAATACTGCAGAATTTTCTACGCGCTACAGTCGCCGAATCACCGTTTTTGTAAAACTCTTGCACGCATAACGCGCGGTCTGCTCAGGCTATCGATTGACATAACCCCCGCGCCCCTCGGATACGTTGCGTTCACGCAGTAAGCTAAATAAATATAAAATTTCTTTTGAAACACCTTGTATTTCTGTTTAGATTTAGGTGGTAACAAACTTTCTTTTTGTGCATTTTTCTCGATATATTGGGGTAATTCTAACATATTCATTGTTATTGCAAAATTAATTCTAACAATTAAATGATTAAACAAAATCATTTGTTTTTTGTCTATAAACTGTTTGTTGTCATAGACTATCAGATAGATATAAATATCTGTTAATCTTTACTTTTTATTTTTCGTGAAGCAAAAAATAAAATCTTGTATGCACCATTTGCGTTACTGGATGATTACGTTCATCGAACTACATCCATCCATCCGGGCCAGAGGCCCTCTGGCTGTATTACGTCGCTCTCCTGGCGTAATCATCTTAGTGGTGCTTAAATAGCTTAAAAAAATTAGCTTTAAGGTGTCGCCCCTAAATCTAAATTTTTAATAATATTCATGTAATGGAAAAAGCATAAAAAACTATTGTCATGATATTGTCTTATGATATTATCATCTGAAACGTATAGAAACCAAATATGAGGTCGAAAAATTAAAAAGATATATAGAATTTTATTAATATAAACATGTATTTAATGAAAATATATATATTTTTTTTAAATTTCGAGTGGGGTATCAAATAAAACCCTAAGACAAGGATAAATAAGCAAATTATTATTTGTGAAATAATAATTTTAGACTGTGATTTTTTTGGTTGGGAAACACTACATAGCTCCTTTATCACTCAGAAAGATCGAAGAATTCAAAGAATTTTTCAAATCGGTTCATTAATTTGATTTCACGGCGTACCAAAGGGTCGCGCCTCTTTGGTTTTTAGGACGAAATATTATATTTTCGCCAGAAATACACATGTGGGCAAAATTTCAAGTAAATCGGTTTGGTAGAAGCGGATCAAAAATAGATAACAATATTGATCTCGACAAACAGACAAACATGAAACCAATCTAAATAAAACCGTGTAGAACAACACTATAATTTTGTATTTAACATGAAAGTAATACTATGAATACATAATTGTGGATACGTGTTTTTCTAAATTAAATTTCAATTTACTTTTTTAAACAAACTAAAAAATTCCATTAAAACGAGTATAAATGGATTAAAAATACTTTTTCCTTAAAGCCATATCTGGTTGGCTTTAGAAAAAGAGGAACAAAAAGTTAGTTCAATCCGACCACAAATCCTTCTTAGTAGGGATCAATATAGAGGCTATCACGTTTCCTATTTCTCTACAGATCTATTAGCCAGACTTCACATCGGGAATTCTTTTTGAGAGTAAGCGTAAAATGCACGAATTTTATGAAATAATTTCACACCACAAGTTAAATAGTACATTTATTAAACAAATTATCAATATTGCATTTTATTACTTGGTAACAATAAAGTATAAGTCGAATTAAGGACCGTTTACACAAAACTTAATAAAGGAAAATCAGTAAATTTTGAAAAAAAAATTGTTTTTACGCCGAAACTATGAGTGTCCTTTTTGGGGTTTTGTAAGTGTCACCACAAAAAAACTCTTATAACTTCACTCGCAGCATTATCTCATTTGACTCGAATCATTATTTAAAAACAAAATTGGGCTTTCATTCAGTGATTCATAATTTTCCAATTCATGAAGAATGGTTTCAACTAGAAGTTAAATATTTCGAAGAAGTGTCTAAATACTTTTTAACGGTTTTGTAGGTATGACCAGCAAAAAACCCTTATAATGTCACTCATGTGTCTCTCTGTCTGTGCGGTAGAAATTGTAGCCAAACGGCTGTACATAGAAGTTGAAATTTGACAGGCAAAATACTGCAAAAAATGCTAAATACTAAGAGTTCAAAAAAAAACATCCCGAGATTAATATAAAAAAATATGTATTTAATGAAAAAAAAAAAATTTTGTGTGGGGTATCAAATAAAACTTCTTGTAAAGATAAACAAGCAAATGTTTATTTTTGCAAAATCATTTTTTTTTATGAATATTAAACAAAAATATGTAAAAAAAACTTCCCCACCCTAGAAAAGTTGATCTAAAAATCTGAATAAAATCTTAATAATGTACATTAATAGGAGCCAGAATAATTCAACATAAATTTTTGATCAGGTTAGTTTTTCGAAAAATAAAGAATTTTTGAGTCGTTGATAAAAATAATTATTTATTTAAAATTTACCGTTCAAAAGAAAATTCTTAAGACGTATGGAACAAGTTGTAGTTTTTCATTTTTTTAGGACGATTTTTCCAAAAATGTACTAGAAAAATTACTCTCCCGCACATTTTAAGCCGAGGAGATTGAAAAAAAATCTTAAAACATTCTAGGTAATGTACAATGATCTAAACCGGATATGTACGAAAGGAATTTTAGGTCATATTTTATTTTTAAAACATATTACAGTTTTTGTGTTTTTGGCAAAAAAAAAGTTTTTTTTTCATGGCATAGTTATGGCTTAAGTAGTGTGTCTTTTTTTGAAATTAAAAATATAATAAAATAAATTTAACAACTGAGTACAAAAACCATGTGTGTAGAGCGATGTTTCTCAACTGAAAACGTACCGCGGACCAGTCAAATATTTAATTTTCTACCGCGGACCCCTAAAAATAAATGTACTACTAAACAAATTGTATAAGTAAAGTCTACATACGTCTTAGTAATAAAAAATCACTGAAAAATGTACAGAAAATGAATAAAAGATCATAAAAAAATTAACAAAAAATCTAAAAATTAATGGATTATCAACTTTTCGCGGACCACTAAAATTTTGCTAAGGACCACCAGTGGTCCGTGGACCACCGGCTGAGAAACACTGGTGTAGAGTGTAGTGTGCAGTGTTCCGCCTACTGTTATGCATCACGATGTATTATACAAGGTGTCTCAAAAGAAATTTTATATTTATCTAGCTTACTGCGTGAACGCAACGTATCCGTGGGGCGCGGGGGTTATGTCAATCGGTAGCCTGGCTCTTGGGAATCCAGTCGCTATGGAGCGTTTCTCGGGAGCAGACCGCGCGTTATGCGTGTGAGAGGTGATTCGGCGACTGTAGCGCGTAGAAAATTCTGCAGTATTCGAGGTTTTCGCCACTTAAATGATGCGCCAAGCATTCCTCTCATTCGACATTGGGTTAAAAAGTTTGAAGAGACTGGTACAACGCTGGATAAATCAAAGTCCGGGCTAGGTCGCCCGGATTATCAAGAACGGTAGAAAACGTGGAGAATGTTAATCAGTCTGTTCGTGACGACCCGAACCTTTCAATTCGGAAGCGCGCAAGTGCTTTAAATGTGCATAGATCATCATTAAATCGCATTATGCACAAAGACCTAAAGCTGCACCCCTACAAAATTCAATTGGTGCAAGAATTAAAGCCCCAAGATGCCAGTCAGAGGCTTAATTTCGTAAATCAGGTGATTGAGCGATTTTCAACGTTTACCAACATTTTGTTTTCGGATGAAGCTCATTTTCATCTTAATGGCCACGTAAATAAGCAGAACTGCCGCTACTGGAGTGCAACGAATCCGATACGCAAACATCAGAAACCCCTATATTCGCCTAAAGTGACCGTATGGGCTGCGATGTCGGCGCGAGGAATTATCGGCCCTTACTTTTTTGAAGACGAAAGGGGGCGTGCAGTTACAGTGAATTCAGAGCGTTATGTGGAGATGTTAGACAACTTCTTGGTACCTGAACTGCAAAACTTTCCTGGCTATAACCAAAGAACATGGTTCCAACAGGACGGAGCAACTTCACACACGTCCAATATGTCTCTGCCACGTGTTCGTGAAATTTTCTCAGGCAAATTGATCTCCCGGAGAGGTGACATAAATTGGCCTCCACGCAGTCCAGATTTAACCCCTATGGACTTTTTCCTATGGGGTTATCTTAAATCTAAAGTTTACGCCAATAAACCGACATCACTGGCGCATTTGAAAGAAAATATCCGTCACGAAATGGCAGCCATCCCTGAGTCCACCTGCCGAGACGTCATAAGTAATTTTACTGTTCGATTAAATGAGTGTCGAGAACGCGAGGGTCTACATTTAGACGATATTATTTTTAAGAAACAAATCCCCAAAAAGTGTATTTTAATAATTAATAAACATTTTTTCTATATACGGCTTACTTTTTTTTTAATCGATCCAATAAATATAAAATTTCTTTTGAGACACCTTGTATATATTAAACCTACTGTTTAAGTTACTTTAGTTTGTTGGGTTTAAGGTAAGAAAGAGCAATAAATCATTTATAATAATGAAATAATTATAAATCAAATAACACATTGTTAATAGTGAGAAATGCTTTTGTAAGATTGAAAAAAAATTAGTCATTAATCAATGTATTTCTTATTAATTTAATGGACTAAAAAATAAATTAATTGAATTCTCACTAGCTCAACTGCATGATTGTGATCTTTTTGTATTCCACTGCCTACCTGATTTTCTTATCCTCAATCATACTTGCGTGATACTCGTAGTAACCTAAAATCATTCCGTCCGATACTATTTACCTAGTAAAATAGCGTTTAAATAGAAATAAATGTTATAAAGCTATTTGCCCAAGAAGAAGCTATTAAAAATTATTTACATTCATAAAATAATTAAAAAAACAATAAAATAACAGAAATACAACTATTTTTGAATTTTAAATCGTGAGTGCTTCAATTTTATTAATATAATCGAAATCATCTCGAAATCAATTAAGAGAAAATCAAGTACCTCGCAAAGCGAAAAGCTGAGATCACTTGAAATCCTATTGTTTAAGAACAAAACAATAAAATAAAAGAACAACCAAGGGCTCTCTTGTGATTATAAATTAATCTACTAACGCCATTTTATATTAATCAAGAAATTATGATCATCCTGATAGATCAGTATGCAATAATTAGTTTTATATTCAGGTTAATTTTTGTCATTTTACAAGAGTATTGATTCGAAAACTGCTATAAAAGTAAATCCTAAGGTAATACCGAACACATATGCTCAGTATTAGGCCTAATGATTCCAAATAGGATCTGATTCTCTAAGGATATCTAATTTAGCCAAATTTCGCACAGCTACTGTTAAATACCTGTAATCCTACCGTCCCATTCTACGATCATAGTAATTACCACCACAAAATCGATGCAATGATTGGGGTTCGAAACTAAACAGCTGTTTTATACCAACAAGATTGAAATAAAAGTCAAAAGGAATGAAAAAACTAAACGCATCTAGTTTTAGGTATTATTAAAGAAAATTGAAGTGAATTTTCATACATTTCAGGGTTTTCTAGGTATTTAATAGGTGTAAGAAGCCAACATAATACTGGATGTCTAGGTATATTTTATATTTATCACATCAAAATCAACAGCTTTTTTAATCACTTTCATTCGTTATTTGAGAACTAAGAGCTTCCATTTAATTTTTTTAAACAAATTTAAATAATTTGCCAAATATCCCAGCGTTTTTTTTTCTGCTTTTTCTTCGTATTCAAGTCTTCATTAGACTAATAAGAAATATTTTACAGTATAGAGTGTAGAGTGGTGTGGTGTGAGTAACTCAGTTCGCAACTATTAAAAAAAATAAAAAAATTTTAATATTTTTAATTCCAAAAAAATACACGGACTATCTTAGCTATATATACAGAAAATCGATAACATTATTAGCCATAATTTTATTATGAATTAAAAAAATAATACATTTTTTCAAAACACAAAAACTGCCATATTTTCTAAAAACACAATCTGATCAAAAATTCCTCTAATACGTGTCCGGCTCAGATCAATATACAATATCCATAATTTTTTCAGATTTTTGTTCTTCTTCTTCTTCAGCTTTTCCCATTTTCATATGGGGTCGCTGTTACTGACGAGTCTCCTCCATTCTCTTCTATCCAAATACTCATTCCCTACTAGATCCTTAAGTTGGTTTTACACAGTGCAACTAATTAATCAATAAATTGATCAAGTTTTGGGTCAAATAATTGAAAAATGTATTGGAAACCTTGGAAACAAAAGCATCATTTTACAGACATCAATTTTTTTGAAAACTTTTACATTACCAACTGTAAAACATGTCGACATATTTATTAGAATGAAAATATTGAAAAAACTTCAGAAAGTTACGAGCTGTGAACAAAAACAAAAGAAATAACCTAGATGATGGTAAATTAGAACTTTCGAGGTTCTGTCACATTTGAAAACGAAACACAAACAATATATTTCGAGGATATGCGACAACTAAACAGTTGGCAATATATTAACAGATAAAAATATACAAGGTGTCTCAAAAAAAAATTTATATTTATTTAGCTTACTGCGTGAACGCAACGTATCCGAGGGGCGCGGGGGTTATGTCAATCGGTAGCCTGGCTCTTGGGAATTCAGTCACTATGGAGCGTTTCTCGGGAGCAGACCGCGCGTTATGCGTGCGAGAGTTTTACAAAAACGGTGATTCGGCGACTGTAGCGCGTAGAAAATTCTGCAGTATTCGAGGTTTTCGCCACTTAAATGATGCGCCAAGCATTCCTCTCATTCGACATTGGGTTAAAAAGTTTGAAGAGACTGGTACAACGCTGGATAAATCAAAATCCGGGCGACCTAGGTCATCAAGAACGGTAGAAAACGTGGAGAATGTTAATCAGTCTGTTCGTGACGACCCGAACCTTTCAATTCGGAAGCGCGCAAGTGCTTTAAATGTGCATAGATCATCATTACATCGCATTATGCACAAAGACCTAAAGCTGCACCCCTACAAAATTCAATTGGTGCAAGAATTAAAGCCCCAAGATGCCAGTCAGAGGCTTAATTTCGTAAATCAGGTGATTGAGCGATTTTCAACGTTTACCAACATTTTGTTTTCGGATGAAGCTCATTTTCATCTTAATGGCCACGTAAATAAGCAGAACTGCCGCTACTGGAGTGCAACGAATCCGAAACGCAAACATCAGAAACCCCTACATTCGCCTAAAGTGACCGTATGGGCTGCGATGTCGGCGCGAGGAATTATCGGCCCTTACTTTTTTGAAGACGAAAGGGGGCGTGCAGTTACAGTGAATTCAGAGCGTTATGTGGAGATGTTAGACAATTTCTTGGTACCTGAACTGCAAAACTTTCCTGGCTATAACCAAAGAACATGGTTCCAACAGGACGGAGCAACTTCGCACACGTCCAATATGTCTCTGCCACGTGTTCGTGAAATTTTCTCAGGCAAATTGATCTCCCGGAGAGGTGACATAAATTGGCCTCCACGCAGTCCAGATTTAACCCCTATGGACTTTTTCCTATGGGGTTATCTTAAATCTAAAGTTTACGCCAATAAACCGACATCACTGGCGCATTTAAAAGAAAATATTCGTCACGAAATGGCAGCCATCCCTGAGTCCACCTGCCGAGACGTCATAAGTAATTTTACTGTTCGATTAAATGAGTGCCGAGAACGCGGGGGTCTACATTTAGACGATATTATTTTAAAATAATAAATCCCCAAAAAGTGTATTTTAATAATTAATAAACATTTTTTCTATATACGGCTTACTTTTTTTTTAATCGATCCACTAAATATAAAATTTCTTTTGAGACACCTTGTACCTAGAATTCCCGAAAAAACAGAACTTGTTCTAATTTCAAAATAAATAGATCATTTTTTTGTCAATTAATTGACGAAATTTTTACACTTTACACACATCAATTAATTGAATGTCAACTTTTTCAATTAATTGAATCGTGTAAAACCCACTTTACAATCTAAATATTTCTTTATGCAATCTTTCCACCTCGTTTTAGATCTTCCACGGCTTCTCTTATCTTTGACAACCTTATTCATAGTCACCCTTCCTACGTAATCATCAGGTCTTCCATTGCCACCAATTTTATTAATAAATATAAAATGGAAAATCATGTGGCGTTGACAAAACATTTACTATTTTGCTTTGTTCTTTATGAAATGTTAAATAATTCAAACAGTGTTGAAAATAATCAGAGAACATTTCTCAGGAGCAAAAAGAGAAATTTTATTTTGAAAACCTAGAATTGTTTATTCTCTGAGTTACACTTGTCTGAAGTAACTCAACCTTAAAATGAGAAGATTAATGTGTATATTTAAACCTCGTCTTTCTTTAACATCTTTTATTTTTTGGGTGAAATTTCTCAAACAAAACATTTAGAAACAAAAGAAATGTTGAATTGTAATCCGAGATATTTCAACCGGTCTAAAAGCTTTTAATAATGATTCAAATATAAACGAGAATAGATTGTTAAATGGAATAAAAATAAGTGTGAACTTCAACTAAGCAGCGGAATAACTATCGAAGACACAAGTTTATTCTTATGTTCATTTCGATGTTCACTTTTACAATGCATTTTTTATTCTCGAATAGTTATTCATGGTTTTAATATAAATAAAATAAAGTTGGTATTGTTTAACACATAAATTAACGTGTGTGGAGATGGTCGTGTCCGTAATGAATAGAAGTGGGAAGGTTGTACGGGTATCGGACATAAATAAAAACAACTATCTACAGCTGACCAGTTTCGGAATAGTTTATTCCTTCATCAGAGCTGCTACATAAAGGAAAATCAAAATACAGTATAAGTGTACATCGTATATGAATAAATGAATATAATATAAGTATAAGTATAACATTGTAAGACATACCTGAGATAATAGTATTAAGTGTAATGGTGAGATATATAAAAACGGGTCATGATATAAGAAAAACAATGTGTTGAAATATAAATAAATTTATTTATTTATTTATTTATTTATTTATTTATTTATTTATTTATTTATTTATTTATTTATTTATTTATTTATTTATTTATTTATTTATTTATTTATTTATTTATATTTCAACACATTGTTTTTTTATATCAGGACCCGTTTTTATATATCTCACCATTACACTTAATACTATTATCTCAGGTATGTCTTACAATGTTATACTTATACTTATATTATATTCATTTATTCATATACGATGTACACTTATACTGTATTTTGATTTTCCTTTATGTAGCAGCTCTGATGAAGGAATAAACTATTCCGAAACTGGTCAGCTGTAGATAGTTGTTTTTATTTATGTCCGACACCCGTACAACCTTCCACTTACATAAATTAACATATCAAAAAAAGCATAATAATTATAACCGAATATTGCTAGCAACAATATCGTTTAGACATGTTTGGGCAAATATTGAGAGATTGTATCCAAATATTCAACTCAAATAATTCTTTTATTGTGATTTACACTTACGAGGTGTGTAAATTAAGTAACCGGACTGATTTAATTTTTTTTATTCGAATGTAATTACAATTCAATATTGTCTTCCTCAAAATAACTTCCTTGGGAAGCTACACAGCGCTGGAGACGGTTCTTCCAATTTTTATAGCAGTGCTGGAACTCGGATACTGGAATAGCTTTCAGCTGGTCAGTTACGAACGTTTAAATATTTTCGAGTGTCCCAAAAAAAGTCACAAGGACTCAAGTCAGACGAATCAGGAGGCTGAGGAGCCACAGGAATGTTTTTACTGGCCAAAAATTCGTTTATTGAAATTTGTGAAAGGTTTTTTGGAACCATTTTTGCGCATATTTTTCTTATCCCCAATTAAATTACCCAAGTAAATAAAGTAATCGGACTGGCCACATAGCATTTGATCTGGCAACATTTGGGGCGCGCGACTTGGAGAGGTGGCAGGTGAATATATGATACGCCTTTAGTACGGGTTTGAACCCGTGAGTCATAGCGACTTTTTCCTCTTCTCAAAATTGAAAAATCACTTTAAGGGACGTCATTTTGGAACACTCGAAAAACATTGAAACATCCGTAATCGACCAGCTGAAAGCTATTCCAGTATCCGAGTTCCAGCACAGCTATGAGGATTGGAAGAACCGTCTCCAGCGCTGTGTGGCTTCCCAAGGAAGTTAATTTGAGGGAGACAATATTGAATTGTGATTCTTTTCGAATTATATATATATATATATATATGTATATGTATAAGGAAATAAAAATTCATGAATACTCGTCAAAAGTGTATCGAGATTGTCTCAATACAAACAATCTCGAGCCATCCTGTTCCATACTGCCATGTCTACTCTGAATGTGTCCTAACCTTAATTTAATCTAATCCAGGTGAAGCTGCTCTTTGTGTTTTAAGTGTAAAATTTTCTTAGTCCTAAAAATATTTTTCTATTGAAAAAAATTCAACAAACAAAATCACTTCTGAAGAGTAGTTCTTTCTCATTTCTATTCATTCTTATTCTACGCACATCTTTACGTATTTCATTGCATTTTCTTTCTTATATCATTTCCATGGTACTCAATCTAGTTTTTTTCTTTTATTGAATTGATACTATTGAAATTCACAAGCAGACCTTTCACAATGCTATTGGCCCTTCTCTATACCCTTAACGTGAAGACTACTGTCCTTGAAAATAACTAGGTCAAATATTAGGATCGAACAACATTTCAGTTCGTGGGTTTTGATGCATCGGAAAGGGTTGGATAAGTCTCACATTAAAAGATTTCGATATTTTATATATAAAAACGAATTTCTGTTTGTTTGCTTGTCTTTTCTTTATACAAAACCAAAGGGATAGACCAATTTTCACCAAATTTAGTACGGGGGAGTAAAATAATCCGAGAAAGAGTTTAGTCATGGTTCCAACTTCACCCATGTCCCCCTAGTGGGCGTTATGGGGGATATGAGGGGTAAACCATCAGCAGTGGTGCAGCCAAGATGTTGTATTGGGGAGGGCCGAATCGAAAATAACTAATATGTAGACAATTATTATTCATTATATTATAATTGGACTCTCGGACTCTTTTCAGTCGGAATTAGGCACTGAAACGATTTCAAAATTTGTTTATGTTGGATAAATCTCATATACTAGCGTCGGCGAATCAACGCAGTTACGTCAGACGACGTAACAAACAATTGCATTTTTCCCAATTGTCGTTTGTTACGTCGTGTGACGTAACTGCGTTGATTCGCCGACGCTAGTATATTCAATTCATTGAGTTGAGAATTCTTGGAGTTATTTTCAACATAATCCAAGAATGTTATTTTGGTTGGGTAATATTTGATTTATAATTAAAAATGTTAATAATGGTATTTTTTGCTTTTTTATTAATGATTTTTAATTCATTGTCTGAATTTATACGAATATCGGTAAGCACCGATTGAATATTTTTTATTAGTTGAATGGCCATTCAACAAAAAAAAAAACACACACACATTCACACTTAAATCCTCATTTTCGGATTGCATTATTGGCAATATATAGCCAAATACTTTTTCTACTGATAATAACGAGATCAGGAAATTTTGTTTCTGTATTCCGGACATTAAAATATCTGCTAAAGAAGATGTCGTATTTTCTTTCCAGGTGGAAATTTCTTCCAATGCTTGATTCCAATGATTCTAATAGTTGTACCATAATGATGATCAAATAGTGTATTTCCACCCATCGTGTTGGGCACAATTGTTTAAGTTTCTGGCGTTTCGTTTCAAGAGCGAATTCATTAATTTTTTCAGACAATACTGCATTTCGGTTTGGTGTTTCAAAAAACGCATACATTTTTTCAACTGTTCCAAAGCAATTACTGACATCACGTATTGTCGAAGGTTAGATAGTGCTAGATTTAGGGAATGAGCTGCACAATGTAAATAGCAGTATGGTATTTTTGTCTGAGGTAAGCCTGAATTCTTTCTACTTCACCTGTATTAACTGGAGCCCAATCGGATCCTTGTTCTCTTAGATACTTATTGACAACGACTAAAAACCGGTGAGTATCTGGCCTGCCCTGGTGTAAGCAGATTTGTTTAACCTAATTTTGCGTTTATATTTAATTCCGCAAGCATCCATATGACACATAAAGCACATTAAAACGTAATGCTGTAATGGCTTACACTGCGGCTGGCCTCGATAAGGCCGTGGACATCGCATATCGACCAATATATGTGAGTATTCACATTTATCTATAAAACAAAATCAAAGACCGATTTTTAACTGCGATTTTCTCCAAAGCAAAATGTATATTTATACGAAAAAAAAATGTCAATATTGTTTACAACGTAATTTTATATTAAACTAGCAGTATACCCGCTGCTTCGCTACCGAAAAAAAGGAGTCGTAGCTCGCTTAGATCAGGCCCATTTCGAAATCAGTTCAAGACTGGTTGCTACAAATCGTTTTTCATTCAAATATAATTATTTGTTTTAATCTACCATTGTATTAATATATGCTTCTTATACAAATAATTTAAGTACGAACTTCTTTGTAAACATTGTTAGTACAGACATTATAAGTGACAGACAACACGTATAAGTGTCCCGTTGTGCTAACCCAGGAAAATGCCACTTAAAATGCCCATGTGAGAATCACTCATTTTCAAAGGCAACGCCGGTCACGTGAAGCATTTTATCTTCCACCTTACGAAATTATTTATTATAATTTTTATGATATTTATTATAATTACTCCATGATTATTCCTGATTTATAAATCGTACCTATATAGATCAGAGCATTTTTTTCGTTAGTAAATATTCTTGCCAGCGAAGTAAGTTTTCTTCGTATTGCTTTAAGGGGTTACAATAATGTTCAATAGCGAATTTAACGTTATAATTGTCGTCAAAAATTAAAATAAAGAAAATTGTGATATATAACCTCGGGAACATTTTTGTAGCAATATTAAACCTTAAATTCGTTAATATATATTTTGAATATGTGTATCTTTTATAGTGTTTTATAATATGGAAGATTTTTTCCGACTTTTTTCTAAATATTTCTAAATTGATCGGAAACCTGGTGTCATACCGCGATGAGATATAGCTTAAACTCTTTCCAGACAAATTTGCAATACGCTGTTACAAATATATACAGAGGAAAGATTAAACAGAAAAGATTTGTTTATTTATTTATTTATATTATTGATATTGTAACAACTTCTGTTATACACATGTTTAATGTTAAGTCAATATTAAGAGATATTTCAAGTTTATAAGTAGCGCTCCCTCTCCCCCTAAATATTCAAAAGCTACACTAAACAGAAAATAATCGTTCTTCAATAAAAAAAATTATCTTTATAAATTGTCGATGTAAAGTAAATACTAAGCGAGATATTTCCAGTATTTTAGTTTTAGCACCTCCCCCATCTCCCTTCCCAAGCTTCTCAACCAATTTATAGAATAACATATATTTGTATTTTTATTTTAAACAGTTTTTCTCATGTGCGTTTTTGCACATGAGAAAATAGTCAATAGTAAATGAGATATTTCAAAAGTTTAGTTTTAGGTTGTCCCTTCGTAACTCCCGTAAATCAATCCAATAAAAAAAAAAATCATTAAAAAAAATATTTGTTTTCTTATTATAAGCAATTTTTCTGTTAAGTCTACGTCTTAAGTGATACAATTATTTTTCTTCTGATTTTCGATTTGCCTCCTTATATTGACTGCATTTTCTACCTATATACAAAATTTCAACTCGGTACACACAGATTTTCTGTTTTATGTATATAAAAGATTTTACTATTATATTTAAACATTTAAATAAAATAATAGAAAAAAATAAATAAATAAAGAAAACAGGTGCTCCACTTCAGTCTTGCTCTGTATACACTAATCAAAAATTTTACTAATAACTGAATAATTAAATCTTATCAGCTATAGCAGAGCAACGATGAATCGCGCCGAACGATATTGAACGATGTTTCACAAACTTACTATAGTTGTCCAAACAACCATTGAAACGAAATTCCCGCGATCTCGCTGAACAAACATCATACATACTTCAATGGTCCAATATAATTAATAACAAAATTATTAATTTCTCGTTTCTGATGGGACTTTTTTGAGATTTTCGATTTTTCTAGTTATGATGAAGGCATTCCCTACCTGTATGCAAAATTTCAACTCGGTAGCATATCTGGAAGTGGGTTAGAATTTCCGGACATAGCCACAAATATTCTCTTTTATATATAAAGATTACTGTTGCGGTTAACAAATTTTACCTTCATCTCCCCGGGCTGTGCTGGATAATCTGGTAGTATTGTATAATACTTCATAATAATTCTGCTGGCCCTTAGGGGGGAGCCCCCCCTTGGTTGCGCCACTGGCTATTAGTTTCGCACTCTCCATGCAGTTTGAATTGATTAGATAGGCTAAACCTTAACAGATATATTGACATAATGTAGACAAAAAATGTAGATCTTAACTAAATCTAAAAAAAAGTCTGGGAGAGCATATACCTATCATGCACCGATATCGTGTATTGGGCAACTTTCTATTTTTAAACGTAGTAGTTTTTGTATTATGAAGTTTGTGGGTACATAACATCGGAGATTTATAGTGATGTATCAATTACTTTAGAATAATAAATTAGAGCATTTCACGCGGAATCATAAAGTATTTTACACTATATAGCGAGTAAAGTATATGCATGCACAGAAATATTGAAAGTTGTACATGTATGTCGCTGTTTGGCGCTGAACATACCAATATATACCAATTAGAATATAAATTATATTTGTTTCAACATTGTGCTCGGCCAACGGAGTGGCCGATCGCGTTATGTCGTGCAGTTTTGACTGGTGGAAACAGTCTGGACTGTGTGGTCGGTGGTTCGATTCTCCTCCGTTGGTGATATTATTCGGGCGAGAATAATATGTTTACATTACTCCCATTTCACAATCATTCACCCCTCATCCAGATGAAGGAGCTCGCCCCCTGGCATCGGCGATCGGTGCAAAAATAAGGCCATGTAAAATAAATAAAAAGAAAATGTTTCAGCATATTTATTGTAAATGATTTTACTATTTGTTATTGTATATCTTTTTGAAGTAACATGATATAATTTTTAACATTATATTTCAATTAAATAATCCATTAACATAATATTTTGATCTACTTGTTTGCATAATTACATTAGTAATGCATTACATAAATTAAATAATCATTTATTTTGTAAATTAAACTGTAGATATATTACTAAAAATTACACTATTCTGTTTATACAAACAGAACACAATGGAAACCATATAATTACTGGTTTGTTAATATTTTTTTCACTACTAATTAATTTCATTAACCCTGTAAAATAATTGGAGGTAATTAATTGCATTGTGCTACGGGTTCCATAAAAATGTTTAAGCTAGACCCAGGCCTACGCCGTACATAAGTGCAAGATTGTGCGGTGCACAACGACGCCGAAACTTCAAGAAAAAGATAGATAATATGCTTTCTCAATTATAAACAAAAAAATAAGCTGTGGCCACCACAGGACCGACCGCCATCACAAAGTAATTGTATAAAATACATTCTAGCAGCAGAGTAGAAATAACTTGGCCTAATATTTTCTAACAGAGATATTATTTATCATGACCATGGAAACGTTACATATAAGTATGAAAAAATTGAAACTTCGAAAAATATTACAATAATTTTTCGAAATTTTTCGTTTTATCAAATAGATTTGTCATAATAAAATAGATTGTCCTGATTTAATAAATTCATTATCATTTCGTGTGCCATCTTACAACACGAGAATGAACGACCTTTTCTTGTTACCTCATAATAAAACAAACTTTGCTTATAATTCGCCTATTAATAGAATGTGTCTAGAATTTAATAATATTTCTAAATCCGCTGTTATTTCTGACATTTTTTCTTCTAACTTAAAGATATTCAGACGATCATTAATTACTTGCTTATTGTAAGTTTAAACTATTTTGATTTTTAATTATTTTTTCATCTGCTTTAGCTATCTAAGATTATAAGAATTACTGTTTTAGTATTTAATAATAATAATAATATGTTAATATTATAAGAATTGATTATATTATATATTATTTTAATTAATTATAGTAATAATTAAATATACATTATGTATTATGTTACTGATATACAAATAGTGTATTATTAGTGCTGCGCTGTAATTAGGACGATGTCCTGTTGTTGTAGCCAAATTAATAAAAATAAAAAATAAAACAAAATCAAAAAACGTCTCAAATAAAAGTGATTACTTATTGCATTTATAGCAACTTTTTTTTAATAAATATTTTCGAAATATTTTTCTGTTGCTAAATATTCGCAAAAATATAAAAATCAACACGAGTAAACTCCCATTTCTGGTCAACCGATTTTTACCAAAAGTTGATCAACTCGTTCTATTGATGTCAAAAGCTTAAATATACAGTTTCATAAAAATCCTTTTAGTCAAATTTGCACGTGTACACAGACATACAGGCAGACAGACGGACGGACGGACGGACGGACGGACGGACAGACAGACAGACAGCCAGACAGACAGACAGACAGACATACAGGCAGACGGACGGACAGACAGACCGACAGACATCATGCTAAAAATTGTCAAAACGTTATGTAGGTGAAGATCCATCCTCAATTCGTGAAGATCCATCGAAATTTCGAAATGTCAAAATCGGTATGATCACAATACCTCCCTTATATATGTTGGCGGTCGGTAAAAAGAGTATACTTTTATTACCCTCCCAATGACACGGTATATCTAAGGTTACGGGGAATCCTCAATGTGTATAAGTTTATGATAGGCTCGGAATAACGTAACGGCCATACCTCTACCCAAGCCAAGTCGGGGAAGTCCCGATTGATATATTGTTTCTCTGGTCGGTGTGTTTTTATGTTTTACAGTTACGAATGATTTTTATTTTCGTACTTTCATCGGTTCAGTAACCGCGTAGAAGTACATAGTATACAAAACAAAGGGGCCTAAGACCGCGTAAAATAAAAAAACAGTTTGATTATGAATGTGACGATGCACCAATGCACGACGAAACATTCAAATTCAAAGTTGATTGTTTTTTTCATTCTCTAGATGTAATTATCACATCAGTAGAGGAACAATTCCAAACTCTTTCATCTTATTCCATCAATTTCGAGTTTTTGTGGAATATTGATAAATTTAAAAATTATTATCAAAAAGAACAATTAAAATTATGCCAGTATGTCGAAAATATATTAAACGATGAAAATCACAACGAGTGAGATATAATTGCTGTAGAGCTCGTTTTTACTAAAATTAGATGAAGAAATTTTTAAGTATCCAGATGAAACTTTAAATTATATAACCATTAACAACTTGTTAATGAATTCGTTTCCTAACCCAAGCATAACACTTCGAATTTTATTAACAATGCCAGTTTCTGTCGCGACCGTAGAGCGTTCATTTTCAAAACTAAAATTAATAAAAAATTATTTGAGCTTAACTATGGGTCAAATCGACTAAGTATCCTTGCTATTCTTTGAATAAAATCAGTTCTATTAAAATAATTAGATACCGAAGATTTAACTAAGCAGTTTGCCAAAATTGAAGCGCAAAAAGCTCTATTTATTTAGAAAATTTTTCATTGTTTTATATTAGGTATAGGTTGTATTGTTCTACGTTATATGATGACAATATACAAACAATAATAATAACTGTTTAAATGTTTTTTTTTTTTTTTTTTTTTCTAAAAGTTTTTGAAAGTTTAAAAATAAAACAAATTTATAAAATTATTTTTTAAATTATTTTCAATAGTGGATAATTCTTTACTTGACCCATATTTCCATATACTATATCAGCCATACAAATTGTAATAGAAAATTTGGGGGCGCCATATAAAATATTGCACGAAGGCGCCAAACTTGATAGGCGTGGGCCTGGCTAGACCAGACATGTGCAATTTACGGCCCACAGGTTGGATTCAGCCTACGACTTTATTTTTTCCAGCCTCAGAGGGTTTTTCAAAATCGTACTGAATCTGGCCCGTCAACAGAAGTGAAATTACTTTGACACTAATGACACTATCGATGTCGAGTAGGTACGAAGTCTGTTCAGAAAATAAACGAACCTTTTGAATTACGCGCCAACGGGGATATTTAGTGATATGCGGTTGGCAGCATTGCGTTGAGCATAACCTCCTCTGTAACCACATTTTCTTGGATTATTGATGTCTCGTTTAGTTTTTGTGATATTGTTTTTTGAGTGCAACGTGTTTAAGTGTTATAAAATTTTGGGTAAAACTGGGGAAAACTTTCACAGAAACGTTTCAACTTTTGAAACAAGCTTACGAAGATGCTGCTCTGAGTCGTACGCAATATTACGAATGGTTTTCACGACTTATAAGTAGTCGTCAGTCAATTAAAGACGATCATCGACCAGGAAAGCCATTTCATCGTCATTGGTTTGTTCAAGGAGTTGCCAACAAACGCCCACTCGATTTTCTTTCTGTCCTTCGGTCATCAAACAAGGAACAAATTTTGCTGCAACTCGATGCATGTTCAATTTTTTAGTCAAAATTTCATGGCTTGACCCAGTTGAGATGCTAGCCTCTTCTGCAATTTCTCTGACAGTCAATCTGCGATTTGCACGCACCAGATCGTTGATTTTCTGAACGTGGGAGTCATCAGTTGAAGTCGAGCGCCTTCCTGGTCGGGGATCATCTTTAATTGACTGACGACCACTTTTAAAACATAAAAACCATTCGTACCATTGCGTACGACGCAGAACATCATCTCCGTAAGCTTGTTTCAAAGTTTGAAACGTTTCTGTGAAAATTTTCTCCAGTTTGATGCAAAATTTTACGTTGCATCGTTGCTCCAAAATATCGCCACTAACTCTTAAACACATTGCACTCAAAAAACAATATCACGAAAACTAAACGAGATATCAGTAATAACAAATTTTGTGCGATAATACGTACTAAATTTTTCCAAATTTTTTTTCCAAGAATATAAATTCAGTAATAATTTCCATCATTTTTCATGCAAAATAATACAATCCCAAACCTTTTCCTTAATCTCTACTTAAATATAATCCTACTTAATACGCAAAATCTACCATAAAAAATGTTAACCTAAAAAAAAAAATCCTTTAAAAATAGGTCTTAGGAACATTTTGTTAGTTACCCCGATTCAGTTGGTGAACGTGCACAGTGTGTAAAACATGAAAAACCTTAAAATCCCTAGAGTGTTGTAAAATTTTATGTCGAATTCCAAATGTCGGTTGGTAAATTTACAACGATGATAACGTAGTGGCCCTGTGGATTTGGTTAATGACAACCCACTGTTATATACGATAAAAAACTCTACAATTTAAAAAAAAAGATTACTACGTTATTTGTTGATGACATTTTGTATTGATTGGGGTTCGATTGTGTTAATGACTTTAGCAAAACTCTGTTTTTAAAAATCGTTTGGTAAAACGATAGGGTGCAGATTTGAAATATATTATTTAGTACCAGTTTTGGTGATTTTGAAGTCCATTAAGCTTGTTTAGTGTGCACATGGATGTACAAGGGAACTAGCTTTAATATTTTTTCATATTTAAATAAAATATAACTATCCAATTAGAAACAACGGCCAGGTCAATTGAAAAAGTTCAAGGATAAACAACTAAAAGCTCTATTAGAAGAAAACGCTGCTCACAAACACTCCAAGAATTGGCTTAACATCTCGAAGTCGATAAATCAACGACGTTTAAAGGTCATAAGAAAGATCTAAAAAGAAGGGAAATTGCTGTCCCATGAATTGACCATTGCTAAACGTTTAAGTATTTCGACTTCTTTACTTGCAAGGTATAAATAGAAGAGTTTCTTATGGCATATCGTGACCGGCGATGAAAAATGGATCTATTTCGACTTCCTCAAACAAAAACAATAAATCAACTATTTCACGACGTTTAAAAGCCATGGGAAAGATCCAGAAAAAAGGGAGATGGCTTCCACATGAATTGACCGAAAATGATATTGGTAATCGTGTAAATATCTCGATTTCTTTGCTTAAAAGGCATAAAAAGAAGAGTTTCTTGTGACATAATGTGACTGAAGAAAAATTGATTTATTTCGACAACTTGAAACGCAAGAAATCATGGATCCTGGTCAACCATCTGTATCAACATCAAAGCGAAACATCCACGGTCACAAAGCAGTGCTCGCTCTTTAGTGAGATATGGAGGATGTCGTATATTATGGGCTATTAAAATCAAAGAATATACAAGGAAATGAAGAAGCCGACAAAGCAGCCAAACAAGTCACAGAAGAGTTGAGTCTAACAAACATGAAAATTACCCCGGAAGACCTAAAAATCCACTTACAAAGAATAATAGAACAAGCGTTACAAGAAGAATGGAGAAACACTACCCAAAATCACCTGCGAAACATAAAAGAAGAACAAGAAGATGGACAGCACAAGAAATTAGTAGACAACAAATAGGACTTACGAGGCTTAGAATTGGACACACAAATCTAACTCACAAACATATACTAGAAAAAACCGAACCAGCAAAATGTAACACATGTAACACCCAGTTAAACCTACAACATATCATAATCGATTGTCAAAAATACATCACACACCGCAGAAAGCACCACATTCCAAATAATGTAAAAGACGCATTGTCAGACTATCACACACACCGTACAGATCTCATCCATTACCTAACCGACACAGAGCTAATAAACAAAATATAAAATCACAATTAATTTTACATATATATTATACATAACTATAGACATAAGATTATAGATATAGAATACATTCATACATAGAATTCAAAATATGCACATGTAAACTTTGTAGCTGCACAAATGACTAAACGGCCGAAGTGCCGTGACTTAAATAAAAAAAAATTAAAAGAAAACAATCATTGTCGAGCGTTATTGACAAAAATTGGAGCGTTTAAATAATTATTTGTACCGAAAACGACCCTCATCTTCTTCTTCTATGTTTGTTGGCTTGGGTTTCCCATTCCGCCAGTACTTAGCTGCATTATTAATTACAAATTTCTTTTTATTCCATGTAAATAGAGTAGGATTGTGCTGCATATTTCAGGAGTTAGTCGTGTTAAAATAGTTATTATGGATAATGGTGTCTCAATTGTTTTTCCGAACTCTCGGTATATTTTGAAGGAGTGTTGGTAATTGATGATGTCGTGTATTATGAGCTGTTAAAATCAAAAGATACAATCACCAAACGTTATCGGTAACAGCTGGTTTGAATGATAATGCGAAAACGACCATCAATTGCATCAAATCGCCAGAAAATGATTCTTCTACATGACAATGCTTGGCCCTATGTTGCTATAGCCGTGAAACACTGATGGAGCTGGAATGGGAGGCTCTCCCGCACGTAGTATATTCTTCGGACCTGGCTCCAAGCGATTACCATCTGTTTCGATCGTTGCAACACGCTTTGGTAGACATGTATTTCCATAACTACGGAGAAGTCGAAAATTGGGTTGCTGAAACCTCCCGTTTTCCCGCACGCAGTGTATTCTCCGGACCTGGTCCCTAGCGATTTCCATCTGCTCCGATATGATGCAAGCGTCTATTGTGGGCATCATCTTTCTACGTGTTTGTACTCCTAGATGCTACCATTTCTATTATTGGTAAAAGTAAATGACTAGCAAAGTTGTTCTCGTCTCTTATCTTTATATATAAAAGAGAATATTTGTGGCTATGTCCGGAAATTCTAACCCACTTCCAGATATGCTACAGAGTTGAAATTTTGCATACAGGTAGGAAATGCTTTTAGCATAACTAGAAAAATCGAAAATCTCAAAAAAGTCCCATCAGAAACGAGAAATTAATAATTTTGTTTTTAATTATATTGGACCATCGAAGTATGTATGATGCGTTCAGTGAGATCGCGGGAATTTCGTTTCGTTGGTTGTTTGGACAACTATAGTAAGTTCGTGGAACATCGGCCAATATCGTTCGGCACGATTAATCATTGTTCTGCTATAGGTGATTTTATTCAGTGAATTTAGCAAAATTTATGTTTAGTGTATGCAGAGCGAGACTTAAGTCGAGCATCTGTTTTCTGGTTTTTTATTTTTGCGAATTTTTAAGAATTTTGTTAATTTTATTTATTTATTTTTTATCTATTATTTTATATAGATGTTTAAATATAATAGCAAAATATTTTATATACATAAAACAGAAAATCTGTGTATACCGAGTTGAAATTTGGTATATGCATAGGTAGGAAATGCTGTCAAAATAAGGAGGCAAATCGAAAATTAGAAGAAGAAAAAATTGTATCACTTAACGTAGACTTAACAGAAAAATTACTTATAAAAAGAAAATATTTTTTTTTAATGATTTTTTTTTTTTTTCAATTGGATTGATATTACGGGAGTTACGAAGGGACAACCTAAAACTAAACTTTTGAAATATCTCATTTACTATTGACTTACCAGCAAAAACGCACATGAGAAAAGTTGTTTAAAATAAAAAAAAAAAAAAAAAAACAAATATAATATGTTGTCCTATAAATTATTCAATTGGTTGAGAAGCTGGGAGGAGGGGGATGAGTGCTAAAACTAAAATACTGGGAATATCTAGCTTATTATTTACTTTACATCAACAATTTATAAAGACAATTTTTTTTTTTTTTGATTGAAGAACGATTATTTTCTGTTTAGTGTAGCTTTTGAATATTTAGGGGGACAGAGGGAGCGCTACTTATAAACTTGAAATATCTCTCTTATTATTGACTTAACATTAAACATGTGCATAACAAAAGTTGTTATAATATCAATAATATAAATAAATAAATAAATAAACAAATCTTTCTTTAATATATCAGACCTATAATGAAATATCGACTTGGTTTTTGCTTCCAAAGGTTACCCATACACATGTACAAAAACGTATTTTGCTCTGATCAACCCATAAACGGCAAATCCCCATAAATAAAACGCTTCGTATGGCCTGTGTTTTATTTCTTTTTGGCACATAGACGTCTATTTAGAATCTGTACATGTATTAAAACTCAAAAACGGCTTATCCGATTTTAGTGCTATTTGCAACAGCGTCTTGCAAATTTGTCTGGAAATATTTTAAGCTATATATCATCGCTGTATGACACCAGGCTTCCGATCAATTACGAAATATTTAGAAAAAAGTCGGAAAATTTTTCCGTATTATAAAAAAATATAAAAGATACACATATTCTAAATATATATTAACGAATTTTAGGGTTTAATATTGCTAGAAAAATGTTCCCGACAATATATATATCACAATTTTTATTTTCATTTATGACGACAATTATAACGTTAAATTCGCCGTTGAACTTTATTGTAAACCCCTAAAGCAATACGAAGAAAAAAACTTCCTTGGGTGGCAAGAATATTTACTAACGAAAAAAAGTGCTCCAACCTATATAGGTACGATTTATAAATCAGGAATAATCACGGAGTAATTATAATAAATATCATAATAATTATAATAAATAATTTCGTAAGGTGCAACATAAAATGTTTCACATGATCGGCGCTGCATTTGGCGATGAGAGATTCTCACATGGGCATTTTATGTGGCATTTTCCTGGATTAACACAACTGGACACTTATACGTGTTGTTACTAAATGTCTATACTACCAATGTTTACAAAGAAGTTCGTACTTAAATTATTTGTATAAGAAGCACATATTAATACAATGGTAGATTAAAACAAATAAATATATTTGAATGTAAAACGATTCGCAGCAACCAGTCTTGAACAGATTTCGAAATGGGTCCGATCTAAGCGGGCTACGACTATTTTTTTCGGTAGCGAAGCAGCGGGTATATTGCTAGTTAAATATAAATTTCTAAGAGATGGATACAATAATTTATTAAAACTACATTATCACGAGATGTTTGTGTCTTGTTTACTTTTACAAGAACAAAACAATTTAAAAGTTGGATTTTAAATTCCATTATTTTTATATCCAAACAAAACAAACCTTTAAGAAGTTCTTTAGTTTTTAAAGGTATGTAATGAGAAAATTACAAATAAAAAACTACTGAAATAGAGCGGAGTATAAATTAATAAATGATACAAATAACCAAGTAAAAACCAAGTAACTCATTCAATGAAATTGTGTCTAGAGAGATTATTGTGCGATTTGTGTAGTTAACAAACATCAGGCAGGGTTTTTATTTGTTTTTATTTGACTAATGGTGCAATTCTGTGCATTGCGCCTTCAATATCAAAAATCGGTAAATTTGTAGCTTACCAACATTTGTAAACACAAGTACTATAGATTTACAGACAGACAGATTCAGAACGCGCACCTTTGTGACCCTCTGTTATAGTATATACCAGGGGGTCTAATAAGCTTTTCGACAATCGTCTCTACGGTATCCTGTTGAAAGTTCTGATTTTCAACACCTCGTGTTGGTATTTTGTAACTCATTGATAGTGCACTTTTAATAGTGTTGTGTCGATCTTGAGAGGAGACCTAGAAACTAGTGCTGGGAACCGAAACCGGGTTTTCGGTTAAACCGGGTTTGTAATTTTCGCGTTACCCGGATTTCCGGTTTCGGATATCCGGTTCCGATTACCCGGTTCTGATGATCCGGTTCCAAATACCCGGTTCCGAATACCCGGTTCCGGATACCTAATTCCGATTACCCGGTTCCAATTACCCGGTTCAAAATACCCGGTCCTTAATGCCCGATTCCGGGTACCCGGTTTCGGGAACCGGTTTTGAATACCCGGTTCCAGATGCGCGATTCCGAGTTCGTAGATTAGATACCCGGTTCAAGAGTCGAGAAAACACCAGAGGAATTTGAATGAATACAAATTCCCAATGTTGATGTAAGTAAACTGTAAACATAAATATATTAAAATTAGTGCTGGGAACCCAAACCATAAAGTAAAGTCAGACAAAAAATAGTGCGAACTTCCTAAATTCTTAGCCATAGCCATAGGTGAGGATAATTTTAGTGCTGGCAACCGAAATCGGTTCCGGTTTTCGGGTAAAACCGGATTTGTAATTTTCACGTTACCCGGATACCCAGTTCCGATTACCCGGTTCCGATTACCCGGTTTCGATTGCCCTGTTCCGGCTAACCGGTTCCTAAACCAGTTAACCGGGTGAACCCGTAACCGTTTTTTTTTTTACCGGTTCCGGTTCCGTCAAGATCTATTTCTGACAGCACTATTAGGAACGTGTCCTCTTTGAAAAGTGATATTGTTTTTTGACATTTGTATTTGTTTACATACATTTGAATATATTTGTAGGTTAGTGTGATTTAAAATGTGTTTTATATATGGTAAAATATATTTTTGTAGCTTTTTACGTAAAATGTTTAAGTTATGGTGCAGTGAAGAAGTCTTATCTTTTCGGCTCGGTAATTTAATGAGAAGAATATCATTTATTTTATATAATTGTTTCAGTGTTATTTAACTTATATTATATTATGTATTATACGTATTTATTTTATTCTTGTTAAATTGTTTGTTTCATGTGATATCTTTGTACAAATGTATTTTTGTTTTATCTTCTTTTTTATGTATAACACTTTTTTTGGCCTTTGGGCTGTTGAATAAATGAAATAAAAAAAATAAATAAATAAAAATATTCAACATATAAGAAACTAATAAAATTGAATTAATCTAAATAAGCCGTTTTGCACAATTGCTTCAATGGTATCTGCAACCCTCTCCATTGATACCAGTAACGATGTTATCTTACAGCCAATATTCTTGAAACAATTCGATATATTTCCGAAATATAATTTACACGGTGATTTGGTTAAAAATTGTGAACTTTTTACTTTTTTAAGTGAAAATTTTAACTCAAACTTTTAACCAAACTGAGAATTTTTACACTTATGAATTTTTTGCTGTGTGAAAACGAATTAATGCCTGCGGTAGGCTTGCTCCAAATACCTACAAAACCGTGAAATTTGTGAAAATTCACACTTCCCATCAATCTTTCCGCTACTTCTAACTAAATTAATAACAAAATTCAATAAAGGGAAAATTGATTCAAATAAGAGTTACAAAATGAAATACGAATTAAAATATAATCAATGACAATCATTTAGCAAATGTCACAGTGTAAAAAATGATTAATCAGACATATTTTGATTGAATTTTCATCAGTGAAATATATGCCGCTACATGGATATTGTGATTTTAACTTGTAATTTCCCTGGCGAATAACATGAATCTGAAAAATACAACGGGAAACTCATTAAAGCAAAAATCATGTACATTGTTATAGACGGATATTTTTGAAATTAACCTATGTTCATATTGGACCAATTTAATTTGGTTAAAATATTGAAGAATTTTCGGTAAATTAGATAAGAGTCGAGAAATATTTAGGAAAATTTAAGAGGATGAGCTACCCAGTACAAATCTACGTCAAATAGTACGTTAAATTCTTGTTATTACTTTGGATAAATATATACAACACACACATCTGGAAGAAAATAAACTGCTAATGAAACAAGTCGAAAAATAATTAAAGATATTCATAAACTAACGTCTACCACGTCACTCAATAAGTCTCCGGTCTAACACTAAGAAAACCAATTTTTTTTAGAAATTCGACTTTATTCATCAAGTTACTCTCCTTCAAGTGTGATACATTCATTCCAACGCTCCTCTAACTTTTCGATGCCTTCTTTGTACAACGATTTGTCTTTGCCCTCAAAATAGGCCTCGGTTTCGGCAATCACTTCTTCATTTTAGTCAATTCCTTTCTCTGGAGCATCTTTTTGAGGTCTGCAAGAAGCCAGTATTTGTTAAGGGCCAGATCTGGAGAGTACGGTGGGTGAGGAAGCAATTCGAAGCGTGATTCATTCAATTTAACCATCGTTTTCATCGACTTGTGACTCGGGGCGTTGTCTTGGTGAAACAGCACTGTTTTCTTTTGCATTTGATGCTGTTTTTTCTTGATTACTACACTCAATCGATCCAATACTGCCATGTAGTATTCGCTATTGATAGTTTTACCTTTCTCAAGATAGTCCATAAACAAAATACCATGCGCGTCTCAAAATACGGATGCCATAACCTTGCCAGCTGACTTTTGAGTTTTTGGTCGCTTTGGACGACTTTCACCGACTGCTCTCCACTCAGCTGACGATCTTTTTGATTCAGTTGTGTAGTAGTGGATCCATGTTTCATCCATTGTCACATACCGATGCAAGAAATCCTTTTTATCTCGCTTGAACAGCTCCAAACAGCTCTGAATCGTCAACGCGCTGTTGTTTTTGGTCCGATGCAAGCGAACGCGGCACCCACTTCAAAAGCAATTTACGCATGCTCAAATTTTCGTGTAAAATTGTAAACACACTACCTTCTGATATCTTTAAGGTGTCAGCTATCTCACGCATTTTCACTTTACGGTCTTTCAAAACTATTTTGTGGACTTTTTTTATGTTTTCCTGAACAAAAAAGAAAATTTAAAATTTTAAAAGTGTCAAAATTACTCGAACGCAGCCATCTAAACTCCTTTCTGTTCGCGATAAAAACCAACAAAGAGCGTATTGGGTTGAGAGATTTGCGAAACGCTCGGCTTGTGCGCGGTATGCCATCCAAACTAGACAAAAATATGACACGGCGTGTTATATTATGCGGTACATTAAAGGATCGGCTTTGTACCTAGCGTTAGTGGCTAACCTTCTAAGCGGAGATGGCACTTGAAGAAGAATATATTCATTTTAGATAACACTTAACCAAATAACACTCACAGCACAAATAAATAAATTAAAAATTCCAAAGTGATTTACAGTTTACTCAACAAAAATTCTATGAGCCCATCATATACTTCCTCAAAATAGGGGCATAGGTGTGAGGAGGTTAATGACGATATCAAGTGGAGGATGAAGATATTTGATACCATAGTGAAGAGTATCCTCATGTACGGAGTGGAGATTTGGGGATGGAAGAAATGAGAGATGATGAAAAGGGTACAAGTCCATCTACATGAGATGGACATTGGGGATAGACAGAACGACACCAGGTTATATTGGGAGAGATGAAATAATGGGAAAAGCTGAGAGTGGGTGCCGGAGCAAGGGCAATGAAATATGAAGAGAAAGTTAGAAGGAAAGAGAGAAGAAAAATACTAAGGGAATGGTGGGAAAAACGAATGAAGGAAGAAAAAAAAGGCAAATTGTCGGTATGGGGCGAGACAAGAAAAGAATACTTTTGGAGGTGTGGTATGGAGATAAGAGTGATAGGAATACCGAGATACCTGAAGGGGAAAAGAGGAAGATCAGGCGGTATAGTCAAGAGTATAGCGAGGTTAAGATGTGGCAACGAAAAGAGGAACAACAGGTACTGGGCAAATCCAGAGGACACTCTTTGTGGAATGTGCAAGGAAGAAGAGGAAACCTTGGAGCATTTAGCGAAAAGATGCAGAGAGATGACAGTCTAGGAGGAGAGATAAAGGAACTGATGCGTGAGGAAGGCAAGAGGAAAAGATGGGTGAGAGGACTGAAGGCAAGAAGGAATGAGATAGAAGAGGGAAGCCGAAAGGAGAATAGTAAGTAAGAGTGGGACACTAGAAGAAGAACAAAGAACTGATGAATGAGGAATGCAAGGAAAAAAGATGGGCGAGAGAACTGAATGCAAGGTTTACCTGAAGGTGGAAATATCGGGCCTTAGATATATTTAATTTTAGTTTCCTACCAAGTTATCTTTCAAGACTTTAGGTACACTGGATCCTCTTACCTGAAAATGAAAACAAGAATTAGTTACCAAATTATTGGAATACTTTATATCAGTAATTTTTTCATACAGAATTATTATACAAAGTAATTTTTTTAGGGTTTTGTAGGTATGACCAAAAACCCTAATACCGTCATTTTGTCGTCTGTCTGTCTGTCTGTCTGTTCAGTAAAAATTGTAGCCAAACGGCTAAACGTAGAGAGTTGAAATTTGGCATGCTTATACAACTCTTTGACCCGCACAAAGGAAAAAATAAAATATCACCATAAAAATATAAGAAAATATGGGCTCATCGAAAAAAATATGTTTTTTAAATTCTGAGTAGGGTATCAAATGAAAGCCCTTAGTACGTGGATTAATGACCAAATTTAATTTTTGCAAAATAGATTATTTTGATGCGATTTATGCCAAAAATGTACAAAAAAAATGTCTCACTCCCTGTAAGCCAGAGGGCGTAATTTAAAAATCTGAAAAAATTCTAAGCAATGAACATTGGTGTGAACCGGAATAGTAAGAATTTTTGATCAGATTATGTTTTCGGAAAATAACGCATTTTTTTATTTTCTTGTTAACGATGTAAAATATTTAATACGTTATGTAGCACAGTAAACCAGTAAGCGTTTATAGTCTAATGGTTAGCCTTCTCACTTACTAAGCTGCAAACTAGGGTTCACTTCCGGGCTGGAGACAAAATTATTTTTTGTTTTTTTTTCGTTTTTATATTTTGTTTAAATTATTTTGTCAAAATTCTAGTTATATTTTGGCAAATGTTGCATTTAATTTTTAAAAGCGTAAATTTCATAACCAGTGGGAAATGTTGGAATTATAATTTAATTCTATGTTTCAATGTATACAAAATCAGAGGGGCGGAGCATATGATTTAAAACAAACAATGGAAGCTATAGGCGCATTTTTTAAAATCCTTATGAACCTTGCTATATATATAAAAAAAAAACTGCATATATTTAGAAACCTAAGTAATGGTATTAGGCATTCGAATTAAAATTAACAAAACTAATATTTTAATATAAAACTTGTTTTTAAAGCTCTTAGATTAACAGATGATAAATTATTTTTAAAACATCGTTAATTTTGCCGTGATTACTACAAAGCAAAATTCGTTCTACAGACTCAGCATGCCGCCTTCACTTATTATTATATATACTTGCAAAACCCTGCAATGTGTGAAAATACGCACTTCGCATCAAATTTTTTTTTTTTTTTTTATTGAAAATTCTATACATATAGAATTTATTTTTATAGTATAGATTTTATAAAATATATAACGCGGGGGGATATGATAAAGTAGTAATTATCAGTCGTTACAAAGAGTAATATTTTTAACTTGTTTATAACTTATTATTGGTATACATACGTGTATTTACCGATTTATTGTTAACGTACAATGAGTTAAAATTAAAAAATAAATAAATTTCATCGCCTCATGAACTTTTTTTGGAAATGTTGCTTGGCGCTGAGCGTGTTAAACAACTTTAAACTAGGTCTAACGGCCATAAATTTGACAGTGAAACACTTTCTGTGCGTCGTTTATAAAATAAATACCCAAGTTTTTGCGTGAGCTTCTAGAAGTTTTGATTACTCCGGTATTCAGTTAAAAAGGGTCTTCTCACCGTTAAATTGTATACAGTAGGGCAAAAACTACGACCCATAATATATGGAGTGAATATCAACTAGAGAGAGATTGTTAGCTTATCACTGGTATTCAGAAAATTGGTTTACTAAAGAAAAAACTAGGAGAAAAAAAGATGCGTTTTAGGAAAATTGAGATACACAAAAAAGGAAACACTCAATTCGATATTTAAATAGAGATTTTCGTTAAAAAATATGAAAATTTTAATTTATGAATTTAAAATTAGCTTGTTCAGATACAGTCCGAAAAGATATCACGTCGGCTATTGTTTATATCAGTTGCTATTGTTTTGCTACTGCTCAAAAACTGCTTGAAAAATTACAACACTTCATTTAACGTCACGTTCATTTTACGGGGGAAGGTCAATAAGTCCTTACAAAACAATAGATAAACACATTATTTTGGGTTGATTCGTTCTTATTTCTCAACATAGTCTCCTTTTAGCTCGATATACTTCGCCCAGCGTTTCTACAACTTTTTCAAACCATCCAAAAAGTAAGATTCCGGAAGGCCCTCAAAATAGGCATCTGTTCGGCGATGGCCTTTTTGATCGACGTAAATCTTTTTCCGGCGGGAGATTTCTTCATAGACCGGGAGCTCATGACATTTTTGGTCTCCGATTTCACACAGCATGCCTTTTGGAGGAGAGAATATTTACCCTGCGACAACAAAAAAGGGATGCACAAAAGCACAAAAATTTTGTGTTTAAGTGGAAATGCAATTTTCCCTATGACCGGAAAGCGTGCAGGGGTCTAGTACCATCCCTTTTTTGTTGTCACAGGGTAAATATTCTCTCCTCCAAAAGGCATGCTGTATGAAATCGGAGACCAAACACTGTCATGAGCTCACGGTCTATTATGTTTGGAAACAGGAAACAGGTTGCTGGGGGCAAAATCTGGATGCGGGTAACATTTCGAAGCGTAATTCATACATTTTCGTCATCGAAACCCTACAAATGTGCATCCGTGTATTATCTTGATGGATGAGTACTTTTTTCTTGGCCAAATGTGAGCGTTTTTTTCTTGATTTCTTCGCTCAATCGGTCCAGTAATAACGCATAATACTCTGCATTTATCGTTCGTCCTTTTTCCAAGTAGTCAATGTGGATGATTTCGCGCCCACTCAAAAAAACCGTGCCCAACATCTTGCTGGACGATTTCACCGTATTCGCCTTCTTTGGAACAGGGTGCCTCCAGAAACCCACTGTTTTGACTGTTCCTTTTTCTCTGGAGTGTAGTGGTGAATCCATATTTCATCAACGATTATGTATCGACGCAGAAAAAAATAGGACTGCGACGGAAAAGCGCCCACACGATTGCGTATATTCTCCACTGTCAACAAACGTGGCATCCATATTGTCGATATCTTTTTTATACACAATTTTTCGAGCAAAATTGTTACTACTGAACCATGTGATATGCCTGTGGCTTCAAAAGTTCGCGCTCTTTGACTCATTGATCATTCAAGACCATATCATGGATTTTGAAAATCAATTCTGGCATAGGTACCTCAAGTGGACGTCCTGAACGATGCTCATTACGGGTGGATGTACGACCACGTATAAACTCATTCATCCAATTGTAAACAGTTTAAAATGTTGGTGAAGATGTGCCATGAACTCAGCTTTGATTTCTTTCAGTGTTTTGCGTTTCAAATGAAAGTGTTTAATCACTGCACGTAGCTCGTTTTTTCCATTCGAAAATAAGAAAAATTGTTTGTTTCAATCGATTGTAAAAATGAAACCATGCTAAAGATATGGCTGAAAGTTTAACAGCAGTCTATCGATAGATGGTACTGTCCAGAAACAGATTTGTTTCGATACTACTAGGGCTATCTCATACAAATTCTAAATTTAAAATTAAAGAAGGTTTTTCGGGAAACTCTAGGAGATATGGTTAGTTGTTTGAAAATGTAGGTACTGTCCAACTAATTTAGTCCCCGACAGTTATAAAAACTGCTTGATATTCATAAAAAGAAAATTGCACTACAGGCCTGTTATCGAAAATAGTCCGAGCTACGTGAAATCTTAATTCTATATCAGAGGAAAAAGAAACATTTTTCATTTTTTTAAATTTCCCAGTAAATATTTATGATTTTTAAATGTTCAAATAACCATAACAGTTATTTTGTTACATTTTATTCAAGTATTAAAAAATCTGAGTCGTTATAAAGTGAAGCCATTAAATTTAATGGTAAGTGTTACGTTAAAAGGTGAAGTTAGCAAGTGCTTTCTTACGAAACAAAAGTGTACATCTCGTTACATAAAAGCGCTGAATCGTGCAGCCATTGTACTCGGTGTTCAAAATGAACAGCGCTGCTAAAGAATTGTCAGGAAAACAACAACGGTTTCAATCTAGGTTTTCAAAAAAATGATCTATTGTCTAATCACGAAATAACTTAGACAAATTTACTACTATTCCAAACGTTGAAGCGGACCTAGATTTCGAAATCTATAGGAGGTTGCATTGAAAGCCACTGTTCACGTGTAGATGGCTAAAATTCAGACGCCATCCTTTGTTTAAACAAGTGCTTTTCTATAACCGAATTAAAATGGAAGGCGGTAAGTTGTTTTTCGGATGTGTACTTCTGCACTAATTTGATTTGAAAAAAGGTGCAGCTGAAGCTCGCAGATTTCTTATGAAAACTTATAATGAATATGCTCCATCGGAAAAAGTATGTAGAGATTGGTTTCGACGATTCAAGAGTTGTGATTTTGACGTTTACGACAAACAACTGTCAATGAAAAAGTTCGAAGATGAACAACTGCAAGTTCTATTGGAAAAAAACCAAACTTGATAAACCAACTAATTCACGACGTTTACAAGTCATTTGAAAGATACATAAACAGGGAGATGGCTGACACATTCAAACAACGGCCAAGTCAATTGGAAAATATCAAAGATGAACAACTGCAAGCTCTATTAGAAAAAAAAAAACAGCTCAAACACTCAAAGAATTGGCTGAACAACTCAAAGTCGGTAAATGAACCATTTCACGATAGTTAAAAGCCATGGGAAAGATCCAAAAAGAAGGGAGATGGCTGCCACATTCAAACAACGGCCAGGTCAATTGAAAAATATCAAAGATCAACAACTGCAAGCACTATTGGAAGAAGACCTCTTAAAACAATTAAAGAATTGGTTCAAAAAATCCTTAGAAAATCAACCAAATCAACCAATACCTGCCCAAAACCTCCTTGGCTCTTGCATCCTCCATTATCAGACCTAGAACTTTCTAGATATCCCAAAAGCAGTACTCTTTCCGCGGAGTATCAGGTTCTGTTTAGAGAAATGTGAAATAAATACAAAAACCATAAATTCTTATATATGGATGGATCAAGAACAGAAGAGAAAACTGGTTCACAGAAGATTCGACCACTAAATATCGCCTTCCAGACCTAATAACTAACTTCACGGCTGAGCACTACGGCCTTCTACTTGCGCTTGAATACATCGAACAAGACCAATCACGGCAATATGTCATCTGTACAGATTACTTAAGTAGTATCCAGAAAATTTCAACACCATTCAGCACCGACCCTCTCATTCAAGAAATCCAAAACAGAATCCATAATATCTTAAAAGAAAAAATAATCATTTAAATGTGGATTCCCTCGCATGTTGGCATAATGAGGAATGAAAAACCTGACCAAGCAGCATGAGAAGCCGACATACTACTGACCGTAAAAATTCCTCACTACGATATCCAGAGCCATATTAAATCCGCCTTCGCTACAAAATGGAACACAGATTGACGACTTACAACAAATAACAAATTAAGAACACAAACATCAAACTGGAAACACTTCGGAAATAGAAAAGACCAGATTGTCATCACTCGCCTACGGATCGGACACACCCGCTTAACCCATAAGTACTTATTCGAAAGAATAAACCAAGAAATCTGCGATCAGTGTAACGTGCCAATTACAGTGAAACACATCCTGTTACAGTGTATTAAATACAGTGCTCAGAGACAACAGTGTAAGATCCAGGACCATCTACAGAAAGCTCTAGAAAACTCTTTTGGCACAATAAAAAATGTTTTGAATTATGTAAAAACCACCAATTTATATAACCAATTATAAATGTATCATTATGCACATTACGTAATACTATACGACTTGGGCACTAATAGTCTTGTAACTGAAGTGCCGTTAAACTTTTTAAATAAAAAAAAAAAAAATCAACCATTTCACAATGTTTACAGTCCATGGGAAAGATCCAGAAAGAAGGGAGATGGCTGCCACATTGAGAGAAAATGCCATTGCTAATCGTTTAAACATCTCGATTTGCTTGCAAGGCATAAAAAGAAGAAGTTTCTTGTGGCGTATAGTAACCGGTGAAAATTTATTTCGATAACTCGAAACGCAAGAAATCATGACTCTCTATTTGGTGGGATATAGAGTGTGTCGTTTATTATGAGCTGTTAAAATCAAAGGAAACAATCACCGCCAAACGTTATCGACAACAGTAGGAGCATTTAAATGATAATTTATTGCGAAAATTACCATCAATTTTATCAAATCTCCAGAAAGTGCTTCTTCTCCATGACAATCCTCGGTTCCATGTTTCTATAGCCGTGGAACAAACACTGATGCATAACGAAATTTAAAAAATTAAATATGCCAATGTACATGGAAACTGCTTAATAATCATAAAAATAATAATTTGAATAAATAACTCTACAGATGTATTGCATATAACGGGTGTTTTTTTTAGAGGTATAGAACTTTAAATTGCAATAAAACAACGATGGATTATTCGACTGACATGATTTTTTTTTTATTCGAAAGATAATCTTGTGGCATTACATTAAATCATACCAACAAGACGGCGCAACATGTCACACAGCTCGTGCCACAATCGATTTATTGAAAGACACGTTTGGTGACCGCCTAATTTCACGTTTTGGACCTGTGAATTGGCCTCCAAGATCTTGTGATTTAACACCGCTGGACTACTTTCTGTGGGGCTATGTAAAGTCATTGGTCTATGCGGATAAGCCACAAACGCTTGACCATTTGGAAGACAACATTCGCCGTGTTATTGCCGATATGCGGCCACAAATGTTGGAAAAAGTCATCGAAAATTGGACGTCCAGATTGGACTACATCCGAGCCAGCCGTGGCGGTCATATGCCAGAAATCATATTTAAAATGTAATGCCACAAGATTATCTTTCGAATAAAAAAAAATTCATGTCAATCGAATAATCCATCGTTGTTTTATTGCAATTTAAAGTTCTATACCTCTAAAAAAACACCCATTACATCTTTAGGCCTTTTAAATTTAAAATTTTATCACAAATTATACATTTTAGTTGATTACAGTTATATAAGATGTTGAATATTGTCCTTCTCTGAGAGTAAAATTTAGTTAACCTAGAAAATACCACTCATTTCTTGAAGGTATACTTCAATCGATATAATGAAGTAGTGAAGTGCTCTTCAGGGGACAAGCTAAGTTTTCGGAAGTGCGTTGGACGATCCACCATTAAGAATTCTCTTCACAAAATTCTTTATTACAACAGCTGACTTGAATTTTTATCAAAAACATTTTTACCTTTATTTTATAATAAAAAATCAGTTAAATATATTATAAGATAGATTAATAATTTAATGAATATTAGGAACAAAAGTCAATAACAGAAAAATTGCTGTCTATTTTTTATTTATTATTTTATTTATTTCACTTTTATGGCTTTTGTAACTTAGGCAATTAGCCAGTAATTTTTCGTTTTGAAAATTCCATGCCTGAACAAGATTTGACCCCGAGACCTTAGCAACGCAGGGCACGTTGTTATCGCTGCATTTTTACAAATACATTTAAAAAATATATTCTTTTCTTTCTACACATATTTGTTTATATTTCTCCCGCGATATGTTTTAGCTGTATAAGCATGCCAAACTTCAACTTTATAAGTTCATCTGTTTGGCTGCAATTTCTACCGAACAGACAGTCAATCAAATAGAGAAACAAACAGACAGTCACCTGAGTGGCGTTATAAGGATTTTTTGGTGGTCATATCTACAAAATCCTGAAAATGGAGTTATTACCAACTTCAGCATAAAATCAATCTCCAAAACACCTTACAACCTAACGTTAGAAAGGCTTAAGGACGTAAGCAAGTTTTAAAATAGAAAAGAAAAATGTAAAAAAAGAGTTTGTAAACAAAAGGCTGACAAGGCCTTTCTTCCATATTCCTGCTATTCATACATTCCAACAATAGAAATATAACTCCATAGTAGATATTGACAAAAGCAGTGAATTGTTATGGATGCATCCAAACATTTGAGCTAAATTTATTACCTGTGTATTGCATTTTGGAAATGTATCATTAATAATTTAATTATTATAAATCTAGGTGGATTATTCGAGATTTAGATGGGCATTAATTTGCAACTATTAATATTTTAGAGCGTAACTAATTTGTTCACTGTTCTGTGTTTATGGAGTCAAAAACAAGTAATATTTTTCTTATTTGAATTTTGAATTATTAATAGGTAACGAACATGGTGTTGTGCCTTATATCAAGGTATCTATTTTAACATCAAAATTAGTATAAATACGAGGTGAACTTATAAAATATGGCTCGTGTGCTTTTGTTGATGGAACTAGAAATTGATATTTTGGCTCAGTTTGCGGAATTGGCACAGTTCGCAAAATCGGCCGAAACTTCGCGGCTTCACCGGTTCGCAAAAATTATAATCGATTTTCGATTAAACAGGTAGAAAATAATCGATTATGAAAGAAAAAAAAAACATACACTGGCCGACTAAAAATTTCTTATATTTTAAAGGCTGATAAGAAATTGTTTAATTGTTATATTAGAAAACTACAAGTAATGGAAGGTAATACTAAAGTCACTAGATTATACAAAGTACCGCAACGGCGGCCATGCTGGGGTTAAAAATGTCACCAACACAAATGATGTTCAGTGATTCCAACATTACAAAAATAAGAAACTATTTTTTATTTTAAACATTGTAATCACGATTTTTTTAATCAATTATTCTTTTAATTTTTATTATATAAAATGGATATAATATATAAATTTAAATTAAACTTAACCTTAAATATTCAAACCGCTGACAAAGAAGGTTATTAAATGAGAGCGAGAGAGGGAGATGTGACAGCGCAGACGTAAACTTAAGAACGTAAAAATTGCTGCTTTAGTTAGCTTAATAAGGGAAGCAATGTTGCCAATCAAACCCTGGGGTCTGTCGGCTTCTTCAAAGGCTTGCGGTACTTTGTATAATCCAGTGACTTTAGGTAATACAATGTCTGCATAAACAAATATTTTTTGTTGCTAATTAAACAGCTTGTAACAATAAATAATTCCTGTTTGAACGAAGACTGTATAATATCGCATATTAAGTTGGTAAATTATAGAACAAATATCTCAATGTTAAAAAAAAAAAAAATGCCGTTAGTTAGCCATACTAGAGATTTATAAACTCCTACCAATATTTTTTTGTGCAATAAAAATAAAATGTGGCCGGAAGACGTTGTACGGGCTGCGCAATTATATGAAGACGGCCGCAGTATTTAAATATCGCTGGCGACCTCTATATAAAAAGCCTGATCCAAGAGCCACAAGCGCTGGAACTGACTGCGTCATTATATGAAGATAGCCGCAGTATTGGAATATCACTGGTGTTTTGTATGTAGCTAAAAACTCTATTAATTATGCTATAAAACGTCATCAGCGAACAGCATCCATAAGCGCTCGAAACGACTGATTTTTTACCCTAATTGTTCTACGCGATCGTGACTGGTCCGTCATTTCGAAGAAGATCGAAATTAAGCAATTTCATCCCGAACTGTCCAAAAACGATTGAGAAAACAAGCGCTTGTAACCAGAAGACTTGTAACTGGCGAGGCTTTACTCGGAAATTATCAAGTTGGAAAATTACGTTTCGCTCGTGAGCATTTGAACTGATTGGACGCAAACTATAGCAGTATATTGTGCAGAAAAGGGTAGCGGTTGAGTTTAGTTCTCCAGATGGGCGAGAAGGAGTGCTGAAGGCCTAGTAATCTAGGGACTGTATTGAAAAGAAGATAGTAAAGTCATCTTCCGACCAGTGTTACAACAATACAACCAAGTAATTTCTTGAAAATAAAATAAAGTTATCGATTAATAAAAAATTAATCGATTAATTATTAATTGAAACCAAAAATATCATATGATTATTCGATTAACTGAAACAAAATAATCGATTATTTTAATCATTCTATTAATCGTTGCCATCTCTAGTCTGTAACAGTAAATTTTTAAATTTATAATTCCAGACCAAACCAAAATTTATCTAAACAATAGATCATTAGTAAACGGTGCGTAAAACCGCAACATTCCAAAATTATAGTCCAAAGGATGATAATAAACAAACTAATCCTAAGCCTAAAATATATCCTACTTAGAGTAAGAGTTTCAACAAAGGAGTATGAAAATCATGTTAGATTAGTTAACAGAAACTTCCCTAATCTTTGTCATACAGCAAAAGTTGCTAAGATGCGAATGTAATACTGTATTCGCATGAATTTCAACCGAAACCATGAAACTATTAAAGTGCTGATGTAGTTGGACAGACAACTACAGATCGTCAAATCAAATAATGAACCTAATTTTATGTGAAGTATAACATATGGACTGTTGCTTTATAATCTAAATCATGTTGAATGTTAATGTTGAATGGGATTGTTGAAATAGTTATTAATTCGTATTCAGCAAAATTCCTATTCAATAATTTTTAATGTAGGATTAGACAACTAAATAATAAGACTGATGCTGCAACCTAGTTGAATATTTTATTTCAGAAACTATATAGTTCCAATTTACCTTATTTTTCGCACCATAACACTAGAGAAAACAAGGATTAATCGATCACACTTGTTTATTTAACCAAGTTACGCTTAATTTCAATAGTAATAAAATATTATGAATATGGCCCGATATCTTTATTTAAATAAAAAACTAGAAATACTTATATAAAAACATAAGGCGAGGGACTGACAAGATAGATCATATACGATGTTTTTACAAAGGACCACTATATGGCAATATTGAAATTGTCATTATTATATTCCTAAAATTTTCCATTTGTTGTTGTGAAATCAGCGGCAGCTTATAAATTGTTCAACTTTTGGTAATGAAGCACAATCAGAAAAGACTGCTTACTATTGATTTGCAGAATTTCGCCGTGGTCGTGTGTCCGTCAGTGATGAATCTCGTAAAGGTTGACCAAAATCGGTTGTGATTCAGAAAAACATCGGTACTGTGCGCAAAATGATTCAAGAAGATCGGCATGTGACTTACCATGAGATAGAGGCATTCTTTGGCATATCGCAAACTGCAATATATTCGATTTTGCATGAACATTTAGCTATGAAAAATATCTGTACCCCATGGATTCCACATAATTCTACCGAACCTCAAAAAAAGGCTCGTGTTGATTGGTGTAAGGAAAAGCTAAAAAAATTCAACCTAGGCACTGCAAAATCTGTATACAACATCGTTACAAGTGACGTAACTTGGATTTATTCATATGAACCGGAAACTAAGCAACCATCCACTGTTTGGGTCTTCCAAGATGAACCGAAACCCACAAAAGTTGTACGTTCCAACTAAATGATCACTTGTTTCTTCGGTTGTACTGCACATGTCGCAACCATTCCTTTAGATGATCGAAGAACAGTTAATGCTGAATGGTATGGTATACAACAATTTGTTTGCCAGTCATTGTCATTTACAAAATCACGAAAAATAACCAAAAACTTCGCATCATTATACATCGCGACAATGCAATTTCCCACACAGCACGTCAAATAATTGATAATTTGAAGGAGAAAAACATAAAATTAATGTCTCAGTGCCCGTATTCACCTGATTTATCCCCTAACGACTTTTTTTGTTCCCCAATGTCAAACAAAAAATGCGTGTACATCGATTTTCATCACCTCAATAAACTGTTGAAGCCTTCGAAAACCATTATTTTGAGATACTAACTTCAGAGTGGAAAATATGTTTCGAGAATTGGTTTGAATGCATGCAAAAGTATATAAATCTTAAAGCTGAATATTTTTAAAATCAATAATACAGTTTGTTCAAAAAAAAATTACTTTCTTAGTTTTTGTAAAAACTTAAAAGGTAACTTTATATAAAAACATAAGTTGACAAAGTAGATATTATACAACAATAATACTAATATGCGTCTAATAATATAACCAGTGCCTATATTGCGGGTTGCTTATTTAACTAATATATAACTAAGTTTTCCTTTTCTGTCAAGTTCAGACTTGTCTTTTTGCGTCAATAAACTAAGAGAAGTTTAGTTTAATAGAGGCTGGAACAATTATGTGCAATTCATGTGGGTTAAGCCCTAAAGTACGCGGATAAGGCGGTCGGTTGGCTGTTTCTTGTGTCATAATGTCCAGGGTTCACTGTCCCCGTCCGCTCGTCAGACTCTCATCTAGTTATCCTGCCTCTACCAAGGACCCATCACTTTACATTTCTACGCAAATAAAGGGGAAATTGCATCATAAAATTACATCAAAGAAGTTGCACTAAGAATAAATTAAATTTAAACGAAAAGTATTAGAATTAAAATTTTGGTATTGTGTTTTTGGGTGTTTAAATTTTCTTTTTTAATAATAATAAATATTGTTATGACTACACATCAAAAGATTCATGTGTAAAAGTTCATTCTCAGTTTGGTAAAAATGTGTTAAAATTTTTATTTAAAAAAAGTTAAAAGTAAGATATTTATTTGGGGAACAATGGAGAGAGTTAACTGTAATCAAAGTGTCTCACTTATTATTTGCTGAACATATACAAACATAACAAAATATATATTCTTACTGGAGTTGTATTTTACCGGGATTTTTGGTCATAATAAAAACATCAAATTATTGAGTATTCAATACCGGTTTTGACAAATTTATTATCTTCCTCAGTTGATCTAAGTGGACAAAAACAAAAAAAGAGAATACAATATAATGCAAATCTATGCAATGATCACATTATTAACTGTATTCATGATATAGTCGGATTGCTGATAGGTGACTGTTTGTTGCTACAAGTATCGATATACAATATACTATATGCTTTCTCTGTCTATATCCTTATAATTATTTGCATACCCATAGTAGTAAAACAATTAGTCACTGTAATGCATGATATCGTCATCATCTGAACTATCGCTGTCATTTCTTGTATTTATTATTATTGGATTAATATCATCAACAATCCTTTCCCTTTCCCACCATTCATTTATTAAATTTTTGATTTTTTTAACAGATTTTGCCCAAGTTTCACAACTAATTTGATCACTGCTACACTGATCACTTTGATCACTTTGATCGCTACTACACTGCTACATTTTCAAAACTTCGTTATCACTATACCCGTTTTAACCAATATTTCTATCATAATAATGTTTTGTTATACCCCAAATTAGTTCAATGGGGTTAAACTGGCAGTGATAAGGAGGTAATCTTAGTACTTCATGACCATACGTTTGTGCCAATTTATCAATAAAATAAACTGGTTCAGATTTTAATTTACTTCGTTTTCTCGTGATTTTGTTAGTGAGAGGTTCAGATTTATTACATTTTATAATTCTACGAATTGTTGATTCCGAAATCTTTAAGGCAGCTGCTACTCTTTGACGGACACAAGATAGAGAAATAAGTGGCACATTGTTTTCTATTTCGGAATTAAAATATTCCAGCAGATTTAAAATTAAAGTTTGTGAATTTAATAATTGGCCGCAAGATCTATTAATTAATATTAATAACTGACACTGACAGCTAAGACAAATAACAAAAAACATTTTTAAAATCGCTGAAAAATGGTAACTAGATTATTATATGATTGCAATTCTTGATACATACATGTAACAGTCACCTATCAGCAATCCGACTATAGTAAACATACACGCATTAATAGAAATTTGAATTAATACTTTGTTACAACTTGTTATTCTGCGATTTGCCATACTCTCACATGTGCTGTGATTTTTATGTTATAATTTTTTGATATTTAACTGTGATATATTTTTATAATTTTTCATCTGTGATATACCACATCGTGTTTTTAATTGTTTTTAATATGTTCTTGAATGTATAAATTTTAATTATTAGATTAGTTGTACTACTTTTTAACATCAGCATGTCGATAGAACTACTTTTAATATCACACAGTTGAGTAAGTCTTATTTTATATTATAGTTTTGTTTTTTTTCTCTTTTTTAGGGTTTTGTAGGTATGACCAAAAAACCCTTATACCGTCATTTTGTCGTCTGTCTGTCTGTCTGTCTGTCTGTCTGTCTGTCTGTCTGTTCGGTGAAAATTTTAGCCAAACGGCTAAACCTAGAGAGTTGAAATTTGGCATGCTTATACAACTCTTTGACCCGCACATAGGAAAAAATATTAAAACATCTAAAAAACATACCCCCCTAAAAATATAAACAAATATGTGCTCATCGAAAACAATTTTTTTTTTTTTAAATTCTGAGTAGGGTATCAAATGAAAGCCCTTAGTACGTGGATTAACGATCAAATTTTTATTTTTGCAATATAAATTATTTTGATGCGATTTTTGCCAAAATTGTATATAAAAAATTTTGTCCCACACCCTGTACCCCAGATGGTTTAAACTAAAAATCTAAAAAAATTCTAAGTAATGTATATTGGTGTGAACCGAAATAGTACAACAGGAATTTTTGATCAGATTATGTTTTCGGAAAATAACGCATTTTTTGTGGTTTTTGGTTCACAAAGTACAAAAGTTATACCAATGTAAGACACTCACATGCAAGGAGTCCGATAGCTTAATGGGTTAGAGCACTGGTGTCGTAAGCTGGAAAGCGAAGGGTTTCGAGTTCGAGTACGGAGCGAATTTTATTTTTTCTGTTTTTTTTTTTGCATTTTCATTATGTTGAAATTATTTTGTTAAAATTCTAGTTATATTTTGACAAATGTTGTATTTAATTTTTAAGAGCGTAAATTTAATAACCAGTCTTATTATATGATTAACAGACGATAAATTATTTTAAAAATATCGTTCATTTTGCCGTGATTACTACAAAGTAAAATTTGTCCTACACACTCAGCATACCGCCTTCACTTATTATATACCTGCGAAATCCTGAAATGTGTGAATATTCACACTTCACATCAATTTTTTTGTTTTTGTCCACTTAGATGAACTGAGGAACATAATAAAGTTATCGAAACCGGTATTGAATACTCAATAATTTGATGTTTTGCTTATGACCTAAAATCTCGGTAAAATACACCAACTCCAGTAAGAATATATTTGGTTTGGTTGAGACACAACTCCTGGTTTCAACATAACAAATTTATTACACATTTATCAAAATTACATTATAATGTTTGAATTGGTCCATGGAGTTGGCCAAGATCGGCTTGGACTTATCTCCGAGGCGGGAGCCACCCATCTGGGAGTCGAGGAGCCTGGAGAAATCTTCTTCCATTCACATGGTGACTGCTTGATTGGCTTCACCCTCGATACAAGAATCTGGCGTCAGTGTCGTGGTCGTTACCTTCTGGACTAATACGGGCAGCCGACTTGGCTATGTTCCACTGCTTCCATATTTTGTGACTTCCAGCTTTTTTGTAACGAAAATTAACCCAGTTCCAATATTCATTCGTCATGACAAATATTTCCTCATTATGAACATGCGATGTCTGCATTTTCGTAATCAGGCCACATTGGAGATAGGTCCAAGCCGATCCTGGCCAACTCCATGGACCAATTCAAACATTATAATGTAATTTTGATAAATGTGTAATAAATTTGTTATGTTGAAACCAGGAGTTGTGTCTCAATCAAACCACCCACGTGACAAGTGGTGGGGGCTTCTCGAGGTCGTCAACGTATACATTAATATAACAAAATATATACAAAAGAGTGGTTTGGAATAAAGAAACGATTATTTTGTGTTGTAATTAAAATTTAAATATCTGACTTATCATTTACGTTACAGCAAAATAAACATTACAAAAACCGTACGAAGTATGGGTACTCCAGCTAGTACACTATAAATGTAACCAAAATAACCATATCTGGTTTGTCCTTACAAAAATAAACGCAATATAATACACTCATACTTCGCTATACAGAATCCATAAAAACTAATGATCCTGATCTTGATTCGTTTTCTGAAATGCGACAAACTATATTAAACCAAGCAAATGATCTTGGTTTTGAGGATTTGGAAGAAGGTGATGCGCTTGATTTACTAGATGCTGACAGAGAACTCCTTTCACACGAGGAACTGATCCAATTAGAAGCAGAACGAGCACTTGATGAGGAGCCAGAGCCTGCTGTATGCAAACATCTAACATCAAAGAACTTGTCGAATGCGCTTTCTTATTTCGAACAAGGAATAAACATCCTTCTTCAAAATGATCCCAACGTAGAACGCAGCACTAAAGATTCTTGAGGAATTAACTCAACCATTAGCAGTTATAAAGAACTGCAAAAAGAAGCAGAAAACAAGGCAAGACAAACAACGTAGGACAATTTTTTTAAATCAGGTCAATCCACAACAGCGGTAAGTGATGACGAGAGTAGTTTTTTAGTTTCAGTTTATTATTTTATGTAAGAAAAAAATCAGTGTGGCCACCACAGGACCGACCGCCATTATAAAGTACTTGCATAAAATACATTCTAGCGGCAGAGTAGAAATAACTTGGCCTAATATTTTCTAACAGAGATATTATTTATCATGACCATGGAAACGTTACATATAAGTGTGAAAAATTTTACAGAAATTATTCGAAATTTTTCGTTTTATCAAAAAACGTCTCAAATAAAAGTTATTAGCTTTTATAGCAACTTTTGTTCAATACATTTTTTCTAAATATATTTCTGTTGTGAAATATTCGTAAAAATCTTAAAATCGAAACGAGTAAACACCATTTTTAGTCAACCGATTTTTACCAACAGTTGATCAACTCGCGCCATTTATGTCATAAGCTTAAATATGAAGTTTCATAAAAATCCTTTCAGTCGAATTTGCTCTGCACGTGTACACAGACAGACAGACGGACGGACGACAGACAGACAGACGGACGGACAGACAGACCGACAGACATCATGCTAAAAATAGTCAAAACGTTATGTAGGGACCTCAATTCGTGGAGTTCCATCGAAATCTCGAAACGTCAAAATCGGTATGATCACAATACCTCCCTTATATATGTTGATAGTCGATAAAAATGCATTTTAAACTAAAACTACGTTATTTTATAAAAACAAAATTGGAACCGATCTTATTGGATTTATATGGGTTTATATCAAAATAATTGAATCGATATACGGCTTTTCGCTTTGCGGCCAACTTATACGGAACGTATCTAGGCCGTAAAGCGAAGCATTAGTATACACAGCAAAAAAAATCGTAAGTTTAAAAGTTCATTCAGGGTGAATTGTGCTACGAACTGCTCCCTCTTTCAACGTATACTTTAGATTTGCCTCCTGCGATTTTTTTCTCTTTCCAAATATGAAGAAATGGCTCGATGGAAAAAGATTCTCATCGAACGAGGCGATCATCACTGAAACATATTGTATTTTACAGAGTTCGAGAAATCCCACTTTGTGGAAGGTTTTTTTAAAATTTATTTTACATCGGCCTATTTCTGCAACGAGGCTAATCACCGATGCCAGGGAGCGAGCTCCTAAGCCTGGATGAGAGGTGAATGATTGTGAAAATGGGAGTAATGCTAAACATTTTACTCTCGCCCGAATGATGGTACCAACGGGCATTGAACCAGCAAGCTCACAATTCTGTTTTAAGCTGAACTGCTTTTAACGGGCTCGGTCACTCTGTAGGTGCTTAAGAAGTTGGAAAATTCAGCCGCATTTTGGTAAAATCGTTTTGGAGTTAGTGAGTTATTAAACACATCTGCTATTGTGTTCGTAACTATTCTATTAGACCAGAATGTAGCATGTAAACAATTTGTAGCTTGGATTAAACAATTTGAAATCAATGTGGGTTAATTGTTGAACAAGCAGGCTATGAATCCAGCACACGCACCGACATCTCTCTCCAGTACACGACATTCTGACAAATTCAGAGATTAACCCTTGACATTTTACTAAATAGCATAGTTACAAGTTTTTGTACATTAACTCTGATTAAATCCGATCTTAATATCAAAAAGTTCAATTATATACCATAGCATCGCGCACTTTAATTAATCATTTCATTTTCGATGTTCAAGTCCTTTTAAAAGTACTGATAAGCAAAGGTGGGAGTCGCGAATCGGAATCGAGAGTCGGAGAAACTATTGATTCCGGACTTTTTGATTTAATTTTTATCAAGGTTGATAACTAGACACCGGACAAAAAAGTTTTTAACTGTCTATAAGTTGTTAATTAGATTTGCCAGTGGTGTGTCAGTTTATTCGTTAAACTCAAATATTTTAAATTTATATTAATATATGAAAAACTAATAATTAACTAAAACATATAATATTTTATACTCCTATATATGATATTAAAATGTATAAATAAATTTAAATAATACAGAAAAACAATATATATATAATAATTGTGTTCCTTCTTTAATCGTCAAATAGGTAGGAAAAATAATAAATTAGTTTAATTCATTGGGACGTTTCGCATATATATATATTAGTTTTATGCATCTTCAGCCTGTGATATGCAGTTAATCATCAGTGGCTGATGCCACACATTTTATAATAAACCATATTTGATTAATATATAAATTTGTTAAATTAGCTAAATTAAGAAATGTCGAACTAGGAAATCATATTCATTAAATAACATACAAACTCTATTGTTAAACCTTCCATGGCCCTCCTTCAAATAGTGCTACCAAAGTCCTGCCGTGACGGGCCTCAATGGGAAACCCCCTTTTTCCCGTCCACGTTCCCCCCGTTTTTTGAATTTGAAATCATACTAATCAGTCTCGGTTAGATTAGATTAGGTTAAAAGACAAATATATAAATAATCGTAACTGGCAATGGGGACATCTGAAAGACAATTAAATCACAAACAAAAAAAATGTTTGTCCAAATAATATTAAAAAACATTTTCACTCAAATAATTTCAGTTGACAATATTATAAAATTTTAATGAGCTACTGTTATCCAGTTATGTAATGTGATTGATACGTGTAACAATTCAAATTGGTTGTAAGTTGTTATTTCAATATACGACTATATGTAGTATCAGTTTGATTTGTTTGAATTGCGGATAATTAAATCTAACTAGAAAAGTCAATAAAAAATACAAATAATTTTGCAAGCAATTAAAAATTAAATACGAACTTTTAAATTTCCTACAAAAACTTTTTTTCCGGGCTTTATTGATAACACGCCAATAACGAATTAATATTAACTCATCATTATTAATTGTTATATGTAGCAGAATGTAAACTTGTATTATCTAAAGAAGTTTGTATTATCAAGGTCATATTCGAATGTTCCGAACTAAGATTTTAGCCACGCCTGTCAAAATCGGGCCATTCAGAAACATTTAACATTCTTTATTTTAATTATTGGTTTCCATAATGTGATTAATTGTTCCACTCGTTTCTACTAATCTGGTATTTTCCTAACCTAAGATAACGTTTTGTTATTAAACTAGAAAGTACATAGCTCGCTCCGCTCTCATTGTACTAACCTAACCGAACCTAGCGCTGACAAAACTAACAATTTCCGTACTTAATATAATTTACTATTATCTGAGAAAGAAGTAACTACTTCATGAAAATAATTTAAATTGAGTGTGTGTATATATAATATTTAATATACATATATATATATATATATATATGACTCCGGTGCCAAATCTTAATTGAATCGATTTTTTCGAAAAGGCCACAACTCCAAAAAAGTAAATTTCGCAGCAGAACAAAAAAACGTTTCCGGAGAAGCAGCCTTTTCAAAGTAAACAGAGAACCACACCTGCCTGGATTATGTAACAAACAGTAGAGAAGAGGCATTTTCACATGTAACAAAGCTTAAAGCATATTTCGAGTCAAATGGTGATTTTAACTTATTTTTGAAAAACAAAGAAAAGTGGCCTTTTCTAAATAACCGATTCAATTATAATAAATATTAATTCATATTTATTTACCTGCTGAACTACAGGTACAGTTAACAAAGGCCTACTGTTTTCTTCCTCTCGTATCAAATATTCGTTTAAGTTATAAACCAATTCATGAGACTACTTTCTACAAGTTTTGCCTTTTTCACTCATATTGTTTTAAATAGAAAAAAATAATTATTTAAAATACAAATATTGTCCTAAAAAATACAGATTTAATGAAAAACACGATGAAATAAATAGCAAAACAGAGTTTTAGACGTCACTGGTTCATAGCGAATGATATTAGAAAACATTAGTAATCTCAGACAAACCTCAAGGTTTTATAACTTACGGTACACGTTTGTATGTATAAGCACGTTTGTCGTAGCTATACCTGAACAATAAACAAAATAGATTGACAAACGTCATTTGTATTTCTTTTACTATTTTGCCAATCTTAGTGAGTAGAGAAACACATCAGTACGTTAACTATTATTTCAGTCATATGACTTTGACTGGACTTCTTTAAATAATCCAAATATATCTATAAAAATGTTTTATCGAAACGTTGTTCTTCTAATATAAATACTTTAAAAAAGCCATACGAGTTTAATTTCATTAATTGTACATTATATACTCTACATATAAATATAGCAAGTGAGTAAAAGGAAGTTCATTATGTATTATGTTTTTGTTTTCCGCTTTGGTAGTGTAACTCCATCTTGAGGTGATGAAAGGATTAGACTACTCTGAAAAACAATCACATACCCGGAACAGAATTGAGGATGAGGTCCCTAGCATCCTCCGAGTCTCATTACTGCGCATCAGGGTAGTCCGGAATTGCTTTCCACAACACAACACTGACCTAAAAACGATCTACGATAAATGTTATCAATCCCTTACAACTTTCCTTCCACCGCATTCATTATTTAACAGTTGACAACCCGAATAATAAATTTACACATATCTTTTTGGTTTTTTCAAAAAATTACATCATTTACTTTTACTTTTGTACGTAATGTATTATTTATTTAACATTTGTTTACATTATACGGAAGGTGTTTGATAAGTAAGTCACTTTTTTTTACAAAAATGCGACTAATTTTTGAACATTTGTTTCACGATATTCCAGATTCTTAGGACAAAGAGCTACCCAATACAAAGTGTTAAGGTCTCCTTATCCTAGCATACAGTGGTCCTAGAAAAACAAATAATACTAATAAGAAGAATTATAATTTTTATTAAACTTCAAAAAGGTACAAGTTAGGTCGATAGAGTGTAATTAGTACACAGAAAATAATTGAACAGTATTACATAGAATATAAATTAAATAGTGTATACAATTTGGTCATGGAAGAATCCTTGCAGTGAATAGTCTTTTCAAGAAGAATGTTTTTAAACTTCTTCTTAAATATGGAGGTTCTTTCTTGTCTGAGGCCCTCTGGGAGATGATTATATATGCGGATTCCTATCTTCTGTCTTGATGAAGGATTTAATCTGACTTTAGGAACTGTAAGATTTTTCTTAGACCGAATATTGTGGTTATGAGATTGTTCTCTTGTACTTAGGGTTGAACACATTTTCTTAATTTCCATAGCTTTAATTAATACAAATTGGCCACGAAAAGTAAGAATCTTGAGCTTCTTGAAAATAGGTTTACAATGACTAGTTCTTGAAGAAGCTACAATAGCTCTGACAGCCTTTTCTTGTAATTTAAATACCCTTTCTGCTTGTGGCGTACCACCCCATCGTAGTAGCCATATGACATGATGGAGTGAAATAAACAAAAATAGGTTTGTAGGGCAATTTGTTGATTTGTTACACTGTTGAGTTTCAAACCGATTTTGTCTACATGAAGGTGCAGTCCTAGGAAAGTACCTGTCTCATTACTTCCACGTTGTCTATTTGATGTAAAGTTGATAGTTTTTGTATTGTTCTGATTGAGCGTTAATTCATTAGCTCCAAAGCATACTGCTGCTTCGGAATAAGAAATAGATGTTTTCTGTTTCAAACTTTCTGGATCGTTGTCACTAGTTCCTAATGTTGTATCGTCCGCAAATATAACAGGGAAAAATGTTACGTTGTCCGGCAGATCGTTTATATATATTATGAAAAAGAGGGGTTCTAAGATCGAACTTTGTGGTACACCTTCCTCAATAATTAAGGGTTCACTGAATGAGGTTTTGTGACATACTATCTGTTTCCTATTTGTTAAATAGGACTGTATGAGCTTGAGAGGAGTACCTCTGATACCATAATATTCTAATTTATTCAAAAGATGTTAATGTGGTACAAAGTCGAACGCTTTACTTAAGTCATATAACTGAATGGAACAATCTTGCTTATCTTCCAGTGCTGTACAGATATATTGAATTAATCCCTTTGCTGCGTCCGTTGTATTTCTGTCCGGTCGAAAGTCATATTGTTGATCAGAGAAGTAATAAATTTTCTCAAAGAAGTTTATAAGTTGGTTTGCAATCACACGTTCCAAAATTTTAGAAAATATTGGTACAATAGACATAAAAATAAATATTTAGAACATCCTATGTCAAACATTGATGTTAATACAATTTGTATAATGATAATTTTTAGAATAAAGAATATTTAAACATGGCGCAGTCGGTAGGATACGAACCTACGCTGCCAAAAGAAAGACGTTATGTAACGGTATCCGTATCCTAAAATACAAGGGTCCTAGAAAACAAATAGACATAAAATAAATTTTTAGTACATCGAATGTCAAATATTGATGTCAATACAATTTGTATAATAATAATTCTTATAATAAAGAACATTTTAACACAAAATTACGTCAAATAAGCTATTTTGGGAGTCTCTCTTGAGCACATATTTCTTATATTATTCAATTTTGTAAACTACTGGGGTAGAAGAGAACTTTTTTGTAATTCGCCTGTTTTCATCAAGCAGTTTTTTAAACGTAGCAATATTCACAATAGTAACTATTTCACGGGGCCTTCCTGGACGAGGATCATCATTTATGTCAAAAATTTCTCTTTGAAATTGTTTATACCAACGAAACATATGTGCTCCGACTTGTACAATTCTGAGAAAAAAATAGTAAATATTTCGGAGATACACTCGTCCGCAGACAAACCACGTTTGGAATTGTATATATTTTCTTAATATAGTGAATTTTGAAACAACATCTACGAAATAAATATACTATAAAAGAGTTTATTGAGAAATACTTTCATTTCTCTGCTTTCTGTCTAACCAATTAATTGAGTGAATTTTTTTAGAACTGATATAAATATGCATTGACAATAAGAGAACAAAATTAATGATCCATTAAAAGTTTCTTTGCCTAAAGGCACTTTTTAAAATTTAAATCTATTATTTTTTAATTAATTAATTGGCGACGTCCAGATAAGAAAGTAAAGCAGGAAAAACTTTCTTATTTTCAAATAAAATTTCTGAAATTACTCCCTTTTAGATCACAGTTAGGACTAGTTTCACAAAGTCAGAAGAAAACTATTTGGTAACCCATATTTTGCTTAGTGTTATGGATTATTTTTTCTCTTTGGATTTTTCTGCTATGGATCTTTTCCTTGGTTTTTGTATTATTTATTTCTGTTATGCCGTTTAGGGAGTAATGATAAAGGTATTTGTGGAAAACACACAATTACATCAAATCGCCGGAAAGTGATTCTTCTCCATGACAATGCTCGGTCCCATGATGCTATAGCCGTGAAACAAACATTGATGGAGCTCAAATGGGACTTTCTCCCATACCAAAAGTACGAGGGCTGATTGATATACAGGGCTGTGCAAAACATTTGCAACTCAACCTATATGTTGTTGCTTTTATCTAATTAAATTCAATCAGAATTTTTGTTTATTATTATTATGGGGTTTGTCAGGTCTTGACAAGCGTCCACTAATCTCAAACTTCAGCAACCTTTTGAGCCGCGTCATACTAGAGATTAGTGGAGCTAAATACACATGACTGCATCCCAAACCCTGGCGATATTCAGCCGCGGAAATTATGCTAGATCCAGTGCCCGCACAATGCGGAGCGACCCGAGCAGCACTGCTTTCTGCATCCTGCATATCAAAGAGTTGGCAGAAGATCTGCAGACGGGAATGGACTCGATTTCCCTTCGAAAGGAGGCTTTCATACCACCCAAAACACCAACTATCAGGACTACAAGCTTAACTTTATACCCGGGATACAGCTTTCTAAGCTCGGACAAGAGGTCCATATACTTGCACCTCTTTCCTCCTCCTTGAGAGAGATATTCTTCTCAGCTGGACTTGAGAATTCGATCACAAACATCTGTTTGGTCTCGATATCCAGGAGGGTTATGTCCGGCTTAGTGGCTGTCAGTAACGTCGAGGTGGAGAAAGAGTAATTCCAATAAATTCGGCACTAGGAATTTTCCACCACCGATTCTATGTCAGTAGGGACGTACGGCATAACTGGTATTTGGTCAATACCATAGGCATGTCTAAGATGATAGTAGAGCACGCGGAGAGCAGCATTATGTCGAGACACGTAGCTCGACGCTGCAAGAGATGGACAAGCAGACAGAATGTGCATAATCGTTTCAGAATGGTGGTGGCACAACCTACAGAGTGTGGACTCCGTTATTTGGAATATGCGGGCCCTGTATATTATTATTATTATGCATGACACAGAAAGAAATTTCTGAGAAGTATAAGATTCATAAATCTAAAATTTCCAGCGTTGTGAAGAGTGGAAGAGTTGAACCTTACCATAAGCAAGAACGACCTGTAAAATAACGCCCGAGAGGACCGTGAAATACTAAATTTTTTTTTTAAATCCTCAAATATCTTCCAAAGATATCAAAGACAGCATAGGACTAGATTTAAATACATCAAATATAAGGCAACGGGCGATAGAAAATAATCAACGCAGCTACAAAATAGCAAAAAAACCCTTTGTTTCAAATAAAATTCGGTTAGTTCGTCTACAATTTGCATAAACCGGAGTCAACACAAATGGGGAACAGTATTGTTTTCAGATGAAACAAAATTCAATTTGGAAGTGATGGCAAACCGAATGTCAGAAGGCCTAGAAATGAAAGATTTAATCCGAGATACACAAAAGGGACAGTTAAATTTGGAGATGGAAACGTTATGGCCTGGGGATGCTTCTCGGCACCAGGTATAGGTCCACTAAGACGAATTTATGGCATTATGAATACTTTGGATTATAGAGATATTTTGCAAAATACAATGCTTCCGTACGCAGACTGGAATATGCCACTTGTTTGGAGGTATCAGCATGATAACGATCCAAAGCACACGGCCAATATCGTCAAAGATTGGATCGAAGAGCAAAATATTGATGTTATTAAGTTGCCGGCACAATCCCCAGACCTCAACCCCATCGATAATCTTTGGGAGATTGTCAAACGCCGAATAGGCAATCAGAAATTAAAAAACCCGGACGATTTGTTTGAGGAAGCAAAAGGGCAATGGGAGGCCATTCCAATTACCATAATTAATAATTTAATTCAATCAATGCTTCGCCGATGTGCCTTAGTCATTAAACAAAAAGGTTTCTCTACAAAACATTAATTATTTAATATGAAATTTATGCAGGTTGCAAATGTTTTGCACATGCTAATTATTAATAATTTTATATTTTTCTATTGTTTTTGTATAAACAATAGTTTATATCTATTATTATCTATGTATTTTATTTGCGAATAAATATTAATAATGAAAATAATAATAAACAAAAATTCTGATTGAATTTAATTAAAAAATGAACAATATTCAAACATATAGGTTCAGTTACAAATGTTTTGCACAGCACTGTATATAAGGTCTCCAATAACGTCATTGTGTGAGTAGTGGGGATAGAAACAAGTACTAACCTTCAAACGGTAATTTCGAGTAGGGGAGGGTGGGGCAAGTGAGACACCTTAAGGGAAAACATTGTTTAAAAAATACAGTTTTAAAGATTAAGCAAAAACACTTGAAGCAAAATAAACTTCAATCTTTGGTCTTTACAATAAACATAAAACAATTAATAAAAAAAAAAATCTTTAACAAAAAATATGAAATTACTTATAATGCTGCAAATTACTCGCTTGCCCCACCCTACGGGGTAAGTGAGTTATTGCAGAAAAATTAACGACAAAATTCACAAATATAGGTATTGCACCCTTTTTCATTGTCAGTGAAACCTCATGCATCCACTGAACGCATTGTCACGCATTATCCATTCTTCTTGGGACGTATTTGCATATATTTCATTACAATAAAGGCAAGGAATATTTTTCTCACTTTCAGCTACTTGTTCTCTTTTTGCTTTCAATTTCTTGGAATTATTTTTGTGTTTCTCCTTTACCAATATTGTCTTTTTACTTGCTTCTTTCGATTCCTGCTTTATCTGTAATTCATTTTTATATGGAAAGCTAGTTATAATTTTAGACCCTTTCTTCCTTGTTCTTTTTCTCTTGCTAGGTTGATGAGCGTTCTTTTTCTCTTGAATGTCAAGGCGATATTTCAGACACTGTGATATAGCTGCATGATGGACAGAATTACCCTGTTAATGAAGATTAACAGGGTAATTCTGTCTATTGCTAGATGAAGGAATTTGTTCCTCTCTTGCAGGAGAAACATTCAAACAAGTTTCTTGACTCTTATTGCAGACCATTTCAACATTTGTATTCAAGGCTTCTGCAGCAGCAAAGTCACTTTCTTGGAATACTTCAGGATTATATGGAGAAATGCCTGCTTTTTCAAAACCTTTGATTATATTTGAAGGTGTCATAGCTTTTATAAAAGCATTTTTAATAATATCTGGCATGTCATATTCCGTTATTTTTTTGCCAGGATTATTAGTCAACCAGCGGTCCATTTCTCCAACCAAATACGTTTTAAGTGGCCAAATACACTTATGTCTAATGGTTGGAGTTTGTTCGATGTATGGGGTGGGGTAAGGTTAAAATAATTACTCCAGATTTTCAATTAATTGCCAATTCAATTACCTCCAATGACTTATGACTAGAATGTCCATCTTAAAGCTTTGAAAATAAAGTTTTAAACAAATAAAACTTAAGTTAAGAACTTTTAGAAATAGCGGGGCAAGTGAGCCACTTCGCATGACTCATTTGCCCCATCTAGTATAAATAAAATAAAAAATTCGTAGACCAAAACTAGTAATTCTGACAACACCGTAATTCTTAGTGGAGGTTAGAAAAACATCATATAATTTGTCCTATATACTTTTAAAAATTTAGAAACCAAGCGAATATTTCATAATATTTTATTATATACTAATAACTTACTACAACAAAGTCTGTGAAAATAATTAAATCAGTTTATTTACTTTATTTCAAACTAGATCCTTACAAAACTGCTCCGATATTTGACGTTTGTCATTTCACATATACCAGAATCGTTGGAAGTTACTAGGTTGCCAAACTTAAAAGTTATGGGCCAAAACGCACTTGCCCCGTATGACTCACTTGCCCCACCCACCCCTATCTCGTCTTAGCATGCAAAGTTTTAGTTTCCTGTATACCGTCGTTAAGTATCAGTCTCATTTATCTTGAGTTCGATTTCTGAGATGCTTACTGAGCAAATATCCGTGATAGAATTTTTAACACTGCAATTTTTAACACACCATCGAAATTTACAGGCGTTTGAAAGCTGTTTATGACAACGATTGTATGGATGTGAAGAATGTTCGCCAGTGGGTTCTATGTGCAAATCTCTGTCATAGAAGCGTTTGACGAAAAGCGATCAGGTCGACCAGTATCAGTGACGCATGAAAGGAATCAAAACCCACCCTCCATACAGTCCTGATTTGGCTCCTTCAGATTTCTGGTTGTTCCCAAAGTTGAAGAAGGTATTGAAAGTTCAACATTTTTCATCACATACTGAAGTTCAGGCTGCTGCTCGCATTTGGATCAACAGTAAATAAGAAAGTTTTTTCATGGACGGAATGAAGAAATTGATTCAGCGTTTTTGAGAAATATGTTGCACTAAATGGTGATTATGTGGAAAAATAATTATGTACGTGGGCAGTACAATAAATTTACTTCATTTTGAGACTTGTTTCATTATTTTGTCTTTTTTTTATTCTTATTTTATAGAGTTGGAGACCTTATATATTAATCCGCCTTCGTATTTTTCGGTCCTGCTCCCAAGCGATTACCATCTGTTCCTATCGATGCAACACGGAGAAGTCGAAAATTGTGTTGCTGAATGGATTGGCTCAAAAGACGGACCATTCTTCTGTTTTGGAATTAAATTTTTGCCAAAAAAAGTAAAAGTTTTCGAGGACAAATACTTTGATTAAAACCCATTAATGGCCAAAGGTTCGTATACGCAACCTTTTAGAAATTACTTTTTTTAAGGAAAGCAATTGTTTTATTTTTATTGCATAATTATTTTACAAGCATTACTAGAATACAATAGCTTCGTGAATATTTTATTTCGCAGTTTATTTAAAGAGTATATTTTTTTAAATATTTTGAAATTGGTAAATTTTTGAAGATTTTACTGATTTATAAAAGCAAGCATTTTCTATACACTTGTTGGTAATATAAAATATATATATATATAGTCAAACCGTATGAGAACACTGTTATGAATTATCCTATTTTGAAAAAATATAAATTTTATCTGTCATGTTGCTGTGTACATCATTCAAATTTATGGGGTGCTTATACGCACCTTTGGCCAAATCAGTGAAATGTACAGACGTGATTCATCATCGACATGTCTCATCTTGTCTTAGCCATCTAACCTATTGTTCATTTCTACTGTGTGTTCTTTCATAGTTCAGTATATTTATTTACAGAATAAGTATAGTGAAAATAAAAATTAGTTGTACAGTTGTCAAATGATAGTAAAATTTCTTAATTGGTCACGACTAACAGTTGCTCTTATGAAGTATCAGAATAATTCAGATACTGATAGAGAAGCAAAAAATTCAAACTATGGGCGTCCTTCAAAAAACAGTTTATCAGATGTCATCAGATTTGATAATATTGGTCATCTGATAAGAGGCATGAAACGAATGTAAAAAAAAAAATGCAGTTTGTCTAAGATCAACTCTCTTATTTATGTGTAAAATGTAAAGTACATCTGTGCTCAGAGTGTTTTGAAATGTTTCATTCCAAATAAGTTCATATTTCATTCATAAATAAAATAATTTGCTTATTACATGTTTACTTATATCTGATATTGTTATTAGCCAAGGGTGCGTATACGCATCCTTGTATTCCTGTAGAGTTAAGCATATATATTTTTTCAAAATGCATTAATTGTCTAAGTTGATGTATTTTAATTAATTTGCATTACAAGTTTTGTGAAAAATATTTTTTCTTAATAGCTGGGCCATTAATGGGTTAATATAATGACGCATTTTGTTATTGAAAAAAAATTGACCTTCCCTAACATCAGTCAAAAACTCTATAACAAAATACCTCCGTGGATCAGAAAACACCCTAGATACAATCTGATACTGACGTCATATAAAAAAAGTGATACCAACCCGGAAGTGTTCAAAAAATTATATAATGAACAACTGAGCAAGTACGAAGATTTCTTTCATATTTTTACGGATGGATCCAAAATCGAAGATAAAACGGGCTGTGCAGTGTTAGCTAACGAAGACATTTTAGAATTCCACCTCCCAAATATGGCTAGCGTGTTTACTGCAGAAGCGTACAGTATCTTAAAAGCCAGTGAACTTATAAATGGAAGAAATCAGACTACAAGCAATTATCTTATTCAAACCGATTCTCTGAGCACAATCCAATGTATCCAGCAGACGTACAACTGAAACCACGTGGTCCAACAAATTCAAAGCAACTTCCACTCAGCGCTAGATAAAGGTAATAAAATCACTCTGTTATGGATCCCCTCACATGTGGGAATTATGGGTAATGAAAAAGTAGACCAGGCAGCAAAAAACGCAACCTCAAGCAACGTCATCGATACAACAATTATGCCATATGATTTTAAAAGCTATGTAAAAAAGAAAACCAGCGAAAATTTCAACTCCTTCTGGAATACCCTAAATAACAACAAATTAAGAAGAATAAAACCATCCATCAGCCACTGGTATACTCCAGAAGACAGAAAAGAGCAAGTTATAATGACTAGACTGCGAATCGGCCACACTCTCATTACCCATAAACACCTCATGCAGAAAAAAGAACAGAAAATATGCCAAACATGTAACAGCCCAATAACTGTTAAACATATTCTCATTGAATGTGTGAAGTACACTAGAGAAAGAGCCCAAAACAGCATCCCAAACTCCTTGGAAGAGGCCCTATCTAACAGTATGGAAGCTACAGTCAAAATCTTAAAATATCTAGAAGACATTAACCTAACAAATAAAATATAGGCAAAAATGTAACGAACGACTATTGTAAAAATCTTCACTGTAATGTAATATGTAATATGTAATTTTATGTAATTGAAATTTCTTGCTAACACCTAAGTATAATGAACTAATTTAATGTAATATTTGTAACTGTTACGGGGTGTTAATTACCATGTAGTTGACACACCCCAAAATAAATTTTAAATAAAAAAATAAATAAATAAATAAATATTCAAGAAACACAAGAAAACAGCAACTTTCAATGCAATCTCCAAATATTCTCTTTCGTAGAAATTTCCAAAAGTTCCCTAGAATTTAAATAGTGACAAAGTGTGTAGATTTCCGCTGGAATATCCTGTATATATACCCACATCATGATATCTTTGTAGACAACAAATAACTGAGTGTAATTGTACACGGTGTAGTGGTACTTGGCGGCAGAAGTTCCATTCACAGTGCCAGAGTAATGCAATGTGCAAAACCAGCTCTCAAACATACGAGCTCCGCATTGCACGTTTGCACACAGAACGTACACAGAATCTCTTTATGTCACTATGTAAACTTAAATTTCAGATTTAATACTTGATACAATACTCCAGATACACTTTATGCCACATCTTAACAATGAATGTACAGCGATTGACGATTTAACAAGTGAAGAGCCTATTTCCAAAATGTCACTTGTCCATTTTTAGGGTTTTGTAGGTATGACCAAAAAACCCTTATACCGTCATTTTGTCGTCTGTCTGTCTGTCTGTCTGTCTGTCTGTCTGTCTGTCTGTCTGTTCGGTAAAAATTGTAGCCAAACGGCTAAACCTAGAGAGTTGAAATTTGGCATGCTTATACAACTCTTTGACCCACACATAGGAAAAATACTAAATCATCTAAAAAACATATCCCCCTAAAAATATAAACTAAAATGTGCTCATCAAAAAAAAAAATATTTTTTTTAAATTCTGAGTAGGGTATCAAATTAAAGCCCTTAGTACGTGGATTAACGATCAAAATTTTATTTTTTCAAAAAAAATTATTTTGATACGATTTTTGCCAAAATTGTGCAAAAAATTTTTTGTCCCACACCCTGTAGCCTAGATGGTTTAAACTAAAAATCTGAAAAAATTCTAAGTAATGTACATTGGTGTGAACCGGAATAGTACAACAGGAATTTTTGATCAGATTATGTTTTTAGAAAATAACGCATTTTTTGTGTTTTTAACTAAAATATGTTAAATATATAATTCGCTATATAACACTTCAGATAAGAAACTCTGGTAGCTCAGATGGTTTCGTAACGCACTTTGTAAATTGCAGTGCGAACGTTGCAGAGTTCGAATCCTGTTAATTTTATTGTTTTGTTTTTTGCATTTCTATTTTGTTTAAATTATTTTGTCAAAATTCGTTATATTTTGGTAAATGTTGCATTTATTTTTTAAAAGCGTAAATTTAATAACCAGTGGGAAGTGTTGAACTTATAATTTAATTCTGTGACGAAATCAGAGGGAGGGACTTATGATATAAGCAACCAATGGAAGCCATAGGCGCAATTTTAAAAATCTTACTGAACCTTGCTGTATAAATAAAATACTGTACATATTTAGAAACTTAAATAATGGTATTAGGCATTCGAATTAAAATTCATAAAAAAATATTTTGACATAAAATTTGTTTTGGCATCCCAAATAATCATCAGTCAGTTACTAAATACCTGCAAAACCCAGAAATGTGTGAAGATTCACACTTCACATAAATTTTTAAAAGTTGAGAGTAACCACGAAATACGATTAATGCAATTATAAATTATATAAAATCAATTATTTTTTAAAAAATAATTTCCTCAGCTACCTATGATGTTCAGAAATGTTCGACTTTTATTTTACTACTTACCTATGTTGAGTAATTTACGAAATTAGTTTAGCCGACCGGCGTAGCGTAGTGGTAACACATGTGCTTTGCGTTGCTAAAGTCTCGGGTTCAAATCCCATTCAGGCATGGAATTTTCTAAAAATAATAATTGTCCTGGCTAATTGCCGAAGCAGCAAAGGCCATAAAAACCAGTGACGAAAGGAAACCTCCGCTAGACTTGCCCTCCCATAAAAAAAATATTTTAAAAAAAATGTAAACTAAAAAAAAAAAAAATTTTTGTCCAAGGCTTGCTTTACTAGTTACGAATTAATTATCATGACCATGGAAACGTTACATATAAGTATGAAAAAATTGAGACGGAAAATTTTTAAATAATTTTACAAAAATTTTTCGAAATTTTTCGTTTTATCAAAAAACGTCTCAAATAAAAGTTATTAGTTATTGCATTTATAGTAACTTTTGTTCAATAAATTTTTTCGAAATATTTTTCTGTTGCTAAATATTCGCAAAAATATTAAAATCGACACGAGTAAACTCCCATTTCTAGTCAACCGATTTTCATAAAAAACAATAGGGTTCTTCCTATTTAATAGGAGAATTTTTTAGTACCAGAACAAACTCTTTAAGTTAAACCGTTTTTGAGTTATCGTGTATACACACAGACACACAGACAGACAGACACACACACACACACACACACACACATACGGACGGCACTTCGAAAATAGGTTTTTTGGATTCCCTGGACCATGAAACGTGGTCATCCGTCAAAATCTCGACATCGAAAATTTTCGCGATTACAATACTTGCCCCTTATATATTAAGGTCGGGCAAGTAAAAATTAGTTTGGACAAGGGACATTTTGAAGCAAAAGTACCGTCAAAACGTTCTGGAAATAAAGAAAAAGGTCAAGAGACGATCTGAAAAAAAAAAAAATGACAAGAGATAAAGATAATAAAATATATATTATCATAATAATAAGAGGGTTAACTTTTATGTTTTTAGAAACGACCACTAGATGACAATATTGAAATGTGTCATTACTATATTCGTAAAATTTGACACTTATTATTGTGAAATCAGCTACTTGTAAATTTACCGAGTAGTTTGTTGACAGTGAGCGTTAAAAAAAACTTTGTGAAAAAATTGATATTACTCGTGAAGGTTTTCGTTGGATGATTTTTTACGATTTTAGTAAAGGCCTAACTCAACAACAATTCATAGATTCGCTTTGTTCAACTTTTGGTAATGAAGCATAATCAGAAAAAACTGTTTACAATTGGTTTGCAGAATTTCGTCCTGGTCGTGTGTCCGTCAGTGATGAATCTCGTGAAGGTTGACCAAAATCGGTTGTGATTCAAAAAAACATCCGCACTGTGTGCAAAATAATCGAAGAAGATCGGCATATGACTTAACGTGAAATAGTCATCCTTTGGCATATCGCAGACTGCAATACATTCGCTTTTGCATGAACATTTAGCTGAGAAAAAGATCTGTTCGCAATCGATTCAGCATAATTTGACCGAAGCTCAAAAAAAGGCCCGTGTTGATTGGTGTAAGGGAATGCTAAAAAAAATCAACCTAGGCACTGCAAAATCTGTATACAACATTGTTACAGGTGACGAAACTTGGATTTATTCATATGAACCAAAAACTAAGCAATAATCCACTGTCTGGGTCTTCCAAGATGAACCGAAACCCACAAAAGTTGATCGTTCACGAAGCACATCCAACAAAATGCTTGTTTCTTCGGTTGTACTGGACATGTCGCAACCATTCCTTTAGAGGATCGGAGAACGGTTAATGCTGAATGGTATACAACAATTTGTTTGCCAGAAGTCATCAACAAAATCAGGAGAAACAACCAAAAACATCGCATCATTCATCGTGACAATGCAAGCTCCCAAACAGCGCATCAAACAATTGATTAATTGAAGGAGAAAAACATTGAATTAATTTCTCTTCCCGTATTTACTTGGCTTATCCCCTAACTACTTTTTTTTTGTTCCCCAATGTCAGACAAAAAATCTGTGGACAGCGATTTTCATCACCTCAAGAAGCTGTTGAAACCTTCGAAAACCATGTTATTGAGATACCAACTTCAGAGTGGAAAAAATGTTTCGAGAATTGGTTTGAATGCATGCAAAAATGTATAAATATTAAAGGCGAATATTCTGACAAACAATAAAATAGTTAATAAAAAAATTAGCTGTGGCCACCACAGGACCGGCGCCATCGTAAAGTACTTATATAAAATACATTCTAGCAGCAGAGTAGAAATAACTTGACCTAATATTTTCGAACAGAGATATTATTTATCATGACCACGGAAACGTTACATATAAGAATGAAAAAATTTCAAAAAAATTTACAGAAATTATTCGAAATTTTTTGTTTTATTAAAAAACGTCTCAAATAAAAGTTTTTAGTTATTTCTGTTATACCAACTTTTGTTCAATAATTTTTTTCGAAATATTTTTCTGTTGTGAAATATTCACAAAAATCTTAAAATCGATACGAGTAAACTCCCATTTTTAGTCACCCGATTTTTACCAAAAGTTGATCAAATCGTGCCATTGATGGCAGAAGCTTAAATATGAAGTTTCATAAAAATCCTTTTAGCCGAATTTGCTCTGCACGTCTACACAGATGGACAGACGGACAGACAGACAGACAGACAGACAGACAGACAGACAGACGGACAGACAGACCGACAGACATCATGCTAAAAATAGTTAAAACATTATGTAGGGAGCTCAATTCGTGGAGATCCATCGAAATCTCGAAATGTCAAAATCGGTATGATCACAATACCTCCCTTATATATGTTGACGGTCGGTAAAAAAGTCAATATTTTTTTTTTCTCTCTTAGTTTTTGTAAAAACTTAAAAGGTAGCCCTCGTATAAGTAAATGGATGAACAGGTACTAGTGTGTTAAAAATTTTAGTCGTCTTCTATTTGCGCCTTCATAAGATTGAAGTCTACAAGCTATGTTTACCTCACTTAAAATTTAGGGGAAAATGTCACTAGTATTAAAACAGTACAACTTTTTCAACACTCTAACTGAAAATCTTATCTAAAAAGTATGTAACGCTATTTAGAAGTCCCCACATAATCGCATTGATGTCCAAAGATAAAGAGCTTACCGTCAGCTTTCATCCCTATGACACCTCAAGCTCAACTGGACACCCTATCAACTAAAAGCACAAGTTTAAAATAAGCTTTTAATATTACAGTACACGATACATTTGGGTCAATTGTTCTGGATCGTAAATTTGAATGAATTTTGCATCATTGAAACTTTTATAGTGGAAGTTATTAAATATTATTCTATATCGATTTTAGATTTAGTTATAATTTATGATGCCAATAAGTGTAGTATAAATCACTTTTGCATTAAATTGCAGGGATCTGGAATAATTACATTGTTCTGAAGGCGCTAATAGCAGAGCTGTAAAATTGGAGTTGGAGTCGATAGCAATTTTGGTTTACCAGAGATGGAGTCGGTAAAAATTTACCGAAACCAACGTTTTTTAAATTATAATATATCGGAATATGAGCAGTGATGGTTAGAAAGTTTTTTTTCATTTGGGAGCACAGAGAAAAATAATTAATGTGAAGTGTGAATTTTCACACAATTCAGGGTTTTGTAGGTATTTAGTAAATTATAAGTAATTATCGGTCTGTGTCTCTTAAAGTTTACAATCCTAAGATTGATTGGTAGTAGCTCTCCATTCCGCCTTAACTTCTGCTTTTCCCTTCAGATCTACATATTTCTAACAATTAAGCTGCTACTTCAACTGACTCGTTTAAGAGGGGTCTTCCTTTAGGGTTGGTTTCTTCGACCATACCTTCCACGATTATTTTCAACAAACCTTCATACCGCAAAATATGTCCCAGCAAGCTAGCTCGTCTTTAATTCATATTTTGAAACAGAAATCTTCTTGCTTTAGCTCTTAGAAACACCTCTTTGTTCGAGACTTTTTCAACCCATTTCACTTTTAACATGCGTCGACAACACCAAGTCTCAAAGACTAACATTCTTCTTTTTTCTGTAGTTTCTATTGTGCTATGTTGCTATGATCCTTATATATGTTTTTAGAAGCTTCTTCCTC